>OX031020.1:6466268-7666268 GCA_943736025.1 Tenthredo mesomela | reverse complement strand
AATAGTGCAATAAGTTTTTCTCAATCACATATTTAAATATGTATTGTTTAGTTATCTGGAAGGAAGATAAAAGTGTGAGCGTTATTAAATCTACAGATATTAAAAATCGGTTCGATGATAACTTTGTAACCGTTCGATGGGGCCGAAAATTTATCACCGCAAAAATCATTGCTCGAAGCGGTAAGATTTAATAGTTTTTCTTTGTACACCTAAAAATATTAACGTCAACATTTATATAATTATATAAAATATATTCCTTGCAGTTGACGTTAAATTCTTGAAAAAATTGATCGTTGATACTGATGGGATTGTAACTGGACTAGAATGTGATGCTGGGTTCGTTGCTGATGTTAGCCATATCGCTAGTGCAGGTCATGTTAGGGGTGTTGCTGGTGCTGATCAATCTGAAGGCATTGCTGAAGCTGGTCACGATGGAAATATTGCTCAAGCTGATTACTTTGAAGATGTTGGCGGTGCCGATCAGGCTGATCACGATGAAAATGATACCGAAGTAAATGATGGAGAAGCAGGTCAATTGAAAGGTGTTGCTGGTGCCGATCAGGCTGAAGGTGTCGCTGAGATAAATTCCGTTGAAGGTGTTGCTAAAGCCGGTCACGTTGGCCGTATTGCGGCTGCTGATCACGTCACAGGTGTTTCTGGTGCAGATCAGAATGAAGCTGTTGCTGGTCACGTTGGCCGTATTGCTGCTGCTGATCATGATGGAAATGCTGCTGGAGTTGGTCGCGATGGAGGTGCTACTGATCACGTTGACGGTGCTTCTGAAGCCGATCACGGTGGCGGGGTTGCTAATGATGGTGATGATCATTCTGATGATAGTGATGATGAAGACGATGATAGTGATGATGAAAGTGACTACGATGATAATGATGATGATGACGATGTCAACGATGATAATGATGGTGATAATCGAGGAAATTTAATGATCGAGCTTGTAGCAGGGAGTCAAATTTATATTAAGAGAAGATCTCTCGACTCCATCCACAGTAAATCTAAAGGAAGATCCAGGAAAATGGTCACTCTATTGTTACTAAAGTTAGTAGGCAGTAAAAAATTGAAAGGCATGTCCTTGAAAGGCAAAAAAGGATACACAGCTTTGCCGGAGAACATCATGGAATGCATTAAAAGTAATCAATCTTCTTCACGACTATCTATTATTCACTTAAATCGAGTGTTAATTATGTTTTTTCTTCTATTTTTTCAGAATATACATTCAAACAAGCTTTCCCAGGTAAAAAAATTTCTCAGGTTGCATTCGATAGGTGTTTAACACTGTTTCTAGGGAATCTAAAAATTAAAACGAAGAAAACTCTACAAAACCCTTCAAAAGTGAATTTGAAGAAACTTCAGAAACTTTGAGTTACTTTTTTCTAAATTTTTTGTTTACGATATCTTATACAAAATTAAAAACGAATTTGTAGACCAATAACTTCACTGATAAAAAATTTTACTTGAACCAAGAATACAATTTTGAAGAAAATGGTTTTCTTGAATCAAGAGGAGAAATTCTTGAGTCAAGAAATTATTATTGGGACAAGATTTTTTCTCTTGAATTAAGTTAAATCATTTTCTTCAAAATGGTATTCTTGATTCAAGATTTCTTCTCTTGAATCAAGTTAAATTTTTTATCAGTGTTCCCGTTTTTAGAAAGTTTCGAATTTTCTTAACGGGACACGGTGAGCTATTTCATGAATTCATAACGAGGCCTTCTAGCCTTCTGTAACATATTATTATTAATGATTTTTGAAATTTAGTGTGATATGATACGTCAATTAAAAGTAGTAAATATGTAATATATTCAATTTTTTAAATTAAAAAAAAAGTTTTATGTACTAATTTCAAAGAGAATTAAATTCCAATAATAAAATAGTATATTGTGTACCAAGGGCGTAAAGTGGGCTTTTTTAGACCGAGTGTGGACTTTGCAGTACTAGTCGGAGGCGAGGGAGCACGAGTCGAAGACGAGTGCATCCGCGAGCCGAAGACGAGTACTGCAACCACACGAGGTCAAAAAGCCCACTTAGCCCTTGGTACACACCATATTTTTTGTAACGCATGTATTGATTTCTGCGTTTTTTGTGCTTATAAGCGGCATATATATATATATATATATATATATATATATATATATATATACAGGGTGGTCCATTTTAATCGATGCAGGCGAATATCTCGAAAACTAACAATTATAAAAGAAAAAGTTTTATACAAAACTTCCCAATTATTCGTCGCCCAATTATTCGTCGAAAAATCTAAGATTCAGCAACAATGTCGGTGATGATACTCTCTTCCAGTAAAACAAAATTTGTCCACATCCATTCGGAATTCCATATTGGTTCCCATCCCTAACTTATTGTGAGACTTTCGAGCGAAGCGAAAAAATTGTTCTTTCCTACAAAGTTGTTGAATATTCTTCGTCAATGTCGTACCTCATCAACTCATCAGAATGTGTAGCTCGCATTCATGTTCATAACTTCGAAAATCACCCCCATCCCCTAAAAATCGTACCAAAAATGGTGGGTAAATAAAAAAAAAAAAAAATGTAGATATATATCATATATATATATATATATATATATATATATATATATATATATGTAGATATATATCATATATATATATATATATATATATATTATTGAAGAAGCGGGCAATAAAGAATCCTTTATTGCCCGCTTATTGAAGAAGCGGGCAATAAAGAATTCTTTATTGCCCACTTAATGAAGAAGCGGGCAATAATGGATTCTTTATTGCCCGCTCTTTTCAAGTGGTCAATAAACGGCTACTTTAGGCCCTATTTTTAGGTCAAAAAAACGCAGAAATCATGCATGTGTTACAAAAAAGGCATTTGGTAGCCGAAATGGAAGTAGATTTCTTATTTTATATTGTAACTGAACATTTCTTTTTTTTTTTTTTTTTTTTTTTAATTAAATTTCGAATAGTTCGGGTGAAAAGTTCTTTAAATTGAAATTACAATGAAATACTCTAAATCAATCTTATATATGAAGAAGTCTGTTAACTCAGCCACCCATTTAACTTGAGGTCTAAGAAAATTCTGTAATAATTTGTACACGTTGTTGGGATGGAATTTTTTGAAAAATTTATTCAGATTTAAATATCTATGAATATTTATACATATTTCTTACGTATGTTTGCAGTACGTACACTAAACGTAATGGATTCTGATCCGGGCGTATTTAACTTTTTCACACACGATTATATAGAAATTATTTTACCTGTCAATATCCTGGCTCAGAACCTGCGAGTTTATCTGTGGCCAGAAACCCCCAGAAATAGAGATAGAGCGTATGGCGATCGCGGCGGAGTAAGAGAGAAACTAAACCCCTGTCTGGCATCACTGGTTGTGGGGTTCGGCCGCGCCGGTGTTGGCGCGCAGCCACGCGAGAACGAACCTCTACGGCAACGTCGCAAAAGCAAAAGCCTCCATAGTCGTAGTCCATCCTAACCCATATCGTGAACCACGAATAACCATTGTCAGATTGTTTGCTTGGCTGATAATTTTTAATAGCAGATTAATTTACAACCGTTGTCAGTAAATGTATAACGAAACTATTTCTTCGACTGTCTGTGATACATAATAGATTACAACCTTAACCCTAACCTATCAATCTTCGCATGGTACTATTCCGGCGCGGGGTATGCGCCGCCATAACTGTTACTATATGCCTCGTGTTATAAAGGTGAACAACGTGTTGAGAATTGATATACGGTGCATTGAAACTTTGAATGTAGTGACGTTCGATACATCTTCAATACTCAGGAAAGAATGTCTAAAAGGCCACGATAAGGTCAGATGGTCAGATGATCTCAATGTCGGAAAAATGTAAAATTTTGAATCGCCGAGAAGCTGGAGAAAAAAAAAAAATAAATAAAGAGAACATCTGCGCACAGCAGGCTCGTCTTCAAGAACAGCAAGGAAATGATACGAAAACTCGCCGCACTTCTACAGAGTCTTCAGCAATCGAGCAAGGCAAGGCTTATACAAATGGTTTTGTCATAAGAAAAACACACGTAAATAAATAAATAAATCACGTAGCGGTCAACGTTCACACAGAAATACTAATGAGAGGTATGTATATTGTTTTTGTCGGCATATGCATCTGGTCGCCATCCCTTTCTTCATTGCTTCAAGTTCTGATTCACAAAATCACATTTTTTTTTGTAAGGTTGCAGTTCATAACGTTAATGCAACAGAATCTTCAGATTCTCTCAGTTCAAAAAAAAAAAAACGTAAAAGATCTGTGACAAAAAACAGGTAAAAGGATTGGAAAAAAGCTGAGTGAGCCTGTAACGAGACGATCTAAATAACAATTACGTTATTGCCACTGCCGGATCATCAAATGAATCATCTAAATCTGCTCTGAAAATAAGTAACGATTAGGTGACTAATAAACAAGGTGAATAATAAACAAGGTAAATAATCATCATTTCTTTTTACTGTAATCAAGTGAAATTTGGATGAACACTTTTGTCTTTAGGATGTAGAGCTGTTTGAAATTGATTTATAGCAATCCTTTTTATCTTTTTCATATAAGATAATTCTAAAGTCAAAAACAAAGCAGCGACTTCAATACTCAAAGTAGTGGGAAATATCGTACGCGCTGACTAATCACTGACAGCACTGTCGCCACATGTATCTGAAGGTATTGAATTGCTCGTCCTACTTTATTATAAAATTAAAGAATATCTCTAATTGTCACGATCCATATTTTCGTTTTTATACTTAGATTCATTGACTACGATAGATCAACACGACGAAGATTCATCGTTATACTCTTCATCGAGTGATTTGTCAAGCCAGAATGATTCACAACGTTCGGATCAGAGCCGAATCCTTAGTCTCAAAGCACAAGCTGCAGACGACTTGAGAATAATTATATCCGAACAAATCAACACAGCTAGGCCTACTACACAGTCGATGCAAACTTTGAGTGGAGGTGAGTGATCTTTGCGATGGCACACAAATGACATTGATATCAGAATCCCACAATTTAAATATGGAAATTCGGATAATCGTACAGTATTTTCATCAGACATATAGAAAAATGTTGATATTAAAAATGACTAAGGTGACTCGTATATCTTACTTATGTATATCTTATGCGATTCCTCTGCGATCTGTGCGAGTTCAAGTGCTCTGAGTTTATTTCTGCTTCGTTCTTCACTCGCTCGCTTTCGGATTCTTATTTTTTTTTTTTTTTTTTTTTATCTACGTGGTGCTGAGGGCTTCGTGCGCTAGATTCCGATCAACGATCTCTCCGTTACCTGTACTAATAGTTGACTTTTTTGTTGGTCAGGATCCTTTATGACCAGATGCAGCATCATCAATGATAATGTTGGTAGATAATTTGATTACAGATCGGTATCGTACATATCGAGAATCTCAGATATCATTTCGATAGACTTTTCATTGATATTTCCATCCTCTGTCCAAAAATCTAGCAATTCATTTTGCAAAGTCTCGTTTGTATCTAGTAGACGCAACAACAGTATGTGTCTGTTTAAAATTTTTTAATTTTCTCATCATGAATTTCACCTGACATCGTTCTAGTTTTTGTGCGTTATGCGACAAGTCAGAAATGCAGAGATGGGTTGGTTTCGATAATTATTTAAACCTTGTTACGAATTTTACTTCCACTGAATGATCAAGTTTGGTCATCTTCCCGGCAACATCTGTAATGCCCGGGTATTATTATTATCGCGCTTACTGCAGGGAATTACTCGTTCATGTAGAATAATTTTAAAATCTTTGCTGATAGTCAGATTTATGTGTACTCTTCTTGTTCTTGTTCTTGTACGCTGAGGATATTTTCTCTAGTGTTATGTCTGCATCAAGGGAAGGATCAGGATGAGTGCCTAGCAGCGTCTGTTCGTGACTACTTACTCTTTTGGGATACACATTTTCCAAATGGTCTGATCTTTTGTTGTGTTAATCATTTTCGCTGTATCGTCTATGAATTAAATTTTTTTTTCCCCAATCTTCGAGAATCTCCAATATTATTTCGATAGACTTTTCATTGATATTTCCATCCTCTGTCCAAAAATCTAGCACATTTTTATGAATGAAAATTTCTGAAAATACGTTGACAAATTAAAAGTAAAAGTAAAAAGTAGATCAATATGTAAAACGGAATCGCTCGTTCACGTAGAATAATTATAATATCTTTGCAAACCTTGAACACAAGTAAATTATTCAAGGAAGATCCGTTTTCGAATGGATATTAATTCCTTTATTATATTTGAAAAAAAATTCACAATCGCGTTCGTATCACGTAGTCATGAAATACTTGTATAAAATTCGGAGAGATTCTTGCGAACTTGAAGGTAGAAATTTTTAAAATTCCACCGGGTTTTCCAACTATTCATATCTGTTCTTTATTCACTGAGTTAAAAATTTGTATTAATTTATTGTCTGCGTCACGATCGTCGAGAGATCTGTGAGATAATTATTTGTTGATTAATCGATAGACCGTTTTACATATTGATCTACTTTTCCGAGTAGTTCGGCTAGCATTCCTGTTAGTTTCGAATTTTCCGGCTCTTCTGTCATTCGGTCGGTTGACTACCACTGCACTCTTACCCTTAACCTTGTTACGACTTTTACTTCCTCTGAATTATCAAGTTTGGCCATCTTCCCGCCAACATCGGTAATGCCGCGGTATTATTATTATCGCACTCACTGGGAATTCCTCGTTCATGGCGAATGATTATAAAATCTTTGCTTATAGTTAGATTTCGGTGTACTCAGTTCTTGTACGTGAAGAATTTCCAATTTAGAATTACAAATTCGTTGCCTTCGCCTTTTCATGGGCTTACTGCAGGGAATCGCTCGTTCACGTTGAATAATTATAAAATCTTTGCCAACCTTGGATACAAGTAAATTATTCAAGGAAGATCCGTTTTCGAATGGATAATAATTCCTTTATTATTTTCGAAAAAAAGTTCACAATCGCGTTCGTATCATGGAAATGAATGCACTTGATAAGAAGCTTCCTCAGAATTTCTAATCTTGCGTTCAGGTCTGCCGTAGTCATGAAATACTTGTATAAAATTCTGAGAGATTCTTGCGAACTTGGAGGTATAAATTTTTAAAATTCCACCGGGTCTTCCAACTATCATTCATTAATAATTTTTAACAATTACTTAAAAACTTAATGCATTATTGTAACCCAGTAAATAACCATTATATTTTCTTCTTTAATCCTGCTTAATCTCCAAATCGAATGTTGCCGACTAAATAACCATAACTGCGCAGGTAACACGATCAGACGATGAATGTTAAATGCGAGTGCATTCAGATTCAGGTTGCGTTCCGATATTAACTTGAAGCGCTGTCAGTAATCTTCCGTTTTTTTTTTTTTAATATTCATATCTGTTCTTTATTCAGTGAGTTAAAAATTTGTATTAGTTCATTGGCTGCGTCACGATCGTCGAGAGATCTGTGAGATAATCAATTGATGATTAATCGATATACCGTTTTACATATTGATCTACTTTTCCGAGTAGTTCGGCTAGCATTTCTGTTAGCTTCGAATTTTTCGGCTCTTCTGTAACTTGGTCGGTTGACGTGATGCGACTACCACTGCACTCTTACCCTTAACTTTGTTACGAGTTTTACTTCCTCTGAATTATCAAGTTTGGCCATCTTCCCGCCAACATCGGTAATGCCGAATGATTATGAAATCTTTGCTGATAGTCAGATTTCGGTGGACTCAATTCTTGTACGTGAAGAATTTCCATTTTCGAATTACATATTCGTTGCCTCCGCCTTTTCATGACGAAATTCAAGGATTCACCACATCATCTTATCCGGCTTGATTATTTATTTTTTTTTTTTTGTAGAAATCTATTTCGCAATCAACGTTTCAAAGCACATGTTATTAAAAATACCTCACCCGTCATGTGCGATCTTCAAAAAGATGCACACATTTATACATTTATGTTAGTGGCCCTACAGCATTATCCGAATTTTCAATAAAAATGCCTACGTATTATCTGACAGAGATTATCTAGACCACATTGAGGGAACCTATAACCAGTTAATTTTGAAAAAATATGTGCCATCACAATGATACTCATGTTCACCTATAAGTTATTTATGTATTTGCTATATTTTATTATACATAAAAGGTTATACATATTCGGGTGGTGGTCGAAAAACCGATTGACCAACATTCATAATGACAGAAATTCAGAAATCTCAAAGTTCAGAAAACGAACAATCCAACTAAGCCTCATAAAAAAGCTTCATAAAGCAGTAATGAAATATGGAGAATTAGAAAATGTGGGAAGGTAAAACGATTAGATAAGTACAATTCAGAATAGGTGAACTTTCGATCAGCCTAAAACCTGAATGACTAAAATACTGAATATTAAAAAAAAAAACAATTTCTGTCTTACTACAATCTGCATTTCGCTACGTTGCTATCAGGATTGATGGCTGTTCGGCAGTAACGGTATTTTGATTTTTCGGTTTTTCGACCCCCACCCACATATTCTGTGTGAGCAGTTGTCGGGTACAGATTATACGTAAAGAATAATTTAACAATTATTAGCTCATTTAGCAATTAGCGTTCCTATAAATTTATATGCGAGATTTTTGAGTAACTATTGTTGATATTGATGATTTCCCTGATTATACATTAGGGTGGTTCAAAAATGACCCAAGTGCTCGGTTTAATATTTCATTTTCTTGGGCTCTATAGGACAATATTTAGTACTGCCTCAGAGACATTGAAAACGCTAGATAGTGAAAAAAACTTCAATTTCTCTGAGGCAGTACTAAATATTATCGTACGAGTCTCGTCTTGAACCAAAATGCTCGTTGTCTTGATTTTTGTCTTGATTTTTATCTTGATTTTTGTCTTGATTTTAGTCTTATTTTCCGTCTTGATTTTAGTCTTGATTTTTATCTTATTTTTCGTCTTGGTTTTTATCGTATTTTTTGTCTTGATTTTTATCTTATTTTTTGTCTTGATTTTAGTCTTATTTTCCGTCTTGATTTTAGTCTTGATTTTCGTATTAATTTTAGTTAAATTGGAATAATTTAATTAGACGCTTTATTCAATTCTATTCAGTTTTTCATGGGCTTGCTAATCCTAGTTATTAAAGCTGGATAGATTTATGTAGCAATAAATGTTGTCCTTAACGATAAGCGCTGAAGTTAGTGGTTCAGATTTCAAAATTTTTCGCCGATTGGATTACTAGTTGTGCAAAACACGCTTGTTAATAGCAAATATTTTATTTTGTCGGTGGCGCACTCTATCTCACACTTTTGAAGACTCAATTTCAAATATTTACGGTCCAATTCCGTGTTCCACACTTAGTCAGCAACTTCAGTCTAGTATACCAAGTCATATCTGAAATTGTGTACGATCTGAACATATTTCTGTGGTAATATTATCGATCTTAAAATTTCCCGCCAACACGAACTCTTCGGCCTTGCTGATGACGAATCCGAGCTCAGAATTTCAAAATTCAAACCCACAGTTCTAATATGGCGGACAAAAGTACAAAAAGTTGCTTAATGAAAGTGAAAACGGGCACTCGGGGGTTCTATGGGGTTGCTGATGACGAATCTGAGCTCAGAATTTCAAAATTCAAAATCGCAGTTCCAATATGGTGGACAAAAATGTAAAAAGTTGTTTGATGAAAGTGGAAATTGGCACTTGGGGCTTTTCTCATCGCTGATATAACAAATCTAAACTCATAATTTGATGAAGGTGAAAATTTGCACTACAAATTTTTTGAGATTGTTGATTACGAATCGGTATTGAGATTTTTGAAATACAATAAAACGGCTTCAATATATCGACTTAATATATCGATTCGTGATCAACAATCTCAAAAAATTTGTAGTGCAAATTTTCACCATCATCAAATTATGAGTTTAGATTTGTTATATCAGCGATGAGAAAAGCCCCAAGTGCCAATTTCCATTTTCATCAAACAACTTTTTACATTTTTGTCCACCATATTGGAACTGCGATTTTGAATTTTGAAATTCTGAGCTCAGATTCGTCATCAGCGACCCCGAAAACCCTCGAGTGACAAATTTCAAGCTAATTGAAGGCAAGGAAAAATGTGTGCCGCAAAGGGTTAACATAATCGCAATTTTTAGCAATTTTTGGCAATTTTCAAGGATTTTTCGCAATTTACTTATATTTAAAACGGCTTATGGTCCAAATAAACTTCAGATTCGAATTCAGCGGATCAAAATACATGAAAATCATGCTTGGTCTAGTTCCACCAAATTTTTTTCATAACCAAAACACCCAATTTTCGCTATTTTTTACGGTTTTTTGCAATTTACTCGAGATTTTGAGGGTGTACGGTTCAAATTGACTCCAGATTCGGATTCAGCGGGTCGAAATACATGTCGGTAGGTAGGTGGCGTCAAATGTACAAACCACTTTTTTTTTTTTTTTTGTGTGCCGGTGTAATATTTGATGAGGTAATGAAAGAAGTTAGCGAAAAAAAATTAAAGTCTAATGCCTGGTTTACGCAGCGGAGTAACTTAACTTAATTTAAGGATTTACCAATCAGCAGGCTGCTTTAGCCACACGCCATCTGAATCGAGCCTCCTGATTTGGTCAATCCTTGAATTAAGTCAAGTTACGGCGCTGCGTAAACCAGGCATAAAAAGGGCAAAAGTCCCATGTTAATAAAATGGGACAATAGTATCGTCCTACGAGCAGGGGTTAATGGCACTTAAAAAAAAAAAAAAATTGCATAATTGTTTTTAGGCTATAAACTATTGATTTGGTCCATACCCAAGTAGAAAAACTCAATTCGGGAAATAACGGACACCCTACTGCCCGTGCGTGCTGAATTGGGAATTTTCACGAAATTGAAATGGCTGTAACTTCTGAACCAGGTCTCGTCCCAACTTCCGCATGGTCTCAAAACTTTCGTCTTTCGATGCAGAATTTTGTGTCCAAAATTGAACAAAATCGAAAGCAGCGTATTTTTGTAAATCAAGATTTAAACTTTTTCAAGCACATATTACATGTTTCCAACATCCGGAAAAATCAGCAAATATTTTTGTTCGAAAGTACGCAATGATACTGACAGATTTTGTGAGAAACATTTTTTCGTAGGATATCTTGGTACTGAATCGAAACTCCACGAAAAAGTGGTGATTTTAGTAACTCGAGATTTTCGAAAAATTCTATCTTCCAAACCGTAGCTTTGAAAAATCTAAAATAAATTACCAATCTCTCTTGAGTCTAGGACTACAAGAGAAAAAATTGATCCGAAAATCGAGAGGGGTGAGGGTTCGCGACCGTTCGAAATATTCTGGAATTCCCCATATACATTGATGACAGACAGTATAAGTGAAAAAGATCTTTTATTATGCGAAATAAATATACTTCAATTTGTACGTGATTGTCAAATAATTTACGGTGTTAACTCGATGACATTTAACTTACACTCGTTGTTGCATGTTGTAGAATCAGTTCGGCAAAGTGGACCATTCTGGTCAACTTCCGCTTTTCCTTTTGAAAGCATGATTTTCCTCATTAAACGTTATATTACGGGAGTTAGTGGTGTATCAAATCAAATAATTATTTCTCTATTGGAAGAGAAAAATATTCGATGCAACATTGATTGTAATACTGAATCTGTGAAATGCCGTAATTATTGTAAAGATCTGTTTAAGCCACGACAACTGAAGAACTGTACACGAAGTGATGATCATGCTTTACTGATTGGCACTGAAAAACCACTGGACGAACAATTGATTCTATTGATGCACCAATATTTTGACAATATTCAGTCAACTAAAGTTTATGATCGATGTATTTATAATAAAATGGTGCTTCGCAGCACAGCTTATACACGTCTCAAAAAAACAAACGATACTGTAGTTCAGTTAGATACGAAAAAATTTATTCGGATTCATGGGTTTTTCTCTTTGAATAATACATGTTATCTCTATGGCAATCAAATATTAACTGTTCAAATAGCTTTCCAATCAAACGTTCAATTATCTCATATCTTACAAGTAACAAGCATAAGAGAAGAAATTTTGATTGCCAGTATTCAAACTATACGAACAAAAGTCATTTTTTTTTCAACTGGTGTGAATGATTATATTTTCTTCTTCCCTAAAAATTTGGGGACATAATTATTAATTGTATCATGTTAATATTGAGTGATATAGTAATCTTCTGTCATGTTATTATTAGTCATTTTTTACATTAACATAATACTATAAAATTCTAAAAATACATACATTGTAACGTGGCAAACGTTTGGACCTCCTCCATACCAGCTAAAATGAGCGTACACATTTCCTAGAGTACCGAGTCGGTATAGCTAATTTGAATATCTGCCGCCCTTTGTCCTAGCGCGACCATATCGATCGTAGATCATTGCATTGGTCTATCGATGACGGCTAGCGCTGACAGGACGAACGGCGAGGATAAGCAATGAGCGAAGCGGAAACGAAGAGCCATTCATTGTCTAGCCGTGAAGAACGTGCCATTACGATAGTGTAATCGAGAGAGAGTAATTTTTGTAGAGAGTATTTTGAGAGTTTTGAGGAGTTCAGAGTGTTTGATCGTGATCGTGGAGTTAAACTGTGACTTGTGCTTTGATTTTGGACTTTGATTTGGATTTTGGACTTGACTAATACTGAGTTTGCTATAATACGACCCTCGCCTGTCCCCGGACTTGAGCCGACCACGAGGCAGAGACACCGTAGTCTACCAGGTAGGATCTATCCAAATCGTAGAGATCATTTCTTCTCCTAAAAGCCACCTAAATTATCAGAGTCTCGAGTTATCGATAGAAATTGCTCTTCGTTTCCCTAGTACCTTTCGAGTCCCGCTTCATATTAGTACCGCATGGTCGTTGAGAGCCGACAAGTTTTGAACTTGTTGTTGTTCTCCGAGCCTGTCGACTCTGCGCGTCCGCGTGCCGGTTTCCAACCGTGCGGCGCAGGATTTCACGTATCCAGAATCGGCGCCATATTTCCCGAGTTCTCTGACGTCACGCGTCGCAATCGTCTGTTGCGTGTCAGAGAGCTCTAGTGGCCGAGTACGGAATTATTGGGTTCCGAATCACTGAAATATAATACAACTGGAACGAGCGCTGCGGTGGTGGGGGTTCCGAAGAGACAGATAGCTCGAATGTGAACACCTGTCTCTCTCGCACCATGTACAGTCTGTCAAAAAGTTCATACCCCTGTTCGCACGTGGTAACTCCCATTAGGTCCATTAGGTAAACATTTTTTCCGAGACGGTCCAGCGCATGCGCAGTAGCAAATAGAAAGAGACAGGTGGTCACATAGCAGCTATCTCTCTCTCCGGACACCTAGACGCCTGCTTAGCCACGGAGCGCTCGTTCCAGTTGTATTATATTTCAGTGTTCCGAATCCCTTTCCCTCCTAGCCGTAGAGCGCACAGCTGTCAGTTAGAGACTACCCTACTGAAAATTTCCAGGTGAAAATCCATGGGAAAACATACAAATCCAGGTGGATTTTTGTGGAGTTCCATGAAAATCTATTCAACATCCAGTAACATGAGAAATCCATATGGATCATTTATGTGTTTTCCATATAAATTCTAGTGGAATAATATAGGTATTCTATAGCTATTCTATGGATAACGATCATTGAAATCCATGTGTCTGAATCCATGGAAAATGACATGGATAAGTGAAAGATTCTCATAAAAAATCTATAGGAATCCCTAGATTTCTATTGGAAAACCATGTAATATTGCCATGTTTTCTCCATGGAAAATATCGTGAAAAATCCAGTTATGATACATGTAATTTCCAGAGATTACATATACGAAAAACCATGGATAATTTACTGGATGAGTGCAAGATTCCCTTGGAAAATCTACAGGAATCTACGGATTTCCACGTATAAACGGTATGAAATTGGTAAATCACAACTACAAAGAATGTTGTAGGAAATCCAGCAATAGCACATGTAATTCCCAGAGAAAAATTATATGATTTCCGGAAAAATGTTATGGACAACTACAGGGTTTGCTATGGAGGATTCACATTATCTGTGGATTCCCACAGGAATACTATGGTGGATTCCCGATTATTATTCCTAGACATAGTCATAGGAAACCCAGCGATTTTACATGAATTTCCCGAAACGAATCCATAGACAACCACAGGGTTTACTGTGGAAGATCCACATTAATCTGTGGATTCCCACAGGAATACCATGGTGGATTTCCGATTATTATTCCTCGACATAGTCATAGGAAACCCAGCGATCTTACATGAATTTCCCGAAAAGAATCCATAGACAACCACAGAGTTTACTGTGGAAGATCTACATTAATTTGTGGATTCCCACAGGAATACTATGGTGGATTCCCGATTATTATTCCTATACATAGTCATGGGAAACCCAGCGATTTTACATGAATTTCCCGAAAAGAATCCATAGACAACCACAGGGTTTACTGTGGAAGATCCACATTAATCTGTGGATTCCCACAGGAATACTATGGTGGATTCCCGATTATTATTCCTAGACATAGTCATGGGAAACCCAGCGATTTTACATGAATTTCCCGAAAAGAATCCATAGACAACCACAGGGTTTACTGTGGAAGATCCACATTAATCTAATAAGCACGCCAGGAAATCCAACTTTCTGGCCTTGGGTCACGTAATATACTATTTATTTTTATTGATTAATCATGGCGAGTCATTTTTCAAATCCATTATTCACTTTGAGAATGTTGTTTATAATATCATTTATCATAATAAATCTGAAACAATTTTCTCTAGTATTCGAAATATTCAGCTGGATTGTTTGAAATGGGACACCCTTTACATATACGGAGTTTATGGTCGGTAGGAATTCATATCACTTAGCCAATCGATTAAAAATTCATATATACGTTTTGAATTTTTGATTAGGATAATATACATAACGGCAATAATGTTTCTGTGGAGAACCCACCTGAAGAAATCTGAACTCCCTATTTTTCCCTAATAGATAAATTAGGTATACTTTTCACAAATTATATGGGGTGTTCCATGTGAAACGGATCGGTTTTTGGCCGGAGGTTATCGAATTTGACGCCAATGTAGATTCGGATTCCTCGTTACTATATGAGATGCCTTCAACAGTTACAGAGCATGAAAATAACTGGTACAATATATATATCGCCACCGAAAATTCGATTCGACACATTTTTAACTCCAACTGTCTCAGCTATGCATGAACAAAATCATAACTTCCCATAATTTATCATGAGCGCATAAACGAGCTATCTCAAAAGAGGTGCTACTTGAATTTTGTTTTCAAGTTTGGAGCAAGTTAAACTTCGGAAATTTGTGACTCATTTTTTTTCTAGTTCGCCTTCAAATTGTTTAATTCGAAGTAATTTCGATAACAATTTGAAGGCGATTCGTGTAACCCTTCAAGTAGAAAAAAAATGAGTCACAAATTTCCGAAGTTTAACTTGCTCCAAACTTGAAAACAAAATTCAAGTAGCACCTCTTTTGAGATACCTCGTTTATGCGCTCATGATGAACTATGGGAAGTTATGATTTCGTTCATGCATAGCTGAGACAGTTGGAGTTAAAAATGTGTCGAATCGAATTTTCGGTGGCGATATATATATTGTACCAGTTATTTTCATGCTCTGTAACTGTTGAAGGCATCTCATATAGTAACGAGTAATCCGAATCTGCATTGGCGACAAATTCGATAACCTCCGGCCAAAAACCGATCCAGTTCACGTGGAATTTATACGACATACCGAGAATATTCGGTGAGAGTAAACGATCCCCTTCCTACGGCAAAACTAACACAGGCGCGGTGCGGCGGATCGTTCGGGAGGGAATGAGGTGCCAGTAGCATTGCATCTGCTCCAGGACGAGCCTCTCGCACGCGGTACGCGCAGCTGTGTTGCGGTTTTGCCGTAGGAAGGGGATCGTTCACTCTCACCGAATATTCTCGGTATATAATTATAGATATTCAATATTATCAATAAACGTGTATGTTTGGTGGGGCGCAGATGTATTTTGCGTCGGCAAGTTCAAGTAATACACACTGAAAGAAGATGGCGAGCCTGGCGCTCGCACAACTTTTTTGAAGCAGCACGGTCACACGCTCACTCTGCCCGCGACAGAGCATCCCACTTTCAGAGCGCCGTCATTTAAGAATACTCATCGTGCCGCGATCGTAGCTACTCTACGCGCGTGGTCATCGCACGGTAGGCAGGCCTATCCCGCTTTCTGCAATCCACGCGTTCTCAGACGGATAGAGCCCTATACTACCATACATGTGAGATCATCTGTAACTCACTCTGAGACGCTCGCCTTCTCGTTCTGCGAGCGTGGGCCGCGCACAACTCTCCGAGTCCAGTCGTCCTACTTCTACGACTGCGAGGCTCTTTCGTGCGAGCGCCAGGCTCTCAATCTCTTTTCAGTGCACAGATACGATCTATTTGGTTTGTTGGGATAGCCACAACATCTCGATTAATCGCAGCAACCTTTCTCAGTGCAGGTAATTTATTACAGAATGCATTCACGGTCCTAATTGTTTTACAAACTGTATATTCTTGGCGAGATTGCTCATCGAACATGAAATATAAGATTTCGATATATTTTCCATCACCTATCTGAGCAAAGGTATTATTTGACCGCTTATTAGTCTTACGTGACGATTGGAATAAACAATTATCCTTTATCATTTTATAGTACACGTTGACATGTTCGGACAAATCTAGCTCGCGTATCCATTTGCTGTTTGCTAGGTGGGGGGTACCAAAATACCGGATAGACGTGGTTTTCATAGTTTTTTTTGTAATCTTGCTATCCAAATAGGCGTAATAATCTTTTACTTTCTTACATGAGTTTAAAAAAACTTGAGTTTTCAAGTATACCTCATTTTTTCGCAAAGCAATGGCTCTTGAAATTTGTGACGTAACACCTTTTGCGCACTGAATATACTTCAAAATTTGCCCATTTCCCGATTCAAACGCAAACCCAGAATATGCCCATAATGGGCCCCAATCCACGACACTCTGAGCTATGTGTAACAGTTGATGCACGTTATAAGTCATGGCAGTTTTACCGTAATACAACTCTGTTTCCGCGACAAAATCAGAGAATGAGGAATGTGCACGCTCAACATCTGCTACTGAAATATCGGTTGATAATAATATATGAAAAGCCCTGACAAAATTGATCCAGTGCAATAAATATTTCCTTTCTAGGACAGTGCTCAGAACAGGTATACTAGAATAGAGAATCCAATTCTCCCAATCTTTAGCCTTCCATTGCCTAATTTCTGACAAAGGTCTACTTAAATGTGAGACTAACCGAGGAAATTTTATATTGAAAAGCAACTTATCCATTTTCTCGAGATCTGACTTGGAAACCATATCCAAAAAGTAATTTGTGAATTGCTTCCCAACTCCTAAAAGCAGACAATGCATATAATCTGGTACAAAGCCAATTATAATTGAAAATCTCAGAAAATTCATCAACGGTGTCACACTTTTCACTCCGTACACTGGTTTATCTAACCGAATACTTTCCTTCATATGTTCCAAAGTATCCCGCTCGGTTATATTCTGAGGCAAATCATCTAACATGGGGTATTTCGTACTTCCCCTTCCTGGCACAGTTTGTACCCATTCTCCAGGATGTAAACACCAATTGCACCCGAAGTGACCATTAAACTGAACGAGGCCTTGCATTGGCGCACGTGCTACCGAATCCACACAACATAAAATTGGAAAAATTTTTATGGTTCGGTCCTCATCCAATATTTGGCAAGCAATTCCATTTTCAGAAAAATTGTTCATCATTTTTACAAATGGATCCAGAAAGGTATTCATATCTGTTTTTTTTTTCCCAAACCAAAGAGCGCACACTATAAGTTTGTTAGTTCTTACGTCAGAAGGCAGTTCATTCATCATTATTTGAATTGGCCAAATTGAAAAAGTTGAACTTTCAAAAACAGGGGACCCATCTGAATTGAAAGAACAAGTCGCATACGATCTTTTATCATTTGCTTCTAAAGACTTGACAAATTTCCGATATTCTTTTCCATCGTATATATCTTTAAACACGCCTTTTTCGTGAGCTCTCTCTCTTACAACGTGATTATAATGTTCGTCATTTGACTGCAATAATTCTCTGATTTCACTGCTGGGATCCAAGACAATGAAAAAATTTTTGAACAGTGGGTCTTTCACGCGAATTTCCGTACCGCAAAAAAAACACCTCAACGTGATTTTAGAACGATCATATTCTCCCACGTAAGCGTCGCACTCTGGACATAACGCATGAAATTTAACCTCAGACGAATTAAAAAATTTATCCATAAAGTAGCGGGTTTCAGGAATTACAGGCTCCACAAAGAGTGAATTAATCAACTTGAGAAGGTCACAGAGTGCTGCCTGAGATAGAGAGTGTTCAAAAGAAAATTTCAGAACATTCAAAAGTATTCCACCTGGACTTGCATCAACATGCGTCATGATTCTATCTAAAAATCGTGCTTTCCTCAATAGTTCTCTAATAGCGTTTTCGATTTGCTGCTCTAGAGTTGCACCAAGAATGCTCTAAATTTTTGTGTGACGTCATATTGCTCTACACGGAGCAGACAAGAGCTCATCAAGTATCAGTGGTCACTCGTTGATTGGTGCTACTGAGGAAGTGAGCATCAATCTATGGTAAACCGAACATACGTTTCGCGCTCGGAGCAATCACAGAGCGCTCCAGAGCAGCAAATCGAAAATGCCATAAGTTTCGTTGTGTTTTCATTAGTATCATTACAATTGAATGCTTCACTCCGTTTTTCGCCATCATTTTCATCATGCTCTGATCTTCGATGGGGTGCATCACGTCTGTGTAAGTCATTATGATCATCCACTTCATCATGATCTTCATATTCGTCTCCATCTTCATATACGTCTCCATCTTCATATACGTTCTCAAGATCTACATGTACATCTCCAGCATGGTCATGTACATCTTCATCATCTACATGTACATCTCTAGCCAAGCCATATACATGTTCATCATCTTCAACATCTTCGGCATCTTCATATACGTCTTCAAGATCTACATCTACATCTCCAGCATGGTCATGTACATCCTCATTATCTTCATGTACATCTTCGGCATTTTTATATACGTCTTCATCATCTTCCATCTCATTTTCAAGGCTGGACTCATATTGAGAGACCTCATTGCGATTGTAAAACAGATACACATCATTACAGTAAAAGTACAAAAATCGTCTGTTCGGTTTATCCCCGAAATTTTTCAGGAAATATCTCATTTGTCCAATCTGTCCTGTGTGTTTCGTCTGTCCCGTAGATCAAGATATCCATAGGAGTCGCGCTTCGTCGTTCGTCCACGATATTGTTGTTGTTGATTATTATCGCGTTGTTGTCATTATTGTTATTGTGGTTATTATTATTGTTATTATATCATTATCATTATTATTATCATTACTATTGTCATTGTCATTATCATTATCATAAAGATCTATCCCGAGAATTCCGATATTACGGAAATTTATTAGGAAATCAGAAAAAGACATGTCTCATCATTCGCTTTTGCATACTACAGTACAGTTCATTTCATTTTTTCCGTTTCTTCATTCTATGTATGAAATATGCCCAAATCATTATATTAGAGTTCGAAATCGAATGTGCGGATGTCACGAATTTTTTTAGAACACTATAAGCTCGACTGTCCATATGTCTGCATGTTTCTTACTGTCATATTGCTATCTGACTTCGGATATTGAACTGTTGATACTGAATATGCACACATAGGGTGAATTCCCAACGTCCGTATATTTAGAAAAGCGTTGAAGAATTAGGAATTCATCCCTTATGTGATATTATATGAAACGATATAATGTCAAAGTACCAGACATCAGCTATTCATTTCACATGGAATATCAGCTGTAACCACAGACTTATGGATTATGTTCATTTTCTTTTGATTTTCTGTTCATATGTACCTATACCGTATGTCGTGTCAATATTGTACCCGCGATGGCGAAAACTATTGCAACATAAGGCACTCAAATTTGAGAACCCGGGTGCTACGAAAAAGTATCTGAGTGAGCGTATAGCAGCGAGTTACAACAAAATCTCAATCGGAGTCAGTGAGCGAACGAGCATAAAAATCAGCTAGTTTCATCAGTATGAGTTAATTTTTAATGTACTGCAAATCCAATTTCATAAGGATAACAAAAGATGTATTAATCTGACATAAACTCTGAGACCGCATCTATGTTCTCAATCATACACGTAGAGAAATGTCAAGTAAATATTCCTATGCAGCATAGTAACGTTGTATACAAACTAGTATGTATACAAACTATAGAGCAATATAGAGCATGGTAACCGTTACTATGCTGCATAGGAATATTCACTTGACATTTCTCTCCGTGTACTAGGGAAAGACAAATTTGTCTTTAATATATATGAAGGGTCGAGGGCAGTGATGCGAGATACTGTAGTGGAGATTCAGTCAAAATAGACATTTCAATTAACAATAATTCGCATATAGCTAGAAATTGGTACAGGTCTTAATTACATTATTACAAATAAAATATCAAAAGTCCCCACCGATCCTACGTCTGCTAAAAAATTTATTCAAGGTCAAAGATCAAAAACATCGGTTTTTTGCATTTTTCTCGTAAACCTTGGATGGTATCGTAAAATTGGGCAAACAAAAGTTGTAGATCATGCAATTGTCTACAAAAAATTGTTCCAACCCTTTTTTTCCTACAAATCACCATTCCAGAGATATCGTGATTCCAAAAAACTGATATTTTTACTTATATCAAACGTCTGACGATGTATATGGGTGGTTCCAAGATATTGGGTTCCAGTTGTGAACATTTTGGCAAAACAAAAAAATGTAATAATTACAGATGATTTCATATTTGCTGTAATGATAACAGTCTCTTGTTAAAACGTACGGAAGGGCGAGTCACTTTGATAATTTTTAATGATTTTCCATGGGCCGGGATATAGATAACGACCAGGGGAGATATGCCAGGGGAGAGATGTTTCTGCGGAAAATCGTTAATAATATGGAGACAAATTATGTTATCGATTCTAAATTTAAACAGGGTGACTATTGCACATATTACAATAGATGTTGCTTCAAACTAAGATAAATAGATAACTAATTGCGACATATAACTGACCAGGGTAGATATAAGGATCACTCCTCCACAAACCCGAACGCGGCAGTTTCTCCGCGCTAACTGAGAAACGAATACGCAACGGCGTTCACCCTTTACGTGTTGCATACTTTATGATGTACTTTTAACATGCTGACATAGTATTAATGGGCGAACCCATTGTATTATTCCAAAATAACGGTCATAAAAATGCCAGGGGAGGAGACGTCGAAAGTGTGGGACAAAACGGAATATGGAATATTTTGAAAAATAGTCATACGGAATCAATTTTGTTACCGAGATAACATTATACGTTTATATAGCTATAAGAAAAACCATTTTTTTATTACATTTCATTCGAAAAGTTAACAAATATTGCTACCTCAATCAACAAATTTGTCGAAGGGACATGCCAGGGTAGAGACAATTTGGCTGTTTGAACTCAATTTTCTGGAATTCGGAAAATATTTGATAATCAAAATTCAGCGCACCGTATCGAACACAGTTTGAAGAACAACTAAGGTCATTCTAAATTTTTTAATTTTTTTGTCTTCACTGTTTTTTTTCTAAAAGACACCAAAAGACCCAATATCTTGGAACTACCCATATATAGGCGGCGTAAATGTGCATATATATATATGAGGTATTCCATACCAACTCGACCAATGATTTTCCCTCACTATTTTTGATTTGGTTCATTACTTTTTTTACGGTTACTCCAACTCTAACAACCACTCATGTATTTTTTCTGATTTTTTCCATTAACCGTTATTTATTCATGATTTTTTGAAACTTCCAACAGTGCGACACCTTCGATTTTTTTGAAAAAAATCTCGAAAATTCTACTTTTGACGACGATCATTTTGACCCCCAGTCGAAAGTGGAAACTCTTTTCCTTATGTTTATATTGCTCATTTAAGAAAAAATTATTTCGTAAACGTGGTGGATAATGGCTCCCAGAATTTTTTCAATGCAAATGAATTGTATCTACAGGATAATGGGTTGTAACCAATCAGAGATACGTTTCATTTTATTTTCGAAAATTATTATCATTATTATTTTTTTTAATTTTAATCGTCGTTCGTTGGAAGGATTTTTTTTTTTTTGTCTCACAATAAATTATTGAAGCACTGTAAAAAAGAAAATTGTTTTTCGTGTTTGAAAAATATTTAACCCCCCCCCCCCCAAAAAAAAATAACCCAGAAAAAATAATAATAAAAAAAAAAAAAAAAAAAATAAGAATAAAAACAAAAAAACAATAATAATAATAATAATTTTCGAAAATAAAATGAAACGTATCTCTGATGGTTACAACCCATTATCCTGAAGATACAATTCATTTGCATTGAAAAAATTCTGGGAGCCATTATCCACCACGTTTACGAAATAATTTTTTCTTAAATAAGCAATATAAACATAAGGAAAAGAGTTTCCACTTTCAACTGGGGGTCAAAATGATCGTCTTCGAAAGTAGAATTTTTGAGATTTTTTTCAAAAAAATCGAAGGTGTCGCACTGTTCGAAGTTTCAAAAAATCATGAATAAATAACGGTTAATGGAAAAAATCTGAAAAAATACATGAGTGGTTGTTAGAGTTGGAGTAACCGTAGAAAAAATTATGAACCAAATCAAAAATGGTGAGGGAAAATCATTGGTCGAGTTGGTATGGAATACCTCATATATTAGTATTTTCGATGTTTGAAATGGTGATATCTCAGGGATGGTGATTCGGAGGTGAAAATGTAATGGAACAATTTTTGTAGACAATTGCAGAGTCTATAACTTTTGTCTAGCCTAATTTTACGATATCATTCACGGTTTACGAGAAAAATGCAGAAAACCGATGCTTTTGACCTTCGACCTTGAATACATTTTTTAGCAGACTTAGGATCGGTGGGGATTTTTGATATTTTATTTGCAATAGTATACCTAAGACCTGTACCGATCTTCAGCTCTATGCGAATTATTGTAAACTTACCACTATTTTTTTGTCTATTTTGACTGGACTACTGATCAAAGAATGATTGGGAAGACAGCATAGTATGCGGAGTAAAGGCAGTAAGCGTGGGAGTTGAAAGTGGAGAAATAGTACAAGAATTAGAGTTTCGCTATTGAAAAAGGAATATTCCACAATGATTGGAAATCATTTTTGAGATATACCATACCGAAATGAGTGATAGATTTTGATCTGGAGTTTGAAGGATAAGCACCGACTCGTTGTTAGCATGATGTGAAACACCTGAACCTTGACTCACATTTGACGGATCACCGTCTGCACTTGATTCCTATAACAAGACACAGCTGTACTATTGATTATCAGTAGTAATATCACAAGACCTTCAAAATTATCGGATATTTCCCGATTGTTTTGCTGCGTGGCATCGAGAGGGCGGCTAAGTTTTGCAGATCAAAAATCACGAGCGCGCAGCGCGAGGGATTTTTGTTCAAAACTTGGCCCGTTCGTTGCCACGCAGGATCAAAACATGAGGGAAATAACCGACTCATTTTGAAGGTCGAGTGGTATTCGACGGATTATTTTTCGCATTCGGATTTGGCCAAGCACAGAGCGGCAGGTTAGAAAAAATTAGAAATTATTCACGAAGTTCTCTGACTTTTATCACGGTATTTGACAGTTATAAAAACATTTGCCAAGCTAGAGGTAAATTATCAAAAGCTATGAGTAAATTATCAGTATAATAACGAATTGGGATGTCCTTCACATCATCAAATACCGCGCTCTGATTGGCAAGAATCCGACTGCTAAAAATAATCATTTGTAAAGCCTCCACCTACAAAAGATATGATTGCACCATATCATCCTTTTCCCCTCGATATCCTATAAGTTAGATCGGAGGTGTTTTCCCGTATCTTGCTTGGTTTCGAAGATATCAGAATGAGGGCGACATTTTTTTTAAAACTAGCTAGGAAGAAAGCTTTTTAAGCTCAATTTGAACAGCTTTTCATAAGCGTAAACAAAAAAAAAAAAAAAATTTTTTTTTTTTTTTTTTTTGAAAGCTGAGACTTTTTCACACAAGAAACCTGGTTTGCAAAAAAGTTTCTATAGTAGCAAAAGAACTCGAAAAGAAATCAATAAAACAAGAAGTATAGAACTATATGAAATACCCCCGTAACCCGTACAATACCTTCTGAAATAAAAGGGATAAAAATCTGAAAAAAAATGGATCCCGTTTTTCGATGAGGACTTTCGGCTCAGAAAATTGCGAAAAGATCTGTGGGGGTGGAAGCGGATCCGACGTCCAGAATTGGTGGATTCGCTCATAATATACTGGATGATTCAGAATTCGTGACGAATCTCTATTGACGGGTTGATTCATTTTTCAGAAAAATGGCTAAGGAACTTTCGATCCCAATTTTGACAAGGAGTAACCCCTCAAGAGATTCGTCATGAATTCTGAATCACCCTGTATAGATATATCTCTACCATAATGTTGTAATTGAGATCCTGGGATCTTTCATACAACTACAATTTGTTTAAGGATCCGTTGTCGAATTAAGAGTTGGAACTCAGTCGTACAAAAGTGATTCAAGTTTATTAATATATAAAGTTTTACAAAAGGTTTTACTAATATCGAATTAATCTCTGTATAATGCGTCTTGCTTCTGGTCGCGATGTTCTGACGATGAGTATTATAATCATCGCTTATTTATTACGTATAAGGAGATCGCCTTGTTTCTGCAATTGTTGTTAGTTGCATCAAGCCTCGCACTTGCACATTCCAGAGTATTGCCAAAGTGTGTCTCAAAACATCTGGATTGCAACACCTTGATACTCGTGTTGCAACAATAAGGGTAAAAACGTACGAGGGTGCACCCTTACTAAATGGAACATGGCCTAAATAATATGCATGCTGTAACAAAGCGTATACGTTGTATATTTGGCGAGGTTAATTATTCTGGCCCGGAAGTGATCAGGTTATCGTGTTGAATCGTATACCAAACAATCACTTCCGGGCCAGAATGAACTTCGCAATGTGTACATACCTGAAAATCATTTTTGTCACTGCAGGCATTATCTTTTTTTCGCGATTGCAAATCGTGCTTTGTGGTCTTAGGTATACTCACAGCTGTATCTAACCATGATTTATACCTCTTTGGACGATCCATTTTGTACACGAACTACGAAATCAAATTATATTCAACACAGTATTATTATACACACTATTTCGAATTGGATGTTTGGTCCCAAGAACTTTGCGTCAGCGCGTCCAGCCAATCAAAAGTGAGTCCCGTGCCATCGTATTGGTTGAACGTAATGTCGCACGCGATTTCCGCCAGAACCACGGACTATACGGTCCAACGCACAGTTTGCTTCAGATTCTCCTGGGAGACAGAACGCTAGTCAATCGGTATAAGTGTTTACGGTGTTGGATAGAACAAAGCTTTACAGTGTGCTCACGCGATTCAGCTTCGAGAAAATAATCTGTGGCATTATCCATTAGCATTAATTCGTGAATCGTGATCTACATTTATAAGTCTGAGTCGGCGTCGATATGCCAGAAGTAATAACACACGTCCACGTGCGTTTTGTGGAAGACAAAGTCATGGCGACTGTTCCTCGTACCAGTGTTAAAAGATTTAATCCAAAGCATAGTGAGGATTTTGACAAAGAAAAATTGTATCTGGTATTGTGGGAAGAAGAAGAAGAAGCAGAGGACGCAGATCATAGAACACCGCCAGTAGCTGCATATTACATAGATCTATCTATTTATCGAAAGTGATAGCAGTGATAAAAGTTATGGAATCGCACCCCTGTGTCAAGTTCCCAGTTGTGTCTGTTCTATCTAGATTATTGTTTCTCGTTCTGTATTATCATCATTTTCCAGTCGTTTCATTGATGTGAAATAACGACTATTCTAATATATGTAGTTCAAACCCTAATAATAAATTATTAATTAATTGTTCATTTATTACAGCAAGCGAAGAAAACATCAAGACAAAATTGAAGGCCAGTCGACTAAGATTCCCAGTTAAGAGACCAATTGCTGACACAGAGGATACAGCAGATCCTGGTTCAGAAGCTGGAGACACCACGAAAAAAAAAAGTAATACATGTAATATAATTTTGTTAGCGGAAGCGTTAGGCAAAATGAGTGATTCTGCTTGAAAATCATGAAACATGATAATTTATGTGAGTTGAATTATCCACCTCTCGACATCATTTAGTCCTCGTCGAAGATAACGATCGCACGAATTATGTTGGTATGCACCACTTAGCAGTGAATGCTTGTGTTTAGTAAATCAATCGATTAGCAAGCCAGTTCGTGTACCAGCTGAAGTAGGCAACTGGAGTTAGACCTCATGTTGAGATTGAGAACTGTATCGCAACTGTTAGGCCATCCGGTTCTCAAAAGTTGTTCGTAAAAAATGACCTAGTCACAAATAAATGAATTAAATTAAATGAAGGGTTTTGAAAATCATGAAGACATTGAAGATTGTGATAGCCCACGATACAATATTGCTAGTCATAGTTTGGAATTCTTTCAACGTTGTCTTTGGAAAGTGTGAGAATGGCTCCGCAGTCCTTTGAAAAAGAATATCCTATCTGACATCTTGTTGTCTCTGAAATGTATTGGTTCATGTCGGTGTGATATGAGTGAGGAAGAAATTGTTTGTTATCTACTCATAATCTGTGTAAAACTGAGACAAAGGCCATTAACATTTCCCGAGAAATTAGTTTTTCTTGAACCAAGATGTTATTTCTCTATTGAATTGATCCTGGGGATATAACAGTTGAGAGAATTGGAAACTGCGACTGGCTAGGACATGATATTCAAAATATCGACAGTAATAGTATTTGATTATCGCACTGTACAGAGCGATTCTCTGGAAAGTAACGCGCCTGAAAGGTAGGTAAGCGCGAGACGTCTGCATTGAGCGGCTCAAACATCGATGATTAGGTTTTATTCACTACGTAATAAATAAAACCCAATCGTCGATGTTTGAGCTGCTCAATGCAGGCGTCTTGCATTTGCCTACCTCTTAGGCGCGTTACTTTTCAGAGAATCACTTTAGATGTATAAATGAATTCATCCAAAAACAATCTGTTTGAAAAACCCTCTAAAATAAATACACTAACGCCATCTATCGTTTTCATATCTGCCTCCTTTAACTCATTCTCAACAAATCGCATCAATGTGTAACAATACACTGTTAATCACACCTTGAATAGGTGTGATCGAGAGTTGGGTGCAATATGGCGCGTTCGATGAATCGATCTCCCTGCACGAACTAGGTATAATATATAACAGCGCCATCCGTGAACCCAAGCATAAACTATTTTTGTAACTAGATCTTGAGATCGTCAGGGAAACCCCCGCTTTTGTTTACTAATAAATAAAGCGTCTTTGGCGAAGCTGCGTCTCCGTAGATTTCTCATCTTTTTATCAAAGGTACGTTCTCCAAAATAAGGAGATTCTCATTCTCACACATAGAAATATGTGCCGGCCTGTAGGGCAATGTTATCAATCTCACTCATAGAAATATATCTGTGCCTGAAAGGCAAGATTATCAGTCTCAATCACAGGAGTTCAATGTGCATCTATCTCGTTCTCTTGTAAATTCTCATTGGTTGTATCTCTCTCTATCTCGGCTTACAAGAGAACAATGAACTCCATTGATGATCAAATATCATTCTCACCTATCAAATGATGTGTTGGCCTGAGGGCGGAGTTATCAATATCGATCAAGACTAACCTCTGTCTCCAACCATTCTCACATATATAACTACGTAACCTTGAAAAGGTACAGGTTTGTATCGTTCTGAGAATTCCAGCTCTCTCTCTCTACCAACTAAGAAGAGAATCATTGACTCCATGAATATTAACATTAACTCAACTTACCTCACTAAACGGAACCAATCCATTCTTTAATTGTTCGATAATACTAAGCAAATATTGATAACGAGTAATAAATGTGTCCTCATTATTCCTTGTTGTTTTACGATACAAAAAACCTCACAATCACAAAATTTGAATGTCGTCTTCACTGAACTTTGCACACTATCAATATCCAGAGTGTGAATAGAGTTAAATCCAAAAATGCAATTCTAATTCGACGTTTTGATGATCTCTTCACCATCTTCATCAGAATCTAACAGATTGAAAAAAAGGGAGTACAACTTTTATGAAGAAGTTTTTAGAGTAGCACAATCTATTTTTACACTCCTATTCTGCCCTTATCCTGTTTGTTCACTGAAGTGAGTTAGCCTTTACAGAACAATTATTCATTCTCAGAATCTGAAGAAACTACGGTCGGCTGCTAAAAAGGATGCAGGTATAAAAATTTTGACTGAGAAGATGAGCACGCTTAAGTCTCAAGGACTTAAAATAGAGCAGTCTTCTGAAGACGAAGGAAAGAGTGATGATAATGATTCGGAATCTATCAAAGAAAGCAGTCCTGCTGAGAATGAGACCAAGTGCGACGAAAAGAACAAGCAATCATTATCAGAACTGTATTCCGAACTAGTGGTTCGAGTTGCCAATTTGGAAGCAAAAGTAAATGAAGCTTTAAACGTCTTTGAGCCTCAAAATCAAGCTGGCACGAATAACAACAAAGTTAACAGAAAGCTTTTTTCTGAACAAGGTACAGTCATGAATGTATGATTCTTTATAACAAGTATCGATTTTCTTAAATGTAAAACATCTTCAGTAATCCATTTGTACATCATACAAGTACAAATAACTGTACCAAATTTCAAATTTTTTCATTCAAGACTATCGGAGTCATGAAAATTTAAAGTTGAGTTTAAAAGAAAATGTGATTTCCCATTCAAAACTTTCGTCGTCTTGGGGGTCGGGTTGATATTAATATTAGGAACTCAAACTTGGAAGGGATTTTTTTTCAGTTATTTGAGAGGATATTGAAATTCCAAACGATCCTTATTATGGTCACGCGATATATTACATTATATTATCGAATAGAAGATAACAGAATTTCGTAAATAAAATGTATTATTTTTGGTGAAGTGAGATTTCAAAATTAATGTTTTCTGGAGGTGAGGTGCCTGTAATACCTGCAACTTGGCATATTGAACTTGATATTTATCATAATATGATTCGCCATGATTGAAATTTGCTTCGCAGAAAATACATCTGGTCAGAAAGATCTACCATCAACGACAGAGACTTTCATTGCCGACGAAGAAGGTTCTGAGAGCAAAATCAGCAAGCTCCCACGATATGCCATCTTCGAAACAAGAAAGGATGATATCAAGGTAAAGCTATAGTCTGATATCACTGGTGGCACCCAGCTCAGACCAGTCGCTGACCCTGCAACCCGCAGTATCTGATTGCCAGTGCTAGATCGCTAACTACCGGCGTTGAGTCATGACACAATATGATTCTCAAAATAGACTTGTGAGCTCTGGAATCGTATCAATGGACGACAAATTTTGTCTGCAACCAAATATAATATTGTTACGGAATTGAGTTTTAAGTAGACCGTAATTTTATGTGGGTCTCTGAGAAGATTAATTATTAAGTGAATACACGAAATAAAGCAAGGGAATGATATTTTTGAGAATATTAGTTGTATTGAAAATACGTGTGTTCGAGTTTAGGTCTAGAACAAGACTAGTTGTTTATAAAAATTGAATAGCAAATCATAACGACGAACAAATGGTACATGTTACATTTTATTTAAGATGACTACTAGACCATGTGAACTAGATTTGAGGGATAAATCAACCTCCGTAACAGTACCCCCCCCTTAGGAAAAGAGGCGACCCGACTCTTGAAAAGTAGAAAATCTCAAAAGAAAAATAAAATGTCTAGTAATCAAATTATGTGTAGATGCTCTGTTTGGGAAAGCCTGTGTGGTAAGTAAGTTAGAAATTTGACACTTTCCCGTACACTATCTGGCATTCGCCTCAACATTATTGACTTAATTGATCCCAAGGGAAAAACCACACCAAAAGACCTTGAAAAGATAGCTGAGCGTTAAAAACTATCAAAATGTGAGTTTTAGTATAAAAATGTTCTTTGAAGTGTTCTTCCTCGAAAGAAGAACCCAGAAGAACGTAGGAACAGGATATGAGCGGTGAGCGGTGAAAAATCTAGGTTCTGCAAAAGGGAGGTGACAGGATGGCATATGGGACAAAAGCTCAGGAAAAGTAGTACGATCCTTTATCCCAAATCCGCACAGATTGAAACCTCTTCGAAGAATTATTTTTAGAACGACCTAGATGGGAAGACAAATGTGAGATTCATGCGTAAAAATACGGCAAATTCCTTTCAAAAAGGTAAAATATAAGGCGATATTTTAATATAATTGACTTAAAAATCAAAATTAAATGAATTATTAAAATTGGAACGATCATATCTGAGGAGAACTGGAAAATCAGGAAAGAAGAGTCCAGGATGGATGGATTTTTGGTATCAATTCCTATCCTCAGAATACTAGATCAATTCGAAGAAAAATCTGAAAATCTTATAAAGTATTAGTTGCTTAAACTAACATTTGAATTAAAAACTGTCCGTTCGGATCTCTCAGTCACTCTAATCAGCTGACCAGGAGAGACATCACCCATTCTCTGGAAGTGAAACAAAAGAAAAACGATACGAATGAAGCTCAGAAGCCTATATCGAGACCTCACGAATAAACTCTGATGACAGAAACAATTCTAAATAGTATATCGATTTTTTTCGATCTTCGATTAAATAAACCTACGAGGCTAATTTCAAGAACCAGAAACCGAACCTGAAAACTAAAGTCCTAAAGGAACTAATTGACATAATAATATCGAAAAGAAATCTATGTAAGTTAGACGAATAATTCTCCTTCAAACTAATCATCTTGGGAAGGTTGTCTCTGCTCATAAGGAGCCAATCGATAGGAGAAGCCCAAGGACCAGAGGAAGGTTCAATTACATCATTGGCCAGCATGTCTTCGACTAGTTTGTTAACCTCTTCCCTCCCATTGAGAGGAAGCCTCCTGGCTGCTTGTTTAAAAGGAACGTTGTCCCCGGTATCAATTCTGTGTTTCACCAGCGTACATCGTCCAATATCTCCTGAGTTTTTCGCAAAAGAATCTTTAAAATCTTCCATCAGAGATTTAAAGTCTTCAACTTGAGATCCTTGTAGGTTTTTCACAGACCTTTCCAAAAGATCTTCAAAAAGAGTAGAAGTTAATTTTATGGTTGTATCTTTCTCTTCTTGTATATTCTGTTCTTCATTTTTACCATTAGGCGAAATTTCAGATAAAATCTCAGGATTTTGAGGAAATTGAATTAAGTTACGTAAGCTAGGAGCATCATCAAAAGAAGTATTAGAAAAACGACGAGTCGTTGAAAGAGGGATCTGGTGACGACCAGATTTCATTGAATTGGTGACCGTGGAAATAATGCACTCATGTGCTGATAGAAAATCTAACCCTAAAATACCGTCGTCCTCTATATCAGCTAAATAAACCTTATGAGGCGAAGTAATAAATCCAGCTACATTAATCTGAACAGATCGCTGACCTAAAATTGGAGTGGTCTCTCCTGTAGCTGTACGTAAAGAGGTAGAATGGGATTCATCCTGAATGGAATCTAAAAGATTCGAACGGACTACTGTTACCTCCGCTCCGGTATCTACAACCCAGAGACAATTAATACCATTTACGGTGCCCTGAGTGTATAGTCCGATTTGACGGAGACCTTTTAATAAAAATTGGGTTAGATTAGAATTGTAAGTTTTAGGGCCACCAATATAAAGCTCCCGTGATGATTGAAGCCCCGCTGAATCATCAAGGTTTAGTTTTTTGAAGAAGAAGGTTGAGAATTGGAAGAGGAATCCCTATTCCTCCATGATGTAGAACTAGTTCTGTCTGTCGAGTCTTTATCGTCAGATTTTGTGTTTGCATTTTTATTGAAGTTATTCGTTGAATTGTCTGAGTTTAATTCATTTTTTCGTTTAAGAGTAAAACACTCTTCAATCAAATGTCCGTTCTTTTTGCAATATCGACAAAACTTCGGTGAATCAGCGGTCCCTTCTGTTTTAGGACCTTTATATTGGTCGTGTCGCTGCCAGGGAGTGGTCTTATTTTGAGTATTATTTTTATTTTCGGTAGAATGATTTGAGGACTGCACCTGTCTGACTCTACCCACTCCTAAATATTGCTTGTTTAGAGCGTCAATTTCTAGGGCTCTCACAATAGTTTCTCTGAGAGATGAGGGTCCTGCCAAGCTCACGGCATGTTTTAAATCTGAATCGAAAATGGCATTTATAAATCGAGTACGGCCTATTTGATCTCTTGTATCATCGTCGCAGGTTGGTAAGGCCAACCTGGTCATTCGCTCAATCTCGTGTCCAAGAGTGACAAGACTCTCATCTTTCATCTGTCTCCTATTTTCTAATTGAGTTAAATGTAATTTCTTTAAATGTTCATTTCCGTAGCGAAGTTTTAAAGATTCGCTTAATTTATTGTAATCCTTCATTTCTGTTTCGGATAGAGTGGTTAGAACAGACAAGGCAGGGCCTCTTAAGCTTATGGCTAAATTAGATGCTTTAGCGATTGGACCCCAATCGTTTAATTCGGCGCAAAGTTTGAATTGAAATTCGTATTCGGCCCAAGGAGTTGAGCCGTCATAGGTTGGAATTTTAATGTTCTTATTTTGTTTAGTTTGGGGAATAATTCTCTGAAATTCATTATTTTGATGGGAATCCAATCGAATCGGTAGGCTTTGATTATTCACGACTGGAATTTCGTGACTGTTCTGTGCGCAAAAGGCATTTTCTGAATGTAAATTTTTTAATAAAGCAAGAACGTTTTCACGGAAACTTTCATCAGAATTATTTTTATTATTATTCTGTACGTGTGACTGTATCGGACTTACTACTCTGTCTATCGATCGAACGATTGGAATTGTTACTTCTGGTTCATTCAATCTAGGTCTAGGAGAAATAGAGGGAGTTTTTCCGCCATGAATTGGTACAGACCCATGTTCTAGTGAAGGTATTTGGTCCAAACGGTCCCGTACTAAAGAGAGCCTGCGTGGAGTAGGGACAGGAGAAGACCTGACATCTGTGATTCGGTTACCAAGGATTTCAAAGCTCTTTTGTAGGGTAAGTTGCAAGACTTCGGACTGCTCGCGTTGGGCAGAGAGTACAGAAGAGAGAACGGAAGAAAGGAGAGTTTCAGACTGTCGCTGTTGTTCATGGAACATCATCCGGAACATTTCCATCTGTAGGGCCATCGGATCCTGCGTTGCCATCGGCTCTTGCGTTGGCGAAAGAGGAGAGGATTCTTCGGTCGGAAGGGTTATAGAAACTTCGGTGGAAGTTGAGGCAGGATTAGGCTCGTTGGGCGAAGCTCGAGTTTGTCTAGTCGACGGCATTTTTCGTTTTTATTCACTTTGAATTAACGGTTCTCAGATAAATCCCGATTCTGACACCAATTGTTACGGAATTGAGTTTTAAGTAGACCGTAATTTTATGTGGGTCTCTGAGAAGATTAATTATTAAGTGAATACACGAAATAAAGCAAGGGAATGATATTTTTGAGAATATTAGTTGTATTGAAAATACGTGTGTTCGAGTTTAGGTCTAGAACAAGACTAGTTGTTTATAAAAATTGAATAGCAAATCATAACGACGAACAAATGGTACATGTTACATTTTATTTAAGATGACTACTAGACCATGTAAACTAGATTTCAGGGATAAATCAACCTCCGTAACAATATGTTATTGTGGAACACGAATAACATGAACTTCTGTGTGTGCGAAGGTAAAACAAGTCCATCTTGGCAGCGGAATATCTATCGATAAGGATGTATGGGCCATGATAGAAGTTAGAAGCGAAGACTCCAAATTTGTTAAAGAGCTTGCGACTGCAGTTTGGACCCGAAGTACACTTGTTAACAGATCTTTGGATGGAAAAGCAGCTGGCAGACTTCCGGGACAGGGGACAAGAAAAGCTTTATCTCCCGCAAAGATGAGTGTTGTGCAAAGTAAGTAATAAGTATTGAATCCGTAATAATTTATACTGATGGCAGAAACTTTACTATCTCATTGGAACGAACGTTTCTCTAATTTTTTAAGGAGAGACTTGGGTGAAATTTTCGTCCCATGTTACCAGAAAATTGAAAAACTTAAGGGGGGCCTATAATTAAATTTGGACAAAAAATAGTTTTTTTTATTCATCAAAGGTGTAAAAAAGGTTCAATAAAAGAAATCCTACGTTAAGTTGTAGGTGATAGTAGTATCTATATACAGAAAAAATTCAATCTTATACTATGAAAGTGTAGACGCAAGAACCTTTTGCAGAAACTTGCCTTCGCTGCGCTGCAAGGTTCTGCGAAAGGTTCCCTGCGTCTACACTTTCATGGCAGAAGATTGAATTTTTTTCTGTACATAGATACTAGGATCATTTACCACGTAACGTAGGCTTTGTTTATTTGGACCTTTTCTACACATTTAAAGAATTGAAAACTATTTTTTTCCAAATTTCAGTATAGTTCCCCCTTAACAATTTAACACAAAAAACTCTGACCGAAAACTTCGTCCAGTCATTTTTAGTCTATAGTACTAATTGTAAAAGTATTGAGAGAAAGTTTCAACCTTCCAAGAATGAAACTTAATGAGGAAGGAATGTTTTACAGAACTCTTGGAAGATATTTTTAACTTTAAACTTGCTTGACAGATTGAAATCAAGTTTGAATCAGATTGTAGTTTAAGAGTTCTGAACAAATGGTCCGAATTCCAGAAATATTTATCCAAAGATACGAGAATTTGTTATTTTACTGAAGTCTCCCCTTAATGTTGTTAGCTTGGAAAAGCGGTTTCCGACAGATCTGTGTGAAATTTTACTGGTAGATAAGTTGAAACAAGTTCTACAACATGGCATGAAGTTCATTGATTTTTGCCGTATATTAGTGATGAAACAAATTATTGAAGTTTACATTATTTGCATACGTCCATAGGGAAAATACCAACTTCTATTACTCTAACGTTTTTTATGATTCAACTAGGCGACAGATTTGAATAAAAAACTAGTATGTTATGAATTGAAATTCAACGAACATTTTGAGACTAGAAACAAAAGTATTTCCCGTGTAATAAAAAAGATATTGTTAATTAAACTAAAGTCTCTCGTCGATATTTGCATGTGAATCAGACGCTGATGTGATGGATGCGGCAACAGCGCTCACGTAGCTCAACCGGACGGCTCGAGCGGATTCTTCCGTTATATACACGCAATGTTGCCACGATCTATTATAACTTCGACTCAATGCGCGCCCATGCCTGAAAGAAATGTGAACTGTACCTTGACAAAAGTTTGACAACTTGGCCGTTTTAAAAAAATCTTAAAAAATATTAGAAAGACTTTGTTTAACCATCAAAACATTTTGATACGGTTTGCATATCATAGCATGTAATTGATAGCGTGTATATTTGATTTTATGACTTATTTATTACTGGGGTCATTCCTAGAACTATCGTCAACCGAAATAAACTTTTGGCTGTGACTATAACAAGCTAACAACCTTAAGTGACTAATGTTAGAGTCGAAAATCTATTTGAGAAAATCAAAAAAAAAAAAAAAAAAAAAAAACTCGTCACATAATTATAACTCATAACAAATTCCTTGTCTGACTTCGTGACTTGAAATTGTCAAAAAACGATGTTTCATTGCTCATTATAGGTGCGTCGGTGGCATTCAGTTACATCGACAGAAGCGTTCAGGATCATTCAGAGTTCGATACATGTTTAATACATGTCCTTTTCGCTCTTGTTTGTTAATAATTAACTTCACTAATTGAAGCAACGGGTTCAATAGAATATTCGTAAAAGATATTTTACAAGATCATACTACATCCTCAAACTAAATTAAACAGTGCCATACTATATCTTAACATATTTTACGTAGCAGGACGATTTGAAAATTTTTGTTAAATCACCTTTAGCTTGATCATTTTCATCTCTGGATGTTTTAGAATGTTACGAAGATCGACTTACCAAAAAGAATTACAAAGGTGAACAACTTTTCAAGGAACTGAAGAGGATGAATTCATTTCTCACCGAATTGATTAATGATTTCATAAAACGGGAAGTGAAGGCTCTCAAAGCACAGGGTAGATATTGAAAAACTAATATTTCTATTAATAACTTCCTAATACCTAACATTAAATTGAAATATTGTGTTGATTAGCTGAGGAGGGCGCAAAGGCGAAGGCAAGAGTGGATAATAAGGTAGACGCACAGGTCGATGCAAAGGTGTAAACTCAACCGCTACATCTGTGGTTCCTTTACTATTAATCTACGTATAGTACAAACTACAATGTTACCTATATAAATTACTTCGCTTCAAGTTATTGAACTATAAAAAATATATATATATGCAGGCAACTATTTATAATAATGTGCATAATACGAATGCGTGCTCTAAGTTATCACTAACGACAATCATAATCAAGAGAAGGGTCAAGTGTATAAACTATCACTATAATTATGTTTTTCTATTATTTTGTTTGGCAACAATAATTTTTCATCACGTAAACAAGTACGTGGTAGAAAGTTTCATGATATTGACATTTTTCTGTGATCAATAAATCCTCATAGTCTTCTGCTCCATATAGATGTGTGCTGAAAACTTCAGGTAGGCCTAGTGGACGATTCAATTACCTATATTTTCAATTCAAATAAGAGACTCAAAAGTAAATACCATTTTTTTTTTCTTGGTACGAGTTTAATCATTTCCTATGTTATTCTCTGAATTTCATCTCTGTCGGGAAATTTTACAATTAGTTGTATTTTGCTCTCAACCGGTTCATTGTTGATCATGATTATCTGACCAACTATGTGTAACAACGTTTTATGATACTGATATTTTTTTTAAACGATAACTTTTAGTAGTCCACACAATATATCCAGATGTTTGATAGAAATTTCACGCGGGCCAAGTTAAAGATACAATTCGACGACAGTATGGGAAAATTTGCTGTCTCAAATTATGCCATAAAAACGTACTTTGTCAAGTTGTGCCAGAAGAACCGTGCTATCTCGAACAGGGACTATATTTTCATTGCTACGGCACTGGAATTTGGGGTGCCTGAAGTATAGAAAGCACTGTTTTTTACTAGATTAATCAATTGTTTCAATAATTTTTTCATCCATTCAGCTCCTTTAATACAGAAACAGAAACGTTGAGATGAGTTTGAATGAAAAAATGTTGTAGATTGAAACTCATCTTAAATTTTCTGTTTCTGTATTATAAGAGCTAAATGAATGAGGAAATGATTGGAACAATTGAATAATCTATCGTAAAACAGTGCCTTGTATACTCCAGGCACCTCAAATTCCAGTGCTGTATCAATAAAAATATAGTCCGAGAAATATGTTCGAAATGGCATAATCCGAGATAGCACGTTTTTCTGGCATGATTTGAGATAACACGTTCTTTCATACTGCCGTCGAATTATATGGTTAATTCGAATTGAAAACTAACGATCGAACACCCCTTTCTTCTTTCCTTGATAAAGTTTAATCATTTTCTGTGTCATGCCAAATTCGAAGTTCTATAAATCTATAAATATGCAGTTTTATATTATTATTTTTATAAGTAGCTAGCTCTTAAGGTATTTTGAATGAATCAGTGCTGTGATACTTTGTTTTCAGTCTGAGAATCTACTGCTGTGTACTATAGAGCGGAGGAGTTTCAATATAGAACATCTTCGTTTGGGACGTTAGGACTTCTTGATTCATTTCTGATTTTATTTCCACGAAACAAGGAGAATCATTGCAAAGTTATAGATGGATTACTTTAAGTTCTTGCAGATTTTTTTTCTTCAAGTTGCATACAGCATAGAATAGTTCTCATCGAGACTCCTCAGCTCTTGTCGATTTATCTATTCATTCGGTCTGATATTATTGGAATACATCTGTTATTGTTTTGAGGTCTTCAATGTATACCTAATTACATTTATCTTTATGTTAAATATATAAATATTATATATATGAGATATTATAAGTATATTAGGGTGATTCGAAATTTTTTTTTTTTTTTTTTTTTTCCACGCACTAACAGGCTGAAAAGTTTCATTTAGGTCAAAAAGTATGTCTGTTAAAATATCAACTCAATTAATATTAATGTTCAGATTGGGTGCATCGCACTTTTCGATTTTCCATAAAAATAATATGGGATAAATTATTCCTGCTTCTTCGGATTTTTATAACTAGCAAATAATGCGTCAAACAAAAAATCTACAGACATATTTTCGTAAGATAATAAAAAATGAAAAATGAAAAAAAAAAAAAAAAAAAATATCAATCAAAATAAATAAAACTTTGACTTTGAATAACTTTTGAACGAGTGAACTTATTAGAAAATGATTCAGAACTTTTTTATAGAGCGTTCAATTCTCTACGAAAATATGTCTGTAGATTCTCTGTGTGAAGTATCATTTGCTAGTTATAAAAATTAGAAGAAGCATAAATGAAATGATTTATACCCATGTTATTCTTATGGAAAATCGAAAAGTGCGATGCGCCCAATCTTAATATTAATATTAAGAGCTCATATTTTAACAGGCATACTTTTTGACCTTCATCAAACTTTTGAGCCTGTTAGTGAAAGAAATTTTTTTGTTTGAATCACCCTAAAGTATATATATATATATATTTATATTATATATGTGTGTATAAACCGAAAACGATTAGGCCATAACGATATGGTAGCCATTACATTAAAATATTAGGGTACAAGATATTTTACTGATTGGTCAGTAGATCAATGTCTTTAAATATTCGGTTATAGGATATACAGTGCTGTATATACGCTCTCTACTATGTAAGAATAGATGAAGGAGATGTACAAACGTTTATTATAAAGCTTCTATTACTCTGACATAATTCACACATATGTTTCAATTGACTCTGCCGATCACACATCTTTTCTGCGGATTTTACCTCAGATTCACTTCCAAGGATTTATGCGTCACTTCAATAAATTATGTTCTTGAATATGAATTATTTCATGGAAGCGGTACGTTATACGGATTATCGTCCGTTGTAACCTCATTAATCGACGGACCATTATTCCACCTGGGATTCCATATAGATATCCTATATGCATTTACATGGTTTTCCATCGGAATTTTGAACTGGGAATCTATGGGCTCCTATGGATTCATATGCGTACTTGACGATATGGAAATATCCATAGGCTCCTATGGATTCCGTATATGAAATCCCTAAAGATCCCACAGCATCCATCTGATATTTAAAGCTAGGAATCTATGGAGAGCCTATGTGAATCTCCATGGTTTTCCATCGGAATTTCGAACTGGGAATCTATGGGCTCCTATGGATTCCGTATATGAAATCCCTAAAGATCCCATAGCATCCATCTGATATTTACAGCTAGGAATCTATAGAGAGCCTATGTAAATCTCCATGGTTTTCCATCGGAATTTCGAACTGGGAATCTATGGGCTCCTATGGATTCCGTATATGAAATCCCTAAAGATCCCATAGCATCCATCTGATCTTTACAGCTAGGAATCTATGGAGAGCCTATGTAAATCTCCATGGTTTTCCATCGGAATTTCGAACTGGGAATCTATGGGCTCCTATGGATTCCGTATATGAAATCCCTAAAGATCCCATAGCATCCATCTGATATTTACAGGTAGGAATCTATGGAGAGCCTATGTAAATCTCCATGGTTTTCCATCGGAATTTCGAACTGGGAATCTATGGGCTCCTATGGATTCCGTATATGAAATCCCTAAAGATCCCATAGCATCCATCTGATATTTACAGCTAGGAATCTATGGAGAGCCTATGTCAATCTCCATGGTTTTCTATCGGAATTTCAAACTGGGAATCTATGGGATCCAATAGATTTCCATGCACGATTGTTATGGGATTCCCATACAAAATCCATAATTTTACATGGTATTCACACATGGAAAGTCCCTGAAATTCCATAGAATCCTGTAGATTCCCAGTTCGAAATTCCGATGGAAAACCATGTAGATTTACATGGGATTCCCACATGGATTTCCAGGTGGATTCATCCATGGATTTCCCACCTGGAAATTTTCAGTAGGGTAGAGACCTCGCGCAAAGCGAGGTACTCGAAATTGACTTGACAGCCGTACTTCCAGCTGGTAGTAGTAAGGAAGGCGAACGAACTACCTGTGATAACTGTCAACCGTACCCTTTTCCAGCTTTATTTCTAGTAATCTAATTAAGTATTATTAATGTAAACTCATTATTATTACTATTGTTTTTTAGATATTTAGAGTAGAGTCTTTTTGATACATTATGTAGTAGAGTCATTTAGTTCCTTTATTTCTTTCTTCTAGCTTATTAGTTTCTTTAATCTAGTCTTTAAACACAAACTAGCGGTGAGAAAGCCGAAGCCAGGTGACAGACTGTACAAATTAATGTCATCTTTTTATTTTTTTCTTTTTCCTTAATAAATAATCATTCAAATATATTTCTAGTGTGTTTGGTATTTTTATTTCTCGCCCCCACGAATATCTCTCTACCAACAGCTAGCTGTGACGAGAGAGAGAGAGAGAGAGAGGACTTCTCTCCGAAGTCTGGCGCCCAATATCTTCGTTGCTAGTCGGAGGAGGTTCAGCATTGGTGTTTCAGTTTTGATAATAGATCGTAGTTCCTGCGGGTAACACCCGAGCTCGCGGGAATCGCTGCTACAACATATATCTCATTACATTTTTCGCACAAAAGCTAGTTTATTATAATAAAAGAAATGGTTGAACCAATTAATATGAATAAATATGTAAGTAATGTTAAAGCAGAGCAGTATAACTTATAAATTTCTATGGACTCACTACCTATAACTTATTGTATAGCATCGACTATTGCTGTAATTTTACTTTTATTGTTAATACTGCTTAATTAGAAAGTATGTCTATAAAGTTGTTCAAAATTCAACTGTGTATATTAAATCATATATTAATGAATATGAAAATTTTAGCAATACAACGCGTTTCAATAAATTTTAAAAGTTATTGTTATGCGTTTATATAACTTTTAATAATTATTAATTGAATAAACAAAATTTGAATATTTCAATACTAACAGGCTATTCATAAGGGGACAGAAGTTCATGACAATATGGTGACAGAAGTTCTTGACAATAATGATAAAGAAAATTCAAAATTCATGTTAAATCAAAGTAAAGAAGATCATGAAAATGTTACGAAAGAAGTGACCACTCCTAAAACACTACGTGCAGAAAAATCGGACCTATTTTCAATGAAGATTAAAAAAAAAGTCGAAGGTAGTCAAGGTGAGTTGCATCCATTTTACTTGGAATTGTTTCATTTTTCTGTATAAATTAAAATTTCGCTGTTGTTATTTATTATGAGACTAAAGTTTGAATATTCCTGCTTATAAAATTTATGAGACATATATTGCGTCTCCCATCTATGAAGTGTTTTTTTTTTATTGTATATGTAGAACATTTTGTTTGCAATATCCAAATTCAGTTCAAACAGTCGGTGATGATTCATACTATTTTACAGAAAAGAAAACGTGATTCGGAATCATTGATGGAAACTATGTCCAACAAAAAATCTCGTAAAAATCGGAAAGGTAACATATCTAAAGGGATCAAGGTAAAAATTCAAAACGAAATTATAATATTATTTGTTTTTTATAATAATAATTAAATACAATTAAAGATCGGAATGAAATAATGTAAAACGAATATAATTGAAAGCAAAAATAAGAAATTTCTAAGATTAGCTCTAAAATTATGCCCACTGATTTAGTAAATTGTAAATGAGTCTTCAAGTAAATTACCTCGAATATTTAATATAAAAATAATAATGATAAATATATTATTTGAAAAAAAAAAAAGGATTAGTATAAAAACTAAAATAGTGTAACTTTATTACAGTAATAAGTTATCTATTGCAGATGGGGAAAAAAACATTTTTATGTACTTTTCACATACGTTATAAAAATTTATCTATCAGTGAAAATTATAATAAAGTATTTATTAGACTGTGCCAAATAAAACGACTATTTTTTTGTTTTCGATCCCATATGAAAATTATGTTGTCGGTCACAAAAAAAAATTTCTGCCAAAATATAAGCCCCCTACCTTGATTTTCCAGTTAGCGCTCGCAAAAATAAGAATTTTCGATGAAAAAACATTTTTGCCGCTAGTTTTCTTTTTATAAATAATTGAATGTAACAAATAAAAATAAAACCTTGGTATGGTTTTGTAGGGAATTAAATTCTCTACAAAGATGACCTTTCACCAAATTTAAAAAATCAACTGCGTTTTAGCTACAGCTAATAAAAGTTCAATTTTTAAGAAAATTTAGATTTATTTTCATCTTTTAACCCGTATAAAACAACTTTTTTGAAAGAAATATTTAACCATTCAACATTTTTTGGAAACTTTATGATCTAAAGAACATAGTTTGCACGCGTCCGTTGATCATCATAACGTATTTTGAAAGATAAAGATATTTATACTTAGAAGAACAATCAAGATAGTAAAAACAATTCTTCTATTATTTTCGATTTATAAGTTTCATTAGCTTAAAAATTTCTAATTATTATTTACACTTGTAAATTCATAAAATATATTATTTCTTGTCGTTTTCATATGTCTTTGCATTCATCTGCACCGCCAGTCACTCGAAACGGCAGTTGTAAAATACTCGTCAATACATTATTGCAAAAATGAGCTAAGAGATGTCATTAGCATACATTAATGTTGATCTCAGAGCTATCAGCCTTTCATTTAAAAATTTGAGGTTATATTAATTGGGAACCTTAGAACCTCGATACGCCAACTAGTGGCAGAAAATAGAACTACTCAAATACACTACAGTAACCAATGAGAGGGCTTAGAACCTCGATACGCCAACTAGTGACGAAAATAGAACTACTCAAATACACTAAAATTTCAAAGCCACGCCCATTCCAAGGATCCCAATACAAACATACGATTAATTATCACTGGTTCTTGAAATAGAAATTATTAACTATGTCAAAAAATAGTTTCAATAATGTTTATCCATTGGGTGCTCTAAATAATAATTTGAGTCAACGTAAGCTACCAAAAAACGGAGACGTTTTGAATTATTTTATGTTTAAATATAAGATTGAAAAAAAAAATATTCATTCATGTGCTACTGGGGTTATAGAAGAAGTTCAAGAGATTTGGAGCGTTATAAATGTACCACTTATAAAAAACCAACATGCAATTGAAAAAATGGAGTCAATTTTCATAGTGTGGAGAAATTTGGATAAGAGTCAATTAAAAAAACACTCTGATTTTCATACATCAAAAATAAAGAAATTTACTGATAAATTAGATGAATTATTTGATGTTCAATTAAAAAAAGATAAATCTGACGATGAGTCGTCTCCTGAAGAACTTTATTCATTAGTGCGAAAAAAACAAGGCCGACATACACCTACATCAATTGACGTAGAAGATGATGAATTCCCTTCAGAGCCAATAGCAAATGATGTTAGTCAAAATGGTAATTATTATGGGTTCAAATATATAATTTTTATCTCATTCTGAACGTCGTATATGCTCACAAGATATTCATCTTTAATTTTTCCTAAAGGTCGTTATTTAAAAATCTAATCACATAATACAATTTTTTTCAGCCTTAAGTCAAGCTTTATCTAGTACGTCTATTTCTTTTGAAGAATTGAGCGGATCATCTAGCTCTTGTTCAAGAACACCAAAACGAATAACATCCAATTATGAGGACGAACTTCCCCAAAGCTCAGATGACCACAAACTTAATATTATGACTCCGGAATTATCATCAGCTTTGGACCGATCAAATATTTCTAGCAGAAATGCTACTTATATTTTAATTGCTGCCGCAAAAAGTTGGGGTCATCATCCTACAAAAATCAATATTAGCCATAGACTAATACATAGAGAACGTATTAAAATGAGAAAAATGATGGCGGCAGATATTAGAGAAAATAATTCGATTGTTGAAAGTGTAATATTACACTGGGATGGTAAATTACTCCCAGATTGTGGTGAAACTGAAGAAGTTGACAGGCTTCCAATCGTTTTATCTGGTCTTAATTATGAGCAACTTCTAGGAGTCCCAAAATTAGATCACGGTACAGGATTTAATCAAGCCCAATCTATAGTCGCAGAGTTAAATCGATGGAAAATTGTTAACAATGTCAAAGGCACGTGCTTCGACACTGCATATGTTAATTCAGGTATTACATTTTTATTCAACTAAATGTATACTTTATGCACAAAGCCAAAGACCATGTTTAATTGTCATTTGTTGAGTTTTTTTAATTGTTTTTTTTTTCTGTTGATCATTATTGATTATTATTAATTGAAATTGAAGGTGATGAGAATGAAGCAGCAGTACACATTGAAAGAGCTTTGAAAACAAAACTACTTTGGTTTCCCTGTCGGCATCACATTTATGAACTGGTCGTGAAAAGTGTTGCTGAATTGGTCTGGCCTATGTCTTGTGGTCCAAGTCCTGCAGTTTTCAATCGGTTCAAGCGAGAATGGCCCACGATCGATCAGTCCCAGTATAAAACAGGAATGGACGATGAATATGTAAAGAACATTTTTAGCGAGAAAAAAACAAGATATTTTGGATTTTATTTTATTTCAAATGGAGGTATATTTGAACGACTAATTATTATTTTATTTTTATACAACAAATATCATTATCAAGTCGATGACAAAATATTATTATTTCAGGAATTTCAACCCAGAGGAGACTATAAAGAACTCCTAAATTTGGCCTGTATTTCTTTGGAAGAAATTCCACCCCAAGGTATTTCTTTCAAGACTCCTGGAGCACATCATCATGCTCGATGGCTATCGAGAGCAATTTACTGTTTGAAAATTTTCTTATTTAAAAAACAATTCAAACTCGCCAAAGTTGAATCTCCCAAATTAACTCAAATTTGCATCTTTATTGTTGATGTATATGAGCGGATCCACGTCACTTCACTCAAAAAAAAACCGTCAAGTCACGGATCTTTGCGCCATTCGACATATCTTTAGTACTATGGGAAAAAAAAATACGACTTCAGGGATTTTGAAAAATTTTCAAAAATGGCGGAGTTAGAGCTATTTGAATGTTGGTAAGTCGCTGTTGTACCGCTATTTGAAAATTCATATCTCCGAAAGTATTTACCGGAGCGGACTGATCCTGGAATCATTTTGTTCGTAAAAGAATGCGCTTTCATAAAAAAAATTTTGTTTGTGTCACACATGGTTGTGTGATTTGTGATACTTGTCGGCTGATGTTGAAGGACAATGCAGTGCCTAGTGCAGAGATTGGTTCGACATCGTCATCAAGCGAATGTAAATCCGGAAATTCATGCATTAATTTTCCCGAGGTTGATACTATAAATGTGATCACTGCTATCAATTCATCGTTGACAAGTTTAGGTGAAACACCGATACCCTTAAAAAAAATCAAAACGGTTTCGGAGAAAGTAGAGGTATTCGGAAAACTTTCAACTGCATTCAAACAACATTTTTCGGACTGTGTACCTACGAAGAGCGAGAGTGCCGATTATAACGAGTGGTTAACTCAGTTGAAAGATAGATTTAACGAAACAGATGATAAGGCATTCAGATTGACCATTCTCACTGCTCTTCCAAAGAGTTGGAGTGTGGGAAGAATCGAGGAAGAGTTTAACGTCACAAATCATATGGCTCGGACGGCGAAAAGGTTAGCTGAAGATAAAGGAATATTATCCTCACCAAATTCGAGACCTGGCAAGACGATATCATCCGAAATTGTATCACTCGTGGTAGAATTTTATCGAAGTGAAGAGGTCAGTCGCATAACACCAGGTCAAAAAAGCTGCGTAACCGTTGAAAGAAATGGTGAAAAAGTATCGGTTCAAAAGCATCTGATGTTGAATAATCTGAGAGAATTGTATCGATTGTTCCGTGATCGTTACCCGGATAAAAAAATCGGTTTTTCTAAATTTGCAGAGTTACGCCCGAAAGAATGTATTTTAGCAGGACCAAGTGGCACACATACCGTGTGTGTTTGTACTTATCACCAGAATGTAAAGCTGATGATGATGGGTGCAAATATTACTAATTTAGCTAAGAAAGGAGCTGTGAATTTTCCGACCTACCAGCATTGTTTAGCTCAAATCCTTTGCAATCCATCACAGCCACAGTGTCATTTAGGAGCATACTCAGATTGTCCTGGTGTGAATATCATCAAAACATCGTTGCAAGAAGCCCTTACAGATAATTTCATCAGCGATGTTACTTATAAACAGTGGATATCAGTGGATCGAACGTCTTTGGAGACACTTACCAAAAAGTCCGAGGATTTTGTGGATAACTTCTGTGATCAATTGTCAAAATTGGTTGCACATGATTTCATTGCGAAGCAGCAAAGTAGTTATTGGCAGAAGATGAAAGAGAGCTTGAAAGTTGGCGAATTTTTAGTGGTATGCGATATCGCTGAGAATTATGCATTTGTTGTACAAGATTCGACGCAAGGGTTTCACTGGAGCAATAATCAGGCGACTATTCATCCAATCGTGGTTTACTATAAAAGTTACGATGACGACCAGTTGAGACATTTTAGTTTTGTGATAATTTCAGAGCATCTGAAACGTAATACAGTTGCGGTTCATTTATTTCAAAAAAAATTAGTCAACTTTATGAAAGAGAAGTTCCAAGATTCAATTCCCATAGACAAAATAATTTATTTCTCTGATGGAGCAGCTTCCCAATATAAGAACAAAAAGAATTTTATAAATTTAACACATCACTTTGAAGACTTTCAATGCCACGCCGAATGGCATTTCTTTGCTACATCACATGGAAAAGGGCCGTGTGATGGAGTAGGTGGAACTGTTAAGAGATTAGCTTCACGTGCGAGTTTACAACTGATTGGCAATTCTGATCCTATTCAAACACCGCTGGATCTATATAATTGGGCATGTTCTTGTTTTCGAAGCATATCTTTTGCGTACTGTACGGCTGCAGAACATCAAGCGGAAGAATCTATTCTACAAAATCGATTTGATAAAGCCTTGACAGTTCGTGGCACTCTGAAATTACATGCGGTCATTCCAATATCTCATAAACTCGTCAAAACAAAATTATTTTCCGCATCAGAAAATTTGGAATCCATGAAAATTATGAATTAGTTTCAAACAGAGGTGTCCTACACTAAGTGCCATCGAGCAAATCATCGCTAGAAACATCGGCCCTTTTCAGAGCCACCAAAATATTGCAAAAGATCGGCGCGGGGCGACGCGCGACAAGACGTTTTATTTTTTTTCTAAGGCCCAGGTAGGTTCTCCATGAATTTTTTTTTTTTAGGGTTGAAGGGGAAGGATTCAGCTATCCGAAAAAAATTATCTCCATGGATTCCTGTAGGTCCCGCGGAAATGGCAGCGAAATTAAAAATAAAAACGACGAAAAAAATGGAAAGAATTTTTTTTTTGAAAACAAATTTTTTTTTATGAAAGCGCATTCTTTTACGAACAAAATGATTCCAGGATCAGTCCGCTCCGGTAAATACTTTCGGAGATATGAATTTTCAAAGATAGCGGTGCAACAGCGACTTACCAACATTCAAATAGCTCTAACTCCGCCATTTTTGAAAATTTTTCAAAATCCCTGAAGTCGTATTTTTTTTTCCCATAGTACTAAAGATATGTCGAATGGCGCAAAGATCCGTGACTCGACGGTTTTTTTTTTTGAGTGAAGTGACGTGGATCCGCTCATATGGAACAGCATGATTTTTTAATAAAACTCTGTGTATGTTCTTTCACTGAGGCGTCGCTATTAATACCTACGCTGAAATTTAAGATAAGTTTTTTTTTTCATCGCGGTACGGTTCGTTCTCAATGCGGTATGATTATGGTGTGAATGCGGTATAATTCTGGTGTGAATGCGGTATGGATACGATACAATGAAGTACTGATACCGTATGACCGCGGTATAGATATCGTATCTTCACGTATATTTTGGAGGGACCACAAAAGGTCGCATATTGCATAGGCGGATGGACGGTATGTACACGGTGTTCAAACCGTATGTTGAGAGTCTTAAGTACCCATACATACATACGGTATAAACTTTGTTCATTTTCGGCGCGAGTCTACCGTATTTACTCCATGTTTATACGTATTACAACGGTGATAAAACGATGAACAGACGATATATCTACGGTATATCAAGCGTGTCACAGAAGCCGCCAGGGAAGGACACAACCTTCTTTGAGTTTTCTACCCCGACAAAGTAGAACGCTCTTGCAGACTGCGAAGTTCTCTACGAATGTGGTTGACGTTGATCCCGGATCTCATTGGCATGCAGGACTTGTGACCGTTTTAAAATCCAAACTTTCTCGCCAGCGGTACATTCCTGAAACACTTATAATCGACATCAGTACTGATGGGGCTTCCGCACAGCAGCGTGGCTCTGTTCAATTCTGGCCAATTTAAGTTAGAATAGTTAATGTACCAAGCAGTAGACCTGTCATAGTTGGGGTATGCCGTGGTAGAGGCAAACCATCAAGTGTTAATGACTTTTTTAAATATTTTGTTGACGAAGTCCAGCAAGTGAAAAATGATAGTGGTATACAATTTCGGGATCAAATTATTCCACTCGAATTCCGTGCATTTATTGCCGATGCGCCTGCTAGAGCGTTTGTACTCAGACATCGGGGTCATAATGGGGCAAAGCCATGCTCGAAGTGCAAGGTAATTGGTGCCCGTTTTCGTGAAAGACACCGCCAAAAAGTACGTTCTGGAATAGCTTCTGTTGGCACTGAATTTCGACAACGAACTGATGATGAATATGTTCGTCGATCAGATGAGGATCATCATCTAGAGGGACAGAGTCCCCTAGCTGGAATAATAAAATTAGTTAGTAATGTACCGTTTGAGTATATGGGGTATTCCACGTGAACCGGGCCGGTTTTTGGCAAAAAAAAAAGTAAAAAACGGGAGGCTGGAAATTTTATCACTTCTTTGTGACACTTTGAAGTAATTTCGGTGAAAATTTCAGGGCAATTGGTGTGACCCTTCACGTAAAAAAATGGTACTGTTGAATTTACCATCGCAGCGGTGAATATATGGACAGCGCTTGTTTTGCAGTATGAATTACCTTTTTGAAGTACAAATTACTAAAATTCTAGTATTTGGCACATTGGAGGCCACTTGCTCCACTGTGCCAAATACTAGAATTTTAGTAATTTATACTGCAAAAAGGTAACTCATACTGCAAAAAAAGCGCTGTCCATATATTCACCGCTGCGATGGTAAATTCAACAGAAAATTTCTTTGCGTGTTCGGTAGAAGAACAAAGAAATCGCATATTTTCAAAGTTTTACATGTTCAAGAATTCCAAAAATAATTGAAGTGCTACATATTTCGAAGGAGCTCATTTATGCGCGTAGAATGCACTATGGGAAGTTATGATTTTGTTCATGCATGGCTGAGATAAGTGGAGTTGAAAATGTGGTGATTAAATTTTTGGCATAATTATGACAGCGATATAAATTGAACCAATTATTTTCAAGATCGTAACTGTTGGGGGCATCTCATGTAGTAACAAGGAATCTGAATCTGCATTGGCGTCAAATTCGATGACCTCAGGCCAAAAACTGGTCCGGTTCACGTGGAATACCACATATGCATCTTGTATGCCTCGGTATGATGAAAAAACTTTGTGCAGCGTGGTTTGAAGGAAAATTTTCCCGCAGAGCACAACTTCCTGCACGCAGTATAGGAATTATTTCTCATCGCTTGCAAAAGCTAGAAAAGTCATGTCCCCAAGAATTCCAACGGCGCCCTCGCTCGGCTACTCAATATAAAGATTACAAAGCTACGGAATTTAGACAATTTCTTCTGTATACTGAGGCTGTAGTCTTGCGGGGCATTCTTGAGGATGATTATTATCTTTACTTTTTATTACTGCACACCAGCATTCGCATTCTTGCTGCACAAAACCCTTCAGAGCAACTTTTGAAATATGCAGAAAACGCCTTCAAATTATTTGTTAATTCTTCTAGGCAGTTGTATGGTGATTCGTTCCTTTCATATAACTTACACGGGCTACTTCATTTGGTGGACGATGTAAGAAATCTGGGTCCATTAGACCAAAGACCGGCATCGCCGGGCTTGCCGAGTCAGCCCGACTCTAAGTGTCAATTAGTGCGACCGTAAATCCCCTCGGTCTATCTGAAAACGGTCACTCGTCTTTACCTGGAAGTGTGATGGTAGGGGCAGCGTTCAGGAGAAATAAAAGGGACTAAGGGGTGTGCGGTCTATTTGGGGCGGCAAAAATTGCGTCGGACCGACCGGGTCTTTGCATACCTGCGAATCCCCACCCATACCTACCAAAATCCAAGAAATGGCGTTAAAAGGATTAGTGCCGGTGAACGAGTTGAGTGGATTAACAGCTTAGGCTCTTTCGACTAATGAGTGTGCCGTACTATGCATTAGACGGTCATTCAGCATTTCCATTTGAGAATAGCATGCCCATGTTCAAAAAGTATGTGAGGACATATAATTTACCTCTTCAACAATTTGCTTTAAGACTCATGGAGCGGCATTATCTGTATCCTGACAAATATGTTGAGTCAAGCAGTGACGTGAAACTTTCAATGATGCATCATTGCGGCCCTGTTCCAATTGATGCACCTACCCCATGCAAACAGTATAAACATTTGCAAATGGGAAATACTCGTTACTCCATTTTGAAGCGGAATAATGCTGGTATGTTACGTGACAAAACGATTTGCAGAATTGTGAATATTTTGGAGAATGATAGTCATCACTACTTCGTTATTCAGCGTTTTAATGACCTTCAGCATTTCTATAATTGTGGAATTACGTCGGATGCAGTCGGTTTATTTGAGAGTGCAAAGTTGTCCTCAGACTTCGAAGTTATCCCCTTCGCTGACGTCATATCGAAATGTTATATGATGAAGTCTTGGGATACACGTCACAATTATCTTTCGTCTTGTATAGCAGGGGAGTATATACTTGTAACGTTACTGCACCATCATTTATGGGACTAATTTGAAAATTATTTAACAATCGAGCTTTATGACGTTCATGGAGAATAATGTAAGGTGATGAGTGATGAGTGATGACTTATCATTGTGATATCCCATTTATGGTAAACCATTGTTAATAATGCATTTTTATGATCGGATTCTTCATTCATTATCACAAATTTAATTGTTCTGCTCATTTATAATAACCTTTTTTTATCAAGTTCGAAGTCCATTTTATAATTTATATATGTTTCGTTGATAGTTATGCAGAATCCTTCGAAAGCTATCGGCATAGATAGGAAGGGGCGCACCATCAAAAGACCTGCAAAATATGACACTACATCAACTGATGAAGGGGAAGTATTGCGCAGAGTTTCTCGTCACGAAAATCAATCATTAAAAAGCCGCATTGAAAAAATGATGGATAATCCTAGTATGAAATCAACCAAGATACCAAGCGTTTCCAAAAAGTTTTCAAAACAGTATCTCTAATGGAAAGACCAGCACCTATTCACATTTCGCCTGTTGCGTCTGCCACAACAATTTCAAATCTCCCATCTAGTCAGCCTTACAATAAAAATTCCACAGATGTCTATGTACGTAACCCGAAAAATTTCCTGGCTCAAGCAATGGACTCGTGTTCAACGGAATCACTGCCCCAAGACCTTGCTTCCAATAAACGTAGGCTGTCACAGCAACATAAGAATGAGTCTGCAAGCCAGTTTGACAAATTGAACTCTCGAATGGGTTATACAAAGAAAAATCGTTTACTGCCAATACTGACAGATTCAGCACGCAATCCAGGACAAAATTCGAAAAAGTCATACAACTCTCTGCCACAAAAAAAAAGTATTTTCATTAGTGATTTGTTTGCAACAGTAACAAATGAATCCGAAAATCATAGGCCAATATCCCCTATACCGTCTGTCAACGCCAAAATTGTTTGTTCGAAGCTACAATCTCACAATATCTCATCTCTACTTTCTACACCACATTTATCCAATAGTGATCAGCTTTGGTCCGACAATCAAGTTGAAACAGCTGACGTAGATGCCAGGATAGACAATTGTAATCAAGAAGTCCATGAAAACATTGAATATCGTATCTCCAATGTTCTAAACCAGTATGATAAAAGTCTGGAAACACGATTGGAAAGGCTCGAGAATACTTGGAAAGAGTACCACACTACAAATTTACAGAAACTAACTGAAAGTTACGTGGGTACGTTTTATACAGAAAAATTGGAAATTCTGGATGATCGTTGGAAGGAGCGATTTGAAAATCTGAAGCATACATTACGGTACATAAAACACCAAAATACTATTTTCTTACCATCCACTTCATACTTTATATTAAATAATAATTAACAGACTGGAAACGGTTTTGTTTTGCCGGTTTGATTTCTAGGCAACATGTTATTTTTATCGTCAATCAAATCGGATTGATGCATTACAAGTTGTTGCTTAATGTTATGCAAACGCATTTTTGATGAGATAGCATTCATAGCATAATATAGCATAATATAGCATGGTATAGCATGGTATGGCATAGTACTAACGAAAATATTTTGTAAAGGGCATTAAATCCACGTGACAACGTGGAGCAGCTATACCAAAAGTCAGCAGGATTCCCTTTAGCAACTATGAGGGATATCAACAGTTTTGAGATGGATCGAACACGACATCAAGCTTTTGTGAATATAAAAAGTGTTTCCTCAATATAAACTTTCAATTAATTAATTGGTTTAATTAATTATAGAATATTGACTATATGATGCAATCACTTGACTCGTTTCTTGAGAATAGCTATATTGATTGTTACAAATGGAGAAATATGTCCAAACGTGAAGTTCCTTTACGATCAAAATGAAATGATAATTGTTTGTCGATTGAATGCACGTTATGTTTATCTCTTATCCTATTTCTTAATTATTACTTATTTATTATATGGGAACTAGGGATAATGATAATGCCGTTTATTAATAACGGAAACACTCTTGGCTTAAACACATGTTTATTATATGAGTGCTGGACTTCGACTGGCTGTCTAGTGTCCGGCATAATACATACATACATATACAATAGTGATTGCTTGTTGGGATCACAACAATGTACTTTCTCAGAAAGCTTATCTCATCTTTCGCGGCGGACTCAATATCAGAGATGCCCTTAACCCTTTGAAGCATACATTTTTTGAATGATCGTATGATCGCGAAAATTCTTACTCGGGGGTTTTCGGGGTCGCTGATAACGAATCTGGAATCAGATTTTCGAAATTCAAAATGGCGGATCCAATATAGCCAACCAAAAAATTAAAAATATCGCTCCAGCTTTGAAATTTTGTATAATACCAAAAGTCAGCAGCATAATGGGGTTTTCGGGGTAGTTGATAACGAATCTGGTGTTACGGGCACCCGAGCTGAAGGCTTCGGGTGTCAATGTTTTATAATAATTTTAAGAGAGCAACCTCCGAGCGGCTGAAGATTACTCTCGTGGGTTTGCTTGAATTAAGTCCTAAGGACACCTGTGATTGTGTGGATTGAGACAAATGAGTATAAATATACGAATAGATATAGTTTTATTTGGAATAAAAGGGAAAATCCCAATCAATACTAAGTAGATTATGAAATACACTAAACTATACTAGAGACTACGTGGATTAGTTATAAAGATATAATAAATAAATGTCAAAGAAATTGTTATTAGATAGAGATATAATATAGGAATATATAAGACAGATATAAGAAAGAAATGAATTATATGGATGGCAGAGAAGGAAATGAGTCTACCGAATTAACTCGAAGGGTTTTTGGGGTCGCTACTTACGAATCCAATGTCAGATTTACGTAATTCAAAATGGTAGACCCAATATGGGCGACACTGACAGGTAATTCTTCGAAAATATCCATGAGATTTCGGAAATTCACTCTTTCTTGGCACAACGCAGAGCTAACGACGAGGACGTCAAGAGTGCTAGCTCCATTATTTTTTTATTATTCTTATTTTTACTTTTGTTTATTTTTATTTTTCACTTTTTATTTATTTATTTATTTATTTATTTTTTTTGAATTTTTTCCCATTTCTCAGTCATGTAGAGTTATAAACAGATAAGTGTTGACTTCGAATTAGATCTGGTAACTTTGAACACAATTTCTGTCTGGCAAAAGGCACAGTGGTACATTGCGGGTCACACATTTCATTTAGTCCTCTTCTGATCGGCTTTTGTACTGCAATGAGCACATCGTCTCGACTCATTTGCGAAAACAGGCATATGAGCTGCTTGAGAGTGTCTTTTCTCTGGAGATACTTTTGGTTTGCCATGTTGAGAAATATCTGAGACACGACTTTCACGCTTCCTACCTCTAAGATTTGGAATTTTATGCTCTACTAATTGTTCTACCAATAATAATCGAAATTGTTTTCAAAGCAACCACATATAATTCGAAGTCGACACTTATCTGTTCATAACTCTACATGACTGAGAAATGGAAAAAAATTCAAGGAAATAAAAATTCAAAAATGAAAAAAAGTAGAAATAAAAAAAAAAAAAAAAATAATAATAAAAAATAAGTAGATGAATAAATAAAAAATAAAAAAATTATAATAAAAAAAAAAAAATAATAATCATAATAATAATAAATACTAATAATAATAATAATAATAATAATAATAATAATAACGATAACGACAACGACAACAATAACAATAATAACAATAATAACAATAATAACAATAATAACAATAATAACAATAATAACAATAATAACAATAATAACAATAATAACAATCCTGCCAATTGGACTGTATTTTTATGTTCTTTTATTACTGAAGTAACTGAAAAGTGCAAAAAACCGGATCTGAATACGTTGAAAAGTAAATAAATTAGAAAAATTCAAGAAAATTGAGGTGGTAACGCGGGTTACCACCATGCTGCAAAGGGTTAATCACTTTTTCAAAGAAATGGTGGTCGATGATCTGGCTGATAAATTCACCTGGGAGGGAACGGTAACGAAACCAAAATTGAAAGATACCAACTTTGCAAGGATAACACATGGTAAGTTTGATATCTTAGGATCCATGAACAACTAAATCCGAAAATAATTTTTTCTATTTTGTTTCGATATGACTCATTCATATTCAGCATCAATCAACTACTGTCGGCGCAAAAAGGTTTGGCCCCTCTGTTTGAGTGATCATAACTTCTACAGAAAAATTGGTAGAGCATCGAGTCTAGAAAGATCGGAAAGCGCCAAGTTTTCTGCGTCTAATGGTTGTTTGCAAATTTCCGTGTAAAAATCGTAAAAACCGTTATGATCTCCGAAAAGTTAAAAAACGCAGTTTTTCGGAGTCCATCGCCGTATGTCAACTTCAACTTGTCACCGTTTATCTGAAATGAGTGTTAAAAATCTTGAAAAATTTAGAAATATTCCCTGAACATTGACGAACATGATAGGGTTTGGTAAATCCAAAAAAATTCACAAACCTGGACGCCAGGTGCAAAAGGTCGAATGGTGCGATTTGGAGAACCGATCGGTACGGACGAACCTGAGCCGGCTCAAAATTATCGTCAGGATATACACTTTTTGATTCCGTAATCAGTTTTTGGTTCGCAATAGCGGACTTTTAGTAATCGACGTCAACAATTTTTCAAATTTGCGCGGGGCCGCCTGTGTCCTAACTGCGATATTAGTCGCTGCATTTCCCTCCCGTCGCGCCCGTCGTAGAGTCAATTGTTACTCGGGGCCACTGATATAACAATGTGAATGCAGCGAAGAATATCGCGGCTGGGGCACACGCAGCCCTGCTCAAATTTAAAAAATTGTTGACGTCGATTACTGGAAGTCCGCTATTGCGAACCAAAAACTGATTACGGAATCAAAAAGTGTATATCCTGACGATAATTTTGAGCCAGCTCAGGTTCGTTCATACCGATCGGTTCTCCAAATCGCACCATTGGACCTTTTTGCACCTGGCGAGTAGAGAGGGTGGAGTATGGATCCTATTTTACAGGCCCCCGTAAAATGGCCCCCCGCTGGGAGGGGGGAGAAGGGGGAAGTCGCCGCCATCTTTTTTTCTAATTTTAATTTTAATTTTCTAAATCTAGCCAGATCTATGGATTCTGACCTAATTGAGCTTCAATTATAGTAACCTAAGTGAGTTTTATCAGTTTTAACCTAAGATCTAATCGTCTATCGTGCTTCTTTTCGCTTTGGCAGTATGATTCGAATTTTTTGAGCTGAAATATATAGATATAGTGGCCTGTGCTTCTCTTTGCTTCGGCAGGATGGGTCCGTTCCTTTGTCCGAGTATATATAGATATAGACCCATGGTTATTTTTGCTTCGACAGTACGGGTCTGTTGCCTCGAATATATATTGTTACGCTGGGTGAAACGCCCTATAGCTCTCAAATTATCAATATGTAATTCGTATAATCATCTAGTATAGCTATGAGATAAATGAGCTACTTCTTAAAACATAGGAGCTAGGTTTCTACATAAACAACGATTATTGTAAAAAGACAAGTCAGTCTTGCTCCAGACATAAACTCGAGCACCTGTACATCCAAATAAAACTAATTCGTTGAAACCGATTTATCAGTGTTCCATAAATCTCCTTATTTCGCTCGAGGACTCACGATTTCCCTTTTCCTGTTACTCATCAAGTAACATTTGGTGTCAGGAGTGTGATTTTCCCGAGCCCGATAAGTTGATTTAATCTGACACTTTTCTCTTGGTTTCTTCTAATTGATTCAATTTGAATTTACTAAACCCCTTGCCACTGTCCTTTGAGAATCAAACTTGAATTGAGCATTTGCCTTTGAGAATCAAACTCTTTCACGAAAAATGAGCACCCGAAGAAATATTCGCTCCCACCGCCAAGTCTCCCCTGATACTGACCAACCTCAGGCCGCTGAACCCGAAGCGACCCCGATTGCTGCATTAGTCCAACTCCTACAACAACAGGCCGCCCAACAAGCTGCCCAACAAGAGCGTCAGCAGGCCGCACAAGAGCGTCAACAGGCCGCACAAGAGCGACAGCAAGCTGCTCAACTCGAGCAGCAGCAGGCTTTGTTTCAGCTTCTCCAAGATCAACGCGACCGACACGAGCGATCTGAAGCACGCGTCTTAGAGGAACGACAACGATCTGAAGGACGACTGATCGGAGTCTTACAAGAGCAACAGCAGTCTTTCACGCAGCTGATTACATCGTTGCGAGATGACCGACGAGGATCCGGAGGCGAGCCCCACCGAATCCAGTCCTTTGACGACCCGATCCCTTCCACCTCCTCTTGCCGACCGACCCAGGTTTCCACGATCCTAAGGTCTGTACCAATTATAAGGGAAGAGACTCTCCCGAATTCACCTTTGCCTCAGGCGAATGAGGTGGTGACCATAATAGCACCACCTATTCAGCCTATTCCAGATATAGGAATAAATGTAAATCCAAATTCCCGAACCCAAACAGAACCCTTAAGAAATTCTTCGACGGTTAAAGTGGCTACTTTTGACGGCTCTGGTCCGTGGACTGATTATCAGAGACAGTTCCATTTAATCGCGAAAACCAATAACTGGAATAATTCAATTAAAGCGACAAATTTAGCCGGAAGCCTCAGAGGCCAGGCTCTTACAATCCTTTCCACTTTAGCCGATGAAGAAATCCAAGATTTCGATAAACTTAGTGCAGCCATTAACCTCAGATTCGGTAACGAACACATGGCGAATTTGTTCTTGACCCAATTTAATACTAGACGCCAACGTAGAGATGAAGACCTTGCCACCTTAGGGCATGATATAGAGCGATTGTCCCGAATCGCTATGCCTAATTGCCCAACTGAAATCCGCGAAAGTTTAGCTACCGACAGGTTCATAAACGCTATTTTAGACTCCGAATTGAGACATGCCTTAAGTGTGTCGGAGCCAACTTCTCTACGAGGGGCCATTATCAAAGCTCTTAAATTAGATGCCTTATCGAAACAACATTTAGGGTCAGGGCGCGTTCGCCAAGTGGAAGTTAAAAAACTTGTCCCCGAAAATCAAAAGGAAATCAATCAGGAACACCCTCCTCCCTGGCAAGATCATAAAAATAATTCAAATAGAGATTTTCAGAGAAATAACCTCGAATGTAGATATTGTAAAAAATCGGGGCACGACATCGACCATTGCATTTCATTACAAAATAAAAATCGATCTAGGAATAGTCAGAGGCCTTCAGAACAAACCTCGTGGAGAAATTTTAACGATAATCGCCGAAACGATAACCCTCACCAGGGAGAGAGGATGCTCCCTTTTAATAACTCTCGGTTGAACTCCGAACAAAAAAACTAGTTTCCGATGATTTTGGGGGGCGGGGATCATCGCGAATTTCGTCAGAGAAAAGCCCTATTAATGAACAGCTGTTAGTTAGAAGTCTAAGACAGTCCGGTCTTTACGCGCGGGGGACAGTCGATGGTATAGACTGCCTCTGGGTCATAGATACCGGAGCGGAAGTAACTGTGGTCCGTTCGGATCTCCTTAAGTCAATTCGAACAGATATTCCTTTTACAACCCTAAGAACTGCGACAGGATAGACCACCCCCGTGTTGCAAGAAGTTTCCGTACAAATAAATATTTCAGGCTGCATAAGTTCCCCTCATAAAATCTTTGTAGCCGACATCGAAGACGAAGGGATTTTAGGGATAGACTTCTTAACCAAACATCGATGTGTAATTTCAACTGTAGGCAATTCTTTAAGATCAGGGCGACACGAGATTCCACTTTTAACAACTAGAGATAAAATCCCAAACCCCCCCTCTTTTTCAGCTCTTCCAGCGCCGGTTCTACTTTTAGATGCCTCTGACTCGGCAGAAAGGGTTTACGAGAATTTTTGCGGGGTTATGGGACCCAATGACGATTAGGTTATAAACTTTGACAGCTCGTCTCTTTCTTTTTCTTTGGGGGAGAGAGGGACAAGAGGTTCGTTGCGTTGTGCCGGTGTGGCGCTTGCGGTGCCGATCGTGAGCGTTTTGGATTCTGAGTTCCGCGCTCCTTTGAATGTCCTTCTTATTTTATTCTTTTGTTTAGATTTTCAACCTTTCAATGTTCTCTCCTGTCAGCAGTTCATTCAGATCTTTTTCTTTTACTTTTTAAACTAGCGAGATCCGAACCGTCCTTTTTCCTTTAATATTTAGGCTTAAGGTTTAATGAATTTTGAGTTTTACAGATTTTTCTGATTTATTTGAGAAAAAGATCAGCGAAAATTTGAAATATGACACAACGTCCTCAGTCCGTCCCTACTTCCTGAAGAAACTTCAAAAGATTCTGATCAGATAAGACCGTTCCAATTTTATCCTTTCTTCTTTCATTTAACTATAGATTTTGTTAATTTTTATGTAACTTATCCTTCAAAGAAACTTTCAATTATAAATTCAGGCCTTCAGCTAACCAATATTTCGATCTCTTTTCCTCAACATGAAACTAACATTTGTCCTCCATTCTAGGTCGTTTAATCAAACTTTTTGAAGAGGTTTGGAGCCCGGTTCTTCAGTCCTTGGCCCCTTTTCCCTCCAGCCGCTTCCCATTACAATACGTAGGACTCGACTCTTTTCATCCTGATCTTCATTCCTGTTCCTGATCTTCATTCCTGTTCCTGACCTACATTCCTGTTCCTGATCTTCATTCCTGTTCCTGATCTTCATTCCTGTTCCTGATCCTCATTCCTGTTCCTGATCTTCATCCCTGTTCCTGGTTCCTGTTTTTGAAGATTTTTATATGCACCGACCGTGCACCATGTTGTGATATTTAAGTAAACTCGACTATCTTCCTGTGGCTTTCTGTGGTTTACCCAGGAGACCAAAGGTTAGACCGGATAGTGATAGGGAAATCATACTGATTAATTTTTGAGCCACAGCTCAACTTTCCCTATGAGAGTAAAATGCTAAATTCCCTTTTTGCCAACATTTTAATTATTTCAAGAGTCGGGACGACTCTTTTGCTAGGGAGGGAGCAGTGTTACGCTGGGTGAAACGCCCTATAGCTCTCAAATTATCAATATGTAATTCGTATAATCATCTAGTATAGCTATGAGATAAATGAGCTACTTCTTAAAACATAGGAGCTAGGTTTCTACATAAACAACGATTATTGTAAAAAGACAAGTCAGTCTTGCTCCAGACATAAACTCGAGCACTTGTACATCCAAATAAAACTAATTCGTTGAAACCGATTTATCAGTGTTCCATAAATCTCCTTATTTCGCTCGAGGACTCACGATTTCCCTTTTCCTGTTACTCATCAAGTAACAATATATTAGGGTGTGCCAAAAAATAAATTTATTTTTATTTCTTGTTTCCCATGCGGAAAATGATTGCTTTCATGAATTTTGAGAAACGTCGTCGAAGGGGGGCTCTGACAAAAAATGTTCAAAGGTTTCTCAGTCGACCAGAAATCATAGTGATTGAGGCACCTGCTAGACTCAATTGATCGAAATCCTCTTTCGCGAGGTGAAATTTCACAGCAAGTTGAATGAAATCATAAGGTGGTACGGGGAATACACTAATAAAAAATGCTGTTTCAAGAAGAAAATTTAAAAAAAACAAAAAAGTACGTGTTCATAGCTTAATTTTTAACAATTCTTCATCCTTTTTCTACTTATTATACCACATGCTGAAACAGCTGAATGTTATTTAATATTTCAATTGCTGAAATGCTGAGAATCAAGTTTAAAAGGTGGCTCATCAGTATGACTTCTGGTCGAGTGAGACACCACTTTGCATTTTTTCTCAGTGCTCTCCTTTAGCGAGACTTCTTATTTCATAAAACCACTTTGATTTTTGATGTGGAAGAACAAGAAAAAAAAAAAAGTTTTTTCTGGCACACCCTAATATCTCTCTATATTATAAAAATCTCTCGCCGCGGCCGTCGCCGTGTCAGCAAAGAAACAAAAGAACAACGAGACAAAGGAATTCTGGGAAAAACCCAGAAACAAAAGAACAAAGAAACAAAAGACATTCTTTTGTTTCTGGGTTTTTCCCAGAATTCCTTTGTTTCGTTGTTCTTTTGTTTCGTTGTTCTTTTGTTTCTTTGTTCTTTTGTTTCTTTGTTCTTTTGTTTCTGGGTTTTTCCCAGAGTTCCCGGGTTTTCCCCAGAATTCCTTTGTTTCGTTGTTCTTTTGTTTCGTTGCTCTTTTGTTTCTGGGTTTTTCCCAGAATTCCTTTGTTCTTTTGTTTCTTTGTTCTTTTGTTCCCCCATAGATTTTCAAGGTCAAAGGTCAAAGGGCCTGGGTTTTCCCCCAGATTTCCAGGGTTTTCCCCATAGATTTTCCAGGTCAAAGGTCAAAGCTCCTGGGTTTTCCCAAATTTCCTGGGTTTTCCCCATCGATTTTCAAGGTCAAAGGTAAGAGCTCCTGGGTTTTTCCCATCGATTTTCAAGGCCAAAGGTCCTGGGTTTTCCCCAGAATTCCTAGGTTTTCCATAGATTTTTAAGGTCACAGGTGTAAGGTAGATAGGTTGTCGGTTTAAAGAAAAAACCGAATTGCTTTACCATCCGGAAAACCAAATTCATTCAGATTCGCTCTGTGTATAGTGAAATATAAAGGAAACAACCACTGATTAATATTATAACTGGATAGCCGATCGTGTATGACATATAAGCCGAGCAGTGAGGCCAGTTAAGTGTCCTTTTTTTTACGCTATAGATCTATATTAGATATAGTAGATCAGGATTATCCACTGATAGTAATGAATAATAAATAGTGAATAATCTTGAAATTATTAAGAATCACTCCTACTCTTTGTAAAATAAATACTTTTATGATAATACAATTATAATATATGTTAATCTTTATTTTATAGTAAATTGAGAAATCAGTAAATATAGATAGATAAGTAGATAATATCATACAGTTATAATATACATCAATGTTTATTTGCGATCGCAATTTAACATAATAATTTTAACAAATAATCGCATTTTAACTTACTTAATTATTTTATTATTTTAACAAAACTAATTAATTAATTAATTAATTAATTAATTAAGTAATTAATTAATTAGAAACTATAAAAATGATCACACTAAGTAAATAGTAGATCTGTATAGATCAGGATTATCCACTGATAGTAATAAATAATAAATAGTAAATAATTTTCAAATCATTGAGAATCACTTCTACTCTTTGTAAAATAAATACTATTATGATAATACAATTATAATGTATGTTAATGTTTATTTTATAGTAAATTGAAAAATCAGTAAATGAGTAGATAATTAATTAATTAATTAGAAACTATAAAAATGATTAAACTAAGTAAATAATATCATACAGTTATAATATATATCAATGTTTATTTGCAATCGCAATTTAACATAATAATTTCAACATCATTTCGATTAGTGATCGCAAAGTCAAAAGAATACACCTATAATTAACTAATTGACGTTATATCTCATTCTCTAAATATTTCAAATAGAGCAACCTTAAATTCCTTTTTTTTTTTTTTATGCGGAATTTATAAATTGTGTATGTAATTGTATTTAAATGCGGAATTTATAAATTGTGTATGTAATTGTAATCGTATGTAATCTGTTGAAAGATCTGTTCAAAATTTCCGTTGTTTTTACGTATACAAGACGCGGGGGGTTGGCGCGCGAAGCGCGCAGGGGGGCGGAGCCCCCCTAGTATATATATATATTTTGGTTCAAACCTCGTTACGCTGCGGTGCTAAGCCTCAGTTTTATTACTAGGGGATGCAGGTATGAGGGTTTCCGTCTTTTGGAGGTCGGGATTATGACAGGACAGTCCGCGGACTCTGAGGAGACAATGGTTATAGTTTTTGAATGAACGACACATTGTTTATGGTTTAAACTCGTGTTTATTCATGCATTTCAATTCAGACACAGACATCATGGATTCAAATCTAACTATAACGAGACATATATAAGCCTAAGTGAATATCGTACGCCGATAGAGGAATTTGTCAACGGTTGATGAATATTTCTTGTGTACAAAAATGATTACTGAAACCTTGTAAAATACTTATTCATTTTCAAAATGAAAAATTTAAAAAAAAAATTTACAAATAAATGTATTCACCAACGGTTAAGAAATTCTTCTATCGGCGTATATGATGAAATCAGATTATTACTAGTGAACAGGAAATACTTATTTCTAAATATTATACAGAAAAAAAAAAGAAAAGAGGGATAAACAAGGTGAAGGCTTAGGCCTTTTTACGGCGACAGCACTGGATACAGTTTACACGGTTGATACTGTTCCGTATTCTACGTTTAAACTTATTTAGTCTTAAGCGTCTGTAAAATGAAGTGACTAGTCTATCGTTCCTCTTCAGATTCTGACTGAAGATACTTGTAAATTGCTCGAGAGTAAACCCCTGCGTCATGTAATATAAAAACATGATGCAGAACTGTCCACATACCAGAGAGGAAGAACTCTGTAGCTGTTTATCGTTCCAGCGGTGGACTATACAGTTCCGACGCAGCGCCCTCATGTGCTGGGGTATAATAGGGGGTAATCCAAAACTATCGAAATATACGCCTTCTCCAGCGGCTGTTACATGGAAAGCAACCCAGTGTGTACCGGGCTGCGTATGGACATCTGTATTCGCTACGATAGCGGTCGGATATATCCAGTGCAACGGGATTTGATCAGCTGGGTAAACTCCCTTCGTCCGGGCAGGTGCTTGTTCCAGTGCGCTAAAAATTTGTGAGGTATCCATCCTCTCCGACAGTTGTGGACTCACTGGTAAATTTGATGGAGAAACTGTGAGATCTTCCGTCACAGGGTCTGGCAGGCAGTCTTCATGCGTGCAGATATCTCTTCTATACCGTTGCGGCCGCACTCGTCCTCTCCTTGCTCGAGAGGATTGTTCGCAGTTTCTTTCTCCCTATCCCCAGGTCGCTCAGGCGAATTTAACAGTCCGGTACGGAAAGGGATTGAAGAGATGCTTTTTTCGGATAACCCACGTGACTGCGACCACTTCTTCAGTTTCATAGCATTACGCAGTGCACAGCTGAAGTCCTTTCGCGAACCATATTGTAGAAGACATGACTTGGTCGATGACAGGTCTCTGAACGCAGGGCACTGACATTCACCACGTTCCAAGTTTACGATTTCACGTGACATCACCTCTTGAAGAAATTTAGCCTTCTGCACTCCGCGACAGAAGATGTTCTTCGCCATATGCGTAACAGCGCGTAAATTCGCATTCAGTTGTTTATGCGTCACATCGCCCTCAAACCATTCTATTCCGTGGTGATTACTTGTCAACCAATTGTTTTGCGATCGTCTTGATGAACAGAGCTCGCCGATGGAGTGCGGAGGTGTGATGATCCAGTGAGCCATAGCCTTATTCTCGTAGGCGACGGCTGCAACCTCTTTCGGCATGAGCTGGCCGTTCTCAGCGCAGAAGCCTTGTATATCGATGATGTAGTTCATGGTTACTTGAAGAACTGAACGATTGTTACTCGAGAAGGTCCGGAGCACTACTAGTAGACTGATGGTAGGAGTAGCCTGGTGCAGATATTTAAGCTTTCCTGTTTTATGGTGTTAACTAGCCCTTTTCGTATTTGGTGAAAGGGTAGGGATGAGCAAGTTCTAGCAGGTTTTACACTGGGCACAGCTCGTCACCCGAAGGGTATGGCCCAGCTGCGGATTTATGATGTACAGGATCCAACAGGATACAGTGGACCGGCGTAGCTAACTAGCGGGTTTAATTGCCAAAGTCTGTGATGACCTGCCGCATGGAATCAATCTCAATCACGTTATCGAATTCTGCGTAGACGATACAGTTTATAGTCGTGGTCAGAGCGAACTCGAAGCGTGTTTCAATTCGAGCACTGCCATGCTTGATGAGGTTCCAATGTCCGTTATCGCTGGCTGAGAGGTCGGGTGTAAGATCGAATGCAGTAAGACAGTATCCCTCCGCATAACCCTGACGAGGAATCGAGTTCCCCTCGTTGAGAAAATGTATACCGGTACCCGTGAACAGGGTGTTGTAGGAATCCACAAATAACTTGGTCGAGAAATTGGGCTGTAACGGTTTCGATGGAATCTGAGTGCCTTCGATATATAGGGATAGGTGGCTGAGTCCGAATGATGGGAAATTAAACGGATTGAGTTTTTTATCACCGTTATAGGCCTTGTTGTCCACAAAACCGATGATTAATCGTTTCGGTAGTTGCCCAAGGAAAACATTATCCAGTGTCTCGGCTTGCACTCCACTATGTATTGTCATTGTCTTGACCTCAACGCGTGTCATTGGGTATTTCGCAGTTGTTTTGGCAAGGGTTCGTGCATGCGCTAGTAAAATACCAGGGCTGATCTTGACGCGTCGTATGAGTAAGGTCACCTCCTGAATTTCCATTTTATGATAGTCGCCAGACTCCATCAAGCAAAAGGCATCCCTGGATCTGACAAGTCTCAATCGGAGTTCTACCCCGTTTAGCAGAAATTTTTCCTGATTGAAGACATCGCAATGCAAACGCCCGAGCATATCCACACTCTTGCTATCGCTGACATATTTACTTCTACTTTTAAATCCGGCATTGTTAACCCCTGTGGTCTCCTCAAACTGGCCGGCTGTATCGGAATACCATAAGCCTGAAGTGAGATGTGAATTTTTAGCTGCGTCACCGTAGTTCAACAAAGTCTCGATGTAAGCTCTGTATGCGTATGAATTGTTACTCGGAGAAACCAGTTTTTGATAAAAATATACATCAGCTTGATTGAAGATAGTGTGCAGGAAATTGTTAACAGGGGCTACAAGTGAATCTGCAGAGGCTGAATCGGTCAGGGTTCTGTATACACGTGCACATACTCGGAGCATCGTGTGTGAGAGATCCAGGTACTCATCACCCTGCCCCGGTACGGTGAATTCAATCGGTGAGTCATCGGTGAGTGCGGACACAGGCTTGTACTGCACCCATTGACCACCTTCGATGAATGTCTGTGTAGGTGGTAGAGTGAAGAGATCCAGTTCGGATTTCAAGCATTCACAAGAGCGGGCATGTAGGTAGGCCATTTTTGTAGCGAGAGCCAGTAAGACTAATCACTCCAGCTTCTGTCTTTACAAAGGTCCGAAAATATCCGTAACGGCTCTTTTTTTTGCAACACTTTTTCTTCCTAGCTTTACCAGATGCTCCTTTAGTACTCGGCGCCTTCTTCTTGTTCTTCTTCTTCTTCTTCGAAACGGTCCTGGTCGTTTTCTTTTTCTTTGTCTTCGCAGGGGTTTTACGCTTTCTACGCAATTTAGTCCTCGTAGCTCCTATCGATAAACTCGGTACAAGGACAGGTCCAGACTGGCTCAGCCCTCCCCCGTACCTGAGTTTATAACCCTCTCCCTTCATAACCTTTTCAAGACCATCCTGGGCCTTCCGCTACAAGTTTTGACCTGTCTCACTGGCGCGTGTTGGAAACGCCTGTTTCCACGGTACGTCATTGTCCAGGTCCGTCATGAAATTCATATCACTACGCAGAACTTCTTTACCGAGTAGACGTGCTCCTTTTTTCAACAGAGGAACAGCTCTTCTGAATAAACCACCGAAAAAACTGCCGATGCCGTGACCCCTTTGATTGGGCGCCCCGACATAAACACGATCAATTCCCCCACCTATTTGCGACTCGTAATACTCTATGTACTGAGCCATGGTATTATCCCGTTTTTCCAGCTATTCTCAACACCGGTATTGAATTAGAATATTTTCTTGAAGTGTAGTGTGACCGTCAAGATCCCGTGGTCAAATGGTATAGATTTACCCTGGTGGTCTCTCATAGACATTTCGATAGTCCGGAAACTCGATAGAAGTAAGGGTAGATAGTGCGGCGGTGAAAATGTTTTCACTTCCGTACCCCCGTTATCGGCGTTTTGCTTTGCCTGAAGTATACGCAGAAGCGGTACATACCGCGATAATCAGGTGAAAGAGAATGGTCCATCCGCCCAGGCAGACAATATTTCGTATTTTTAGGGGGATAGCCACTCGTTGCGCTGAAAAAATCCCTAGGGTGATTTTGGCGCGCGGTCGATGCAACTCGGCAGCCATTGTTGATACAAGCCGGCTGACTGTCAATACATCGCGGAAGGTAGACAAGTGTGGTTATGTTCGTTTATTTGAAGGAAATGATAAATAAAGTGAATGAAACCTACGTGAATAAGCTAGGAATATTTATCAAAAATCGATCAATTAGTTTTAAATGATATCTTAATACAATCAACGACTTAACCCAAGCTATAACTGGAAATTAATGAGAATCGAAAAGTTCATCGAGAACAACTAATTTGAACGAAATTATCATTTAAAACTAATTGATCGATTTTTGATAAATATTCCTAGCTTATTCACGTAGGTTTCATTCACTTTATTTATCATTTCCTTCAAATAAACGAACATAACCACACTTATCTACCTTCCGCGATGTATTGACAGTCAGCCGGCTTGTATCAACAATGGCTGCCGAGTTGCATCGACCGCGCGCCAAAATCACCCTAGGGATTTTTTCAGCGCAACGAGTGGCTATCCCCCTAAAAATACGAAATATTGTCTGCCTGGGCGGATGGACCATTCTCTTTCACCTGATTATCGCGGTATACATCTCCAACGATGCGTGGTTCTATGATGTCACAATAGACAAACATGAGCGATGGAATTTGCGGGTACACTTCGATGGTTTCCTCTGTCATGGTGAGTTGATCCCAGGGTTCGGAAATAGAACCATCCTTCTCAAGCCTGGTGACAACGGGTTCTCCACCAACTTCGGTCCTTGCTGTTATTTTACGTCTAACTTTCTCTTCTTTTTTGGGGTCCACGTATATTAAAGGGTATTGGATCTCTACAATAGCGACTTCCCACTTACCAGGGAGGTTGATTGTGCGTGGTAGCTGAGTGATATAGCAGCAGGTCTTGTTATCGGGAAAAATTTGCATCGAGCTATTACTCGGTAGGGTTATATAGAACTGTGTCTTCATCATGATGAGAGATTCTGTAGATTAGTTGCAGGTATCCAAATGTTGAATTTATCAGAGTATCCTTTCCAGCTGACAAGAGCTTTCTTACTACGCCCGCGCCCCTTGCTGCGGATGATTTTATCAATTTGAAACGCTGTACTTTCAAGGTCTTTGGTCACACGTTGTAGTTCGGGTTCATAGAAATAGCCGTCGATCTCCTCTCCCGATAGGTCCTCTAGTTCGTAAACGTTCGGTAAACCTGTTACAACTCGTCGAATCTTGAACAGTTCCTCGCTCCAATTAGCCTCGTATCCCTTCGCGAAGGTACCCTTCGTTTTACTTATACGTACAAGATCGTCCTTGCTGAATTTTGGTTTTCGTGCTTTGTGCGACGGTCGACTACGTTGAATGTTTGCGCGTGTTTCCGCCGCGTTGAAGAGTGTTACGGCGGAAGGAGCCATTTTGATACTCGAGTGTATGGTGTCATTATACGAGCTAACGAGCTTTAGCAGGATATCGATGTAACGGTGTGTGTTCTTATGAGTAAAATATCTTCACATTCGGTCCTTCAGCGTACGATTAAATCGTTCAACAACGGCAGCTTTTATATCAGGGTTACGGGTCACACGAACACGTATATCGTTCTCGGTAAGGAGTTTTTTAAACGCACCTCCCACGAACTCTTTACCCTTGTCGGTCGGTAGGGTCACCGGTCGACGCTCCGTAGAAGATAATATCTGTTTGAAACCAGCAGCCGTGTCGCTGGTCGATTTACGGTACAGAGGAATCACTCATGCAAATTTGCTCAGAACATCGATGACCACCAACAAGTAACGAAAATCGTCGTTATGATCCTTTATAGAAACAAGTTCCACCAGATCAGCTTCCCAAAGATCGTCTATATTTGAAACGTTGTACCGCAGTCTCTGGAACTTCCGTCGTACCGGTTTGTGTAAGGTATAGGGATCCTGAATACCTAGCCAGTTTTCTATTGCACCCGCGTTTACATTCCGAACACTCCTTTTCAACTTCCTAGCCCCAGCGTAACCAGCTGGGTGGGCGGGATCGTAGTATATCCGTTCTAACTCCCTCATTTCCCTAATGCAAGTGACAACCAGCCTTTTTTCGGCGAGGGCGACGTTTTTTTAGGTAATTTTTCCGGTCGACGGTATTTCGACGGTGAGAAGAAGGACTCGTCGTCTGCGTTACCAGAACCGGCAGCGTCCCTGACTGAATGATCTGCGCTACTGCTCCCGGGGTTCCTGGAACCGTACGGTTTCGGCGTCCTTTAGCCTGATTTCGCCTCGCTGGGCTTACAGCAGCCGATGGCGAGGCCGATTGAGCATTCTTCCAGACGTCAAGATTCCCGACATATTCCCGAGGTACATTGATGCTCTGGAGAAGACGTGCGTATGCATGTCTACCATGGGGCTGGAAACCTTTTCTAGAACGCACAGTGTCGTTAACTAGATCGACGATATTTGTCCCAGAGAGAGGTTTGTTGTCTATGGTTACGGCGCCTTGGTTGTCCCAGGAAAAACGTGTGGGGAACTCCGCCAGATGTTTGAGAAGTAGTTCAGCCTTTGACTGGTATTTTTTTGGTACGGTCAAGGCAATCTTCGATATCCGTTGTTGCTTGTCAGCGGGTATTTCTCCTTCTTGTTCATGTACGAGTTCAGCAGGATCAGTTTTATCAGGAACGGAGTGAAGATCCACGCGAAGCAGTTTTCTGGAGTCCTCGGCGAAATATAGGAAACGTTGTAATACTTGTTGATGAAGCTTCCATTTTGCTGCGTCATCCAGGTCGGGAGAGTTCAGAATAGCGCGCATCTCTCTATCGAGCCTGGATTCCGGAGAGTTTGTGCTCTACTCGTTATTTTCGTTGTCACCCGCGGAGGCTGCTGCTGAGGAGGTTATACCACGTTGAAAACGTTCCACGGTCTCCGATGGTATGAGTACCATCTTCTTTGCATGTTCCATCGTTCTCCTCGTGTTTATTGACCGAACAGGTGAGTAAAAAGCGTTCCGAGGATGGGGGCTATCAGCATAGGCAGAAATCCGTTACCACGTTGAACTAGTAATTTTTTCTTGCTCTTCCAGCTTCCCTTGCTGGTCGACAGTTTACGAAGAAGATGTTTATGTTTGGCTAGTCGGGCCTTTTCTTGCCTGGTGAGAGTGACGTTGCCGCGTACAGTGTTCAAAGCGCATTCGCATATATTTTTCACGAGCCTATTATCGGCGGTACGTAGTAAAGCTAGTCTCTGCTGCGGTTTCAGGTTGCAAAGGGCCTTTAGAGTCACCTTTTCGCACTTCCGAATAGTCTACGTGCCTCAGCACCACGTCTAGAACCACCTCCGGTTTGTACGGAGCCCGCGCACCCGTCTGTTTGTACAACTCGTGACATTACAAACGAACAACTGGTAAACCGTGCTGAGTGCGGGACTTTATATCTTTCCTCGGGACATATACATTAGGGCTAATCATTTTGGGGTCATATTTTTTGATTTGCCCTCGCACCCCTCAAAATGTGAGTGTATGAGGTCAGTATCAGCACCTATCAATATGACCACGGTGCGATTTTTTTTGGCGTGGCCCATTGCAAAAGTATTTTTCCCATTCAAATAACACGGGAAATGTTTTTTTTTTTTATTTGAAATTTTATTCCAATCTAACGAATCATCGCGCTGCAAAAATCAATACATATTCTTATAGGAAATTAAACGATCTCCAAAAAAGGTCTGATATGATTTTTCACTAAGTCCGCTCGTTTGAAAGTTATTGAAGGTTAAAGTTCAACCTCAAACGGTATATGACGACTTTTTTTTCGACCTAGCGAAAAATCATATCAGACCTTTTTTGGAGATCGTTCAATTTCGTACAAGAATATGTGTCGATTTTTACAACACGATGATTCGTTAGAACGAAATAAAATTCCAAATAAAATAAAAAAACATTTCCCGTGTTATTTAAATGGGAAAAATACTTTTGCAATGGGCCACGCCAAAAAAAATCGCACCTTGGTTATCATTGATAGGTAGTAATACTGACCTCATACACTCACATTTTGAGGGGTGCGAGGGCAAATCAAAAAATATGACCCCAAAATGATTAGCCCTAATATACATAGTGGTGTTTGTCGGTCGGAAATATGTTGCTACGGTAGCGACAGTTTTCGGGGGTGCCTTGTTTCAGATCAAGTAAAAGATAACCGTGTGGGCGCGCTGTTGCATCGTGGTAGGCTTCCTGGACAAATCGTGGATCCTCAGGGCAGACTTGTCGAGCTAGATGCTGTACCTGAGCGCGATCTCGCGGGTTCTTGAAAAATATGATATAATTCGCGTTGAGTGATATATCGCGTTGTCCACGACCCTGATGAAACAGGTTCTGTGTGATGAAGAACACGCTTAGATTCTTATGATGGCAACCCTTGGTGAAGAGATCAACGATTATATTACCGGAGGCCTCTCGCATAAGATCATCTATTATAAGCAGCTTGGGCAGCGTGTTCGTGTCATAGTCAGATTCTTGAGGTAGCCCTTCCCGATATTCGATGTCGCTGAGAGATGTGCTGGCTCCGTTACTAGGGACCGATTGCTGCTCGGCGTAATACCAAATATGACCAAGAGAGGTGCGAGTCAAGTGTTACATTTTATATTGACAATTAAACGATGCCAAACCGTATTGCTATACATATAATTTCTTAATGCTAATGGTACTTTTATTTTACAGAGCAGGTACAGGGTAGTAATACATGCCGTAGACTAGATTATTCTACTTCTAATATCACAGGTATAGACTATGAGTAATAGCTTAAAGACCTAATTATATGACAAATTTACAAAGGTTATATACAACTAAAATACAGTGAAAACTAACTTCAACCGAAACTGGATGCGTGGGGGGCTATGATTCCTAGCCCCTTCGTCTGTTGGTACACTAAACGTAATGGATTCTGATCCGGACGAGTTGGACAATTCTAGAAACAGCCAATCGGCGCTCTGGATTAAAAAAATCCAGAGCGCCGATTGGCTGTTTCTAGAATTGTCCAACTCGTCCGGATCAGAATCCATTACGTTTAGTGTACATACGGACCAGGTGCGGAGACTGTTACACGTCTCTATGCCCGTATGAGAGGGTGTCAAAACTATTCCTGCAACAACGTCTTTTTACAAAAACTGGGCGACATGTTTTCGTTTGATCACGAGTCACCGCATCATGCATTGTGGTTCGTCGGATCGCACGATATCTGAGATTGATGCTTTCTTCCTCCTCAACTACCATTTCCCGTATAGAGTTGAAATTTATCCTCAATCCAGTGGTGTAGTTGAGGGTAATACCTTTGACCTTGCAGATCTCTGTTTCCCTCCCATCTGGGGATACTACTATGAAGGCGTAAAACTTTGCCCCGCCTGATACAAAGGCCCGTATGTAACTACCTGCGCCGTATTGTTCCAGTTCGTCGGTCAGGTCACCCAGAAAACTGCCGACCGGCGGTTCATATTCTCCAGGTGCACCGGACCGAACGTAAATGACCGAGTCAGTGTCATAATATAATACCCTACGATCCAGTTTCTCTAAATAACCGTACAGTTTGAGCCGCGCTTGTGCCGTTGTATACGCGGCTATCACCACGTTCGCGAGAGCCCATGCCTCCACGCTCTCATCTTTGTATGACCAGCGAGCGTACAGAACGTCATCATTTACGGCTACCAGGTCCTCCAGCAGAATTGACGGACTTGTCACCAGACCTAGCAGCTCCTCTCTGGTCTTGACCACCGTTGTTTTTGAGAGGTTGTCTCGCTGGCCAAACTTACCCCAGAAGGAGTTAAGACATAGCTTCGACACAGAACGCAGCCCCGGATTTTTTTCTATTTTAGCCTTATCTAGTTTGATTCCCTCTACCCGGGCGTACTCCGCGATATATCGAGACCGGCTCTCTTCACTACCACAACCGGCGGGCCAGCCGCTAGCCTCCTGTTTTATTTTCAAAAAAGTATCAATGTACTCCGAAAAATGTCCACCTTCCCGGGTAGCGGGATCAAACACCGTCACCTCGTACTGCCAGATCTCTGACACCGATATTACCCTATAACCCATTGCTACGGCCTTTTTCACCTCGTCTGGAACCCATGTCCCGCTTAGACACCTCTCACGGGGATTATTGTGAGGGCATGGACCCTGTTCCATGTCTCGGCAACATGAGCTACAGAGAGGGAACATTAGTTTGCCGTGCATACGAAGAGGTAATACCGGATGATAAAGATTCCGGGGCGGCAGTACTTCACATTTAATCAAACCCTCGACTCTAGACAGATCTACTTCACCGGCCCCGGTCAGATTCTTACACTCCTCACCTACTAGTACTACGGGATGACCCTTCGGGAATTTTCCAGTTTTACAGATGCAAGGGTATGAGGAACAAACATCCACATAGCGGATCTCCTCTCCGAGTCTGGGGTCTACCTTGCGAAACCTCGACGTGTTGCCCGTCCGACCACCGTAGAATGCATCACGCGGGTTCAGCTTGGCATTCTCCACACTCGGTAGAAAACCGCTACGCTCGAGATATGCCCGCACTTCTGGTCTTGCATCCATCAGACGGGAAAACTTGCACTCCCATATCTCCTCTACCACGATACCCTCGGTACGCATACGCCGCGTCTTTGCCTGAGTTTCCTCAAGTCGCCTATCCATGATCAAGGTACCCTCAATTTCGTTATCCCTATTTACGCGGTAACAGCGTGGACAGCCGTGCCAGTAACAGCCGTGAAATTCTAGTACGTGGCGTGTTCCGTCCACCGACTCGTAGTAGCCGTCAACTCTACGTCATAGCACGCGCTGTTCCCGAGCCCTACCCGCATGTAAGATCTCCCGACCTAGCTCATGTTCCCTCCAGACCAACCACTGGCCTTGGAGGATTGTTTATCGGCTAGTCGGTAACCGGCGGGCGGAATAATCCCTATGCTGTTATCGCGAAGGAAATTTTTCCGGAATACCATTGAACATGCAGAGGCTATGGTCGTGCTCTCTGTGAACGCGCAGACTTCGCCGGTACGTAAGAATATATCGCGGAATGCTAGGCAGGCTAACCGTAAAATCGTGACGTCTGACCGGCAGTAGTCAACGATTTCCCTACTAAAATCAAAAACGTAGCCTTCTCTTACGGCCCCTTCATACCACGCGAAGAAACTGGCCCTACCCTCTACCGTCATGGAGTCCGGCGCGTAAAACTCAGCCACAGGTAATACTCCCACATAGAACTGGTGAGCCGGTATATTAAAGAGGTGCGGAAATAGACCCTTTTGCGTGGCCGCAGGTAGACCGAAAGCCTTTGGCAACGCGGCTAAAGCCATCGGCATGTACGCAAGAGAGTCCAGAATACGGATATTAGCTGTTTCTAGCAAGACTATTTTACTACCGTTTAGTATTACCTTCGGTGTCTCACCGCCTTTCTCCACTAGGTAACGGAGTATAAACTGGGCGTCGAAACCTTTTGCGTTATGCGCAATACAAATAACTTTCCGGTAGCCTTCGACCTTTCTATCGGCCAGTTCTACCAATTCACGGACCGGGTCATCCCTAAAAACAAATTCTCGCTGTACACCACACCCGAGGCAGGGCTCGAGGATACTCGCGCCTATACAGCCTGTACAGGTCCGTTGCGCAATACACAAATTTGGCACGTGTATGTTTATCGTCTCGTCACCGTCCACAGTCTCGTCTTGTCGTGTCTCGAAGTCGTAAAAAATGAAAATGTAGCTAGGTGCCTCGCCAGTGTTCCGCTTTACAGGTCTCATAAAACAACGATGATTAATCTCTTGGTTCGAGCGGCAGGTCTTGCAGTATGTCCACCCACAAGTATGCTTTCCCCTCGAAGTATTCGTAGAGATATCGCAGGTTCCACATACCCGTAAGGTACCACAGACCGTGCGTTCACCGCTAAACGAACCCTGCAACCCGTGTCGCCTATAACACTCCTCCCCGTAAAAATCACGATTACACTTTTTGCAGTCGACTTTCGCGACTCCGCTGTCACATGCAGGAGTCAAGAGACAACGGTTGCACCTATTGGAACACCTATGCTCGTTACCGTGAGCGTAGGCTACGTTACACGGCTGACAAAAGAAATCAGAGGCAGCAGCCCCTCTTATATTTAAAATAGTGTCATAGTGACCTGTACGACCATAATAAAGAATATTAAGTTTCTTCACTACATCGCGGTAACCCATACCCAGTACAATATCCTCCCCGTTAAAAAGAGGCCGACCGCCTTAACCTAGCGTCTCGCTGTCGTAAACTAGAATTGCGTAACCACCCCGTGCCAAATATTGCTGGAACTGTGCAACTTCCTCGATACCGCACCCGTCCTCAGGTATGACGACTCCAGCCTCTATTACCAACTGGCGAGCTTTCTCACCCTGGTATCTTTTACTCGACGCCCTAGCCCTGTTCCACTCGGCCTGTAACGGTCCATCCCGTACAGAACCTCTCCTCACATACACTACAGCGGCAAACAAAGCCCTTGGTGAACATAAATTATCATTGTTCGTTATAGTCAGGATGGAACGTTTACCGACTAGCTGCTCCCCGTTTAGCGCTAAACGTTTTCCCCGACCTGCCGGAACAGCGATAGTTGTTGTGTTTACCGTGAACGGCTGATCAATTGAAAATTCACTCGCGCTCTGTGTAACCCTGAATACGAGACCCCATAAATCCTCAAAGCGAAAATCGCGAGCCGGTCGGAAACTTAACCCCGCAGGACCCCTTGTAAAACCCTCTGTTTTAAAACCAATACCCATGATATCGTTTGGAGTGCAGAGCGAGGAGAAATATCTGTACAGTTCGCGAAAGGCCTGCTCTAACCAGACGACCGGATTCGCAGATTCGGGTGGTACACCCATTGTCACAGTTACTCGACATCCTCCTAACCCAAAACGCCGGTATCGTCGATTTACCCGCCTGGTGATTTTGAAACGAGGTGAATGGTCCGGGTTCTCCTCTGCTGGAGCGTCGTCAAGGCTGCTTTCCTCATCCGACTCTTGTACTTCCTCGGTAGGAAGATCAGCCACAGGAGCAGCACGCCTCATTGACAAAGAACGAGTCCCTCCCCTCTGCAAGCTCGAGGTAGCGGCGCCGTTATTCGTCCCGAATAGCCAGCTAGACGAGCGAGGCCTCACGGCTGATTGAGCACCTGCGGGGATTAAGTAAAAACCTTATATTATCTTTTCACATTGATTCGATACATATTAAACTATGCGCTAGGAAGGAGGCGTACAATCAGAACTACTCCTTCTCAGAAGCCGCGAGAAATCCTGCTGGAAGCTCGCCACGCGGGGACGGTATTATTATCGTTTCCATCGAATCGAAATCCGATGGAAGATTTTCCCGGCTAATATCCGAACTGCGGTTTACGACCATGGGGATTTGAGACTCATCAGCCGAGTTCTCTATTGCATCCGCTGTTACGGATTGAGTTGATGGAGAGAAAAAAAAGATTGAGAAAGATTTTCAACGGTGATCAGGGGAGACCGTCTATTATACGAATTACGAGCAGTACTTACATTCCTGCTGGCTAGAGACGGCTGGATCGACGGGTGATAAGAATCCCCAGCCCTGAGCATCCTGCAGTTCTGAAGCATTCTCCTCCGCTGTTACGACATGAAAGTTAAAAAATGAGAGGTTAGGAAACATTTATAGAGTTCATCGGAAAAAACAGCTGTATAATAACTTCAATATACAAGCTTCCGAGATTCACTCACGTTCTGCAGAGCTAAAGTCGCCGGAACCGGGTGATGGCACGTCCGACTCGGATTCATCGGCATCGGAATCCTCCACTTCAATTATGGAGACCTGTGACAGACGCTCGATCGTTTCACCTACCACCTCGACGCTCTGCTGGATTTCATCCTGAGAAGCTAATGGCTGGTTGCATAAACGTGGGTTACCCGAACCTTCAAATACCCCGTAGGTAACCCCGCAGATACTACCCGTTCAACCGTTTTTTCATCTGACAGCTGTCATGAATCGCTGTTAACTTCTGACAGTCATGTAGGTTGAACGAGTAGTATCTGTGGAGGTTATTGAAATTTTTGGGTAACCCACCTTTATGCAACCGGGCATAAGCGGGGTAGCGGGGCACGCTCACCGGTTACCACACGAGTCGCCGACGTACCCGCTACACAATAACCCGCAGCCATTTTCGCGTTCGCTGCAATATTATTATTCTCTTATTATACACAGCTCTGAGATATGGACAAGCAGTTTTTTTAACACGAAAGAGCTACTTACAGGTGGAAGCACCGCCACTGCCACCCCCCTACCGCATCGCAGACCTCAGACTCGTCATACGCAACGGCTGCCTCGAGAAGCATCTCGTCATCAGCAGCCTCCTGCCGGAACCTACCTAGCTCTGGAAATAACAGATCTAGATGAGCTACACTTATCACTACGCCGTAGTATAATATGAAGGACAATTAGCTGATTTTTACTTACCAGGGACAGCGGAACGAGCCTGATCCTCTGCTTTTTGCAGGCTTTGGAGGAAGGGTTGCATCGACGCAACTTTCTCGGCCTGCCAATACCGCACTTGACTCTCCATCACTCGCATGCACTCCAAGTTGCTATGTAAACAGTTTTTACTGAGTATCCCAGCAATCACTTCCACATTACACCCCCCTATTATTTCGCGAAAGTACGATAACAACACTGAGACATCGGTTTCGCGCTTTATAAGTCCTCCGAGTTTCAACATCCGTCTACTCACGAGAGCATCATGGTACTTTATCAGGTACCGCAGCACCGCCAAAAAAGCTCTCCTGATTCCGGCTACGATTCTCGACATTTTCACTCAGTAGAATCAAGTAAAAACGAGGTAAAAATTCAAAATTCACTTCAAACAACGAACGGAGTTTTCGGCTCTGAGGTGTTTTCAGATCTGATACAAGTTCGCATTTGACGCTCCTCTTTATTTACCCTATCGGTCAGTTCCACCACCACCTCCCACAAACGGTTGAAGGGAGTGGGTGTTAGACGTTTTCACCGCCCAGCTACCCTTAATTGTTTTCAGACCCGCTCTATTGTGACAATCGTGACTAACGGTGTCTAGTATAAGTGATACTCTGCTAATTATTTTCTTTTGAACACTGGGGAAAGGTTATTAAATAGCACGTCTGCCACGCTTCACTGTCACAACCCGGAGGTAGGTAATCCCTATTGTTCATAGTGGAAAATACCTCTGTGTCGCATGAGCGAGGGTATACCCGTACCCCCGCGACACGCTCGCTGTACAGAAGCGATCCTCAGGTATACGACGCTTCATTGAACAACGCGGTTACCTGTGTGTCGAGTCCGAGCGCGTGAAACCCGGCCCGAACCATTGCAGGAAAGTTATAAACTGGGTCCTTCTTTTCACATAGCTTCATGCCCACGCACCGTCATTAGGCATGTTGAGACTCGCAAGCTGAAACCTTCCCCTTCACTGGCGGGTTTCTCCCGTGACAGGGTTAGCCGTACGCTAAGCCTCTTTTCAATCAGTTGAAATTTTGAAAAAAGCCATAAACAGACTTGGGTATTCAGAACCTAATTACATTTCATTGTCTGAGGACGGAGTCGCTCACTCCAGACTGTTCTGTACAACTCCGTATCTAGGAGCAATTCAAAACATTTTTTATACCTGGGGGTAAAATTGTTGAAATATAATAACCAGCGAAGTTCTTCGACTGGACAGGACTTGTCGGAGTACCTTCCCCGCTTTATTCATCGCTACGATAGGTATTAACCATTCTTTGAACCCTTTTTTTTTTTCAACTGGTCAGAATTCTGGAAACTTCTCAAACAGACGGGAGTTTCAGAGAGTAATTGCATTTTATTACCCTAGAAGAGCGCCGCTCCGCTCTCGCTATTATGAGCTGTACACATTTTACGACCGGTTCAAAACGCTGTTTTCTGTACTTGGACAGGATGGGACTTGACGCGGTACCATCTTCTAGAAAGCTAGACAAGCATCCGAATCCTCCTTTTAATGCAAAAAAGGAGCAAAAAAAAACTACCACCACTCTCAGACATGGCTGGTTCGTACCGGAGTCTGGAGGTGGAAACCCCTCAAATAAGATCCCATTTTCCCAACCGTTACTCAAAATCAGCTTGAACCTCGAGACGGGAACATCTCTGAACTTGTGAGCTACGTAACGTGTAAAATAATCATGTCTGCTAACGAATCTCTGTGCGATACCTCCGACTCCGAAGGGGTAGTCGATAAACTCCTGAAACAACGTAGGCTGCTACTAATGTCAACCATATATGGACTAAATAGTTCCTTCTCTGAAACGGCGGTGGTCCGGTATAAATTATCCAGTACACTCCACTTCGAACCTGTTGTACAAATTAACGGAGCTGGTGCTAGCGGTGTTACCCTGAGTATAACGGCATGGCGGAATTTGGAAAAAAAATTCGCAAAGATCTCTGCATACTTCGAATCTACGGAGTGCCCCACTGGCGAAACCCCGAAGAAGGAAATTCTGGACCCTGAAGGATCATCCCTATCGTTTTCCACTGCTTACGGATTGAAATCAATTATTCTGACAGAGGCGGAGGGATTGTACCCCAAACATCCACGGGCACCGAACCACGAGTCCTTGCCTAAGAAGTCAAAACCAACATCATCCTCATTCATCGTGATGCAACAAACTACGTTTGATGGTCTTGTCACTGTCGCACCCTGTATCACCGTATATACCAACAGCCTCAGGACTCGCTGTGATCTAACGAATCAGTGTAAAGACGAGTTGGCTAAAAATCTTGCCGCGCTAGCCACCTGTGACGATCTCCTAAACTCATCGAGCGAAGGGTTCACGTCTCTGGTGTCAAGGAAATTTGACGAGGTGGCACGCGACCTCACGAGCGTCAACAACTCAGGTTTAATGAAAAACTTTTTCGCACAGACAATGGTTGAAATGAAAGCCCTGTTCACCACAGCACTTCCCGTGGCGGTTCAAGATGTTCTAGTCTGTACCCGGGGTTTGGGAGTACAGGTAGTTAGGAGTAAATAGGGAACAGTATCAGTCGTGTAAACTGTATCCAGTGCTGTCGCCGTAAAAAGGCCTAAGCCTTCACCCTGTTTATCCCTCTTTTCTTTTTTTTTTCTGTATAATATTTAGAAATAAGTATTTCCTGTTCACTAGTAATAATCTGATTTCATCATATACGCCGATAGAAGAATTTCTTAACCGTTGCTGAATACATTTATTTGTAAATTTGTTTTTTTTTAATTTTTTATTTTGAAAATGAATAAGTATTTTACAAGGTTTAAGTAATCATTTTTGTACACAAGAAATATTCATCAACCGTTAACAAATTCCTCTATCAGCGTACGATATTCACTTATGCTTATATATGTCTCGTTATAGTTAGATTTAAATCCATGATGTGTGTGTCTGAATTGAAATGCATGAATAAACACGAGTTCAAACCATAAACAATGTGTCGTTCATTCAAAAACTATAACCATTGTCTCCTCAGAGTCCGCGGACTGTCCCGTCATAATCCCGACCTCCAAAAGACGGAAACCCTTATACCTGCATCTCCTAGTAATAAAACTGAGGCTTAGCACCGCAGCGTAACGAGGTTTGAACCAGAATATATATATATATAATGTAACGTATCCGACCGTCACGATGCTAGGCAACGGTGATTGGTCGGCGTAAACACCGAAATACTGGACAAATTCGGATAGACGAGCGAGCGACGCTTGTGACGTCACAAGCGTAAGCAAAAGAGTATATAAACACGCGTCGACAGAGCTCGTGAGCGCACTCGTGGTATAGCACCCAGGCGACTCACACATATCGTAATAAAGTGCACTCGTGGTATAGCACCCAGGCGACTCACACATATCGTAATAAAGCGCACTCGTGGTATAGCATCCCAGGCGACTCATTTGATATTGAACTAAGAACCTTCCAAAGGCAATAAAGTAGAATCATTAAATTCACTATTACTTAGACAATTCAGAACATTAATTAAATTCATTTCTAGTATCACCTACCCGGCTATAGAAACATAACATAATCTCGAGCATTAGCTATAGCAGCATTGTTACGCACATTTAAATTAAAAGCGATAGATACGGTTGAAATAGCCTTTAACGTAGAATAAGATAGGATAAGTTCATTGTACGATTTTTGTTGTTATTTTATTTGGTTTAACAATACAGGAAATCGAATTACTACTGATAAAATTTGCCTGGTATTTTCTTATCATCCTGTTTGACAGTATTAAATACCAGAATAAGCCGAGTAGTTACAGCTTTGGCGAACAACGGAAGAAGCGAACGACATTGGCGTAAAAAACCTGTGTTCGAGGGCCAACCGTTGGAAACCCGAGTCTGATAGGCAGTCTTGGTGTAAAAACCCGGATCTGTAGTCAATCAGTAAAATATTCAATAGCAGGCGAGACAGGCTTGGCGTAAAAACCCGGCTCTGTAGAGAGATTTCTGAATCTTAAATTCAGAATAAATACGGCTTTGGTAATTAAACCTACCCGAGTCCGGTAGCTAGCGTAGGGAGATAAAACCTGAGCGAGGTGGCTTTTGCATGGTAGACCCTTCCTTTTCCTCACCTCTCAGTACGAGGAGTCCATAAAATTACTTAATAAATTAATTTTCAGAAAATAGATAAATTTCGAACCCGTAGCAACCGACTTTTACTATAACCAGTAGGTTCGTTAAAGCCGAAACGTTACAATATATATATTATATATATATATTCGAGGCGACGGACCCATACTGCCGAAGCAAAAATAACCATGGGCCTATATCTATATATACCCGGACAAAGAAACGGACCCATCCTGCCGAAGCAAAGAGAAGCACAGGCCTCTATATCTATATATACCAGCTCAAAAAATTCGAATCATACTGCACGGAGAGGGAATTGGGTAGACGACAGCGCCAATCTCGATAGCGGTGGCTTATGTACTGCAGGCAACGCCACGCGCTCTCCTTCGGAAGGCTCAGCTCCCAAACAGTAACGCTGCGATACGCGCGTCAAGGTACCAAGGCATACCGCGTATCGCAACGTTACTGTTTGGGAGCTGCGCCTTCCCAAGGAGAGCGCGTGGCATTGCCTGACAGTACATAAGCCACCGCTATCGAGATTGGCGCTGTCGTCTACCCAATTCCCTCTCCGTGTGCCAAAGCGAAAAGAAGCACGATAGACGATTAGATCTTAGGTTAAAACTGATAAAACTCACTTAGGTTACTATAATTGAAGCTCAATTAGGTCAGAATCCATAGATCTGGCTAGATTTAGAAAATTAAAATTAAAATTGGAAAAAAAGATGGTGGCGACTCCCCCCTTCTCCCCCCTCCCAGCGGGGGCCATTTTACGGAGGCCTGTAAAATAGGATCCATACTCCACCCTCTCTACTCTGGCGTCCAGGTTTGTGAATATTTTTGGATTTACCAAAGTTTGCTCTATCATGTTCGTCAATGTTCAGGGAATATTTCAGGGAATATAAATTATTTATATATAGTATATAAATATTTAATATATTTATATTTAATTTATAAATTATCATTATGATTAATAAATATTATCTTATTTTTATAAGTTATTAGATATCTTCCTTTTAATTTTCCAAATAAGTTTTGATTCATCTTATAGATGAACTACATTTAATTAATATAATATTAATTAAATGGAAAGCTTTCTTAATATCTTTTAAATGATTATTAATTATTCTTTTAATTTAATAATCATTAAATGGATATTAATGGATATTTCAATAATTAATAAATGTAATATTGATTTATCCATTTAATGACACAGCAAAAAAAAAATGTCAAAAACCAAGAAAAATGGCCCAAAATGGCCCAAAATGGCCCAAAATGACCCAAAATGGCCCAAAATCAAAAAGTTCCCCCAAAATCAAACAATTTTAAAATAACTCAAGTTTATAAATTTAAAGATAAAATTTATCTAACCCAAAGATAAAATATTATTAATATTATCCCACTAATATTAAATAAAATAGTAAATCTATACTTTCATTATTAAAATATAATAATAAGTATCATATTCAATACCAAATAATATCTTTCTCATTTAAATATATTATACAATATATATTATAATATATTTATAAATTATATATATATATATATATATATATATATATATATATATATATATATATATATATATATATAAATAAATATTTAATATATTAATATATATTATAATATATTTATAAATTATTTATATATGTATGTATGTATGTATTTATTATGTTCCCCGCGGGGTTACATGGCTTACGCCCTTTCTTTCTCACATTCTGTTTACATGTTTGTTATCTTTACTTCTATATTATTTTGCTTCGACTTAGTTCTATTTATTTTGATTTTTTGTTTCATCTTACTTCAACTTATTTCTATCCTTATATTTATATTACTTTACTTTACTTTATTACTTTACTTTACTACTTTATTACTTTATTACTTTATTACTTCATTAATTGTACTGCTCTACTCTACTAATACTTGTTCTCTTATCTTACCATACTACATATTATATACTTATATACTTAATACTTAATACACTGCATTTATTTTCTTCTGCATCTTCCTTCTGTCCTTTCTTTGTCTCCCACTCCTCGTCCTTCTTCCCCCTCATCTCTTCCTCCCTTCTCACTCTTCTTCGCTTCTATTTTTTCCCGTCGAGCCTCCACCCCCATTTCTTTCTTATTCCCTCCGCTCTGCTCATTATTCTCTCCTTTCTTTCTCTGCTCCCCGTCTTTACTGTTATTTTACCCCCTCCTTCCCCCCTCTTCTCTATTGCCTCCACTCTCACCTCTATCCTTTCCTTAGCTGCCTCTCTTAACGCAGCCTCTATCTGTAGCATGTCTGGCTCGTACCTTCTCTCTTCCCACCCTATTTCAATTTCGTCGTCTGGCTCTTCTGCTTCCCTCTCCTCTCTCTCCTCCCTCGCTGCCTCTTCCACCACCGCCTCTTCCCCTTGATTCCCGTCTGCCTCTCGCGAGGGGGTCGACCCCTCGGCCTCGCTCGAGTCACTTGTATTGTCGTTATTAAGCGGCGGCGGTGTGCCCTCCGGCGTTTGAGGTCGCCATATTTCCTCCTCCTCCTCCTCTTCCTCCCCTCCTTGCTCCGTCTCCTCTGACTCTTCTTCTGCTCCCTTTTCCTCGCTTGCTATCTCCATTTTCCCTTTCCACACTCTCCACTGCTCCGTTTCCTCTCTTCTTTCTCTCTTTCTAGCTTCCTCTCTCGCTCTTTCGTCTGCTCTTATCCCCTTCAGCTCTTCTCTCACCTCTCTCACTCCGTCCCACACCTCCTTCAACACCTCTATCATTTCCTCAGCCTGCTCCTTGTTCATTTCTGCTTTTTATTTTCTTTTCTTTTCGTGCACCGTGCGCTCCTTAGCCTCGTCTCAGGTGTACTGCCCTCTGCTTACCGTCGCTTACCTTCGTCTTATCCCTCTACCGGCTCGCCTGTCTTGTTTTCCTACGTCCCTACGTCTTGCCCCTTTGCTTGTTTAGCCTCGTGGCCTATTTGTTTTTCTGCACTCTGTGTCTCGTTTTTGTTCTGTCGCTCCCGCCCTCTGTTGTCGTTGCTCCGTCGACTTTTCTATACCTCTCTTACCCGGCTGTATTCCTTATCTTCTTACCATCTGCTCAGCTCTACTCTTACGGTAATCGATCTGTTTTACCCTGCTCTGCCCAGGTTCACGTCGGCGCGTTCTTTCTGTCTGTCGGTAATTCGATGCGCTTGTTTGCTGGTACACCTTCTCCCGCTCTTATCTCGCTCCTTATGTTTCTCCATTGACGTGTTCGCTCGTGACCGTTTCCTCCATTCCTCTCGTCCTTTCCCCTTCCTTTTCTCCCTTCACCTCCTCCCTTATCCCTTCTATTTCCTTCATCCATTCGACTCCTTCCCCTTCATCCCCCAATACTCTCCGCACCGCTTCCTGCCAACTTTCTTCATTTTTTTCTTTTCTCCTGCACTCCTCCCAGATGTGCTCCCATGTCTCTTTTTTCCAATTGCACACTCTGCACAGCTTATTTTCTTCCTCCTCCCAATACCTTGCCTCTTTGACTACCCCTCCCATTCTAAATCTAGCTATTCTGGACCAGCTATTCTCGCTCCATCCCCTCCTGAGGTACTTTGGTACTCCCGGTCCTTTGATTATCTTATACCATTTATTGTATTTCGATTCTCTTATCTTCTCCCATCTTTCTTCCTGCTGCTCCCTTTTCTCTCTCCTCTCAATTTTCCTATATTCCTCCTCCTCACCTCTCCCAACGCTTTCTTCTCCTTCGTCCTCTTCTCTCCATTCCTCCTTTCTCTTCTTTCTGTTCCTTTCCCACTCTGATATTTCTTCATCCCTCCTTTCGGCTCTGGCTATCACTTGCTCCCAGCATGTTCTGGCTAATTCACTCCCTCTTCCTTCTCTCATTCTTTTTTCGAACTTCCATGCTCTCTTTCCTGCTCTAGTCTTCAATTTCACCCTCTCTAATTCCTCTCTCACCATATATCCTGGCGTTCTCTTGTCCACCCCCAGTAGCCATTTCAGGTACCTCTCTTGCAGCGCTTCTACATTCTTCCATTCCCTCCATCCCCATATCTCCGCTGCGTACTCTAGGACTGTCCACACCAGCCTATCAAATATCCATATTCTCTTCTCCCAGTCCTTTCCAAATTTTCTTTTCCCTATGCCCCACGCTTGTTTCATCACGACTCCTGCCTTTCTTATTCTATCCCTTACGTGTGCGTCTTGCCTGCCGTTTTTGGTTACTATGTACCCTAGATAGTTGAATTCTTTGACCTCTTCTATTGTCTCTCCTTTCCATTTCCACACGATCTTTTTGTACCTCCCCCCGCCCTTTCTGCATCTCATAATCTTTGTCTTCTTCGCGTTTAGCGTGAGCTTCTTCTCATCTAGGTATTTTTCCAGCCTTCTTATCATCGCCTCCATCCCTCTCTCCTCCTCCGCCGTGAGCGCTACATCGTCCGCATACGCCAGGGAGTAGGTTCTTCCTTTACCTAGCTTTGCCCCTCCTAGCTCTCCCGTTTTGCTCATCTCTTCCTCCATATCCGCTGTTAGGAGGTTGAACAGGTAGGAGCTCAACGGGCACCCCTGCCTTACTCCGCTTACTGTCCAGAACTCCTCTGTTACTTCCGTCCCAATTTTCACCCTGTTTTTCGTCTCTTTGTATACCTCTTTCGTTCTTGTTATTAGCTCCCTCCTCACTCCTCTCTTCTCCATCGCGCTCCACAGCTTTGCTCTGTTTACCGTATCGAACGCCGCTTTCAGATCTATAAACATCACTACTAGCCCTCCTCCCTTTCTGTTTATTCTTCTGTTTATCAGGTGGTTCAGCACGTATATATTGTCTAATGTCCCCATGCCCTTCCTGAATCCCGTTTGATTCTGGGGTATCATCCTTTTTTCCTCCATCTCCTTCTCCAGTCTTCCTGCCAGCACTGTCGCATATATCTTATACAACGTCGGCATTAGCGTGACCCCTCTATAATCCTCTACTCTTCTCCCTTCCCCCGCTTTTACTATCGGTATAATCTGGCCTTCCTTCCATGACTCCGGCCATCCCCTTCCTTCCCATACTTTGTTACACGTCTTCCACACCCATTCCTCCGCCACCTCCCCTCCGTATTTCCATATCTCATTGGTTATTTCATCCCCTCCTGGGGCTTTTCCTTCCTTTAACCTTTTTATCGCTTGGTTTAATTCCTCCCTACTGATCTCTGTCTCGTCGTCCGCTTCTCTTGTCACGTCTGTCCTCCCCGCAACTGCTTTCCTTTCTATTCCCCCCAGCAGTCTCATGAAGTGTTCCTTCCATTCCGCCATTTCAATGTTTTCGTTGGTCCTTCTTCTCTTCCCTCTCTCCCTGTTCAGAATTTCCCAGACCTTGCTTTCTGTTCTTGCTTCTTCCGCTTCCCTCATGAACCGCTCTCTCTCCTCCTGTTTTTTCTTCTCGCACAACCTTCCATACTCCCTCTTCTTCTTCCTGTACTCTTCTTTCCCTTCTTTACCTCCCCTCCACCTTCTTAGCGCTTCTCTAACCTTCTTCTTTTCTTCCCTCACTTCCTCGTCCCACCAGCCTTTCCTCACCTTTGCTCTCGTTTCCTCCTTTTTCATCTCTTCTTCTGTTATTTTTCTTATTTCTTTTGTCCTTTCCGCTATCTCTTCGTTTATCCCCCTTATTTCTTCATCTCTCCACCCAACCTCCCTCCTCAGTTTTTGTCTTCCTTCTCTTGTCCATTTGCCCCTAGGTATACCTTTTCCTTTTCCTTTGTTTTCTCTCTCTTGCCTGTCCGCATTTATTTCCATCATGATCGGGTGGTGGTCCGAGTCTATCTTATCTCCTATCTCCATTTTTCTCACTTTTTCCTTTGCTTCCGCGCCTCCGATTACGTAGTCTATGACCGTCTCCCCCCTTCCTCCTGTGAAGGTGAACTCCCCCTCCTCATCTCCCACCGTGTTTCCATTCATTATCGCCCAACCTAGCTCCTCGATGGTCTCTATCATTTTCTTCCCTTCCTTGTTTAACCCTTTATCCTTTGATCTTCTTTCCCTTTCTTCCTTATCTGCTCCCCCCTTGTACTCTCCCCCTTTGTTCCCCGTTCTCGCATTGAAGTCCCCTCCTGCTATTATTATTCTCCGTTTCCCTTCACTTTCCTCCGTCTCTTTTATTTTTTCCATCTTCTTTTCGATATCCTCCTTTACATATATCCCTATCACAGTCCATCTGTCTCTTCCTGCTCTCACCCTTCCCTTCAGCCATCCCTCCACTTTCCCTTCCTTCTCCTCGTCTTGGCTTTCTTTTTCTTCCTCCTTTAATTCCTTTCTGATCCCCATCAGCATTCCCCCTATCGCTCTTCCTTTCGCATGCTCCTTTCTTGCGTGCTGAACTTGCCATTCGAAGCCTCTCGGCATCCTTCCTCTTATTTTTTCCCAGCTTTTTTCCTCTAGCCATGTTTCCGTCAGTACTACAACGTCCGCTTCTCCTAGACTCTTCCAGAATTCGTCGTCTTTTCTTGCCAGGCCTGCTACATTCCAGAACATTATTTTCCAATTCCCCTTCCTCTCTTCTGCGCCTCCTTTTCTCCGCTCTCTTTCTGTCTTCCCTCTCTCCTCCCCTTCTTCTCCTTCCTCCACTCCCTCACCCGTTGTTCCTCTTTCTGCTCTCCTTTCTCCCCTTGCTTCCTCTTCGCTATCCTATTGCTCCATTTCTTCCTCTTCTTCTTGCACATCCCCGACCTGGTACGCGCTTCCTCCTCCTCTTCCCCCTCTCATTCCTCCTCTTCGTCCTCTCTGCGCGCCTCTACTGTACGTTGTGGTGCCCCTTCCCCTCACTTTTAGCTTCCCCTCTGCTTCGTCCCAACTCCATGTTTCTTCTCCAATTTGTAACTTTCCATGCCCCACCTTTGTTTTATTTCCTCTCGCTCTTTCTGCTCTTGCCCTTTCCCACAGCCTATCCTGTATTTCCCTTTCTTTTTTCGTCAGATCCCCCTCAATTGTTATCTTTGTTCCTCTTAGCTTGCTCTTTTTCTCCATGATCGTCATCTTATCCTCCCAGTTATTTAACTTCACTAGGATCGCGCTCCTCGTTCTTCCGATTTCCCTTGCCTCGGTCCACATTACGTTTCTCTCCGCAACATTTTCCAGGATTTCTCTCACTTTTTGCGGCACTTCCTTCTCGTCCTCGGTTTCCACTCCCCTAACTATTACGTTGAGCTTTCTCTCCGCTCTGTCTCTCCTTTCTAGTTCTTCTTCTAAGGCCTTTATCTTCTTGTCCGCCTCCTCTCTTCCCGCGAGCAGCTTCCTCTCTATCTCTCCCAGTCTCTGTTCTATCTTTCTCTCTTGCTGTGCTTCGTCCCTTTTTCTCTCCTCTTGTCCTCTTTTCAGTTCCTCCATTACTTCCCCTTTTATTTTCCTGAGTTCATTTCTCACCTCTTCTCTGTCTTTTCCCCTCTCTGCTCTCATTTCTTTTATGTCCCCCATCATAATCTCCATCATCCTCCTTATGCTTATTTCTTCCTCCTTTCCTCTTCCTGCTTCCCCTGCGTATCTCTCCAGCGGCTCCTGCCTCGGTAATCCCGGGTACGCTAGCTGCGGTGCTTGAGCCGATGCCTGCCTCGCTGCCAATTGCATTTCGTCTGCCTGTCCCTTCTCCCTCTCCTTTCCTGGGGATCTTTGAATCGGCATTCTCTGCTCCTTTTTGCTCGGCTTTCCGGCTGCCTCTTCTTCTTCTCCCCCTCTTTTCCTCTTCAGGTATATATTCAGTCCTCCGGTACTGTTCGATCTTTCCCTTCTCAGTTGCTCCGCCTTGGTGGGTCTTCCTCGTCTTGCTGCTTGCAATTCCTCTTCTGCCGCTCTGCCTATCCCTGCCTTTTCTACCTCTTTCCTTTCTTCGAATTCTCCTTGTTTCTTCTTTTGTCTGTTTTCCTGGCTGGCGTCTTCTGTCCCCCTTTCCTTCCCCATTCGTCTCCTTCTTCCCCCTTACCCTGTGCTGCCTCGTCCCCTCCTTGAGCCTTGCTCCCGCCTAGCTTGCTCCCGCGCGCGCCCGTGGCGCCGTCCTTGTGACGTCAGCCGCCAGTCGCCGCTTGCACTCCCGCCTGCTGTTGTTGCGCGTCTGGCTTTAGTTCTACGCTCTCTCTCCCTCACGCTCCTTCTCTCTTATTCCGCTCCGTGCTCTCTCTAGTCACGTGTCCTACTGCTGTATTGCCTCTTATTTTACTGCTTTTTTTTGGCTGACCTTTACCTCCTGCGCGCTTCCACCTCCTTTCCTCGCTTCCTCTCCTCTCTCCCCTCACCTCCAGCTCTCCTCGCTTCAATTCTTTCCCTGCTTATCTCACTTATATTGGTTTTTCTTCTGCGCAATCTGACACCGCACCACTCACTATCACGTCACCACCATCTTTTTCAAATTATTTATATATAATATATAAATATTTAATATATTAATATATATTATAATATATTTATAAATTATTTATATATAGTATATAAATTGTAACGTGGCAGATTTGATATTTAATATTTTGTATTTGTCATCTGCCACTGGACCGCGCCTCCACTCGCAAACGTGAGCGACCATGCTGCTGCCGTACCGAAATTCTTCACCGAAGCGCAAGTCCAACCTTTAGGCTATTAGAATACGTGTCTGCCTTAAGTTTTTTTTTGTGAAAAGCAGGTAACCATCGCCTAGGACATCGTGGGATTCGTCGATCGTCGCAGGATCATCTGGGGGATGTCCTGGAAACCTCGGCACTAGTAACCGCACCTAAGTCATCCGCCTCCGTCTCTGCAGCTTCGTCACCTGCCGGCCGGGAGAGGGCTGCACCTCCCAGCCTGCTATCGCCGCCAGCCGTTACCTCCCGGCCTGATTTTGGAAATGTTCAGCGCTCTAGGTGCGGAGAACATGTCGAGTGTGGAAAGGCTTCCCCCACCACATTTTGAATCGCCGATCGACGATGACTCCGTTGCCGACCAGCAAATCAACAACGTCGAGACTACCTTACGTTACCGTATCTTTACCGTTATCTTTTTCTGTCTTTGGGGGTTTCTTTTCTGTTTCTTTTCTTCATCTTTTCTTATTCTCTTTGGGGTTTTTCTTTAGCTTTTCTTTTTGGGGTTTTTCTGAGTTTTCTTTGCCTTCTGCATTTTTATCTTTTGCGTGTGTGCTTTTCTGTGTGAACCACCTGGGCTGCGACCCTGATTCAAGGTAGGCTTTCTGTTCACGACCTCGACCATCCGTCTAGCGATTATAATCCGTACCGATTAACGGTTTGATTTTCGAATTCCGCAAAAGACGGGTAGTCGTGGTCGGCTATTGTCTTTAGGCCAACTAGCATAATTGCGACTATTATCTTTTCTGGACTTGCGCTGCTCGGGAAGAATCCCTTGCCGTCTCGCCTACGTTATCTATAGATTTCTTTCTCTAATATTGCGTGCGTTAATTTAAATTTGAATATTATTTAGCTTCCTATCTCTATCCTCTGGCGTTAGCTTCAATATCTTTTCTCTTTTTTTTGTATTATTTATTTATCTTTTGCGGCCTAACCGCCATATTGTGTGCGACGCCGGAATGAAATTGAATTCCGCCGCTACCTTTTTTTTGTGAATTAATTTGCACTGCGTATCTTCAAACATATTGTGTTATTTTCTTTTTCTTTTGCGCTCTAACTTTTCTTTTGTTCTTTTGCTTATTTTTAAGTTCACTTTTGTATTATTCTGCCGTCCTGTAATATCTTTTGTTATTTATTTCTTATTTATTTTGTATCGCTGCGTTTTGGATTTGAAAATTATAGTTACGTTATCGTCTACCTATAGCTGCGTAAAGTGTGTTATTTCTACGCCCCCACGTTCCCCTCCCCTTCTATCTAGTCGGTTACCGTTTCGTTTCTGAATTTAGTTGTTGCTTACTGCGTTTTGTTTTGCTAACTCTATCTGGCACCTTCGTGTGCCTGGCGCCCAACACTATCTTTTAGTTTTCGTTTCGTTTCTGTATCGTACCGTGTTTTGAGTGAGAATACGTTGGGACTTCTTTGAGCGGGATTTATTTTTCTATCTAATTTCCTCCGGGTAGGAAAATTGCTCGTTACAAAATATTTAATATATTTATATTTAATTTATAAATTATCATTATGATTAATAAATATTATCTTATTTTTATAAGTTATTAGATATCTTCCTTTTAATTTTCCATATAAGTTTTGATTCATCTTATAGATGAACTTCATTTAATTAATATAATATTAATTAAATGGAAAGCTTTCTTAATATCTTTTAAATGATTATTAATTATTCTTTTAATTTAATAATCATTAAATGGATATTAATGGATATTTCAATAATTAATAAATGTAATATTGATTTATCCATTTAATGACACAGCAAAAAAAAAATGTCAAAAACCAAGAAAAATGGCCCAAAATGGCCCAAAATGGCCCATAATGACCCAAAATGGCCCAAAATCAAAAAGTTCCCCCAAAATCAAACAATTTTAAAATAACTCAAGTTTATAAATTTAAAGATAAAATTAATGAAGTGCCTGAAAAAGGATTATTTTGATAGAATAAATCATGTAATAATTTATATTACCCTCATTAAAAATTGACAAAATATTTAAAAAAAAAAAAAAAATACTTCATCATTACTAAATATAAAAATTTTATTTACTATTACTATAATAATTAGATCTATAATTGCAATTAATTCTTCATCATGATTTATAATATGAATAATAATAGAAATTAATCTAATATCATTTATTCCATTAATAATAAATTCATCAAAAAAAATTAAAATTTCCAATTCTATAATAATTTATTTTATTATTCAAGCTATAGCATCATCATTTTTAATTATAACTATTATTATAATAAAGATACAAAACAATATTATTAAAATAAATTTTTTAATAAATATAATACAATTAAGACTTTTAATAAAACTAGGAGCATCACCATTTCATTGATGAACTCCTAAAATTTTTAATAATTTATCATGAATAAATTGTTTTATTTTTTTAACATGACAAAAAATTATCCCTTTATTCCTATTAATAAATTTTAATAATAATTTTACAATTTATATTTCTGCTTTAATTTCAACATTTATAGGAGCAATTTTAGGAATTAATCAAATTTCAATTAAACTAATTATAATTTATTCCTCAATTAATCATTTAGGATGAATATTAATAACACTAATAATTAATAAAAACATATTATTTATTTATTTTTTATTATATTCATTAATTAATTTAATAATTTCTATAATTATAAATAATTATAATTTTAAATATATTAATCAATTATTTAAAAATAATAATCAAAATATTAATATAAAATTAATTATAATATCTATATTTCTTTCTTTAAGAGGAATACCCCCAATATTAGGATTTTTACCTAAAATTTTAACATTAATATTAATATTAAAAAATAATTTAATTATTGAAACATTAATATTTATTATTATATCAACAATTTCTTTATCATTTTATATTAATCCTTTAATATCAATATTTATCTTATCAAAAAATAACTCAAAATGAATATTTAAAAATAATATAAATTTAAATAAAACAATTTTTAGAATTATATTATTAAATTTAATATTAATATTAATTATTATTACCCCCTTATTAAATTTATTGATATAAAGATTTTAAGTTAAATAAACTAATAGCCTTCAAAGCTTTAAATAAATTAATTAAATTTAAATCTTAAACTAAAGATTTTAATAACATAATTATTATTTCTTTAGAATTGCATTCTAATATTTTCTAAACTATAAAATCTTACTTATAAATAAAAATTAATAAAAGAAAATTAATTTCATAAATAAATTTACAATTTATCGCCTAAACTTCAGCCATTTTATTATAATTTTATTATAATAATGAATAAATGATTATTTTCTACTAATCATAAAAATATTGGAACTTTATATTTTATCTTTGGATTTTGATCAGGTATATTAGGATTATCTTTCAGAATATTAATTCGAACAGAATTAGGAATACCAGGATCAATAATTGGTGATGATCAAATTTATAATGTTATCGTAACATCACATGCTTTTCTTATAATTTTTTTTATAGTTATACCAATCATAATTGGAGGATTTGGAAATTGATTAATTCCTTTAATATTAGGAGCTCCTGATATAGCATTTCCTCGATTAAATAATATAAGATTTTGATTTTTACCCCCATCAATTACTCTTCTTCTATCAAGAAGAATAGTAAATTCAGGTTCAGGAACAGGATGAACAGTATATCCACCCCTATCTAATAACATATCACATGCAGGAGCATCTGTAGATTTAACAATTTTTTCTTTACACCTAGCAGGAATTTCATCAATTTTAGGAGCAATTAACTTTATTTCTACTATAATTAATATACGAGTAAAAGGAATAAAATTTGAACGAATACCTTTATTTATTTGAGCAGTATCATTAACAGCATTATTATTATTATTATCACTACCAGTATTAGCTGGTGCAATTACTATACTATTAACTGATCGAAACTTAAATACTTCATTCTTTGATCCTTCAGGAGGAGGAGATCCAATTTTATATCAACATCTATTTTGATTCTTTGGACATCCTGAAGTATATATTTTAATTATCCCAGCATTTGGAATAATTTCTCATATTATTTCTCAAGAATCAGGAAAAAAAGAAACATTTGGAACACTAGGAATAATTTATGCAACAATAACTATTGGATTATTAGGATTTGTTGTATGAGCACATCACATATTCACAGTAGGAATAGATGTTGATACACGAGCTTATTTTACAGCAGCTACAATAATTATTGCTATTCCTACAGGAATTAAAATTTTTAGATGACTAGCAACTTTATATGGTTCACAATTAATTTTCAATCCATCTATACTATGAACTTTAGGATTCGTATTTTTATTTACTATAGGAGGATTAACAGGAATTATCTTATCAAATTCATCAATTGATATTATTTTACATGATACTTATTATGTAGTAGCTCATTTTCATTATGTTCTTTCTATAGGAGCTGTATTTGGAATTATAGCAGGATTTATTTACTGATATCCTTTATTTACAGGACTAACAATAAATAATTTATGAATAAAAATTCAATTCATAATAATATTCATTGGAGTAAATTTAACCTTTTTCCCTCAACATTTTTTAGGATTAAATGGAATACCTCGACGATATTCTGATTTTCCAGATGCATTTTTAACATGAAATGTTATTTCATCCATCGGTTCAATTATTTCTTTCACAAGAGTATTATATTTTATATTCATTATTTGAGAAAGATTATCTTCTCAACGTCAAATTTTATTTTCATCTCATTTAAATACTTCTATTGAATGAAATCAAATATTACCACCTTCAGACCATAGATATGAAGAATTACCTATTACATCATTAAATTAAATTATATACAGGGTGTAAATCTTAACTCTGTACATACTTATAGGGTGTGTAGGGGGTGCCAATACAAGCATTTTGAGGTATGACACCCATGGTCGGAAACTCATCCTAACCACTGTGGAGGGCTTTGAAGGATATGGTACCGTGCACGCTTGACCGTAGTTTAATGAATCAGATGTGATCACTTTCGACCCAAGATTTTATTCAGCCGCAGACAACAGTACAAATGTTCTTGTGTGGAATCAACAAAACGATAAACTTGGCAATCAAAAAATAGCAAAACAATTTCCGGTGCTTACAAACAGATTTTGAAAAAGTTATGGAAAACGAAATGGGGTTTGGCACACTTAGGCTTTTCGTTTTCCATAACTTTTTCAAATTCTGTTTAAAAGGACCGGAAATTGTTTCGTTATTTTTTTATTTCCAAGTTTATCGTTTTGTTCATTTCACGCAAGAACATTTATACTGTTGTCTACGGCTGAATAAAATCTTGGGTCGAAAGTGATCACATCTGATTCATTGAAGTACGATCAAGCGTGCACGGTACCATATCCTTCAAAGCCCTCCACAGTGGTTAGGATGAGTTTCCGACCATGGGTGTCATATCTCAAAATGCTTGTATTGGCACCCCCTACACACCCTATAAGTATGTACAGAGTTAAGATTTACACCCTGTATATATATATATATATATATATATATATATTATTTCTAATTCTATTATGGCAGAATAATGCATTGGATTTAAGACCCATTTATAAAGATTTTTATCTTTTTTTAGAAATAACAACATGAGCCAATTTTAATTTACAAGATGCAAACTCACCTATAATAGAACAATTAATATTCTTTCATGACCACGCCATCCCAGATAACGAGGCGTGTATGTGCAAACAGTCTGCTTTGCTTGCTGCAACTGTTGCTGTCTTTTTGCTGAGTATTTGCTGTTAAGACTTTGCACACATTAGAGGTTGCAGCAAACTGACAGCAACGATTGCTGTCATTATGTTGCGAATACTTGTCAGCTAAAATATTACGGACCGTTGCTGCAAATATGCTAGTGATAAAAAAGAATCTCGTCTAACGGCAAATTGATGGCAACAATGGATGGCGAAATGTTGGCAATCCTTATATCTAGTTGAATGGAAATGGTAGATTATGTCGTCATTTTTTTTTTTTTTTTTTTTTCGTCAAAATTCTGGGATTACATAAAATTTCAGTATACTCCGCACTGAAGCTATTCGAACGGATCGAATTTCCAAAAACAATTAGGGGAAAGGTGGGTAGCCCCGGACAGCGGGTACCCCCGGTCATCTCAAGTTTTGGACACTTACGCACAAATAAATTTGAAAAATAAAACTTGAAAATTAGGGCAACAATCTTGGTCACATTTTCGCATTTTATTTTTCAAATTTATTTGTTCGTGAGTGTCCAAAACTTGAGATGACCGGGGGTACCCGCTGTCCGGGGCTACCCACCTTTCCCCTATATCTACGAAAGCTCGTTGAATTCCACGCTCGTTTGATTATATCTGCTAATTGCTATATACTTCATAATTAATGTAGACTATTTACTTTGAATCGAAGTATAGTCAGGCAATGTTATAGGCGTTAACCGAAGATTAGGAACCCTAATTTGATTCCTAATATGTATGTCTATTAGGGTAGAAGTTAAATACAATCTTAAAGAGTGAAACCCCACATGTTTGAAGAAAAAAAAAAGAAAAATTTTGGTCCCAAAACGAAGTTTCTGAAATGAAGTTAATCCTCGCCGGTAAGGTCTCAAAGTTTCCCATTTAAAACACATGCATTTTTACGGATCTTGATTCAAAAATGCACTGTAAGGCTAATTTTCATTACCAGTACGGGTTAACTTCATTTTAGAAACTTCGTTTTAGCACCAATTTTTTTGTCTTTTTCTTCTTTAAACTGTGGGGCTTCACTCTTCAAGATGGTATTCAACGCACAGTACACCCTAATGTCTATTATATGTTATAGGTGATTATAAAGAGGTAGTAATTATGATGAATATATATGCAAACGAAAAAAATTGTGGAATGAATGTTTACCAAAAAACCTTTGATGAAGATGTCTTTTTATCCTACAATTATTCGTACGGCTCATCATTAGGAATAACATCCCGGAAAAAAATGGTCTTGCGTGATTAGGTAAAATTGTTATACGATTAGGTAAAATTATATACATATTATAATTCAATGCAATTTAATGAAGACAAATTTGAGATACGATTGTATACAATTCCATACATTCTCTCTGATCATATACTAGACCATTTTTCCCGGGTTATGAATTATTCGTCGTACGGAAAGCTATACATATGTACATCCGTACAATTGACCTTTTTGAATATCGCGCGCGATCCAATACCGCGTCGTTCCCTCCACAGCTGCGTGTGAAACACAAGGAACATGGAACGGCCGGCATTATACTCAACACACGTGTAACGGTGCAAGTAGGTGCAAGCAAGCGTGATCAAGCGTAAGTTATAAACGTGAAGGAGGAATTTATAACTTATCAGTGTTTTAGTGCAATATCACCGGTAAGCATACATGTATTACTACCTATATATGATACTAAATCAAGTAGAAATTAGTCTGGTATACGATTGATTAAGGTTACACGTAAACGTAATAATGTGTTTATAGGTTAAGTAAGGTTATTTAGCTGCATATCGCCGGGCTTTGTCTTACAGACGCATATATTGCATTAGGGTGGTCCAATTTTTTTTTTCTTAATTTTCCGCGGGACACCGGATCAAAATGTGACAAATAGGGCGTAAAAAAAAAAAAAAAAAAAAAAAAAAATAATAAAGTTTCATTTTAATCGGAAAATATTATTAGAGGTTGCTACCGAGCATCAACATTTTTACTATATATTTTGCTCTTTTTCTCATTACATCTTTACTTTAAAGCGTCGGTAGATATGAAAAAAAAAAGATATATATATATATATATATATATATATATATATATCTTTTAGATATAATTAAATCAGGCATATTTTGTTTTATATATATATATATATATATATATATAAAACAAAATATGCCTGATTTCAACATCAGTACGATTGTAGATGCTCTAAAGAAGTATAATAATGTTATATTGTTATAAACAGCATAAACAAATTTGCATTCTGATAAATAGTTTGGAAAAAATATAAATCATTCATTTTCATCAATTTTCAGAATAATTTTGTTTGAACTCTCGTAGCAACCTCTAAATATTTTCCGATTGAAGTGAAACTTTACAATATTTTTTTTTTTCTTTATTTGTCACAATTTTATCGGGTGTTTCATGTCACCTTAAGTACATTTTGTGATAAATTGTTCAATCAGTTTTATTACTGAACATGTTTTACTAGTGTCGCAAGTACAGGGCCCCACTTGTCGATGTGCACGGCTTGAAAAACAAAATTAATGCCGTTGGATTATAATTCAAAAACAAATTCAGCGTAGCCTTGTATCAAAATATGATTCACTCTACAGCTTTGCATCGCTGAAATCAGAATATACCTATTGTCTTGCTTAATTGGGTCAATTATTTGAAAACCATCTTGTATGTAGAATACTTTACATTATTATTCGGTTTTAATGATATAACAAGGTTGAATTATATTATATATCTGTATTATCTAGAAACGCCACCACAATTGGAAAGATGGGTTCAAAAAAAAAATATAAATCTCCCAGTAATCGTAAGCCCCTACAGCTTACATGTGCTCGTCACAAAAGGAGAACGAGAAGAAGTTTTCTTCTGCGTCGGAAATTGAAAGTAATTCAACGGTCACCGCAGAATATGGAACCGCAAGCGCAAAATAATATCTTGAAATATCAAGAGAGCGGCGAAGTCTCTCGACCATCTTGCGCCGGCACCTCGGCTGATCTATTTGAGGAGTCTATCAATGACAACAATGCGTTTGATTTGAATATCGAAATTGAAAATAATGAATTGCCTCATGATACTTCGAAGTTTTATGACAGTGCTCGTATTAATATTCCACCAGTAGATTGTGGCAGAAGTGCTTTCGATCTCCAACTAGCATCTGCTTTTTTACAAGGTTCTATGACGCATAAGCAGGGTAATATAATTTTACGAACTCTCAGGACGCATAGGTGTCTACAATACTTGCCAAAAGATATGCGCACTTTTCTAAAAACTCCTCAAGTCTGTCCAGATGTAATACAACAAGTTGCACCTGGTGAATATCTGAACTTGGGCGTCGAAAAAGCTGTACTGTCTATACTTAAAAAAACTCCAATACAATTGATTCCTCAAATATTACAAATTGATTGGAGTACAGATGGGGCTAGGCTTAATACTAAATATCAAATATGGCCAATTCAGATCAGAGTTGCCAATATTACTAATTGTAAGCCAGAAGTCGTAGGCATTTATAGCGGAAAAAAAAAACCTGCAAATCCCGAAGAATTTTTAGATCCTTTCATAACGGAAATAACTAATATTATAAGCTGTGGTGGTATAGTGTTTGATGGTAGACAACTCGTAGTGGAACTCAGAGCATTTGTCGCAGATACAGTAGCCCGATCTTATTTTCTGTGTCACAAAGGTCATAATTCGACAAACCCATGTCCAAAATGTAAAGTTACAGGTATCCGTCATAATAATACAATGGTTTTTCGTGGTGTTGATCATCAATCACGAACAGATCAAGAATATCGTCGTGCTGATGACGAAGATCATCACGTGAGACAGAGTCCGTTATCGCGGTTACCTATAGATATGGTATCCCAAATACCAATTGATGGCATGCATATGTATATCGGTCTAGGCGACAAATGTTTGACGAGCTGGGTGAGGGGATCGTATGGCAAAAAAGTTAAATTAAGTGGTAGACAAATTTATTCAGCATCTCAAAGGCTTCAAATTATTGCACAGTACTGCCCAAGTGAATTTTCTAGAAAACCTGAAGGGTTGGAAATGTTTAAGCACTACAAGGCTACGCAACATCGACAATTTCTCTTGTATTGCGGTATGGTTGCTATGCACAGAATTTTATCTGAGGAAGTCTACCTACATTTTTTGCTCTTGAGTACAGCACTGCGATGCCTTTCATGTGAATCACCCTCTCGTTCGCAATTACTGTTTGCCAGATTGGCTTTGAAAAAGTTTATCACAAGGTGCGAAACAATTTACGATTTAAATTTCATATCCTACAATATTCATGCTCTGCAGCATCTTACAGATGACGTTGAAAAGTTTGGTCCTTTGGATTCGTTCTCCGCCTTTCCGTATGAGAATAACATGAAATTTTTTCGCAAATATTATCGCAAACCTGGTTTACCCTTACAACAGATATCCTATAGACTCAAAGAAATAGAGCAAGTTCAAATGAATAATATTCCAACAAGTGATGAAAATGGTGTGAAACTATTTCCAAGAAAAGAAAGAGGGCAGTTACCCACTAATATGACAGATGAGATTTTACTCACATTACGCACATTTAGAAAATTGAAAGTGGCTAATATGTGCTTGGAAACAAATGTAGGTAATAACTGCTGTATTCTGAAAGATGCCTCTATATGCATCGTCCATAACATACTTCAAAACGTTAATGATTCCATTTACTTATTAGTGCAAAAATTCACTGTAGTAGAAGACTTTTTCGATGTGGGTATTCCATCATCTTCAGTAGGAGTATTCAAATGCTCATTATTGTCTCACTCCATGGTTATTCCTTTTCATGACGTTGAGGCTAAGTGCTTCAGGATGCCTTATTGGAAGACTCAGTCTGATGAAAATTCCGACGAAGAAGATGATAATGATGATTCCGTAGATCACGAATTTATCGTATGTGTTCTTCTATAAAGTTGAATTCATTATATCTAGTATCAGCGCTGGCGACTTTTGTGTGGATGGTGTGGAGCACTCCACACCCTGGATGCCCACCGTGTGGATATTCCACACCCTAAAGGCCTTGTTTCAAAATTGAAATTTTTTAATGTATTTTGAAAATCTCTTGATAAAGAACAAGTATAAAAAATTTTCCAAAAATAACCACATTATATTTCCCTATAGGGAAATCAACACTTGCGAGCCCCCTAGCAGATTCAAATCTCGACCATATTGATGAATACGTTTATCCTGAAAAACAATATTCAGACTATCGCACTTCGGAAAAACTACTTAATTGAACTTTGAGCAAAAATGTTGTGGGTGCCCCCCCCCCCCCCCCCCCCCCCCCCCCCGACGCCGGAGTTACTCCACACTCTGAAATTTCGTAAGTCGCCGACCTTGTCTAGTATGTTATGGTAAAAATAAAATCGAAATTCTACTTATGTGAATTTATATTCATTTGAACTTGGCATATTTGCATTAGGTATTAAGTATTAGTCATATTGAATAGTGTACATAATAATTAGGCTAAGCAATATCAAATTTGGACAATACAATTCCTCCATGATGAGTGATCAAACACCTCATTATATCCCTTAGAAAGATAAATTTTTCGTCATTACATTCAACTTTATTGGTTGAAAATTTATTATTATAAGAATATGTTCATGCTATACCTTTGGATTCTCCCATACTACTTGCGTAAATGGATTAAAGATATGGAATAAATTCAGATCTCCGCAACAACGTGTGGAGGGTATGTCGCATTTGCTTGAAATATAATATTATTTGCAAGGAAATAATCTTTTTTTCTACATGAAATTTCATCACAGGTTGGAAAGGATGCAGGGCAAAGGGGTGAAAAGAAGCGAGCTGGAGTCAACTCGTCCAAAAAGATTGGTGAAGAAACCACGACGCTATAAGTCCACTACATCAGAAAACGACGAACGACTGGTGCAAAAAAGAGGCAAACAAGCAAACCCGTCGTTAAAAGAAGATATTGAAGATATCGCAAGGGAATTGCGTTTCAATGGTAACGTTATTTGAATATCGCATTTAACATATTATCATTTTCAAATCACGGAACATGTCATCCATACGTACAAATTTTTCATTCGGTGTACTGATAGATGAAAAGATTGCAAGGTCTGTCACAGCAAACCCATCATCATCTACAGAAAGGAGTTCGTTTTCTAATTTCAAAAAAAAGCCTGGAAACGATGCGTCTGTTATTATATCTACAATTTCCCGACATCAAAGCTTTTCCGACTCTACAATTGATCCAAAAACTGCCGAGTTTCACCCATCAACATTGAAGCTAGGGTCAACTTATGAAAATAAGTCACAAGACGATGAACGTAGTACTATTACATCTGCATTTTCACAGAATCAAATATTTGATGGTAATCAATACTTACATCAGTTCTTTGCCATTGAACCGCGTATCAAGTACTTGTGAATTATACGTTATATATACCTTTTTTTATAGATCAACGCAAAGCAAATCGACTGTCCCATGGTAATGGGAAACGACATTTCGATGAAAATAACTTATCAGACTCATATTCAGAACAACATCACATGATGTACTACGTTGAAACGCCACGCACCGCACAAGGCACACTTAATACAAATGGACAAGGTATTAGCATTAAAATTTTGTATGCACGTATAATCCAATAATATATAAAGCCAAAGTATTGTGTATGTAAATTCGAAGAGTCCGAGGGGTGACGCACTCTAAAATCTCTAAAATCATAAAGACAACGTAACACGTTTCGCCCTATACTACATTGTACTGTGATTTTTCCTTATTTTTCCTTATTTTCCTTATTCACACCGCTATAGTATTACGCTATAATGTGTTAAGCGGTTTTGTCCATCAAGAGCTGAGCTTATTCTACCTTATTTTAACGAAGAAAATCATGATTTCCGAGTGCGTCACCCCTCGGAAGAGTCCCATGATTTATGCTATGATAAATCCCATGATCTTGATCTAGAAGATATCAATAGTTTCAGTTGCGTAATTTTTATCAATAAATCTTCAAAAATGTATGTATCGCACTTTTACAGCCGAGCAGGTAGAGACGCACCAAAAGAATATCTCCGAATCTGTGCCTCAGAAATCTCAACCACGCATGATAAATTCTACTATTATAGTACCAGGTGAATCAATTCGTTTTTCTTTTTTTTTGAAAAATTCATCAATCGAAATTATTTCACAATCAAATATTCTTTAAGCTCGTAAAACATCCACTTCTGACAAGTTAGCAGTAGGCATGAATAAACCAGTTATCCACTCGATGGCAAAATCAATGGATTTAGAGAGTTCACGAGATAAAACTGCGCCTCCAAATCCCACGTCCAAACAAGTAATTGTTGGGATTGCTGATCGAAGTGCCTCGCCGGATAACGGAATGGAGTAATGTCTACGATTTTTAAGTTTCGTGCTTCAGAATACCTGTGTTAAATATTAAAACTTCAATTCTTTCATATGAATTTTAGGCGACTGCGCCGTGATATATCAGATTTATCCGATCTCTTCACACAAGAAATAACGTAAGACATATCTTAGCTTATATGCCCACATTGAAAAATTTGTATCGATAACATCGTGATAGTCATATTATTTCATTGTATCTACTTCTTATTTCGTGGAATTGTTTGTTTCAGAACTTTAAAAGAAGTAATAATAGACTTCAAAGACGAAATTCGAAATGAAGTCGGCCCGAAAGTCCCTTGCAAGCCAAAATTCATACCGGCAGCGTGTAAAGTTGACGTTGCTTATTGTGAAACACTTAATAAACAACAATATCGTGAGCTTGTACGTACTTATATTCTGTTAGGTAATTTTTCATTGAGGTTTAAATATTACCACGAAATAATTGTTGCCTAGGTGCAGTATCTTAGGTATATCGGGGGCCTAACTATGCGAGATGCGCTTAACAACAGTCTAAAAGAATGTATGACGGACAAATGTTGTATGAAATACACATACTGGGGAACTAAAACGGCGGATTCGTTTTACGATACAAGAATTGCGACTGCAATCTTTGGTATGTTCTTTAAACGATTTAAAACCGATTTCGTTGTGGAATCAATATTTATACGTGATATCTGTGGAATGTTTTCATTGCTCGGAATATTTTTGTTGTAGAAGCTGTAGCTGCCAATAGGCATTTGCCATTTCGGCCGACATTGGCTCATTTCGCCGAAGAAATGAAAGAATGCTTAAGGACAGCCAAGCAGAGACATCGCAATTCACTATTGCAAAAAGAACGTTCAAATACTGGCAAACATGGCTTACGTGCCAAAAGAAAGAAAGCGCAACAGATATACGGCCCACTACAACGTACAATTAACAGACAAGACGAAAACGAAGACGAAGACGAAGATGAAGACGAAGACGAAGATGCAGATGAAGATGAAGACGAAGACGAAGACGAAGACGAAGACGAAGACGAAGATGGGGAAGAGGCCGACGAAGAAGAGAACGCACAGGAATAGAACTGAAGGGACTGTACTATAGGTTTCATATGTACTTGTTTATATATATAGTGCAATAAAAACGTTTTTCATATGAACTTATTTTTCAGAGTATTATTACTTTTAACAATATACCGTTTATTTGGAATGAAGATAGCCACTCGACCATATATATGATGCATGCTTATATGTTGTGTCCTTGAGCTTCGGCTGACGCAGGTTGTCACATATAGGCGGAAGTCTTACAGACGCCATGAACGTGTATTATTTTGGTCGAGTGGTCCCCAAATATACGGTCGAATGAAAATACCTATATAATCTAGAAAAAAAAAAAAAAAAAAATTATATTCTTGCTGCCAACTTGCCAGCAACTTGCTCTCAAAATTACAGCAAATCTTGCTTTCATTTTGCTGCAGTTTTGCTAGCAATTTTTGTCGGCAACGTTTGCCACAATTTTTAGAGCAATTGCGGACACACCTTGCTGCAATATTGCCAGCAACACAAATCACGGCTTGCTGTCATTTTGCTGCCAAATTTGCACGCACGTTGTTATCTGGGATAGTAGTATTAATTCTAATTATAACATCAATTATATATTTAATAATATCAATAATATTTAATAAATATGTAAATAAAAACTTATTAAATCAACAAAATATTGAAGTAATTTGAACTGTTTCACCTACTTTACTTCTTATTTTTATTGCTTTACCTTCAATTCACTTATTATATTTAACTGATGAAATAAATTCACCTTTATTAACAATTAAAGCTATTGGTCATCAATGATACTGAAGTTATGAATATACAGATTTCAAAAATATTGAATTTGATTCATACATAAATCAAAAAAATAACTTTAACTTAAATACATTTCGATTACTAGATGTAGATAATAATATAATTATACCTTTAAATACACAAATACGAATTTTAGTAACTTCAACAGATGTAATTCATTCATGAACTATTCCATCTCTAGGTAAAAAAATTGATGCAATCCCAGGACGATTAAATCAAATTAGACTAATAATTAAACGACCAGGATTATTTTTTGGTCAATGCTCAGAAATTTGTGGAGCAAATCATAGATTCATACCAATTGTAGTTGAAAGAACTCCTATAACATTTTTCTTAAAATGAATTAATTCATTTTAATAATATAATCTACATTAAGTGGCTGAAAGCAAGCAATGATCTCTTAAATCATATTATAATATATTGGCAAATATTCTTAATGAAAGAATTAGTTAAAAAAAATATTAGTATGTCATACTAAAGTTATTAGAAAAGTCTAATATTCTTTTATTCCTCAAATATATCCCTTAAACTGAATTTCTTTATTCATTATATTTACAATAATTTTTATATTTTTTAATATTATTTTTTTTTTAAATATTTTACATATTTTAAAAAATAAAAAAATTAAATTAAATAATTTTAATAAAAAAATAAATTGAAAATGATAATAAATTTATTTTCTATTTTTGACCCTACATCAAGAATTTTTAATTACTCATTAAATTGAATTAGAACTATCTTAGGAATCTTATTTATTCCACAATTATATTGATTTTCTCTACCACGAATTAACATTCTAATTATAAAAATCTCAATAAGAATTCACAATGAATTAAAGATTTTATTAGGAACAAATCAACATAAAGGAAGAACATTAATTTTCTTATCATTATTTTTTTTAATTATTTTTAATAATTTTTTAGGATTATTTCCTTATATTTTCACAAGAACTAGTCACTTAGTATTAACCTTAACCTTAGCTCTTCCTTTATGATTAAGATTTATTTTATACGGTTGAATTAATAACATAAATCATATATTTGCTCATCTAGTACCTCAAAATACACCTGTAATTTTAATACCTTTTATAGTTTTAATTGAAACAATTAGAAATATAATTCGAGCATTCACACTTTCTGTTCGTTTAACAGCTAATATAATTGCAGGTCATCTTCTAGTAACTTTATTAAGAAGAACAGGTGTAAATATAAGATTCTCATTAACAATTTTTTTAATTATAATTCAATTATTATTATTAACTTTAGAATCAGCAGTAGCTATTATTCAATCCTATGTTTTTATAGTTTTAAGAACTTTATACTCTAGAGAAGTAAATTAATGATAAAAAAAAATCACTCTTTTCATTTAGTTGATTATAGACCTTGACCTTTACTTGGAGCTCTAAGAACAATAATTTTAGTTTCAGGATCAGTAAAATGATTTCATTTTAACAATAACTCCTTATTTATTTGAGGATTATTAATTATTCTCTTAATTATATTTCAATGATGACGGGATATTGTTCGAGAAAGAACTTATCAAGGATTACATACAATTTCAGTAACAAAAGGAATACGATGAGGAATAATTTTATTTATTACTTCAGAAGTATTTTTCTTTGTATCATTTTTTTGAGCATTTTTCCATAGATCACTTTCACCTTCAATTGAAATTGGAGGTATCTGACCCCCTAAAGGAATTATTCCTTTTAACCCCTTTCATATTCCTCTATTAAATACTTTAATTCTTATTTCTTCAGGAGCTACAATTACATGATCTCATCATAGATTAATAAATGAAAATAAAAAAGAAACTAAAAATGGATTAATATTTACAATTTTTTTAGGAATCCTATTTTCCATACTCCAAGGATATGAATATATAGAAGCTCCTTTACAATAGCTGATTCTATTTATGGTTCAACATTTTTTATAGCAACTGGATTTCATGGAATTCATGTTTTAATTGGAACAACATTCTTAATTATTAATCTTATACGTTTAATTAAAAACCATTTTTCTAAATTTCATCATTTCGGGTTTGAAGCTTCAGCATGATATTGACATTTTGTTGATGTAATTTGACTATTCCTATATATTTCTATTTATTGATGAGGAGGAAATTAAATTATTTATAAAATTTAAAATTTATATAATATAAAAAGTATATTTGACTTCCAATCAAAAAGTCTAATTATTAATAGTATAAATAATCTATTTAATTTTGATCTTTATAATATTTATTTTATCAATTTCCATAATTATTATGTTATTAGCATCAATATTATCAAAAAAAAAACTCTTTATGATCGAGAAAAAAATACCCCATTTGAATGCGGATTTGATCCTAAAAATAAATATCGTATACCATTTTCTATACGATTTTTTTTAATTGCAGTAATTTTCTTAATTTTTGATGTAGAAATCGCCCTAATATTACCTTTAATTTTAATTATAAATTTATCAAACTATAAAATCTGATTAATTTTATCATCTTATTTTATTTTAATCCTATTAATAGGATTATATTATGAATGAAAATTTGGAGCTTTAAATTGATTAAATTAATAAAAAGGATTATAGTTAAAAATAACATTTGATTTGCAATCAAAAATTATTAATTATTAAAATTAATTTATCTTATTTTAAAATGTTTGAAACAATTAATTGTAATCAGTTTCGACCTGATTTTTAAGTTTAAATATAAACTCAAACTTGATAATTTAATTGAAGCCAAAATTTAGGCATATTATTGTTAATAATATATTTGAAAAAAAAATTTCCAATTAAAGAAATATGAAGAATCAAATAAAAGCTTCTAACTTTTTTTTTAACGATTTAATTTCGTTTATATTTCTATATTTATTTATACAGTTTAAAAAACATTACATTTTCACTGTAAAATTAAGAAAAAAATTCTTTATAAATATGATATTTAAATGTTTAAAGATAAATTATTATCATTTTTTCATCTTCAATGAAAAGCTTTAAATTTTAAGCTATTTAAACTTTATAAATATTATAATAAAATAAACATATAACATCAAATTAAAATAATAATAAAAAATAAGTTTAAAATTGAATTTAAATAAAAAAACAATAAATCTATTCAAGAAGAATAAACCTTTAATAATTTAAAAACCCCCCGACCAATTATATACTCAGTTCAATTTTGATCTACATTTAATGATAAATTTCTTCTTGGTAATAAAAAATACTTAATTAAACCTCTAGTTGAAATAATAGGTAAAAATCATATTATCCCTAAAAATATTTTCAAAAAATATATTGTTATAAAATTTTTATTTAATTTTAAATAAAAAAACTTAACTCTTAAAATAATTCCTATAAAAATAATAACAAGAGGTATAATTTTTAAATAAAAAGGTAAAAAAATTACTAAAGGATAAGGAAATAAAATTCAACTAAATAATCTCCCTATAAAAATAATTATAATTATTAAACCAAATAAACTTTTATTTAATATTCATCTCCTTCTTTTTAAACCTTCTTCTTTTAAAAAATTTAAAGGTAATATTATAAAATTATTAAATATAGAAAAATAAATTAAACGAAAAGTATATATCACTGTAAATAATGTTGAAATTAAAAATATAAATACTACAAAAATATTATAATCTTTAAATATTACTAATTCCAAAATTAAATCCTTAGAATAAAATCCTGCTATAAAAGGAAAACCACATAATGCTAAATTAGCAAAATTAAAACATACTGAAACTAAAGGTATTTGTAATCTTAAAGAACCTATAAAACGAATATCCTGAAAATTATTTAAATTATGAATATAAATACCTGCACATATAAATAATAAAGCCTTAAACAAAGCATGAGTTAAAAGATGAAAAAATGCTAATTTTCTAAACCCTAAAAATAAAATTCTTATTATTAAACCTAATTGACTTAAAGTAGAAAGAGCAATAATTTTTTTTAAATCAAATTCAAAATTAGCATTAAATCCTGATATAAATATAGTTATCAAAGAAACTATTAAAAATCAACAAATAAATTTATTATTATTTTTAAATAAATTTTCAAAACGAATTAATAAATACACACCTGCAGTTACTAAAGTAGAAGAATGAACTAATGAAGAAACAGGAGTAGGAGCTGCTATAGCCGCAGGTAATCAAGAAGAAAAAGGAATTTGAGCACTTTTAGTAAAAGAAGCTAATAAAATAAAAATTATAACATATAATATTTCATTATTAGAATTTATAAAATCTAAATAAAAAATATATCTTCATCTACCAAAATTTATTATTCAAGCAATAGATATTAATAAAAATACATCCCCAATACGATTAGAAAGTACAGTTAATATACCAGCATTAAATGATTTAATATTTTGATAGTAAATTACCAAACAATAAGAAACTAATCCTAAACCATCTCACCCTAATAAAATTCTAATTAAATTAGGACTAATGATTAATAAAATCATTGATAAAACAAATATTAACACTTAACAAATAAATCGATTTAATATTAAATCATGTTCCATATAATATTTTCTATAAAAAATTACAAAAGAAGAAATAAATAATACAACACTCAAAAATATTAAAGATATTCAATCTAAAATTAAAGTTATAACAATTGAAGAAGAATTTAAACTCAAAATATTAAATTCAATAAAATAACTTAAATTTATTAATAAAAAATATAAACCAATAGAAAATATTATTAATCTATTTAATAATAAAAAAAATATTATAATAAAACAAATATTCAAAAAAATTATCTAAAATAAACTAATTTATATTTTTGACTCCACAAATCAATGTTTTTTATTAAACTATTTAAATAAATTCATAATACAAATAATTCATTATTTAAAATTAAAAAATTTAAAGGAATTCAATGTAATATTAATAATATAAATTCACGAACATAACCTTGAGAAATTGAAAATAATCTAAAATTTAACTTACCATGCTGAGTAAAAGAATATAAAAATAAAGTATAAGAAGCTCTAAAAAAAGATAATAATATTAATATAAACAAAATCATTCATCTTCAAGAAATTATTCTATTAATCAATATAATTTCTCCTAATAAATTTAATGAAGGTGGAGCAGCCATATTTGAAGAACATAATAAAAATCATCATAAAGATATTCTAGGTATAAAATTAATTAAACCCTTATTAATTAAAATTCTACGTCTACCTAAACGCTCATAAATAATATTAACTAAACAAAATATTCCAGAAGAACATAAACCATGAGAAATTATTATTAAAAATGAACCACATACCCCCCAACCTATCAAAGTTATAAAACCACCTAATAAAATTCTTATATGAGCTACTGAAGAATAAGCAATTAAAGCTTTCAAATCAACCTGAAATAAACAAATTAACCTAACAAAAATACCCCCAACTATTCTAATTCTAATAAATACAAAATTAAATAAAATACCTATATTAAATATAATATAAAAAACACGTAATAAACCATATCCACCTAATTTTAATATTACACCAGCTAAAATTATTGAACCAGAAACAGGAGCTTCAACATGAGCTTTAGGAAGTCATAAATGAACTAAAAATATAGGTAATTTAACTAAAAAAGCTAAAATTATACAAATATATATATATAAATAATTTAGTAAAAAATTACTTTCAGAAAATATAATTAAACATAATGTTTTATTTCTATAATATAAATAAATAATTGATAAAAGAAATGGTAAAGAAGCTAATAATGTATAAAATAATAAATATAGCCCAGCTAAAACTCGATCTAATTGAAGACCTCATCCTATAATTAAAAATAAAACAGGAATTAAACTACATTCAAAAAATAAATAAAATATTAATAAATTATTAACTCTAAATGTTAAAAACAAAAATAATAATAAAATAATATTTATAAAAATAAATAAAGGAAAAAAATTATTTTGATCCTTAATAATTATTCTTGATATTATTATTAATGAACAAATTCAAAATCTTAAAATAATTAAACCATAAGATAATAAATCACAACCTAAATAATAACTCAAATGTGATCATTCATAAGTATATCTACCTAAAAATAAAAATAAAAATCTACCTAAAAATAAAAAAAATTGAGTTAACCAAAACTTTTTTATAAACCTAAAAGGAATTATAAACAATAAAAAAATAATAAATTTTAACATTACTAAATAATTCTTAATGACTTATAATAATCATTACCATCAACACGAACTATTATAATTAAAATTGATAAACCTAAAACCCCTTCACACACTCTAAATACTAAAAAAATTATTCTATAAAATAACTCTATTTCAAAAAAATTTAAATAAATAATTAATAACAAATAAATTATTAATACAATAAATTCTAAACTTAACAAAATCATTAACAAATGAAATCGATTTATACAAAATCTTAAAAATCCTAAAAAAAATAATATATATATATATAATCAATAAAATATAACCCAAAAATAAGTTTTAATAGTTTATAAAAAATATTGATTTTGTAAATCAATGAAAAAATTTTAATTTTTTAAAACTTCAGAAAAATAAATTAAAATTTATTTCATTAATCTCCAAAATTAATATTTTAAATAAACTATTTTCTGTATTTTAAAATTTCTAATTATTATAACTTTATTAAATAGAATCATATTCTATTCTTCCAAAACACCTCTATCTATAGGATTAGTTCTTCTTTTACAAACTCTTTTAATTTCATTAATATCAGGAATATTAAGATTCAATTTTTGATATACATATATCTTATTTCTAATTTTAATTGGAAGAATATTAATTCTATTTATTTATGTATCAAGATTAATATCCAACCAAAAATTTATATTTAATAAAAATTTCAAAAAAATTTTTTTTTACTTATTAATAATAATTACAATTATTACAATAATTTTCAATATAAAATTTTACCTAATATTTAATTCAGATTCAATAAAATTTCCAAGTATAAATCCAGAACAATTTTATATATTAAAAATATCTATAAATAAATTATATAACTTACCCTCTAATCAAATTATATTCATACTTATTAACTATCTTTTATTAACCTTATTTATTGTAGTAAAAATTACTAATATTAACATAGGAGCCCTACGAAAAAATATTTAATGAATAAACCTATTCGTCTTTCTAACCAAATTATTAAAATTTTTAATAATTCTTTAATTGATTTACCTTCTCCTAGAAATATTTCTACTCTATGAAATTTTGGATCATTATTAGGATTATGTTTAATAATTCAATTAATTACTGAAATTTTTTTAGCTATACATTATACAGCTAATATTGAAATAGCTTTTTATAGAACAATTCATATTTGTCGAGATGTTAATAATGGATGATTAATACGAACTATACATGCAAATGGAGCTTCAATATTTTTTTTTTTTGTATTTATACACATATTGGTCGTGGTATATATTATGGATCTTTCCATTTTACTAAAACATGAATTACAGGAGTAATTATATTATTCCTAGTAATAGGAGCAGCTTTTATAGGATACGTTTTACCTTGAGGACAAATATCATTTTGAGGAGCAACTGTAATTACAAATTTATTATCTGCTATTCCATATTTAGGAATATTTTTAGTAGAGTGATTATGAGGAGGATTCTCTGTTGATAATGCAACATTAACACGATTTTTCACTTTTCATTTTATTATCCCCTTTATTATTTTAGCAATAACTTTAATTCATTTAATATTTCTTCATCAAACAGGTTCAAATAATCCCTTAGGGAGAAATAGAAATCTAGATAAAATTCCATTTCACCCGTACTTCTCATTTAAGGATTTAATTGGTTTTATTATTTTATTAATTTTATTAATTAATTTAGTATTAATTTCCCCCAACTTATTAGGAGATCCTGATAATTTTATTCCAGCTAACCCTTTAGTTACACCACCCCATATTAAACCAGAATGATATTTCTTATTTGCTTACGCAATCTTACGATCAATCCCAAACAAATTAGGAGGTGTTATCGCCCTAGTTATATCAATTTTAATTTTAATAATTTTACCATTTTTCCATTTTAAAAATTTTAAAAGAATGATATTTTATCCTTTAAATCAAATTTTATTTTGAATTTTAATTTCAAATATTATTTTACTAACATGAATTGGAGCTAGACCAGTAGAATCACCTTTTATTATTATTGGTCAAATTTTAACTTTAACATATTTCTTATATTTTTTATTAAATCCATTTATTAACATAATATGAGATAATATATTAAATTAATATAATCAATGAACTTGAATAAGTTTATGTTTTGAAAACATAATATAAAAGTTTAAATCTTTTATTAATTTTCCAATTAACTAACTTTATTAAACTAATACAACATGAAAAAATAATTTTAATCCTATAAAAAATATTAAAAAATTTAAAGAAGAAGGTAAAATTCTTTTTCAAGCTATGCCTATTAATTTATCATAACGTATTCGAGGTAAAGTACCTCGAATCAAAATAAATATAAATGAAATAAAAACTAAATTTAAATAAAATATAATAGAATATAAATTACCCCCTAAAAATATTAATCTATATAATATTCTTATTAATAAAATTCTAGCATACTCTGCTATAAAAATTAAAGCAAATCTTCCTCTTCTATATTCAACATTAAACCCTGAAACTAATTCAGATTCACCTTCAGCTAAATCAAATGGTGTACGATTTGTTTCAGCTAAACAAATAATAAATCATATTATAGCTAAAGGAAACGTAATAAAAATTATTCATACAAAACTTTGAAAATAAAAAAATTCCAAAAACCTATATCTTTCAATTAAAAAAATAAAAGATATTAAAATAATAGCTAAACTTACTTCATAAGAAATAGTTTGAGCTACCGATCGTAAACCTCCTAATAAAGAATATTTAGAATTAGAAGACCAACCAGCAATTATAATAGAATATACCCCTAATCTAATACAACATAAAAAAAATAAAACTCTTAAATTAAATGAATACAAATTAGTAAAATAAGGTAAAATCATTCATGATGATAAAACTAAAAATAACCTAATTACAGGAGATAAATAATAAGGATAATAATTAGATATTGAAGGAAAAATCTGCTCTTTAGAAAACAATTTAATTACATCACAAAAAGGCTGTAAAATTCCTAAAAATCTAACTTTATTAGGACCTTTACGAATTTGAATATAACCCAATAATTTACGTTCTATTAAAGTTAAAAAAGCTACTCTAATCATAACAACAATAATTAATATTAAAATTCTCAAAAAAGATAAATATAAATTTAAATAAAATATTACTAATTATATAATTTAATTATATTTAAATAAATTCTAAATTTATTGCAATATTCTGCCAAAATAGTAATATAATATTTTAATAAAATTCTTATTTAATAAAATTTTAAATTCAAAATTTTGGTCCTTTCGTACTAAAAATTTTTAATTTTTTAAGGATAGAAACCAACCTGGCTTACACCGGTTTGAACTCAGATCATGTAAAATTTTAAAAGTCAAACAGACTTAAAAATTTAAGCTTCTTCACCTAAATTAAATTTTAATCCAACATCGAGGTCGCAATCTTTTTTATTGATAAGAACTCTAAAAAAAATAACGCTGTTATCCCTAAGGTAATTTATTCTATTAATCTTAAAATAAGGATCAAAAAATCATTAATAAATGTATATTAAAATAAAAAAGTTTATTAAATTTTTTCATCGCCCCAACAAAATAAATATTATTAATATAAAAAAAACTTAAAATTTTATAATAATAATTTTATAAAACTCTATAGGGTCTTCTCGTCCTTTAAAAATATTTAAGCTTTTTAACTTAAAAATTAAATTAAACCAATATTTATTTTAAGACAGTTTATATCTCATCCAATCATTCATACAAGCCCCCAATTAAAAGACTAATTATTATGCTACCTTTGTACAGTCAAGATACTGCAGCCATTTAATTTTTACATCATAGAGCAGATTAGACTTTAAATTATTTTCAAAAAGACATGTTTTTGATAAACAGGTGAATATACAAAATTTGCCGAATTCCTTAAGGGGGACCACTAGTGTGACCGCCTGAAAAAAAGGTGATTTTTGGTAATTTTTTTTAAAGAAAACTACTGCATGGAATGTTTTAATGTTTTAAGTATATATTTGTAGATATATACTAAATCTCTCATAAAATTTTTAGAATTAAAAATTGAAAATTGAGGGAGTTATCCGCGATCTCCCAAGGCTCATAAAAAAAAAGTACCCCCACTGCTGCAGTGATGCAGACCTTCACAGTGCCTGAAATCTAAAAAACCAAAAAGTTTATGAAACTAGAAGGTATTTCCCGTACCATCAACCTCGGGTTTTGAAAAAAATTGAAATTTAACAAAATGGCGGAGTTTAAAAAAAAAAGTTCAAATTTTGCGCGAAAATTTGATGATTTTTGGCCTGCCAAAATTACATTTTTCATTCGATCGGAAAACTGGAGGTTCATGGTACGGAGAAACATTTATAAAAGAAGCTGCAATAAGAATCAAATCGATCGGATGATTTGTCTTCAAGTTACAACTGCAGCAAATTTGAAAAATGTAGTTTCGAGAAAAACGCGTTCAAAGCTAAAGTTACTGATTTCATGGTTATAAATGATGGCTGTAACTCAAAAACTATTTGAGATGTGTACTTGAAATTTTAGTATATGTCATTTTGAAAGGTATAGACTATCGAAACATCAAATAAATGAAAAATCGATTTTTGAAAAATTTCACACTAGTGGTCCCCCTTAAAATAACCTCCCATAAATTTTATTTATTAAACATAAAAATTCAAATTTACTAATTTTATCATCATTAAGGTGCCACAGTACTGGCATGTCCTATATATATTTTGTGACGTCAGAGGCGTTAAATTTTCGTCGACAAATTGAGCCTATACGGGAGGACAAATTTGACGGAAATAATTTTTTTCAAGAAGCTAAAATTGAACTGTAGGGCGCTTACTTAGTGATTTTTAATGTAAATTAGTTAATAATGTGTATTACGAATAAACGAAAATTATATTACATTTATACACATCCAACATGGCGGCATCAGAATTCCTGCAATTACCGACTTGTCGTATTATGATCGCATCTGGGAGATGAGAACATTTATCACTCAACCCAGGGAGTAAGCGCCCTGTAGAAATACACACACTTTTCAGGAAAACTCATTTCACCCATCTGCTTTCCGTAAATAAGGCTAGATTTGTCGACGAAATTTTCAGGTGACACGAGGCTGAACACGACGCAGAAGAAGGCTGTAATTATTTAGTTTACCAGTCAGCACCTAGGAACGCTGCGGTCGGGTGTACGGTAATACCGACTCATACTACATTTCGCGCACCTACTCCTAAGGTAACAATTCGCAGTACCGATCAAACACAGCCTGTCTCTTTTATTGCAACGAAGATGAGAATACTCGTAATGTATGGGTAATTCTTTAGAAACTTTTACACTTATGGACGTTGCGGTCTCCGATTTTCTTGTAACTATACATGATTGACTATATCCGATCGCGGAATAAGCCTACGGAAAAAGATGAAGAAGAAGAATAAGCTGGAGTAATTATATATGATAATATGAAAACATACGTCCCAGTTTGATATGGCACGCACGTACACTTCTTACAAATTAGCGTTTTTCTGACTAGGTACAAATAAACATCGACATTCATCAAGCATAAAACCTTTTTAGAAAAAGTCTTCATATGATTTTAATCCAGATTTTAATGAAATTATCACCGATGAACCACGCAAAGCATGAAGATTTTACAAATATAAACTTTTTTATTCAAGTTCACACATTTTATATGAAAGTTAATATTTTTATTGAATTCCTTGATGTTATTTACGTCAGGTATGAGTTTTTCGGCCTAGCAATAACGAAGTCTGCTCAAATGCTATACAAAGCATTTCATCTAACTATCGGCTATTCACTTTTCAGACCACTACATCATTTTACTACAGCCACAAGACTACATCTTTTCTATTATTCCCCCATATCATTATAGCTTATTGTTGTGGGTTTCTCAAATTTAATCCTTATTATCCAAATTGTTATTCTATAGTTTATCGTTAGTTTTAATTGTTCAGTAACAAAGTTTGAAAACTCTTCGGTAATAGTTTCCCACAGAACAACCCGACATAACTGTTACTTGTTCAAAAGATAATAATAACAATAATAACGTGGAAAAATAGTATATTGCATGTATTCAGTGGAAAGCTAAGAATTTCCCACCGAAGGTTCTACCATTGATGAATTTCAATTTATATAATAAAAAGTTTAAACGCATGCTACATCAAACCGGGTGAGCTGAAAAATGTGACGAAATGCCACGCATTATTTTATCACATATCATTTTATATTGGATATAGTTAAAAGCAAAATCGTAGACCCCAACGTTCAGGAGCGCACAAGTTTGTGAAAAACTACAGATATATTTACAAATAGCAGGACTATGGGAACTAGCGGGATAATTGTAGATCAATAACAACGCCGAATTTTACAACTATTTTTTAATTTATTAATACTATACTATTATTATTTATAAAAATTAAAAGTGTGGCTGCCACCCCCACGCCCTCCCCTGCGGCTGTTGCGGCCTTGGCCCTTGCCGCGTCCGCGGCGGTGCCTCTCCCGTCGGCTGCCCTCCCCTCGAGGAGTGGTCGTCGCAGTGGCGGGCAGCATCCTCCGCATAATTGCTGCGATCCGCTCCTATAGACAACACAACAATTGTTACAATGAATATTGGCCCAAGTAAAAGAGTATACTGACTAGGAGAGTATCGCACCTCCGGGTCATCGATCTTGACCAAACTTATAGGGGTGATTGCTTGAGCCAAAATATGAATTACGCACCGAATAACTCTCCCTAATGGGCCTTTACTCTGTCAATTTACCTAAATGTACAACAGAAATCAGCGTAACCTGTGTTTTGCAAATCGCCATGAAATAACCAGTTTTTGTGCTGCGTTATGAGATTCTACATTGCACCGAATATTTATACATTAAATACAGTCATTATTGTACATCAGATTGTTGACATTTAACATCCCAGCTATAGAAAATCAACTAATTCTGCGCCAATCGACACATTGCTTCTCATCGTTTGTCGCTCGTACACATTCATTGGGTGAATTTGAAGAATTACTCCCACTTAAAAGATGTTGAATATATGGTCAGTTTCAATACTGATCCTGGCAGCTTAGAAATCCTATAAATAACCACATAATATTAGATATTATTTCAGAAGAATATACCTATATTAATGTCAACCTGCACTATGTGGAAGCTAAGCAAAAGTATCGGAAGCGATCGGATGCTGTAGGAGTGTCCATATCTTAAAAAGCGTGTAAATTCAAGTTAAAGTGAATTACAATATGATGGAAGGTTCGTTCGCTTCGAGATGACGTCCAAAAAAATGTGCGAAGGCTTCATACCCGTTCATAAACACTTGCAGAAGTTATAAACAAATTAAAATTATCCCAAACCAAATGAGCCCTCAATCATATTTGAATTCACTTCAACTTGAACTTGGACGTTTTTCAAGATGTGGACACTCGCACAGCATCCAATTGCTTCTGATACCTTCGCTTTGCTTCCACGTAGTGCGCGTTGACCTTGATATAGGTATATTCTTCTGAAATAATAACTATAGTATTGTGGTCAAACTAATATTATGTGGTTATTTATAGGATTTCTAAGTTGCCAGTGTCAGTATTGAAATTGACCATATTTTCAACATCTTTTAAGCGGGAGGAAGTCTTCAAATTCACCCAATGAATGTGTACGAGCGACAAACGATGAAAAGCAATGTGTCGATAGGCACAGAATAAGGTGATTTTCTATAGCTGGGATGTTAAATGTCAACAATCTGATGTACAATAATGACTGTATTTGATGTATAAATATTCGGTGCAATGTAGAATCTCATAACGCAGCACAAAAACTGGTTATTTCATGGCGATTTGCAAAATCCAGGTTACGCTGATTTCTGTTGTACATTTAGGTAAATTGACAGAGTAAAGGCCCATTAGGGAGAGCTATTCGGCGGGTAATGAATATTTTGGCTCAAGGAATCACACCTATAAGTTTGGTCAAGATCTATGACCCGGAGATGCGATACTCCCCTAGCGAGCCTCTTTGTCACAACTCAACTTCGTACGCCAAAAAAATTGTCTGAAAGACACGTTTTTTCTTCTACAAAAAAAAAAAAAAAAAACTGCAAATGACGATAACACTGTATTCTCCGCATGAATTATTCGACGAGCGAACAAGGAGAAATAAAGTTGTGATAAAATAACATATATAGGTATTTACAAACCTCGAGGGTCGGACTGACGGGCTGAGAAGAGGCAGTCGCCGGAGACGGCGGCCTAGCTCCCGACGCCGTCGGTTGGGGTGACTGTGGCGGTGGCGGTGGCGGTGGCACCGTCACCAGCAGCCCCTGGCCGTATAGCGGCATGTTTGGAATCTACGAAAAGAAAAAGCATAAGAAATACGCGTTATTGGGAAAAAGAAAAATATCTACTCACCGGAGATGGCAGCTGGGGACCGGCTTGCCGCCACTCGTGCCACGGCGGTGGGGGTGGATATGCCCACCCCGGATATCTAAATGGTGGGACATTCGACTGAATGCCCCCCATGATTCCCGGATGCACCTGGAACTGGTACCCGGGTCTCGCTGGACCACCACCTCCATTTTCAGTTAGTGTTGGCCGAAGGCCTGGAGGTGGTGGCTGAGGGGCATTCAGCGGAATACCCCACGGGTACTGTTGGTGATTGTCTGCTGAAAAATAAGGTAAAAAATAAAGTAAAGTATCGTTTAGAAATGCCCGATTAGAAAAGATCATATATAATTATGTATAATTATTAAGGTGGTCGTTAATTTCTAACATATACTTGCCACCCCCTGAATCTACAGATAATGACCCAAAAACATTGTGTAATTTTTTTCAGATTTTTAGTTTCATGGGAAAGCGTGCCGAAATCGATTTGAAGTTGAAAAAAATGAAAAAAATAATACATTTTATTTTTTTTTCAATTTTCGAGTAAAAATGCGGTAAATAAAGGTAGAATGACAAAAAAAAATTTTACAAAATAGTATATTACTCACCTAGGGAGGGAAAGTAGGCTAACCCAAACTGCGTGTGAGATTGACACCCGAGCCGAAGGCGAGGGTGACAAAAACGCAGTTTGGGATGGCCTTTTTCACTCCCGTGTGAGGTATACTATTTTTCACCACCCCCTGCATCGGAAAGAACGACTTCCCGCTCACGCAAGGGAGCGAAAGTCGTACTTTCCGTGCAGGTGTGGTGAAAAATTTATTTTATTGTAAACTTATCATATTCGTAATATCATCTTCATGTTAGACTATATTTTTTGTTTTTAATTTTTTTTTAATTATTTTTTTAATATAGTTTATAACGTTGTAATATTACAAGATTACCATAAAATACATTTTTTTGTTGGAAAGTTTTCGTTTTTCGTCATTCTACATTTCGACGGCAGTGCAGAACAACATCGTATCTCAGAATATGTTTCGAAAACATCGTATCTCAGAATTTGTTCCAAAAACATCGTATCTCGAACTTTGGGTCAAAAAGATCGTATGTATCGTAAGAAACGAGCGGATATACGATGTTTTTGGAGCAAATTCTGAGAAACTATGTTTTTGAAACAAATTCTGAGATACGATATTGTTCTGCTCAGCCGTCGATTTATTTCCTGCTTTTATACTGACAGTTGAAAAATAAAAATATTCATTTTTTTCAATTTTTTTTTTCAAATCTTCAAACTTCAATTTGAATTTGATTGAAAGTATATGTTAGAAATTAACGACCACCCTAATAATTATATATCGATTGTACTATATGAAAAATGGCCCTACATAAATACTATATATATAATTTATATATAATTTATATATAATTCAGGGTTGTGAAATTTGTAATTAAAAATGTAATTCCATTACATTTTCAATGACCATTACTTTACAAAAATGTTCAACTACATATTACGAATGTCATGAATAGCCGAATCGGATATCGTATTATATATATACTGAAGTAATAATTGATGGCTCACAACCCTGATATAATTTATATATATTTATATATATTTGTATATATTTGTATATGTTCATTTATATATATATATATACAGGGTGGTCCATTTAAGTTGACACAGCTGAATATCTCGAGAACAACGTATTTTAGAAAAAGATGTTTCGAATAAAAGTTTCATGGTTTGAAGGGGGCAAAACACTGTGCTATCGTACTTTTCATATGGTGAAGGTTTACAAGGTCATTTGGAGGTCAACATTGTTCTCTTCAATGGGAACGTATACTTTTTTTTTTTACAGATTCGCATTCATCACTGAATAATACAAAACTTTTATCACAAGTTTTTTTGTCTACGAAATCAATTTTGTTCAATAAATTTTTTTTTTTTTTTCAAATATCCGCAATAAAACAGTAAATTATAATTCAAAAATATATTTATTTCAACAGATGCTAAAAATTATGCCCATTCACTTCAATACATTCCTCAAAACGTTGTGAAAAATGGAAAACAAAAAATTAGAAATAAAAAAAAATTGGAAAAATTAAAAAAAATTGATGTCATAGAAAAAAAATTGGGATGAAAGTTTTTATTTCAAACATCTTTCTCTAAAATGGGTGGTTCTCAAGATATCCTGCTGTGCCAAGTTAAATGGACCACCCTGTATATATATATATATATTCTATGTAAAATATATGCATATAATTATAAATAACGATAAATAATCTTTTTTAATCGGGTGGTACAATTTATGAAAAACAATATGCGTGACAATGTGAGTAAAGATTTTGATAGAATACAATGCCGCTTTTCCATGTACTTTTGTCATGTATTTTCTGAAGTTTGAACTTCGATAATCGTGCGTGAAATCAAAAATCGTTTAAAAATCGTTTTTTTATTTCGTTTATATCTTATACCTTTTCACATAGTTATGAGTTCAGACAGGCATTTTTTTGGAGTAATTCAGGTGAACCAATAATCTTTCGCTAAGTCTATTAATTGTCGACGTTGGTAACAACAATCATGCAGAACAATAATTTTCTTCACTAACTATGTTACGCGCAATATCACTTATTAGTAATGAAATACTTACGATTCATCCTGCTCGGCACTCCACGAACGACTGCCGCTCCGCAGAGCTGTCGTGACGCCTGCGCTTGCGCACTACATCACCGCGGCTGGGTCCAGTGGTTGTCACTTCTCACTTCTCACTTCTCACTTCTCACTTCTCACAAGTGTATCTCTCCATACACTTATCACGGCAAGCGAAAGGAACGCGAGCGAATAAAGATTCGATTTCGTACGGTCCACATCGTTATATCTGCATCCTCCGTAATAACGTTGTATTCGCTATTCGGTTAGCGATAAAATTTTGACGCGTAGTCGTGTGTGTTTCTTGCGTGCAATTACCGGCAGTTGAGTGAGTGAAGAAATGGATCGTACTTACTGTCAAAGTCGAAGGGATGATAAGAAGAAAAAGCTGCATTTATCCGCCCGAAGAACGAGTAGTACATTGAAAGGGTAAGTGTTTCCTAATGCTACATTATTTTTCACATGTATCCAATCATCGATACAATTCCTATATAATTCGCGACAATAATGCTTTTGAGGCTGTACTTCCAGTACGTAATCCTCTTTTGTTACTAAAATAAGCAGTCGCACGATAAAAATATCACGCGTGAGCCCTGAAATGCGTTCATATGTTCTGATAAAGGGTGCTTTATTTGCAACATAAAATTAATCAAACATTGAACTATTTCTCTAACTTCGATTCTGACTTGCTTTCCTCCGAACAGCGCCTGGCGCACGACATATTTACAATACTTTGTAACTACGGGGGTGACGCAGACATTTACATTCTTGTGCGAGCTCTATTCTCGACTATTATTGTTGAACATTTATAAAAATAATTCAACATAGAATAGAATGGAAACACCTACAAGTATTTGATACAATTTATTGACTATCATGTAATAACCACTAATGAAAATTGGAGCGCGGTAATTATCACAATTCAGAAGCAGAAAACCAAGGCGCGGAAACCGTATACGTCCCAGAATTGTTGTATGTGGGCAATTCCAGGAGAAACCGGCCGGATTCGAACGTTTTTTGACCTCGTATTTCATAAATCGATTGAAACTCTTCCTCACGTGAAATAGATACGAAAAAACCGATACGTATTTCGTTGTTCGTACGAAATTTTTTTTTTTACAAAGTTATCAGCGGTTATAAGTTATTGAATTTCGTTGAGAAATAAGCGCTTCGGTTAACTTCAAGAATTAATATTTCCGGTTTTATTTATCACGGAGAGATGAACCAGCGCTCGTTCGAAAGCTGAAAGAATAACCTACGAGAAGAAATTTTTCAAGTTGTAAAAAATGGAAAATTTCTATTTGTTATAAACAGTTGAAGTATTGAAAGATTTGTCGGCAAAAATCGGCCGTTTTTTAACATGCTGAAAAAATATGATGGGATTCTTGATTCAATTCTACATCATACAAAATTTTGTTGACGATGGAAGTTTCATGGGGTCAATTTTTTTTTCTAATTTTTAACATGGCGTTGAATCATTTTCTGCGGGAAGAATATATTATTATATCGATGGCCTAATTCCGTAAGTCGTAAGCGCAAAAAAAAATTTAATTCTAAAATACATTTTCTCGCCGAATTTCGATGTACATATGATGGATTCCACGCGGAGCGGACCACAAAAAGACCTCAATGTCCCATTCCAAAACAAACGTGATTCGATAGGAAATTTTCCGAGCTTTTCGAAAAAAAATACGAGAAAGATCTTAAAAATGACATAAGTGGATAAAAATAGAGTTTTGTGTTGGAAAACGTTTTTTCGACATATCGAAAAATCAACACAGTATCAATGCAGCCGTGTCCCATTCCGAAACAAACGTGATTCGATGGGAAATTTTCCGAGCTTTTCGAAAAAAAATACGAGAAAAATCCTAAAAATGACATAAGTGGATAAAAATGGAGTTTTGGATTGGAAAATGATTTTTCGACATGTTTTCCGATAGTCACGGGCAAGATCGTGGGCTGAGGTGAAAAAGAGTGAAGAATACTACAAATCACCACCCTATTACTTTTTCATATGACATACCGTTTCTAAGATATTTGCCTCCAAAGACATCAAGAGCGTAAGAAATGAAAAACTGAAACAGCTTGTACACCATAGGTAACAAAAGCTATATATATCGTACATACATAAAAAATGCTAATTCTGAGGGTACTAAAGGTCATCCAAAAATGAGAAAAATCCGTGACATCTAGGTCTTTTTTGGTCCGCTCCGCGTGGAATTCATCATATGCGTTTTATACAGGTGTAGAATTTTTTTTTTTTTTTTTTTTTTGCCGCTCACGACCCATGGCAATAGTCCATCGATATATATAGTATATAAGAAATACGTATATTATGTATCCCGGATTTTTGAAATAAAACGATTATTTCTTGAAGTAAAATTTCATTTTTACAAAAATTAGAATACTTGTTTTTGTCAATTTCATGATCGTCGTTGTAAAATATATTTATTTAATATTCTTGTAAAAATGAAATTTTACTTACAGAAATAAACGTTTCATTTCAGAAATCCGGAATACATACTATTTCTGTATACTATACCGTGCGATTATGTGGAAATTAAAGGCTCCAGGCGCGCGAACTTTGCTTTCTTTGAATATTATTTCTTTGAATATCACACGGTATATTCCTATATAAAATAATAAAGACCAGTCGGAGTAATGCATCTCGCATAGTTGCCAATGAAATATTAGAGTCAAATAAAGCTCAATCGATTCTGCAGAATTTTCATACATTTATCAAAGACAGAAGTCGTAGATCGGGAATAGGCTTGTCCGAGGCTTGTCATACGCAGTAGAGTAAAAAATAGAGTAGAGTAAAAATCAGATTTTTCTACATTTTAAACTAATTAAAAATGAAAAATCGATATCCAGCCATTTGTTTATAATTTTGGTATTATTTTGTTTCTGGACATATCAGGGAAATCATCAGTTTACTAATATAATAATTCGACGAATACTCAATGTGACTACTATGCCGTAACAAATTCATGAAAAACTAGTCATTTCTGACTAGCCAACCTCCTTATACAATAGGGGTAGGATTGACATTGGAGAAGCTGCGGGGTTTGCTTATCGTATCAGCCCGACACAAGTTTGGATGAGAGTTGCAGTTGTTCGTCAATGACTTCAGGCCGTGGCGAGCGTGTTGGGTTGAGTCCACAACTCCGTGTAACCATACATTGTGACGAGAAGTCACAGATGTCTGTTTCTACTGAGTTCGTCTTTTTGTTCGAGTAATTTATGTCCAACTAGACCTCGTAGTAACTTTTCAAATATGAAGCAGTCTCTGTCAACTCAGCCACCCATTTAACTCGAGGTCTCCGAAAAAAATACGTAATAATTTGTACATGTATTTCCAAAATTTTTTCAGATTGTTTAGTCATTGCATTCCAGAAACATTTGTACTCAATCTTTTTCACGTAGCATGGTAAATCGGGAGAGGAGAGAAAACTTGTTGGCATGAAATTTCTTTCGCTGATTTTTACAGCTTCTCGGTAAAATTTAAAAAAAAAAAAAAAAAAAATTACGACACATTTAATTTAAACCTTTTTATCGAAAAAAAAACAAAACATTCAACAACGTGCCTTCTAATTTCGGCAGTTCTTTTTTCGTTTGAATAATTATTTACATAGAACGATATTCATCAGAGTTGTTAAAAAAAATTTGGAGTGGAGACTTTGATTCTCTCCCAGAAAAAAAAAATTATCAGTACGATGATGAATATCGTTCTTTAGATATTTTTTAAAACGCAAAAAAAATGCCCAAATTGGGAAAAAGTACGTTTCGGAATGTTTTCCTGGATAAAAGGGGTTTAAATGTGTCGGATTTGTTGTTGTTTTTCTGAGATCTTACCGAGAAGCTGAGAAAAAAAAACAAAGAAATTTAATCCCAACGAGTTTTCTCTCCTTCCTCGATTTAGCACGCCACGTGAAAATGATTGATTAAAAATATTTCTGGAATGCAATGACCGAAAAATCGTAAAAAAATCCCTGAAATTGTTTTGCATCCCCAATAACATGTACAAATTATTACTGAATTTTAAGAGACCTCAAGTTGAATCTAGGTGGCTGAGTTGACAGAGACTGCTTCATACTTCAATTGAAATTTTTTTTTTTTTTTGGTCGTTTTTGAAACAAACCCGACAAATTGCGGTTTTTGGAAAAGCTAATTTCGTCAGATAGGTACTTTTGCTTTATCTTGCTCCGAAGCGGATCTCATTTTTCAGCAAATCAGATCTAAAAGATTGATCTGAGCTCGGATCTGATCACATCTAATCAGATGTGACTAAATTTTTCAGAGTTGATACGTCAAGCCACGTGTGGTATAATGTACATATACGTGTTTCGTTGTTATTTTCTATTATTATTAATTTTGTAATCGTTTTTCTGCTTACAGGCGACGAAGTCGCGAAAAAACTGTGCAAGATGCCGCGACCAGAGTGGCATCGAACACGGCGGCCACGGTCGTGGGCAAGCATGACGAGCAGCGTCTTGCGGAGGCTAGCCACCCTCAAGCTGGCCTCGGTCACTGTGATGCGGGGAGTTCGGGACTTACCTCCCAACGCTTCACATCGACCCCCGAAATATTACAGATCTCGCAATCGGAAGATGACAGCGAGGAAGAAGTGATTATAGAGGAAATCACTTACGAAGTTGAAATCTCAACGGATGATGATGATAATGCAGTTCTCGCAGCACGAGATGCCAGTTACATCCCTGAGTTTCGCAGCGACGTAACAGATAGCGACTCCGAAAATTCTGAATCGAAATCTCACAAGACCTCGGATGATCACAACGTACCAGACAGCGAACATGTGGCTGGATCTGTCCGTAGTCCCGAACCGGATCACGTGTCTGAAACCGACTTTGAAGAACAGACAATCGGTACAGAGGCAGAACAAGAGGTGACAGATAAATGGGCTTGGCCGGAAGAAGACGATCTGGAGGATTTCAAGCTCGTAATATCCAACAGTCCCTCCGACGCAAACGCTCCGAAAGAGACCAATATTGAAGGTCGTCGTATTGTAAATGTACAGCACCTGTTTTCCGATTTCTTCGAGAAATTAGGAAATCACGCGCCTGGGTTAGCTTGTCCGATGTCAGCCCTAAAAATCATAGGGTCGCGTGAACAGGGATTGCGAACGCAAATCTTCTTTCAGTGCAAATTTTGCATGCACAAGGACAGCATATGGACTGATCCGTCGAGTCCCGAATCTATGGATATTCATCGTAGCGCGGTGGCTGGATGCATCACCAGCGGAATTGGGTATTCACAAATGGAACAACTGTTCGCAGCGATTGATGTGCCAAGCATTTCGGAAAAAACATACCGAAAGTATGAAAACGACATCACTCGAGAATTCATGGGTACCGCAGGACAAGAGATGCAAGCTGCTGGTAAACTTGAGAGGGAATTAGCTATCGAGCGCGGTGACATCATCGATGGCATTCCACATATTCCCGTTGTAGCGGATGGTAGTTGGATGAAGAGATCGTACCGAACCGGGAAGTACGATTCTCTGTCTGGAGTTGGCGCGATCGTCGGTTACCACACGCAGAAGATCCTTTTCATCGGGGTACGCAACAAATTTTGCGCTACATGCGAACGAGCGGCACGGACGAAGAAGGAACCATCCGATCATTTTTGCTATAAAAATTGGGAGCGAAACCGCAGTTCGACCAGCATGGAAAGTGACGCTATCGTCGACGGATTTAAGCGTAGCATCGACGACCACGGACTTATGTACTCCACCTTAATCGCAGACGGAGACAGTAGCGTCTACAAGAAGATCTTGGACAGCAATCCGTACCCAAATATGCCTGTCAAGAAAGTCGAATGCACCAACCATTTGTTGCGTAATCTGGCTACGAAAATCAAAGAGGTCGCCAAAGCAAAAGGTCGCCTTGGCAAGTTACGTCAAGTAATCGAAGGCAGCGTACTCAGGCTGCGAACTGCCGTGACGAAGGCTGTGGAATTCAGGTCGAAGGAAGAAGGCCCCACAAGTCTGAAGGCTCGCAAGCTTGCGGGCGATATTTTAAACGCACCGAGCCACGTATTCGGCGAGCATAAAAAGTGCGCTGAAATCGGTTACTTCTGTGACGGTTCATTGAAGGAAGGAGAAGAAAATGTAGCTCCCGCATTAAACGCTCTTGGACTCTATGATAGAATAAAGGAAGCTTTTGCCAATCTAAGCTGTTACTCGGACAGCCTGATATTGCGCATCAATAGCAACAGCGTGGAAAGATACAATTCCATCATTGCCAAATATATTGGTGGGAAACGTATCAATTACGGGTCCAGAGGTTCATATACCGGAAGATGCGCCGCCGCGGTCGTACAATTCAACACCAATAAATCCTTGAGCGCGTTGAAAGAAAGAATAGGCAAGGAACCAACAGCGACGTTGACGAAAATGGAGGATCGACATATCAAGAGAAACGATCATAAAACAGCTAGCAGAATCAGATCTGTCGAAAAGCGGAAGAATCAAGGAAAAAACAACCCACCCGAACAGAGAAGCAAAGTCCGCCGTACAAACACTGCGACCGCAGACTACGGAAGTAATTCTCAACGTCCGGACTTATCGGAGGACGAGTTCCAGCAACAAACGAAATATCATAACGATAGATTGCTGGAGTGGCAGGCAGACCGTAACGAAATTGAACTTACTACGAGGCAACAAGGCAAGAGCGAGCGTTGGATGTCAATACGCAAGAAGATCCTGACTGCATCGAACTTCGGACGCGTGTGTCGCAGGCGTGCTGACACACCCTGTTCTAAGATTGTTAAATCGTTGCTGTATCCCACACCGTTGCGGGTCCCGGCTATCAAACACGGCCAGGAGTACGAAGAAGAAGCGCGACGAGCATTAGAAATCGAGCGTAATGTTCTAATCACGGAATGTGGTCTGTTTATTGACGAGGAGCTACCGTACATTGGCGCTTCGCCAGACGGTTTGATCGACGACGATGGGATTGTGGAAATCAAATGCCCATTTGCCATCAAAAATTTCACCCCGCAGGAGGCATTCGCTCAGAAGAGAGGAAACTTGCATTGTATCTTTGACAAGCTCGGCGAAAAAATGAACGAGAACCACGAATATTACTATCAAGTACAAGGTCAGCTGCACGTGACCCGTAGGAAGTACTGCATATTCGCTGTTTGGACGCCTGCACCAGGTATAAAAAGTATATTAGTTCAAAGAAACGACGAGTTTTGGTCGCAGAAAATGGAACCCTTTTTGACGAGATTCTATAAATGCTGTGTGGAACCTGAAATAGTCGATAGCCGCTATTTGAGAAATATGAATATCAGGGAGCCACAGTACATTTTAGACGCTCGTCAAGAAAAAGAAAGTATCAAAAAAACTAAAAAAAAAACCCATAACAAAAGTTGATAAACCTCCGAAATAAAAAAAAAAAAAAAAAGGAAAGACTATCGGATAGGCCTTGAATGGTGTTCGCGATTGTAACAGAAATCGTATAGAACGCTTTATTCGTCAGCTTCTCTTCGTGCGTGGTATGGATCATACAATATCGGCGTAACATGACAGCAGTAGTATATTACGAAAAACGCATCATATTTTTCTAATTCATTTAAAATCATTAAATTGTACCTTAGCGGCACAAATCGAATAAATGTACAAGCCTCAATTAGTCACGGGTGTCCGTAATCTCAGTCGAGAGCTCGGGTTACACCGTTCTGGCGGGCGGTAGTATGACAGGTTAAAACATTTCCCGACGAATCTCCCGTGATATCAATTGTGTTGTACGTTTATTCTTTTGCAAGTAATTGTTGTAATCCACACTCGCACGAAGGAAGCGTATTCAAAATAAATTATATAGTACGCAAAAAAAATTCCGTCGATTTTACGTGTGTTGAGAAATAAATGATGTTATCGTCCGTTTGTTCGTGGATAGAATAAACCTGCATGATACATGTTTAGCTTTGACATGCTGTAGAACGTATAGCTAAGAAGAGTTGTGAAATATCTAAAATGAACATTACGTAGTTAGTCATGAAATATCTAAGATGAACATTACGTAGTTAGTCATGAATTATTTAATTACTAAGCCATTATACATTCGTCCAAGCATGCCACGATACGAAACAAGTGTTCAAGGACATGATTTCATTATTGATGGCTAAAAGAGATATATGAAAAATTCTAAACTACCTTATGGTAACGTTTAACGATCCTGTCATACGACTGCCAGTCAGAACGACACCCGCTCTCGATTGGGATTACGCACAATGGAGATTCGGATTGCTGTCAAACCGCGACGGTTTGCCGGTAACAATAAATAGAAATATATAGGTGTAGCTTCCGAAATATATACAAGGCCTACCGAATGATTATGAGATGTGTCCCAAAGTATTGTCTAATAATTGTATCTGTATTGGGGTGGTCGTAAATTTCTAACATATACTTCCTTTGAATCGATAGATTACGACGCAAGAAGAGTGTCTCAATTTTTCGTATTCTTAGCTTGATTGGAAAGGGTGCCGAAATCAAAATGAAAAAATCAAAATGAAAAAATGAAAAAATTGAAAAAACAAAAAACGTTTTTCTTAATTTTCAAGTACAAAAAAGGAAACTATTGTTTACTTCAGTAAAATCATATGATGAAGCCAAAAGAGTTGATGACTCAATAGTTTGGTCATAAAAAAAAAACGGGAAACAAACTTAAGCCGGGATTACGATCAACATAACGTAACGTAACGTAACACAACGGAACGAACCTGTAGTTTTGAAACATCCATCACGACCACCGTTTTTTCAAAACGCCCGCGCGCTCGCTAACTTTCAAAACTATAGGTTCGTTCCGTTGTGTTACGTTACGTTACGTTAAGTTGATCGTAATCCCGGCTTTAGAATGCCAAGAAAAGAAATATTTTCGGCCAAAAAATGTATTTGATGGTGTTCTTATCGCATTACCACTTCATACAGACTATATTTATTTCACACGAAATGCTTATTTATTATTTATTTATTTTTTTTTATCTATTTATTTATTTTTTTATTTCACACGTCATCGATAAATTCAAAAATAGTCCCTTTGAAATATTACAATCAGGAAACCTTTTTGATGATCGCTTACACCCTAAATAAAAAAATGCATTTGTTTTTCATTTTGCGTATGCAATTTGTTGTACTCCACTACTGCCAGGTTTTACAAAAGAAAGTTATCCCTAGGTTTTTGCAATTTTGCAATTTTAAATTCATTTCGGCACCCTCTTCAATCAAGTTAAAAATCTGAAAAAATTCAGACACCGGTTTTGCGTCATTATCTATCGATTCAAGGGGTGGCAAGTATGTGTTAGAAGTTAATGCCCACCCTAATGTATATGTGTTTCAATATTTTCAGGTATTTACCATGATTTGTGTTTCAACCTTTTCAGGCGGTCAATATATTTGGTGCCATTCATAAATTACATACGTGATTGGGGGCTTCGAGGAGGGGTTCACGCATTTTATTTATTCTGATCAAGTTTCATTCACGGAGCTCGTCGAGGTTCGAATAGACGCGCAGCTATATAATATAGAGTTTTCTGTATTTACATGTTTTCATACGATTTTTACGGTGCCGCGAATGAAACAATGCCTTTGATATTGATGATATTCCGCAAAAATTGTATACTTTATATGCAGCAAAACACACCCCGCGATATCATCGGTATTATCAATCTGCAAAATTGTGGAGCATCCGATGCGTTGGGTGCCCGTGTGAATGGTATATATGTGAATTAGATTATCGCGAATTCGACGGACTATTTCAATTTACCTGAATTACTTCGGCTGACTTCGAACAACTGAAAGACCACGCGACCGACCACGCAACCGTAATAAGTTTATGTATCTGCGACTGTCTGAAACTAGTAATTATTACGAAAACTTTCGACCATGACGTACTTGACATGGATATTAAACGATCGCAAGTGACTGACGGGATATCTAGTGGTATGTAAAGGGTATTTTAAAAATTACGTAAGGTACTTTGGGGGGTTGCCCGCAATCCTAACTATCTTCTACAGGGTGAGTCGGAATTCGTGACGAATCTCTCGTGGGGTTAATCCTGGTCGAAATTAGGATCGAAAGTTCCTCAGCCATTTTTCCGAAAAAAAAATTTTTTCCTTGGAAATTTTTTTTCCGACAAACGATTTTTTTCAACAATTTTTTTTTTTTTTTTGTTTTTTCATCATATGTCACTTTCTAAGAATCCCAAATAATGCCAATGAGTTTTTTTTTTTTTTTTCAATATTAGAGAGATTTTTCGATGAAAGTTTCCTATTTGGTCAACATGTTCCACCAAATAAGAAACTTTCATCGAAAAATGTCTCTAATATTGAAAAAAAAAAAAGAAACTCATTGGCATTATTTGGGATTCTTAGAAAGTGACATATGATGAAAAAACAGCAAAAAAAAAAAAAATTGTTGAAAAAAATTGTTTGTCGGAAAAAAAAATTTCCAATGAAAAAAATCGTTCTTCGGAAAAACGGCTGAGGAACTTTCGATCCCAATTTCGACCAGGATTAACCCCACGAGAGATTCGTCACGAATTCTGACTCACCCTGTATATGTGCGAGGGGCAGGAGACTGCAATGCTCCTCAAGTAACTTTTTTTTTTAATTCACACCTCGTGGTCCATTTTCATTTCTTAGTCAAATGGTTTGCCAGAACGTTCGTACCGTTCAAATCATATGTACCACGAGCTGCACCCGATCTTAGTAAATTCGCAGAAGTATACAGGGTGGTCCATTCAACGTAACCACCCCAAATATCTCTGTTGCTTTCACAGTTACACGGAAAATTTTGACGGATGATCGTTTTGATTTCGAAGGGCTGATATAGTGGTGATAAATTCATGTTTGTCAAGGTCACAGTTTTCGAGTTCTCAACGTCATCAATGGTTCTTCGAATGGGATCATGTATTTCTAATATGACGATGTTGTAGCTGACACAGACTATAATAATAATTTTTCACCTCAATACACGGAGAGAATTTTATGGTAAGCGCTCTTATGCTGGTAGGACTTTCAATGTATTCCACACTTTTGAGATCTCGTACTATAAGTATATGGTAACCATTCTCACAATTTAGGCAATGGTTACCAGATCCTATAGTACGAGACCTCAAAAGTGCGCGATACATCGAAAATCCTATTCAGTATGAGAGCGCTTACCATAAAATTCTCTCCGTGTATTAAGGGGACCAGTACAGCGACTTTTCGAGAAATTATCATAGTCCGAAATTAATTTATTTCATAACCAAAGTTCATTTCACATCAAAATATTTTTCTTTTTCAAAATCATGTGTCGTAAGGATTTCAGAGCACCGTTGGACCGATTCAGGTCATCTTGGATTCATTTTCTTCAGAAAACAAATCCTCATCATGTGAATGTAGGAATTTTGAAAATTTTTCGTTTTGGCCAAGTTATTTAAGAAATGAGTGATAATAATTTTTGCAAATTTGGTAAATTGATCATAACTTATGACATAATTTTTTATTTTTAAATTCCTACATTCACATGATGAGGATTTGTTTTCTGAAGAAAATGAATCCAAGATGACCTGAATCGGTCCAACGGTGCTCTGAAATCCTTACGACACATGATTTTGAAAAAGAAAAATATTTTGATGTGAAATGAACTTTGGTTATGAAATAAATTGATTTCGGACTATGATAATTTCTCGCAAAGTCGCTGTACTGGTCCCCTTAAGGTGAAAAATTATTTGAAGGTCATATTATCATAGGTCATTGGATTCGTCTCAGTGTCAGCTACAACATCGTCATATCAGAAATACATGTTCTCATTTAAAAAAACCATTGACGACCTTGAGAACTCGAAAACTGTGACCTTGAAAAAAATTAATTCATCATCACTATATTAGTCCTTCGAAATCAAAACGATCATCCGTCAAAATTTTCCGTGTAACTGTAAAAGCAACAGAGATATTTGGGGTGGTCATGTTGAATGGACCCACCCTGTATAAGTATTCTAATCGAAGTCAAATATAAAATCCATGGTTTTGGAGTCGCGGCGAAAGGCGCCTTAAATAATTTTCAAACAACCCCTATGAGACTGTATGATTGTACCGCGGTACTACCTGTGTACGTTGCGTACCGCCCGCTCGGCGTTTCACCCGGAGTATTCGGCACGCAAGCCCGATGCTTGCGATCCGCTCACAACTTTTTCTATTTCGCCGACCTGTATGCTTTAGTAATTAACGCATTCGTTGAAATCTTGACTGCTTTCGAAGCGAAGGCTGAAAACCTGGAGTCCGACAGTTTCCGGAACATGCTGCACGGAAGCTAGTCGAGTACGAACGTTGCGCTCCGGCGTACGTTTATCGGATTTCGGACATTTTAGGGTTTTTATTGGTTTTGGTACTTTTGTTGGATGACTCCACTCAATGGTGATAACTGTAGTATATAATGACAGTATATGCGTCGCGTATTTGGTATTTGGCAGGTCCGACTGTAACATATCTCCAAATGTATACAGGTGACCGGCGAGAGATAAACTGGCCGCATATGGTTCTAGGGTGTTCGTATTTGTATCTAAACGCAAATCTCAACGCAAACTAGTCAAGACTGTGGATTGGCAACAAGTTTAAAATATATTCACAGAGCTCAAGGGCCAAAGTTTAAGAACACGTGTCGTAACTGACCGAATTCAGAGCCCAAGGGCCAAAGTTTAACACGTGTCGTAACTGACCGAATTCAGAGCCCAAGGGCCAAAGTTTAACACGTGTCGTAATTGATCGAATTCAGTATATGTCTACGGAGCACAAAAGCCAAAGTTGAATACGTGTCGTATCGGTGACAATTCTCAATATTTACGTAACTTACATTAATAATTTCGGCACAGAGCAAAAATGCAATATTATCACGTTGAAATAATAGACAAACCCCCTGGAAATGTTATTGAGAATGGTTAAACTAGTTTCAACTGAAGCGATATTATCAATTAACCCACCCCATAATTCTACAGGCATGAATTCTCAAAGCCGGACTTGCATACAACAAGCCTGGAAACATTTTACAGTTGCATCTGTTACAGCTATTCGTAGTAATTAGTAGTACCGCGTATGTCTGTGACTTGATAGTATACAGGGTGTTCCACACCTCGCGACGAATATTTCACAGGGTAAATCTTGATCAAAAATGGGATCGAAATTCCCTCAGCCGATTTTTTCGGAGATGCATGGATTTTCCGTTATAATTATTTTAATTGCAGCTAATGACATGCGACTTATAAACGGCCGTTTGTCGGTGTAATCACCGCTCGGTTGTGTGCGCGTCTCTCGCCCTATTGTCGCCACGAAAAAAAGTGCACACAACCGAGCGGTAAGCACACCGACGTGCGGCCGTTCGTAAGCCGCGCGTCATTGACTGAAATTGAATTAATTATAACGGAAAAGATATGCATTTTAAAAAAAATCGGCTGAGGAAATTTCGATCCCATTTTTGATCAAGATTTACCCTGTGAAATATTCGTCGCGAGGTCTGGAACACCCTGTATATATAGTATAACCTATAGTATCACATCCATATAAAAGTACCAGACTCACAAAGGCCATGAAATGATCCCGAATGCGGTGAATGTTCACCTACGCACATCGTTTGCAAATGACTGGCTCCCGTGGGGCATGTTCCAGGAACCGTTGCACACCGCGTTCTCGGCGTCGACTTCGAGAACAGTAGAAGTTTGGACGAATGTTTTCGTTACTCAACCCATATAGATTCGCGTTAGCGAAGGACTTTAGCACGGATCCCAAGCATCGGTCATGCGTGCGGAATACTCTTGACGGATCTCTGTTCGGACGTGACTCATTGTGCCCAGGCGCGCAGACGCATCGGATGCCGAAAATTTTGTACGCAACAACAGAAGGGTAATTCCACGTCAATTTATCTGCACGTTTCACACGATGCTCTCGAAAGTTACCCAAAGATGTTATGGCCTCTTGTCTCATCAATTGAAGTTATTTTTCCAAATAAGAGACGCGGTCAAAGCTTATGTGTAGTAAATTCTAAAATATATTCGATCTAAATAGAGCTGAGATGCTGCCCGACATCCGTCTTATGTTACGTGAGTTGCTGAACAAGTAACTCACATCGTCGAACGTGCTTTTCACGTTTCAAATCACATCTTCGAAGATTAATTGGATAGAAATATGAATCGAACGGAAATCACTTCCTAAACATGTCGTTTTTCGGGTGAATTTTTTCTTTATTTTACTTTTTTTTCTAAAATAAAAATGATGGGATTTTCAATAATTGTCGTGATTTTCCATAATTTCCTTGTTATTGTTTGAGTAAATCTCAAGTAACGTAGAAAGCATAATTTTATTACTGTCGACTACTTTTGGCGTAAACCCGAGTTCAACGATGTGAGTTTCTTGTTCAGCAACTCACGTAACATATAAGATTGATGTCTGGCAGCGTTTCAGCTCAATTGAGATCGAAGATATTTCTGAAGTTATGAAAAATAATCTTTGAGCACGGTAAAATCGCGAAAAACTCGAAAGAATGCTACACGATGCGACGAAATCTCGAGATGTCTCCACTTCGGACAAGTAACTTCAATCGATGAGATGAAAGACCACAAGGTCTTCGGTCGAATTTCGAGCGGGTCGTGTGTGCGATGTTTCAATAGATTGACGTAAAATTACCCACAGGTATACACCAAGCGTGTTTGATTGTGACACCGGTATGAAGTTGGCCCCACAGTCTTCTACCTCTTTCCTTCTATATGCAACCACGAAGGATAGGAGAAGATAGAAGACTGTGGTGCCAACTTCATACGGGTCGGAATCAAACACGCCAAGCATACTAGGTAACTGCATTATGGGTTCCTGTGATTACAACTAGAATAAAGTCGTCCCGTGAAACAGATGGGAGATGTCTACGATATCAAACTGCAAAATTTCTCGTTTACTCGTTTATTTTCTCTTGTAATCAACGATCACAAGATTTTGAATAACTTTCACGGATTGTCATTTCAAACTATTCGACATCGAGGTAACCCCCCCCCCCCCCCCCCCCCCCCCCCTTGCTATGTAAATTATGCATAACTTTCGGATGTAATATAGGAAAGAATCGGGTAGCCCGCAACGCCTTAGGTTGTCGCAAGATCAGCGCTGTGGATATATGTCGCGAGGAAGGATTATCCAAGAATGACGGTCGACAGAGATGCGTCCCCTGCTCAATGAAAAGTCGTATTCGCGCGGTATTCTAGGATTACAAGTCGCGGATGGATGCTGAGAAATGACGGGTGTCATAGGCTAGCCGACTTATATTCGTATCGTTGCAAGTGCCTAATATAGACGAGTTTAGTTTACAGGAAAGTTCGCTGGAATAATCTAATAATTGCTTCGTAATTTGCAGAACCACGTATTATGCGAGATGGTTAACCATCTGCGGATTCACGAAGGATGTCCAGTATTCAAGAGGAAATGATTTTCAGACACAACCTCTGACTTTGCGGTGACCTTGATTTGCTGATACTAGATCGATATGTAATTGATCATTGACCTGTAAGCGGATCTTTCTGTAGAATTATTTTTTTAATTTAATAAACGAAGTGTTACAAGGTTTAGATAAGTATTTGTTTTGAATGTTTACCCGGTTCCGTACGTTGTAAGATGAAGTACTTCTTATATATTCGTTACATATTCCTATACATATATATTGTTTGTTTATCCACTTAGGATTATGTTCAACCCATTATTCAATTATCCAAACAATCATTTCGAAATACCATTACGTAGTATTACATACATGTGGGGGCTAACGCCAACCCGATCAGTGTTGAGCCCACGTCTCGAAATCATTTTAGTTATTATTTCAACATTCTACTTGGTGAAAAATGTGTCCAGATTTTTTTTAGATTTTCTTATTCAGCCCTTTATTTTCTATAAATGTTTTCAGTTGATTTAGAAAGCCTGATTCAAAAAACTAAAAAATGGACCTTTCTAATCAACTGAAAAAATTGATAAAACATAAACGGCTGAATAAAAGAATCTAATAATAAATTTTGGTCGCATTTTTCATTCAGTAGAACGTTAAAAAAATTAATTAAATGATGTCGAGATGGTCGGGGTTTGACACTGGTCGAGTTAGCGTGGAATGCCCCATATATATCACGTCGTTATTCATTCCGAACTTGTCACGTTACCATTCACGTAAAAAAAGTCGAGTCGGTAACGTTGGTGAGGTTATCATTTGAGATCCAGACGTTTTACCGACCCCGTTTTGTCTCGATAGCGTTTCGCTAGCTCCCGGTAGGTGGTAGCACCTCTGACTAGTTTCATATGGGTTTGAAACCCGGCTAAACTATCCAGAGGGCGCTGTGCCGAATGCTAAATTTTGGATCGAGTACTGTGGCACCTTAAAATAAAATTATAATTAATTCAATCATTTTAATAAAATTTTAAATTTATAAAAATCTTTAAACAATAAATAAAAATTATAAGATTTTTTTTTATAAAAACTATTTCTAAGCCTATATTAATTCAAAAAATTTAATTAATAATTTTAAAACTATATTTTAAAGCTTATCCCATAAAATATTAATATTATAAAATAAATTTATTTTACAAATAAAATTAAATATTTACAATATCTGAATTAAATTCATTTATTAAAAAACTAGATATATTTAAAAACGAATAACATTTCATTTCTATATAATTATTAAAAATATTTTTACAACAATAAAAATCATAAATTAAATAGATCTTTTAAATTCGAGAAAAATATTATTAAATATTATTTTTTTAATAAACCCTGATACACAAGGTACAATAAATTAAATTTACTTATAATTAAATTAAAATTTAAAAATTTTTCAAAATTCTTTCGCAATACATAATTATGTATGTATGTATGTATGTTTTTATTGAGCCCCGTAGGGATACACGGCGTGTGCTCGCCTTTCTGTTCTACAATTCACATTTTTTTCCTTATATCCTATTATTTTATTCTTTAGCTTGCTGCTTTATTTACTTTATTTTATATTATCTCTTACTCTAAACTTATTTTCCTAGTACTTCATTTCTTATTTACTTTATAGCTTTCTTAATTATGCATTTTTTTTTATTTATTATATTCTATTTTCTTTTTAACCTAATACTGCATTTCCTTAATTCTATTTTATTTCTTTTTATTTTTTTGTTTGTACTCTACCCCTTCTTGGACTCCCTTATCTTCCATCCCCATCTTCTCTTGATCCGTTCCGCCTTTTCCTTTATCTTTTCCTTCTTTTCTCTACTCCCTGTCCTCACCGTCATTTTTCCCCCTCCTTCTTCCCTTGTCTCTATCTTATCTATATTTATTTCCATCCTCTCTCTAGCTGCCTCACTCATTGCTGCGTCTAACTGTGCAGTCTCCGGTTTATACCTTTTTTCTTCCCATTCTATCTCCAGTGTGTCATCCTCTCCATTCTCCTTCTTCTCTCTCTTTATCTTTTCTTCTCCTTCTCTTTCACTTTCTTCTTCCCCGTCTTGTTCCGCTATTACGCTCTCTACCTCCTCATGCGAGGGGGTCGACCCCTCGGCCTCGCTAGAGGAGGAGTGTTCCGATTGCGGTGGTGGGGTTCCCAGCGGCGTCTGCGGGGTCCATTCCATCCTGGCTGTGCCCCCTTCCCCTTCATCTGTCTCTGTCTTGATCTCCGTTCCGGTCGTGCTGTTTCCTTGTTCTACTCCCCATAACTCGTTTCCGCGCTTTATTTCCTCTTCTCTCTCTCTTTTCCTCACTTCTTCCCGTTCCCTTGCGTCGTCTCTTATTTCTCTTAATAATCTTGTCATTTCCGCCACTGCTTCCTTGTCCATTTTGCCTCTTTTCTCTTTGCTTTTCTGCTTGCTACTCCGCGCTCTTATGTGTTACTGCTTGATCGCTTCGATTATACTGCCTAGCTTTTGTCTTGCCACTTCATGTGTCCGCGCCGTGTTATTGTTTTTCGGCCTGCTATTTCTTTGTTTACCTTTCCCCTGTTTTGTTTCCTTTTGTCGCCTCGCGCCCGTCTTTGCGTTCCTGTTGATCCACTCTGCTCACAGGTGGCTCTGCGTTTCCCTGCTCTTTGCTTCGGCTCCGTCTTTTGACTCTGTCGGCTGGCTTTTCTTCCTTACCGGCTGTTTGTGTTGGCCGCAGTTCACCGCCACCGTTCTTCCGCCTTCGCTCTGCTGGTTGCCTCTGTCTACTGGTTTTTCTACCTTGCCGGCCTGCTCGCGTTGCCCGTGGTTTGCCGCTGCTGTTTTCTTGCCCGTTGCGTCGCCTTTGCTTTCCTTTGTCCCCCTCTCCTCTTATCTCTTCATTGCTTTTGTTACTCTTTTTCCCTCTCCGCCTCTTTTCTTGTCTCTTCTAGTTCTCTCATCCACTCCTTTCCTTCTCCATCTCCTCCCAGTATTCTTTGCACTGCTTCTTGCCAGCTTTCCTTGTCTTCGTCTGTGCGTCCGCACTCCTCCCACACATGCTCCCATGTTTCCTCCTTCCACTGGCACACTCTGCACCTTCTGTTTTCTTCCTCTTCCCAGTATTTCGACTCTTTTACTTCCCCTCCCATTCTAAATCTCGCTACTCTTGACCAGCTGTTTTCACTCCATCCTTTCTTCAGATACTCTGGTATGCCCTCGTCCTTTATTACTTTGTACCATTTGTTGTATCTGGACTCCGTGATCTTTTCCCACCTTTCGATCCGTTGCTCTTCCCTCTCTCTTCCTTCTATTCTTTCGTACGTCTCCTCTTGTTCTTCTTCTCCTTCCGTTTCGTTCCCCATCTCTTCTTTCCACATTTCTTTCCTCTCTTTTCTATTCCTTTCCCACTCCGACAGTTCTGTTGGTTTTTTTTCTGCTCTGGCTATTACCTGCTCTCTGCACGTTCTTGCTAGCTCACTTCCTTTCCCCTCTCTGAGTCTTTTTTCAAAGCTCCACGCCCTCTTTCCTGCTCTTGTTTTTAGTTTATCCCTCATCAGCTCCTCTCTCACCATATACCCTGGGGTCCTTCTGTCTACCCCTAGTACCCATTTTATGTACCTTTCTTGTATTGCTTCTATGCTCTTCCATTCCCTCCACCCCCAGATTTCCGCTGCGTATTCTGCGACTGTCCATACTAATCTGTCGAACACCCACATTCTTCTTTTCCAGTCTTTTCCGAATCTTCTTTTCCCTATCCCCCATGCTTGCTTCATTACTACCCCGGCTTTTTTCACCCTTTCCTTTATGTGTGCGTCTGGTTTTCCATTTTTGCTTATCACGTACCCTAGGTATTTAAACTCTTTCACCTCCTCAATCTTCTCTCCCTTCCATTCCCAGTTTACTTTTTTGTATCTCCCTCCTGCCTTTCTGCATCTCATGACCTTTGTTTTTTTTGCGTTTAGTGTTAGTTTCTTCTCGTCTAGGTACTTTTCTAATCTTTTTATTATAATTTCCATCCCTTTTTCTTCCTCTGCCATCACGGCCACGTCATCCGCATACGCGAGCGTGTATGTCCTTCCGTTTCCTAGTTTTACTCCCCCTGCCTCTCCTGTCTTACTCATTTTCTCTTCCATGTCCGCCGTTAGCAGGTTGAAGAGGTAGGAGCTTAGTGGACATCCCTACCTCACTCCGCTGACTGTCCAGAATTCCTCACTCACCTTCTCTCCCATCTTTACTCTGTTCTTCGTTTCTTTATACACCTCTCTTACCCTCGAAACTAGTTCTTTCCTTACTCCTCTCTTTTTCATCGCCTCCCATAGCTTTTCTCTGTTTACCGAGTCGAATGCCGCTTTTAGGTCTATGAATAGTACAACTAAGCTTCCGCCTTTTCTGTTTATTCTCCTGTTAATTAGGTGGTTCAGCACGTATATATTGTCCATGGTTCCCATGCCTTTCCTGAAGCCTGTTTGGTTCTGCGGAATCATCTTTTTTTCTTCCATTTCCTTCTCTAGCCTTGCCGCTAATATTGACCCGTATATCTTATACAGTGTTGGCATGAGTGTAACTCCTCTGTATTCTTCCGCTTTTTTCCCTTCCCCTGTCTTCACTATCGGTATTATCATGCCTTCTTTCCACGTTTCGGGCCATCCTTCCCCTCTCCACACTCTGTTACATATTCTCCATACCCATTCTATCGCTTCTTCTCCTCCGTATTTCCAAATTTCGTTCGTTATCTCGTCTCCTCCGGGTGCTTTCCCCTCCTTTAGTTTTTTTATCGTTGCCCTAACTTCTTCTCTGCTTATTTCTTGCTCCTCATCTTCCTCTCTTTTTGTGTCTGTCCTTCCCGCTGTGGCTTTATTCTCCGTTCCTCCCAGCAGTCTCATGAAGTGCTCTTTCCACTCCCCCATCTCTATGTTTTCGTTTACTCTCTTTCTCCTTCTCCTTTCTCTGTTTATTATTTCCCAGACTTTGCTTTCTGTTCTGGCTTCTTCTGCCTCCTTTATAAACCTTTCGTTTCCCTCTCGTTTCTTTTCTTCGCATATCTTGCTGTACTCTTTCTTTATTTTCTTGTATGTTTCTTTTCCTACTTTTCCCTCTCTCCACTTTCTCAGCGCTTTTCTCACTCCTTTTTTTTTTTTTTTCGTCTCCTCGTCCCACCATCCTTTCACCTTCTTCCCTTGCGCCCTCTCTTTCTTTCTTTCTTCTTCTGCTATTTCTTTTATTTCCTTGGTTCTTTCCTCGATCTCTTCGTTTATTTCTTTCTCCTCCCTCACTCTCCATCTTACCTCCCTTGCTAGTTTCTCTCTTCCTTCGCTTGTCCATTTCCCTCTCATGGTTCCTTTCCCTATTCTTTCCTCCTTTCTTTCCCATTCCTCAGCTTTTATTTCTACTGATATCGGGTGGTGGTCTGAGTCTATTCTGTCTCCTACTTCCATTCTCCTCACTTTCTCTATTACTTCTGTGCCTCCTATTACATAGTCTATGACTGTTTCTCCTCTTCCTCCGGTAAATGTGAATTCTCCTTCTTCGTCCCCTTCGATGTTCCCGTTCATTATCGCCCATCCCATCTCTTCTTGTCATTCTTGTTATTCTTGTCACTTCTTCCCATCTCTGTTTGTCACTTTATCTTTCGACCTTCTTTGTTTTTCCTCCTTGCCGCTTTCTCCGCTGTATTCCCCCCCTTTTTCTCCGGTTCTCGCATTGAAATCTCCTCCTGCTATTATCAGTCTCTGTTTTCCCTCTTTCTCGTCTATCTCTTTAATCTTTTCCATTATCCTTTCTATATCTTCCCTTATGTACACCCCGATTACCGTCCATCTGTCTCTTCCTATCTTTATCTTTCCTGTCATCCATCCTTCCTCTTGCTTTTCCTTCGTCTCGTCCCCTCTCCCTTTTTCCCCCTCCTTGCTTTCTTTTAGCTCTTTCCTTATTCCCATTATCATTCCCCCGATTGCTCTTCCTTTTCTGTGTTCTTTCTTTGCGTGTTGTACTTGCCAGTCATATCCTTTTGGGAATTTCTCTCTCATTCTTTCCCACGCTATTTCGTCGACCCATGTCTCTGAGAGTACCAGCACGTCTGCCTCTTTTAACCCCTTCCAGAATTCTTCGTCTTTTTTTGTTAAGCCTGCCACATTCCAGAAGGTTACCCTCCAGCTTTCTTTCCTCTTTTTTTCTTCTACTTCTTCTCTTCCTCCTTGCCTCTTCTTTTCTTCTTCTCTTCTCCTTCTCTCCCGCTCTTCTTTTCTTTCTCTGCTCCTACCCTTTCTTCCCCTTTCTCTTTCCTATGCTTCCATCTCCTCCTGCGGTTCTCTTTGGTGTTGCTCTTCGTGGCCGCCTCTTCCTCCTCTTCCTCTTCCTCCTCTCCCTCTTCCTCTTGCCCATCCTCCTCTGCTTGATTCTCCTCTGTTGGGCTCTGTGTCTCCTTCTTTCGCTTTTAGGCTTTGGCTTTTGTCGTCCCACTCCCATAGTTTCCCGGCTATTACCAGCTTTCTGTGGCCCACTTTGGTTCTGTTACCTTTTGCTCTCTCCTCCCTCGCTGTGTCCCATATTTTATCTTGTACATCCCTTTCTCTTTTCGTTAGGTCTCCTTCTATGATGATTTTGGACCCCTTGAGCTTCCCTTTCTTTTCCATTATCGCTCTCTTGTCCTCCCAGCTGTTTATTTTCACCAGTACGGCGCTTTTGAATCTCCCTATCTCTTTTGCCTCTGACCACATCACTTCCTTTTCCGCTATGTCGTCGATTATATCCCTTATCTGCTGTGGTGTTTCCACTCCTTCCTCTGTCTGTATACCTCTGATTATTATGTTGTTTCTTCTTTCTAGCTTGTCTCTCCTTTCTAACTCGTCCTCCAGTTCTTTTATCCTTCGTTCCGCTTCCCCTCTCCCCGATATTAGCTTTATCTCCAATGCTGCCATTCTTGCTTCGAGTCTTCTTTCTAAGTCTTCCTCGTTTTTTTTTCGTTCCTCCTGTCCACGTCTTAGCTCCTCCATCACTTCTCTTTTTAACCTCTCTATTTCCGTTCTCATTTCTTCTCTGTCTTTTCCTCTTTCTGCCCTCATTTCTCTTATGTCCCCCATCATTGTTCTTATCATCTCTTTTATACTCTCCTCTTCGCCGTCTCCTTTTCTGCCGTCTTTCTTTTTGTTTGGTTGGTTCACTTGACTCGTCTGTTCTGGTTGTATTGTGTGTGTTATTTGGACCGTTTGGCTATGCCAGCTTTGTCCCGCTCCTGATTTCATTGTCTCTTTTTCCGGGGTCCTCACCATCGCCATCTTTTGTCCCTTTTTCTGTGGTTTCTCCGTCAGCCAGTCTGTTTCAGAGTCTCTCTTCCTCTTTATGTAGTCGCATAGGCCACCTGTGCTGTTTGTCCTCTCTCTCCTCAACTGCTCTGCCTTGGTCGGTCTCCCTCTTTTACCTACTGGCTGGTCCTCTGCTGCTGCTTTGTCGCTCCCTACCTTATCGGTCGTTCCGTTCTCTGCCTTATCGGTCGCCTCTTGCTCTGCCGTCTTTTCTTGCTCCCGTGTATAGATGTCTCTCTCTGTCTGGCTCACCTTTGTGACAATGTGTCTGCACATTTCTACTTATTCAAATTACCGCCGCATGGCTATACGAGTTTAGGCTCCTTAGCTCACATTTGACATATAATCATACCAGTAACGCCATCCTTCCGATCACCATCGATACTATCAATTTTCACTAATCTCTACACTCCTAATGAATTCCGTAGAATTCATTAGTATGGCTCCGGTCTTCTAGTAAGACGGATGGGTAGTGTGGCTCTGATCTTCCTGTAAGACAGATGGGTATTCACCGCGAGTCAAATCGTCCTACTCAGAATTAAGTAATCTCATTACTTAGAGCATAGCTCAGAATCAAAGATAAAAGTAATAGAAGTGCGGCGTCCCCTCGTCTATTCAGAATATTATTAAAAGTTGATAATTTACCAGTCCAAGTAACTATTAGTTTAGAATCACTCCCCAACGAAAGTGTGTGTGAGGGTGAAACATATCACCTAGTGATATAGAGTGCATGTGGAAGTTACCTGTGTATAAAAGATAAGAAGGATCAAATATAACCGAGTTGTTCATTCCTACATTATTGGGTTCGAATTATTCCGCCTACGAGCTTCCTAATTCTTCCTAAGAAATCATCGAGAACATCGAGAACTTCACCCGGTGACGTAGTATAATGCTATAGAATTGTACAGATTTATGTTTGAACAGAAGTAAGAACGCCTCAGCGTCAGAACTAAATAGGTACGAGGGCCTACATGCCCGAACCTCACCCTGAGGGTCTCAACCAGCTTCCCTGGCAAAATAGTTAATTAGAACGCTAGTTATCAGACAAGAGAAATTTCCTAATTTATCAAATTAGGTGGCGTCCATAAAGCGCAAGGCCATCGGTGCACCCGGTTATTGGGGTCTCACCCTCGTTAAAGAGGCCTCAATAATACGGCAGGTTGCACCTTCTCCATTCGATGCTCCTGTCTCGTTCCTTCCCGCCTTTTTTCCTAACCTCACTTTTCTCTTTTTTCTTTTCTCGTTCGCCTACCTCTTCTCTTCTTTTTTCCTTCCTCCTTTTCTTTCCCTTTTCGCTCCGTGCTGGGCTTGCTCCTTTTTTCGTCTCCTCTTTTTTTTTGCTTTCCTTTTAATCACTCTTTTCCGTATTTTCCGCGCACTGTTATCACACCTAACTGCACATGTTCACCGGTCGAGCACACCTCCAAATCCACAATACATAATTATTTATAATAAAAAAAATTATATCTTTAAAAATACAATAACATAATTTTACAATAAAAATATTTTTATTAAATATTATCTAAATTAAATTATAATTAAAATAATTTAAAAATTTCAAACTAAGCTTACTTAAAAGCTAATATTTTATTGTAAATAAAATAATTTTTAAATTTTAATTTGAAACTTTCTAGAAACACTTTCCAGTACATCTACTTTGTTACGACTTATCTCATCTTACTAAACAACGAGAGTGACGGGCGATATGTACATATTTAATTCTTAATTCAAAATAATTTAATATTTAAAATTACTATTAAGTCCACTTTCAATTATAAATTTCATTATAATATCCATTTAAATAAATTTTATTGTAATTCATCTTAACTTTATTATAAACTACATAAAGACCTGAAATAATTATTAATATAAATAATAAAGAAAATTTATTTTCTTATAAAATAATCTGTTAACGGCAATAAATAAATTTTTAAATAAAGTAAGGTATCTTGAGGATTATCATTTAAAAGACAAATTCCCCTAATTAGATTTAAATACCGCCAATTTTTTTAAGTTTAAGGAGACCAGTACAACGACTTTTCGAGAAATTATCATAGTCCGAAATCAATTTATTTCATAACCAAAGTTCATTTCACATGAAAATATTTTTCTTTTTCAAAATCATGTGTCGTAAGGATTTTAGAGCACCGTTGGACCGATTCAGGTCATCTTGGATTCATTTTCTTCAGAAAACAAATCCTCATCATGTGAATGTAGGAATTTAAAAATAAAAAATTATGTCATAAGTTATGATCAATTTACCAAATTTGCAAAAATTATTATCACTCATTTCTTAAATAACTTGGCCAAAACGAAAAATTTTCAAAATTCCTACATTCACATGATGAGGATTCGTTTTCTGAAGAAAATGAATCCAAGATGACCTGAATCGGTTCAACGGTGCTCTGAAATCCTTACGACACATGATTTTGAAAAAGAAAAATATTTTGATGTGAAATGAACTTTGGTTATAAAATAAATTCATTTCGGACTATGTTAATTTCTCGAGAAGTCGCTGTACTGGTCCCCTTAAAGAACATAACTTATAATACTTTATTATTATTTTTAAATTCTAAAATAATAGGGTATCTAATCCTAGTTTAATTTAAAGATTTCATAATAATTTTTTTAATATAATTTTTAAAATAAAAAATTTCACTTAATTTATAATAATTTAAAACTACTTTTTAAAATAAATTATTTTATAAATAAAATTTACTTATATAAAATGTATAACCGCAATTGCTGGCACATTTTTTATCTATATTAATATAAATTATAATTCTAAATTTCTTTAATTATTAAAACTAAATACTGCAATTGAATTAAAAATTAAATTATTTTTTAAACAATTTAACTAACACACAAAAATTTACATGTAAAAAATTCATAAAATAAATTCTTAAGCCAAAATCAAACTTTTTAATATTTATTAAAAAGTGAAATTATTAAAAAGATAAGCTAAATAAGCTTATGGGTTCATACCCCATCTATAAAAATATTAATTTTTTTCTTTTTATTATTATATTTATATATATATATATACATTTATTATAGTCCTTTAAATAATTAAATATTTTTATTATTTAATAATGTAAGATGCATAAAGATTTTTGATATCTTTAGAAATAGTTTAATTCTATTTTAAATATATTGAAACAAAATTTATATTTTAAATTAAATTCCCTATAAATAAACCTTAATATAGCTCAAAAAAGCTATCTTCCCTAAGAAATACGTAAAATATAGCTCGCAGGAGCTATCTTCCCTAAGAAATACGTAAAATATAGCTCGCAGGAGCTATCTTCCCTAAGAAATACGTAAAATATAGCTCGCAAGAGCTATCTTCCCTAAGAAATACGTAAAATATAGCTCAAAAAAGCTATCTTCCCTAAGAAATACGTAAAATATAGCTCAAAAAAGCTATCTTCCCTAAGAAATACCTAAAATATAGCTCAAAAAAGCTATCTTCCCTAAGAAATACGTAAAATATAGCTCGCAAGAGCTATCTTCCCTAAGAAATACGTAAAATATAGCTCGCAAGAGCTATCTTCCCTAAGAAATACGTAAAATATAGCTCAAAAAAGCTATCTTCCCTAAGAAATACGTAAAATATAGCTCACAGGAGCTATCTTCCCTAAGAAATACGTAAAATATAGCTCAAAAAAGCTATCTTCCCTAAGAAATACGTAAAATATAGCTCGCAAGAGCTATCTTCCCTAAGAAATACGTAAAATATAGCTCAAAAAAGCTATCTTCCCTAAGAAATACGTAAAATATAGCTCGCAGGAGCTATCTTCCATAAGAAATACGTAAAATATAGCTCAAAAAAGTTATCTTCCCTAAGAAATACGTAAAATATAGCTCAAAAAAGCTATCTTCCCTAAGAAATACGTGAAATATAGCTCGCAGGAGCTATCTTCCCTAAGAAATACGTAAAATATAACTCGCAGGAGCTATCTTCCCTAAGAAATACGTAAAATATAGCTCGCAAGAGCTATCTTCCCTAAGAAATACGTAAAATATAGCTCAAAAAAGCTATCTTCCCTAAGAAATACGTAAAATATAGCTCGCAAGAGCTATCTTCCCTAAGAAATACGTAAAATATAGCTCGCAAGAGCTATCTTCCCTAAGAAATACGTAAAATATAGCTCAAAAAAGCTATCTTCCCTAAGAAATACGTAAAATATAGCTCGCAAGAGCTATCTTCCCTAAGAAATACGTAAAATATAGCTCGCAGGAGCTATCTTCCCTAAGAAATACGTAAAATATAGCTCGCAAGAGCTATCTTCCCTAAGAAATACGTAAAATATAGCTCGCAAGAGCTATCTTCCCTAAGAAATACGTAAAATATAGCTCAAAAAAGCTATCTTACCTAAGAAATACATAAAATATGGCTCAAAAAAGCTATCTTCCCTAAGAAATACGTAAAATATAGCTCGCAAGAGCTATCTTCCCTAAGAAATACGTAAAATATAGCTCAAAAAAGCTATCTTCCCTAAAAAATACGTAAAATATAGCTCGCAGGAGCTATCTTCCCTAAGAAATACGTAAAATATAGCTCGCAAGAGCTATCTTCCCTAAGAAATACGTAAAATATAGCTCAAAAAAGCTATCTTCCCTAAGAAATACGTAAAATATAGCTCACAGGAGCTATCTTCCCTAAGAAATACGTAAAATATAGCTCAAAAAAGCTATCTTCCCTAAGAAATACGTAAAATATAGCTCGCAAGAGCTATCTTCCCTAAGAAATACGTAAAATATAGCTCAAAAAAGCTATCTTCCCTAAGAAATACGTAAAATATAGCTCGCAGGAGCTATCTTCCCTAAGAAATACGTAAAATATAGCTCGCAAGAGCTATCTTCCCTAAGAAATACGTGAAATATAGCTCAAAAAAGCTATCTTCCCTAAGAAATACGTAAAATATAGCTCGCAGGAGCTATCTTCCCTAAGAAATACGTAAAATATAGCTCGCAAGAGCTATCTTCCCTAAGAAATACGTAAAATATAGCTCGCAAGAGCTATCTTCCCTAAGAAATACGTAAAATATAGCTCAAAAAAGCTAACTTCCCTAAGAAATACATAAAATATAGCTCAAAAAAGCTATCTTCCCTAAGAAATACGTAAAATATAGCTCGCAAGAGCTATCTTCCCTAAGAAATACGTAAAATATAGCTCAAAAAAGCTATCTTCCCTAAAAAATACGTAAAATATAGCTCGCAGGAGCTATCTTCCCTAAGAAATACGTAAAATATAGCTCAAAAAAGCTATCTTCCCTAAGAAATACATCTTAAAAAGTTATATTTTAAGTATCTTACCACAGATACACTGCTACAACAACTTATATATGGGGGTTTCCAGCTCATCTCGACCACCTTTCAGACCTGACCCCCTCGGATTCGAGTGAAACTTTTTTTTTGCTTCACTCAAGGCCCAAATTGAAACCTCAATTTTTTTCAGAATTTTTCGAGCCCCCGTCCCGGAGGCATAGATAGTGGAAATTTGCCATTTTATGAAATCCCAGAATTTTTGAACGATGATATCTTGAGATTGGCGAGTCATATCAATAAAAACAGGGTGGTCAATAGATTGGTCTTGAATTGAACTTTCTGAAAAAAAATATTTCGCAATTTTGCGATACCGTCCCGGCCGCTAGAAATTCATTTTAAAGCGAAAAATAGATTTTTCGATGATTTGGGCATTTTTTATTTTTTTTTATTTTTTTTCTAAAATTCTATGAAAAAAGACAAATTTTTTAGGCCCATACCGAAGATGGAGACTCTAATGGTTTGGAAGTCATGATTTTTTCAGTTTTTAAAAGTGTGCGAAACTGAGAATTTCAAGCGACAAACACCCGTCTCATCGGCTTTTTGATTTTTTTTCAATTCATGCGGTACAGTTCTTTGAATGAGAAGTCAATTCTAGTCGAATGAAACGAAAAAAAAATAAAACAGCCGATGAGACGGGTATTCGTCGCTTGAAATTCTCAGTTTCGCACACTTTCAAAAACTGAAAAAATCATAACTTCTAAACCATTAGAGTCTCCATCTTCGTTATGGACCTAAAAAATTTGTCTTTCTTCATAGAATTTTAGAAAAAAAAAATCAAAAAAATCAAAAATGCCCAAATCATCGAAAAATCCATTTTTCACTTTAAAATGAATTTCTAGCGGCCGGGACGGTATCGCAAAATTGCGAAATATTTTTTTTCAGAAAGTTCAATTCAAGACCAATCTATTGACCACCCTGTTTTTATTGATATGACTCGCCAATCTCAAGATATCATCGTTCAAAAATTCTGGGATTTCATAAAATGGCAAATTTCCACTATCTATGCCTCCGGGACGGGGGCTCGAAAAATTCTGAAAAAAATTGAGGTTTCAATTTGGGCCTTGAGTGAAGCAAAAAAAAAGTTTCACTCGAATCCGAGGGGGTCAGGTCTGGAAGGTGGTCGAGATGAGCTGGAAACCCCCATATAGATATCTTCCCACAGATAAACTACAACAACTCATATATAGCTATTCCATATAAAAATACATCTTAAAAAATTATATTTTAAATATCTTACCACAGATACACTGCTACAACAACTCATATATAGATATCTTCCCACAGATAAACTACAACAACTCATATACAGCTATTCCATATGAAAATACATCTTTAAAAGTTATATTTTAAATATCTTACCACAAATACACTTAAATATAATTCACAAATTATATTACCTCAAATATATATATATATATATATATAATAAAATTATTTATTGATAAATTAATAAATAAAATATTTAGAATCATATTCAACACCTAAACAACACCTTTCTTTGCATAAAATTTGAAGAATCAAATTCAATTCTTTTCGTAAATTTATAAAAATGAATTAATTTAATAAATTTATCCATTTAATGACACAACAAAAAAAAAAAATGTCAAAAACCAAGAAAAATGGCCCAAAATGACCCAAAATGGCCCAAAATCAAAAAGTTCCCCCAAAATCAAACAATTTTAAAATAACTCAAGTTTATAAATTTAAAGATAAAATTTATCTAACCCAAAGATGAAATATTATTAATATTATCCCACTAATATTAAATAAAATAGTAAATCTATACTTTCATTATTAAAATATAATAATAAGTATCATATTCAATACCAAATAATATCTTTCTCATTTAAATATATTATACAATATATATTATAATATATTTATAAATTATATATATATATATATATATATATATAAATATTTAATATATTAATATATATTATAATATATTTATAAATTATTTATATATAATATATAAATATTTAATATATTAATATATATTATAATATATTTATAAATTATTTATATATAGTATATAAATATTTAATATATTTATATTTAATTTATAAATTATCATTATGATTAATAAATATTATCTTATTTTTATAAGTTATTAGATATCTTCCTTTTAATTTTCCATATAAGTTTTGATTCATCTTATAGATGAACTTCATTTAATTAATATAATATTAATTAAATGGAAAGCTTTCTTAATATCTTTTAAATGATTATTAATTATTCTTTTAATTTAATAATCATTAAATGGATATTAATGGATATTTCAATAATTGATAAATGTAATATTGATTTATCCATTTAATGACACAGCAAAAAAAAAATGTCAAAAACCAAGAAAAATGGCCCAAAATGGCCCAAAATGGCCCAAAATGACCCAAAATGGCCCAAAATCAAAAAGTTCCCCCAAAATCAAACAATTTTAAAATAACTCAAGTTTATAAATTTAAAGATAAAATTTATCTAACCCAAAGATAAAATATTATTAATATTATCCCACTAATATTAAATAAAATAGTAAATCTATACTTTCATTATTAAAATATAATAATAAGTATCATATTCAATACCAAATAATATCTTTCTCATTTAAATATATTATACAATATATATTATAATATATTTATAAATTATATATATATATATATATATATATATATATATAGGAGGTGTGCTCGACCGGTGAATGAGTGCAGTGCGGTGTGATCATAGTGTGCAGAAAATACGGAAAAAAGTGGGAAAAAGGGAGGAAAAAAAAGGAGAAGGGACGGCAGAAGGGGGCAAACCCAGCACCGGGAAAAAGGAGAAAAAAAAGAAAAGAGGGAAACAAAAGGAAGTGAAGAGGTAAGCACGGGAATAGAGAAAGAGAAGAAGCAGGAGGTTAGGAAAAAAGGCGGGACTGAACGAGTAGGAACGCCGAATGGAGAAGGTGAGCCAGACAGAGAGAGCCACCTATACCCGAGAGCCAGAAAGAACGACAGAGCAAGAGGTGACCGATAAAGCAGGGAGCGAGACGACAGATAAGGTAGGAAGTGACATAGCGGTAACAGAGGACCAGCCGGTAGGTAAAAGGGGGAGACCGACCAAGGCGGAGCAGCTGAGAAGAGAAAGGACAAACAGCACAGGCGGCCTATGCGATTACCTAAAGAGGAAAAGAGACACAGAGACGGACTGGGTAACGGAGAAGCCGCAGAAAAAAGGCCAAAAGATGGCAATGGTGAGGACCCCGGAAAAAGAGGCAACGAAATCAGGAGCGGGGCAAAGCTGGCACACCCAAACAGTACAACTAATTCACACCATACAGCCAGAACAGACGAAACAAATGAATCAACCAAGAAAAAAGAATGACAGCGGAGAGGGAGATGGCGAAGAAGAAAGTATAAAAGAGATGCTAAGAACCATGATGGGGGACATAAGAGAAATGAGGGCAGAGAGAGGGAAAGACAAAGAAGAAATGAGATCAGAAATAGGAAAGATAAAAAGAGAAGTGATGGAGGAACTAAGACGCGGACAAGAGGAACGGAAGAAAAACGAGGAAGACTTAGAAAGAAAACTGGAAGCAAGAATGACAGCATTGGAGATTAAACTAATGACGGGAAAAGAGGAAGCAGAAAGAAGGATAAAAGAGCTAGAAGACGAGTTAGAAAGGAGAGATAAAATGGAGAGAAGAAACAACATAATAATTAGAGGTATACAGACAGAGGAAGGAGTAGAAACCCCACAGCAGATAAAGGATATAATGAACGGAATAGCGGAAAAGGAAGTAATGTGGTCCGAGGCAAAGGAGATAGGAAGAGCCAGAAGCGCAGTACTGGTGAAAATAAACAATTGGGAAGACAAGAAAGTGATAATGGAAAGAAAAGGGAAGCTCAAGGGATCCAAAATAACCATAGAAGAAGACCTAACGAAAAGAGAAAGGGAGGTGCAAGACAAAATATGGGACATAGCGAGAGCGGAAAGAGCGAAAGGAAACAGAACCAAAGTGGGCCACAGAAAGCTGGTAGTAGCCGGAAAGCTCTGGGAATGGGACGAGAAAAGCCAAAGTCTAAAAGCGAGAGAAGGAGACACAGAACTCAACAGAGGAGAATCAAGCAGAGGAGGAGGGGTAAGGGGAAGAGGAAGAGGGGGAAGAGGAAGAGGGAGAGGGGGAAGAGGAAGAGGGGGAAGAGGAGGCCACGAAGAGCAACACCCAAGAGAGCAGCAGGAAGAGATGGAAACATAGGAAAGAGAAAGAGGAAGAAAAGTTAGGAGTAGAGAAAGAAGCGAAAAGCGGGAGAGAAGGAGAGGAGAGGAAGAAGAAAAGAGGGGAGAAGGAAGAGAAGAAGAAGCAGAAGAAAAAATGAAAAAAGAAAACTGGAGACTAACATTCTGGAATGTAGCAGGCCTGACAAAGAAGGACGAAGAGTTCTGGAAAGGGCTAAAAGAGGCAGACGTATTGGTACTCGCAGAAACATGGGTCAACGAAACAGCATGGGAAAGAGTAAGAGAGAAATTGCCAAAAGGATATGACTGGCAAGTACAGCACGCAAAGAAAGAGCACAGAAAAGGGAGAGCACTAGGAGGAATGATAATGGGAATAAGGAAAGAGCTAAAAGAAGACGAAGAGGAGGAAAAAAGAGGAGAAGACAATACGAAAGAAGCACAAGAGGAAGGGTGGATGACCGGAAAGATAAAGATAGGACGAGAGAGATGGACAGTGATCGGGGTGTATATAAGAGAAGATATAGATAAAAAAAATGGAAAAGATCAAAGAGATAGACGAAAAAGAGGGAAAGCGGAGACTGATAATAGCTGGAGGGGACTTCAACGCGAGAACCGGAGAGAAAGGAGGAGAATACAGAGGAGAAAGCGGAAAGGAAGAAAGGCAAAGAAGATCAAAGGATAAAGTGATAAACAGAGAAGGAAGAAAACTACTAGAAGCCGCAGAAGAAATAGGGTGGGCGATAATGAACGGAAACACCGAAGGGGACGAAGAAGGAGAATTCACATTTACCGGAGGAAGAGGAGAAACAGTAATAGAGTGGATATATAAGGGGGGTTCTGGACCAATCTGTTTTACTGGCCGAGCTGTGCGGGTAAGTTACCGACCGTGCGGGGTAAGTTACCGACCGTCGGATGGTAACGATTTGGGTACCGATCGTCGATCTTTGTTACCGACAATCTGATGGCTGCAATTTTCGATCGTGCGATGGCGCCACTGCCGATTGTTACCGATATTCCGATGGTAACGATCGAGAATCCTGCATTGCCGATCTCCGCTTACCGACAATCTGATGGTTGCGATTTGCCGTCATGCGATGGCGCCACCATGGATTGTCGATCTTTAGTTACCGATAGTCCGATGGTAACGATCCGATCATTAGTTACCGATAGTCCGATGGTAACGATCCGATCATCAGTTACCGATAGTCCGATGGTAACGATCCGATCATTAGTTAGCTATAGTCTGATGGCTGCAATTTTCCTGCAATTTTCAGTCTTGCGATGGCGCCACTAACGATTCGGATCATGGTAACGATTACCGATCTTTTTTTCTTACCGACAATCGATCCAAGATGGCTGAAATATCTAATTCTTAGCTTATATATACGAATTATACTAGCTGAAATGCTTAAAGTGTGACAGGGTGTTATATATGCAATCAATGACGCGAATTATCTGATAATATATGCGTTTATTTGTTATGTCTCAAGTCTAACCTATTCTAAAATACAACAATTTCAATAATAATAATAATAATAATGGCCGTAACATTTATCCCTCATCTGTATTCATCATCATTCCCTATGAGAATGGGATCTGAAAATAGAAAAAGTGAGCTTAGATGTGTCATAATGATTCCTCAATGATAAATCATACACACTATTCTTCTTCAGACGCATTCTGTATATCTTGATCATATTCGCCCTCGCTACCGCTATCCAGTCTTTCGTCTATTCGATCCCGAAGAACCATAGAGACTGCATAATCTTCGGAATTCGGGTAATAATGTTCATCATGCGCCTTCTTAAACCACCAACAGCGAATATCGTGGTCTATCTGAAGCTTCGCCTGGACACCATTGATTGTTATCACGGCACCATCCACACAACGCCTGGTTACATATGGCTTCAGCTGTGGATCAACCAAGTCATCAAGATTAGGAGCATTACCCCATTCCACAGGAGTCGCCCAATCATATCGTGCGTGAATTCCTTGAACAAATACATAATCAACTTAGCAATTCTAAAATAACAATATTGTATCCAGACATCGGGCTCTACTTACGATTGCGCATGTTTGCGGAATTATGAGCCATCACATCGATATCTTTCCCCATCATCTCGTCTATTCGATACCGAAGAACATTGGCGATTGCATAATCTTCAGGATTAGGGTAAGCCTGATAATGATCCACTCTCCTAAACCACCAACAGCGAATATTGTTGTCTATTCGGAGGCCAGCCTGGATACCATTAATTGTTATTAAGGCACGATCCACACGTTGTCTGATTACATATGGTTCTAGTTGTGTATTGATCAATGCACCAAGATGAGAATCATTACCCCACTCCACAGGGGTTGCCCAATTGTATCGTGAGGAAACGTCTTGAATAGAACACAAGATTAACTTAGCACTTGTAAAATAATATCATATGAAGACATCAGGCTCTACTTACAATAGTATATGCTTGCACGATTACCAGCCATCACGTTCAGGGATTTTCCTTTGATTCTATGAACTTGCACTATTCGCCGATCTTTTCAGACTGAAAATTGTCTTTTTCGTCTTAAACTAACCAGGCAGGGGTTAGGTTGCATCCTGTTTGCTGCATACCATCCCCAAAATAAAATCAAACTCAACCAACCAGAGAACACCTCTCAAAGACACCACCTCGGCTCATAGAAACCGGCAAGTCCCAAAGGATCGAGCAATAAATATCATTCAGAAGTTTTTCACTATACTTTCGTCGCTCGAAAAACGCTAGAATTCTGCAAACACGAAGATTGCAATAATCAAAAGATCCCACCTAGGCTCATAAAAATCGACAAATCTCCAAGGATCAAGCAATAAATATCATTCAGAAGTTTTTCACACCCTCTTGCCGCTCAAAACGTTAGAAGTTTGTGAAGACACAGATCGCAATAATCAAACGAGCACACCTCGGCCCATAAAAATCGTGCATAATCTTCAGGATCCTGGTAATACCGATAATTATCCACCTTCCTCAACAACCAACAGTGAATATTGTTGTCTATTTGAAGCCTTGCCTGGATACCATTCTTTGTTATCATGACAGCATTCACACGTTGCCTGGCTGTATATAGTTTTAGCTGTGTATCAACCAATCCACCAAGATGAGGATCATTATTCCATTCTACAGGGGTTTTTCAGTCATATTGTGCGTAAAATCCTCGAATATAACACATGATTAACTTGGTAATTGTCAAATAATATCATATAAAGATATCAGGCCCTACTTACGGTGGTGCATATTTGCGAAATTACGAGCCATCACGTTCAACGATTTTCCTATGATTCTATGAACTTTCACTATTCACCGATCTTCTTTCAAAAACTGGAAGTTGTCTTCTTTTCTCAAACTGATCAGGCGGGTGGGTTGCATCCTATTGGCTGTATACCACAAAAAAGAATCAACCCCAGCCAAACAGTTATCAAAATAGTCCGCCACAGATAAAATCGGCAAGTCTCAATGGATAGAGCGATAAAACGTCATTTAGAAGTTTTTTCACGCTTTTCGCTGATCAGGACGGAAAATTGATCATAAAATCAGTCAACCCTTGACGAATAAAGCAATAAATGCTGTTCAGAGCATCCGAATTTTTCACCCATTCTTCGGTGATTCTAAACGCTTTAATTTTTTGCGGAACGCCATCTGCGTTTGATTTATAAACAGAATTTGGTTGTAAAGTTATTGCAACAATAGTGGTCAAATACATCATATTCCAATCAACGAGAATCGGAAAGGTTCTAGACAAGGACCCTATTCGACTAGACCTGCTGAACAAAGAGGTGGATGAAAAATGATTGCAGGACTACTCTATCTAAAGAGATTATACAACAAATTTGAATTTTCAGGCAAAATTTAGACACACACACACACACACATGTAATGCGATGGGTTGAGTTGAATAAAAAACAATGAAATTGTGATTACATTTGCAGGGTGATGCTAATTATATAATAGAGTCGTGTTCCCCACCACCGTTCCTCAGTCATTTGCCTGTTATCGAAAAAATCGGATTCGTCGGTGGACATCATCCCATGGTTGGTGATTAGCTCTAGCTGTTGCAAAAAAAAAAAAAAAAATAAAAATAAAAAAGAAGCTCGGTTGAGCCACTTCTCATCCATATCCTCCTTCAAAACGAATCTTCTTGAATCCATTCAGGTGTACAACCCACGACAAACAGATTCAAACATGTCCATTGAATGATCAAATATATTGGATATAATATTAGAATCAAATGAAATTCTGTTGGACAAAAGTATAAAGGCCGAGGTCCACCAGCCGGCAGCGAACAGCGGTGACCGGCCGAAAACAGTGATTCACATTCAAAACACGGACCAAATCTAACTTTAACGCCAGATTTGGTCGATGTATGGGATGTGAACCACTGTTTTGCCGTTTGCCACCGCTCGCTGCCGGCTAATGTGTTTCAGCCTTAACTGGAAGCATTGCCGGGAAATAGAAATCTATAATACAAGTACTTACTATGATATTCCCATAGGTGTTACGTCATGAATAAATGTTATGTAAAGGATGCGAATCACTAGTTAGATGCGTTGACATTCTGATCTCGAATTGGTAGAGTTCTATGTTTGTTACCGAGTCTTGAATAGATAGTTCTTCGAGGTGTTGTCTAACTCTTATCTATCGATGTAAATGCGTTTTATCAGTCGCCACTATGCGGAGGTGAGATAAATGATCGATGATTTTACTTTCAATTAACAATATTCATTTAACAATCCGTCGGAAATTTTGGTTGTTAATCTCGCGCATAAATGCCAATTAACTTTAGTTTGCAATTTTGATAGTTATACAGGGTGTATCACCTCATGTGTTCAGAATTGGAGGGACTCAGTCGACGCGAAGCCACGTCTCTATAGCCTATCAACAAACAAGAGATTTTCGTAGAGCGAAATTCTCACGAGAATAGAAGATACAATTTCTTGGTTTTGGAAAAAAAAAAATGTCAACAACGACTATTAATATTTGTATTGATAGAGAGGGCAGACAATTCGAGGCGTATGTGTCAGCGTCAGAGTGAATAAGTACTTATAACAAGCACATTAAATCGTTGTTGACATTTTTTCCTACACCAAGAAATTGTATCATCTATTCTTGTGAGAAGGGATACCATGCTCATAATAACAACATGCCGACTTACCTCTCTGTCCCGAATATTTCACACCACCGAGTAGTAAAATTAGAAAACTTGCGACAATGCTTCTACCTAAGGAAAAATATGTTCTACACTATCGTAATTTGAAACAGTGCATCAAATTTGGTTTAAAGCTGACGAAAGTGCACAGAATTCTAAGGTTCGCACAATCACCATGGTTAAAATCATACATAGATCTCAATACAAATATGCGAAAGCAATCGAAAACGAATTTGAGAAGAATTTCTACAAGTTTATGAATGACGCTGTATTTGGCAAGACCATGAAGAATGTGCGTAACCATAAGAACGTGAAACTAATCACGAAGTGGGAGGGTAGGGGCGGTGCACGTGCTCCCATTGCAAGGCCAACATTTCATAGTTGTACCATATTTTCTGAAGATATGGTGATTATTCAGCTAAGTCGAACCACTGTATATTTCAATAAGTCCATCTACATTGGTGCTGCTATTCTCGATCTTTCGAAAATATTTCTATACAACTTCCACTATGATTATGTAAAAAATAATTTTTCAAGTACCGAATCAAAATTAATGTATACCGATACAGATAGCCTGATATATCAATTTACTGTTCCAAATATCTATGAAATCATCAAGCGTGATGTTGCTACAATGTTCGATACATCAGACTATCCACCGAATAATACCTACGGCATTCCCCTGTTGAATAAAAAACGTCTTGGTCTGATGAAGGACGAAAATAATGGAAAAATTATGACCGAATTTATCGGATTGCGCGCAAAACTCTATACATTCAGAACTTGTGGTGATACTGATAAGAAACGTGCAAAGGGTGTAAAAGACTCGACATTAAAATCTATCACGTTTGATGATTACAAACGATGCCTTTTCGGTTATCAAAATTTGGTTGAGCAACAGTGTATGATAAGAAGTAGTCGACATACAGTAAGCACTATTATACAGAATAAGTTAGCTCTAAGCTGGTGTGACGATAAGCGAAAATTAATACCTGGTAAAACTGATACTTTACCTTGGGGTTACCAAGATGTTGCAAACTTGTAAATTTCTCACATTTTCTCACATTTTCTCACATTTTCTCACATTTTCTCACATTTTCTCAAATAATTTCCCATTTACTTTACACGTGAATGTGAGAAAATGTGAGAAAATGTGAGAAAATGTGAGAAAATGTGAGAAAATGTGAGAAAATGTGAGAAAATGTGAGAAAATGAGAGAAAATGTGTGTGAAAACATTTTTCCGCAATTATCATGTAAGCTAGCATTAAGATTGAGGAGGGTGAAGAAACAAATGTAAATATGTTGATAATAAATTTATTCATGAAAATTATATTACATATCCGATTTATTTATCCAACTATTATGTGAGCCGTCGAATCCCAGCCATTTTACATAGAGTTGATCACCACGCCTCCGCAAGACTTTTTCTACAAGATAGCCATCGGGATATTGCACCCTGCTGAGCTCCTCCTCGTAAAATCCGCCTTCAATGGGCTGATTCAGGTAGTCGGTGAGTTTGTAAGTTGGAGGGTTGGTATTTTTCACCTCATGAATCGTAAATATTTCCGCATTCTAAACCGCTTCTTCTCGTGCTATAGCCGCGGCATCCTGACATGCTGCCGTCTTCAGATCCTGTCCTCGCCGCTTGATGGCATTTGCCACTATTCGAAGATCCGATGGTATAAGGGCAGTTTTCACGATTTTCAACATTTGTCTCATCCAAAAAGGTCTGTCCACTAAGGTCGAACACGTCACGATTTGCACGACTATCCACAACTCAAGTGTACCGATAATATTACGTAGAACCGTCGTCACCTCCTGCTCAGTATTCATTCCCTTGACTCGATGTTTTTTTTCCCCTTTTTTTTTTACTTTTTTTTACTTTTTTTCCTTTTCTTTTCCTTTTTTCCCCCTTTTCTTTTCCTTTTCTTTTCCTCTTTTTTTCCTTTTCTTTTTTTTTTTTTTTTTTTCTCAATCCTAACCTGGGTTAATTTCAACTATCCTAACCTAAGAGAATTTCATCGATCCTAATCTAAGAAAACTTATGTATACTTATCGAATGGAAATAATTATATATGGTGAATGTAGGGAAAGGATAGGGTAGGTAAAAGACGCACAGGTGAATATTGTTATAATGGTTGTTTATTCATATCATTCAATATTTATAAAGGTAAAGATTCAAACTTATGTTTACTAAAAAAGGTTCAAGCTTATAACTAAGATTTATTTAACAGTATTGCGTATAAAAATTACAACTAATTATGTTAAGGCTTATTCTAGAGAAAGAACAGTCGTTTCTTATGCTAAATGCTCAACGTGGGTATACACTATATGTTGAATCCATGGATCCCTTAATTTCCTCGGATATGTCAAGAGCGAACAGAGCCTTTAGTTCAAGCAAAACAATTTTATACATATACGTACTAAGATTCGGCTTCAAATTCGACTGTACCCCATCCAGCCGTTCGTTAATATCTTTTAAGACAAGATCTGTGAAACGATAAAGAGGTGTATCCGTAAAGCCAAACGCATTCGCCAGTGTAGAGAGTTCCCTTACCATTTCGTCTTTAAGTTCGTTCACAGGAACCGCATGTTCTCTTAGACGACATAAATGATTACAGACGCACCCCGATATGGCATTTAGTCCATCGAACGATGTTTTCTGCAGCACGATGGACGGCGAGTCCAACCTCCGTTTCTTAAGACTGGTGGAATTGTAAGTAGATGACTCATCGTCTGTGTCTCGATCTTCTTCCTTTTTCCACTGCTCAGCTGGTTCTGTTAGCTTGATGGCTCTCGAACCGTGAGCCAAGATGAAGGAAACGGTATAACCGTTCACATCTATGGTCGTAGTATCGGTAGAAACGGCTGGAGTATAGGCTGTGGTCGTTGGTTTAGCGAAGTATTCGTTGATTTTGCTCAACTTTGTTAAAAAGTTCCACCAAACATCAGTTTTCATCGCGATAATACTTCCACCTTGACCACTGAGCTGCACAATAGGCTCGAAACGTTCTCCGACTAAAGAATATCCAACCGAGACTGTCGTTGAAAACGAAGGGTTTATTCCATATGTGGATGATAGTAGCATCCGCCTGGTTGGTCGCAGAGGGTCAATTATGAGGGGTTTATCAACTGAATGAGGTTTTTGTAATGCACGCACAGATTGAGAGTTAAACATGATGAAATTATGATTCAGACACTGAAGAATATTGATGCAGAGTAACTGTTTTTCACTGTTGCAAGCACGGGCTATTCGTAACTACTGGCGTAGATGCTTACAGACCCCTTAATATTTCAAGAAAAACCCCCCACTACTGGGTGAGGTTTTATTATTCCTCAGAGGGTAGGGACAAGTTTTTCAGCTAGGCTGAGGGATTTCACGGTTGTAGCAGTGGACGCAGCACTTACATATAAAATCAGCGTAGCTCTGGGATACCATAGGTGCCGACCCCTGCATTATGCCCAGGCAGTATGCCGTTTATGGCTTTGCAGGTAGCTGTGGACTTTGGCCTAAAAGTTTGAAGGAAAAGTTTGCAAGGCTTCAATCTGCACGGATAGGTTCAAGTAATTACTTTTGGGTTATATTGCCGTCTGTTGTAAAACCGACCCTAGAAAAAAAATAAAGAACCCCCGTCTCTTTGGAAACTATTTGTCAGGTCAGGCCTACCAGTTTCAGCCTGTCTAATAGTACGACGCGACAATGGTCCGGTAATAATTACTTTTCTTAGCAACCCAACAATATGAATGTATTATACGGTGTACGCCTTTCAAACAGATAATCGGCCATTTACGGTGCCATTGTTCAAGTAACGTTGGAGAATAAACACTGTATTATATACCCGCAAAATTCGTCGAAAGATGGCAATTATACTCTGCTGGTTAAACATTTAAAGATTTGTTTGTCAGGGGGTAGCTTAAGGCAGTGAAAGGAAATAGATAGGTGTACGATGCAGCTGCCTTTGTAATCAGCCTGCCCCAAAAATGTAATTAACTGATTTCTATTTTCAAGTTCACGCTTCGACTACCCCGCAAAGGTGCAAGTGTACGTTCTTTTGTCTCGCGTGTCATGGTGCGGTAGGGGATTAACGATGACCGCTATGCCGGTTCAGACTTGCGGGCGTAAGGGACGCAATGGTAAATACCGATTTTGTATGTTCAAGTTCACGCTCCGGCTACCCTTGCGAAGGTAGTACATTCTTTTGTCCTGTGTGCAGAGGTGCGGTTGGGGGATTAGAGGCGCACTGCATGCAGGTACAGACTTGCGGGCGCAAGGGCCGGTCGGGTGAAAAGCAATATGAAGGTGACGACAGTCAGGTCGAAGTATAGTGACAGTGTTTCAGGTAGGCAAAAATGGTCAAGGATTGGCGGGTGGTAGTAATATCAACGATTGGTTCATTTACACTGAGTGGGGATGAGCAGGGTACCAAGCATAACATATATAGACTCGCCAAAATCGTGTCATTTTATCAGTTTGAAAAACTATTCAGTAGGGGAGACTCTGCTGGTTGTGATCTTCTGATTTCGAGTGGTTTAACAATTACTGTTGCGTTTGTTTTTTCATTCGTGAAAGGCATTGTAACCAAGCGAACAAGTTTGAGCTTCGAGAAAATTCTGGACAAGTCCTTATTTTTCTTTTGATTGAATTTATTTTGGAGGATATTTTTTGCGATGAATCGTGTTGAGGATAAACGTATCGTATCAACCGTGAAAGGTATAATCCTGACGGTGATACGGTACCTCGAAACTACAAGACCGGAAGTTGTTACGAAACGTATGCGTGAATGGTACCATCGAGTCAAGGGAATGAATACTGAGCAGGAGGTGACGACGGTTCTACGTAATATTATCGGTACACTTGAGTTGTGGATAGTCGTGCAAATCGTGACGTGTTCGACCTTAGTGGACAGACCTTTTTGGATGAGACAAATGTTGAAAATCGTGAAAACTGCCCTTATACCATCGGATCTTCGAATAGTGGCAAATGCCATCAAGCGGCGAGGACAGGATCTGAAGACGGCAGCATGTCAGGATGCCGCGGCTATAGCACGAGAAGAAGCGGTTTAGAATGCGGAAATATTTACGATTCATGAGGTGAAAAATACCAACCCTCCAACTTACAAACTCACCGACTACCTGAATCAGCCCATTGAAGGCGGATTTTACGAGGAGGAGCTCAGCAGGGTGCAATATCCCGATGGCTATCTTGTAGAAAAAGTCTTGCGGAGGCGTGGTGATCAACTCTATGTAAAATGGCTGGGATTCGACGGCTCACATAATAGTTGGATAAATAAATCGGATATGTAATATAATTTTCATGAATAAATTTATTATCAACATATTTACATTTGTTTCTTCACCCTCCTCAATCTTAATGCTAGCTTACATGATAATTGCGGAAAAATGTTTTCACACACATTTTCTCTCATTTTCTCACATTTTCTCACATTTTCTCACATTTTCTCACATTTTCTCACATTTTCTCACATTTTCTCACATTTTCTCACATTCACGTGTAAAGTAAATGGGAAATTATTTGAGAAAATGTGAGAAAATGTGAGAAAATGTGAGAAAATGTGAGAAAATGTGAGAAATTTACAAGTTTGCAACATCTTGGTAACCCCAAGGTAAAGTATCAGTTTTACCAGGTATTAATTTTCGCTTATCGTCACACCAGCTTAGAGCTAACTTATTCTGTATAATAGTGCTTACTGTATGTCGACTACTTCTTATCATACACTGTTGCTCAACCAAATTTTGATAACCGAAAAGGCATCGTTTGTAATCATCAAACGTGATAGATTTTAATGTCGAGTCTTTTACACCCTTTGCACGTTTCTTATCAGTATCACCACAAGTTCTGAATGTATAGAGTTTTGCGCGCAATCCGATAAATTCGGTCATAATTTTTCCATTATTTTCGTCCTTCATCAGACCAAGACGTTTTTTATTCAACAGGGGAATGCCGTAGGTATTATTCGGTGGATAGTCTGATGTATCGAACATTGTAGCAACATCACGCTTGATGATTTCATAGATATTTGGAACAGTAAATTGATATATCAGGCTATCTGTATCGGTATACATTAATTTTGATTCGGTACTTGAAAAATTATTTTTTACATAATCATAGTGGAAGTTGTATAGAAATATTTTCGAAAGATCGAGAATAGCAGCACCAATGTAGATGGACTTATTGAAATATACAGTGGTTCGACTTAGCTGAATAATCACCATATCTTCAGAAAATATGGTACAACTATGAAATGTTGGCCTTGCAATGGGAGCACGTGCACCGCCCCTACCCTCCCACTTCGTGATTAGTTTCACGTTCTTATGGTTACGCACATTCTTCATGGTCTTGCCAAATACAGCGTCATTCATAAACTTGTAGAAATTCTTCTCAAATTCGTTTTCGATTGCTTTCGCATATTTGTATTGAGATCTATGTATGATTTTAACCATGGTGATTGTGCGAACCTTAGAATTCTGTGCACTTTCGTCAGCTTTAAACCAAATTTGATGCACTGTTTCAAATTACGATAGTGTAGAACATATTTTTCCTTAGGTAGAAGCATTGTCGCAAGTTTTCTAATTTTACTACTCGGTGGTGTGAAATATTCGGGACAGAGAGGTAAGTCGGCATGTTGTTATTATGAGCATGGTATCCCTTCTCACAAGAATAGATGATACAATTTCTTGGTGTAGGAAAAAATGTCAACAACGATTTAATGTGCTTGTTATAAGTACTTATTCACTCTGACGCTGACACATACGCCTCGAATTGTCTGCCCTCTCTATCAATACAAATATTAATAGTCGTTGTTGACATTTTTTTTTTTCCAAAACCAAGAAATTGTATCTTCTATTCTCGTGAGAATTTCGCTCTACGAAAATCTCTTGTTTGTTGATAGGCTATAGAGACGTGGCTTCGCGTCGACTGAGTCCCTCCAATTCTGAACACATGAGGTGATACACCCTGTATAACTATCAAAATTGCAAACTAAAGTTAATTGGCATTTATGCGCGAGATTAACAACCAAAATTTCCGACGGATTGTTAAATGAATATTGTTAATTGAAAGTAAAATCATCGATCATTTATCTCACCTCCGCATAGTGGCGACTGATAAAACGCATTTACATCGATAGATAAGAGTTAGACAACACCTCGAAGAACTATCTATTCAAGACTCGGTAACAAACATAGAACTCTACCAATTCGAGATCAGAATGTCAACGCATCTAACTAGTGATTCGCATCCTTTACATAACATTTATTCATGACGTAACACCTATGGGAATATCATAGTAAGTACTTGTATTATAGATTTCTATTTCCCGGCAATGCTTCCAGTTAAGGCTGAAACACATTAGCCGGCAGCGAGCGGTGGCAAACGGCAAAACAGTGGTTCACATCCCATACATCGACCAAATCTGGCGTTAAAGTTAGATTTGGTCCGTGTTTTGAATGTGAATCACTGTTTTCGGCCGGTCACCGCTGTTCGCTGCCGGCTGGTGGACCTCGGCCTTTATACTTTTGTCCAACAGAATTTCATTTGATTCTAATATTATATCCAATATATTTGATCATTCAATGGACATGTTTGAATCTGTTTGTCGTGGGTTGTACACCTGAATGGATTCAAGAAGATTCGTTTTGAAGGAGGATATGGATGAGAAGTGGCTCAACCGAGCTTCTTTTTTATTTTTATTTTTTTTTTTTTTTTTGCAACAGCTAGAGCTAATCACCAACCATGGGATGATGTCCACCGACGAATCCGATTTTTTCGATAACAGGCAAATGACTGAGGAACGGTGGTGGGGAACACGACTCTATTATATAATTAGCATCACCCTGCAAATGTAATCACAATTTCATTGTTTTTTATTCAACTCAACCCATCGCATTACATGTGTGTGTGTGTGTGTGTGTGTGTGTGTGTGTGTGTCTAAATTTTGCCTGAAAATTCAAATTTGTTGTATAATCTCTTTAGATAGAGTAGTCCTGCAATCATTTTTCATCCACCTCTTTGTTCAGCAGGTCTAGTCGAATAGGGTCCTTGTCTAGAACCTTTCCGATTCTCGTTGATTGGAATATGATGTATTTGACCACTATTGTTGCAATAACTTTACAACCAAATTCTGTTTATAAATCAAACGCAGATGGCGTTCCGCAAAAAATTAAAGCGTTTAGAATCACCGAAGAATGGGTGAAAAATTCGGATGCTCTGAACAGCATTTATTGCTTTATTCGTCAAGGGTTGACTGATTTTATGATCAATTTTCCGTCCTGATCAGCGAAAAGCGTGAAAAAACTTCTAAATGACGTTTTATCGCTCTATCCATTGAGACTTGCCGATTTTATCTGTGGCGGACTATTTTGATAACTGTTTGGCTGGGGTTGATTCTTTTTTGTGGTATACAGCCAATAGGATGCAACCCACCCGCCTGATCAGTTTGAGAAAAGAAGACAACTTCCAGTTTTTGAAAGAAGATCGGTGAATAGTGAAAGTTCATAGAATCATAGGAAAATCGTTGAACGTGATGGCTCGTAATTTCGCAAATATGCACCACCGTAAGTAGGGCCTGATATCTTTATATGATATTATTTGACAATTACCAAGTTAATCATGTGTTATATTCGAGGATTTTACGCACAATATGACTGAAAAACCCCTGTAGAATGGAATAATGATCCTCATCTTGGTGGATTGGTTGATACACAGCTAAAACTATATACAGCCAGGCAACGTGTGAATGCTGTCATGATAACAAAGAATGGTATCCAGGCAAGGCTTCAAATAGACAACAATATTCACTGTTGGTTGTTGAGGAAGGTGGATAATTATCGGTATTACCAGGATCCTGAAGATTATGCACGATTTTTATGGGCCGAGGTGTGCTCGTTTGATTATTGCGATCTGTGTCTTCACAAACTTCTAACGTTTTGAGCGGCAAGAGGGTGTGAAAAACTTCTGAATGATATTTATTGCTTGATCCTTGGAGATTTGTCGATTTTTATGAGCCTAGGTGGGATCTTTTGATTATTGCAATCTTCGTGTTTGCAGAATTCTAGCGTTTTTCGAGCGACGAAAGTATAGTGAAAAACTTCTGAATGATATTTATTGCTCGATCCTTTGGGACTTGCCGGTTTCTATGAGCCGAGGTGGTGTCTTTGAGAGGTGTTCTCTGGTTGGTTGAGTTTGATTTTATTTTGGGGATGGTATGCAGCAAACAGGATGCAACCTAACCCCTGCCTGGTTAGTTTAAGACGAAAAAGACAATTTTCAGTCTGAAAAGATCGGCGAATAGTGCAAGTTCATAGAATCAAAGGAAAATCCCTGAACGTGATGGCTGGTAATCGTGCAAGCATATACTATTGTAAGTAGAGCCTGATGTCTTCATATGATATTATTTTACAAGTGCTAAGTTAATCTTGTGTTCTATTCAAGACGTTTCCTCACGATACAATTGGGCAACCCCTGTGGAGTGGGGTAATGATTCTCATCTTGGTGCATTGATCAATACACAACTAGAACCATATGTAATCAGACAACGTGTGGATCGTGCCTTAATAACAATTAATGGTATCCAGGCTGGCCTCCGAATAGACAACAATATTCGCTGTTGGTGGTTTAGGAGAGTGGATCATTATCAGGCTTACCCTAATCCTGAAGATTATGCAATCGCCAATGTTCTTCGGTATCGAATAGACGAGATGATGGGGAAAGATATCGATGTGATGGCTCATAATTCCGCAAACATGCGCAATCGTAAGTAGAGCCCGATGTCTGGATACAATATTGTTATTTTAGAATTGCTAAGTTGATTATGTATTTGTTCAAGGAATTCACGCACGATATGATTGGGCGACTCCTGTGGAATGGGGTAATGCTCCTAATCTTGATGACTTGGTTGATCCACAGCTGAAGCCATATGTAACCAGGCGTTGTGTGGATGGTGCCGTGATAACAATCAATGGTGTCCAGGCGAAGCTTCAGATAGACCACGATATTCGCTGTTGGTGGTTTAAGAAGGCGCATGATGAACATTATTACCCGAATTCCGAAGATTATGCAGTCTCTATGGTTCTTCGGGATCGAATAGACGAAAGACTGGATAGCGGTAGCGAGGGCGAATATGATCAAGATATACAGAATGCGTCTGAAGAAGAATAGTGTGTATGATTTATCATTGAGGAATCATTATGACACATCTAAGCTCACTTTTTCTATTTTCAGATCCCATTCTCATAGGGAATGATGATGAATACAGATGAGGGATAAATGTTACGGCCATTATTATTATTATTATTATTGAAATTGTTGTATTTTAGAATAGGTTAGACTTGAGACATAACAAATAAACGCATATATTATCAGATAATTCGCGTCATTGATTGCATATATAACACCCTGTCACACTTTAAGCATTTCAGCTAGTATAATTCGTATATATAAGCTAAGAATTAGATATTTCAGCCATCTTGGATCGATTGTCGGTAAGAAAAAAAGATCGGTAATCGTTACCATGATCCGAATCGTTAGTGGCGCCATCGCAAGACTGAAAATTGCAGGAAAATTGCAGCCATCAGACTATAGCTAACTAATGATCGGATCGTTACCATCGGACTATCGGTAACTGATGATCGGATCGTTACCATCGGACTATCGGTAACTAATGATCGGATCGTTACCATCGGACTATCGGTAACTAAAGATCGACAATCCATGGTGGCGCCATCGCATGACGGCAAATCGCAACCATCAGATTGTCGGTAAGCGGAGATCGGCAATGCAGGATTCTCGATCGTTACCATCGGAATATCGGTAACAATCGGCAGTGGCGCCATCGCACGATCGAAAATTGCAGCCATCAGATTGTCGGTAACAAAGATCGACGATCGGTACCCAAATCGTTACCATCCGACGGTCGGTAACTTACCTCGCACGGTCGGTAACTTACCCCGCACGGTCGGTAACTTACCCGCACAGCTCGGCCGGTAAAACAGATTGGTCCAGAACCCCCCTTATATATCTACTTAATAGACTACGTAATAGGAGGCACGGAAGTAATAGAGAAAGTGAGGAGAATAAAGGTAGGAGACAGAATAGACTCAGATCACCACCCGATATCAGTAGAAATAAAAGCCGAGGCGTGGGAAAGAAAAGAGGAAAGAGCGCGGAAAGGAAACATGAGAGGGAAATGGTCAAGAGAAGGAAGGGAAAAACTAGCAAGGGAGGTAAGGTGGGGAGAGAGAGAAGAGAGGGAAATAAACGAAGAAATCGAGGAAAGAATCAAGGAAATAAAAGAAATAGCGGAAGAAGAAGGAAAAAAAGAAAGAGCACGAGGGAAGAAGGTAAAAGGATGGTGGGACGAGGAGACAAAAGAAAAAAAGAAAGGAGTGAGAAAGGCGCTGAGAAAGTGGAGAGAGGGGAAAGTAGGAAAAGAAACGTACAAAAAAATGAAGAAGGAGTACAGTAAGACATGCGAGGAAAAAAAACGGGAGGAAAACGAAAGGTTTATAAAAGAGGCTGAGGAGGCCAGTACGGAAATCAAAGTTTGGGGTATAATAAACAGAGAAAGGAAAAGGAGAAAGAAAGTAAATGAAAACATAGAGATGGGGGAGTGGAAGGAACACTTCATGAGACTGCTAGGGGGAACGGAGAACAAAGCCACTGCGGGAAGGACAGACATGAAGAGAGTGGAAGATGAGGAGAAAGAGATAAGCAGAGAAGAAGTAAAGACAACGATAAGAAAGCTAAAGGAGGGGAAAGCACCCGGAGGAGACGAGGTAACAAATGAAATTTGGAAATATGGAGGAGAAGAAGCGTTAGAGTGGGTATGGAGAACATGCAATAGAGTGTGGAGAGGGGAAGGATGGCCCGAAGCGTGGAAAGAAGGAATAATCGTACCAATAGTGAAGACAGGGGAAGGAAAAAAAGCGGAGGAGTACAGAGGAGTCACACTCATGCCAACACTGTATAAGATATACGGAACGATACTAGCGACAAGGCTGGAGAAAGAAATGGAAGAAAAAAAGATGATCCCACAGAACCAAACTGGCTTCAGGAAAGGCATGGGAACCATGGATAATATATACGTGCTGAACCACCTAATTAACAGGAGAATAAACAGAAAAGGAGGAAGCCTAATCGTGCTATTCATAGACCTAAAAGCAGCATTCGACTCAGTGAACAGAGAAAAGTTATGGGAGGCGATGAAGAAGAGGGGAGTAAGAAAAGAACTAGTATCGAGGGTAAGAGAGGTGTATAAGGAAACGAAGAACAGAGTAAGGGTAGGGGAGAAAGTGAGTGAGGAATTCTGGACAGTCAGCGGAGTGAGGCAGGGATGCCCACTGAGCTCCTATCTCTTCAACCTGCTAACGGCGGACATGGAGGAGGAAATGAGCAAGACAGGAGAGGCAGGGGGAGTAAAGCTGGGAAACGGAAGGACGTACACACTCGCGTATGCGGATGACGTGGCCGTGATGGCAGAGGAAGAAAAAGGGATGGAAATGATAATAAAAAGACTAGAAAAGTACCTAGACGAGAAGAGGCTAACGCTAAATGCAAAAAAAACAAAAATCATGAGATGCAGAAAGGCAGGAGGGAGATACAAAAAAGTGAACTGGGAATGGAAGGGGGAGGAGATCGAGGAGGTGAAAGAGTTCAAATACTTAGGGTATGTGATAAGCAAAAATGGAAAACAAGACGCACATGTGAAGGAAAGGGTAAAAAAAGCGGGGGTGGTAATGAAACAGGCATGGGGAATAGGGAAAAGAAGATTCGGGAAGGACTGGAAAAGAAGAATGTGGGTATTCGACAGATTAGTATGGACAGTCGTAGAATACGCAGCAGAAATCTGGGGATGGAGAGAATGGAGAAGCATAGAAGCGACGCAAGAAAGGTACATAAAATGGGTACTAGGGGTTGACAGAAGGACGCCAGGGTATATGGTGAGGGAGGAGCTGATGAGGGAAAAGCTGAGTACAAGGGCGGGAAAGAGGGCATGGAGATTTGCAAAAAGACTCAGAGAAGGAAAAGGAAGTGAGCTTGCAAGAGCGTGCAGAGAGCAGGTGATAGCCAGAGCAGAAAAGAAGCCAACGGAGCTGTCAGAGTGGGAAAGGAACAGAAAGGAAAGGAAAGAAAGATGGAAAGGAAAAGTGGGGAACGGAACAGAGATAGAGGAAGAGCGAGAAGAAACCTACGAAAGAATAGAAAGAAGAGAGATAGAAGAGCAACGGAACGAAAGATGGGAAAAAATCATAGAATCCAGATACAATAAATGGTACAAAGCAATAAAGGTAGAAGGTCTACCAGAGTATCTGAAGAAAGGATGGAGTGAAAATAGCTGGTCAAGAATAGCAAGATTCAGAATGGGGGGAGAGATAAAAGAGTCGAGATACTGGGAAGAAGAAAAAAACAAAATGTGCAGGGTATGTCAGTGGAAGGAAGAAACCTGGGAGCACGTGTGGGAAGAGTGCAGATATACGGATGAAAACAAGGAAAGCTGGCAAGAAGCAGTGCAAAGAATACTAGGAGGAGATGGAGAAGGAAAGGAATGGATGAGAGAACTAGAGAAGACAAGAGAAGAGGCGAAGAGGGAGAAAGTATAACAAAGGCAAAGAAAAGATAAGACAGCCAAGAGCAAGACGATACAACGGACACGAAAAACGGTGGCGACGAACCACGGACAGCGAAAGTAGGCCGGCAAGGAAGAAAAGCCAAGCGACAGAGACAACCGGCAGAGTAAAGGCAAGAGGAACGGGGCGGCGAACATCGGACAACTCAATCAAGCGGGTAAGGAAGAAAACCCAACCGACGGAGCCAGCAGACGGGCGCGCAAAGAACAGCAGGCAACGCAGAGCCATCTCTGAACAGAGAGGCTCAACAGGAGCACATAAACAGAGGTGAAACGACAACAGACAAAAGAGGGAAACAAAGACAGGAGAGAGGTAAACAGAGAAATAACAGGCTGAAAAACAATAACACGGGAAGGACACGCGAGGGAGCTAGGTAAACCTAGGCAGTACAAGTAAAACGTGCAAGCAGACAACACGCAAGAACGCAGAGCAGTAAGTAGAAAAGCAGAGAGAAAAAGACAACATGGACAAGGAAGCAGTCGCGGAATTAACGAGAATCCTAAGGGACATAAGAGACGACGCCAGGGAACGGGAAGAGGTGAGGAAAAGAGAGAGAGAAGAGGAGATAAAGCGCAGAAATGAGATATGGGAAGGAGGTCCGGAAAAAAGAGATGGAGACAGCGTGATCGGAACGGAGACTAGGACAGAGACAGACGAGGGAGAGGGGGACGTAGCCGGAATGGAGTGGACTCCACAGACGCCACAGGGTACCCCACCACCTCTATCCGAGTACTCCTATAGCGAGGCCGAGGGGTCGACCCCCTCGCTTGAGGAGATAAAACGCGAGCCAGCAGAGCAAAGTGAGGAAGAAAAAAGTGAGGAAGAAGAGGAACAAAAGACAAAGGGAGAGAAAGGGGAGAACGAAGAAGACGATATACTAGAGATAGAATGGGATGGAAAAGAGTTTAAACCGGAGGCGGCACACCTAGACGCGGCAATGAGTGAGGCAGCGAGAGAGAGGACGGAAATAAGGATAGATAAAGTAGAAACAAGGAAAGAAGGAGGTGGAAAAATGACGGTGAGGACAGGGAGTAAAGAAAAGAAGCAAAAAATAAAAGAAAAGGCGGAGAGGATCAAGAGAAGATGGGGGTGGAGTATAAGAGAGTCCAAAAAGGGATAGCGGGGAAGAAGACAAATGCAAAGAGGAAGGGGACCAGAAGAAAAGATGGAGATACGAGAGAAGTGAAGAGGAAGACGCAAAGGTGATAACAAGGCAAATCAAGGAAACACAGTATTAGGTTAAGAAATGGAATATAATAAATAAAGTACAAATAAGAAAGCAATAAGATAAATAAGAAATGAAGTATTAGAACAAATAAGGTAGATTAAGAGAAAATAAAATAGGAAATAGGAAGTAAAGCAGTAGTCTAAAGAATAGAAACAATAAGATAAGATAAACCAAATATAAAATGTAAAATGTAAAGCAGAAAGGCGAGCACACGCCGTGTAACCCCACGGGAAGCAATAAAACAATACATACATACATATATATATATATATATATATATATATATATATATATATATATATATATATATATATATATATTAGGGTGGCCCTTATTTGGTGTAAAAAAAATATTTGGTTTGCCGCCCCCTCAATCGGTTCCAAATTGAACAAAAAAAATTCGTACCAAATTTTAGGTGATTCGGCCAATGGGAACACGTGCCCCAAGGATGTTAATTTTTTTAATTTTTTTTTCTTCTTTTTCTTCCTTCACAGGACATAGTATGACAGAAAAGGAAGAGAAAAGGTTGTAGCAAATTTTTCTTCCATTAAGAGGAATTCATACCATTTTGATTGTAACTTTACACGTGTTAATCGATTTTTGCTAACGGAATTCCAAAATATTACTTTTCCTACCAAACCGAAAGTTGAAAAAAAATTTGTTACAACATTTTCTCTTCCTTTTCTGTCATACTATGTCCTGTGAAGGAAGAAAAAGAAGAAAAAGAATTAAAAAAATTAACGTCCTTGGGGCACGTGTTCCCATTGGCCGAATCACCTAAAATTTGGTCCGAATTTTTTTTTGTTCAATTTGGAACCGATTGAGGGGGCGGCAAACCAAATATTTTTTTTTCAACAAATAAGGGCCACCCTAATATATATATATATATATATATATATATATATATATAAATATTTAATATATTAATATATATTATAATATATTTATAAATTATTTATATATATAATATATAGATATTTAATATATTAATATATATTGTAACGTGGCAAACATTCGGACCTCCTCCATACCAGCTAAAACGAGCGTACACATTTCCTAGAGTACCGAGTCGGTATAGCTAATTTGAATATCTGCCGCCCTTCGTCCTGGCGCAGCCATATCGATCGTAGATCAGCGGATTGGTCTATCGATAACGGCTAGCGCTAACGGGACGAACGGCGAGGATAAGCAATTAGCGAAGCGGAAACGAAGCGTCATTCATTGTCTAGCCGTGCTATTGCTAACGTGCCATAATTTCAGTGAATCGAGAGAGAGAGAGTATTTTGTTAGTTTTGAGGAGTTTATAGAGTTTGTGAGTGAGCCGAGTTATTGCTGTGACCTGTGCTTTGTTTATTGGACTTCGATTTGGATTATTATTTGGACTACTTCTGATTTTGCTAATTACACGACCCTTGCTAGCCACCGGACTACGAGTCGGACACGAGGCAGCGATAACGTGGGCGATCAGGTAGGATCTTTCCGACCTAGAGTCAAATCGTATAAAATCCTTTTCCTAAAATCACATAAGCTACAGAGTCTCGAGTAAACAGTAGGAATAGCTCTTCGTTTCCCTTGTACCGTGAGAGTCCCGCTTTATATTTCGTCGTAATAGTATCGCATGGTCGTTGAGAGCCGGCAAGTTTTGAACTTGTTGTTGTTCTCCGAGCCTGTCGACACTGCGCATCCGCGTGCCGGTTTTCAACCGTGCTGCGCAGGATTTCGTGCATCCAGAGTCGACGCCATATTGCCCGAGGTCTCTGACGTCACGCGTCGCAGCAGACTGCTGCGTGTCAGAGAGCTCTAGTGGCAGAGTACGGAATTATTGGGTTCCGCATCCCTTCCCCTCCTAGCCGTAGAGCGCACAGCTGTCAGTCAGAGACTAGAGACCTCGCGTAAAGCGAGGTACTCGAATTCGACTCGACAGCCAGACCTCCAGCTGGTGGTAGCGAGGAAGAGACTGACTGTCTGTGATAATCGTCAACGATAACTGTACCTTTTTCTAGCTTTATTATTATTAGTAATTATTTCGAAATCATTTAGAGTCTTTATTATTATTATTTGGGAGATATTTAGCGTAGAGTCCTTTTGATATAGTAGAGTCCTTTATTTAATTCATTTCTTTCTTCTAGTATTCTTTTCTTTAATTTAATTTATAAACACAAAATAGCGGTGAGAAAGCCGAAGCCAGATAACAGGCTGAACAAATTAATGTTATCTTTTTCTTTTTTTCTTTTTACTTAATAAATAATCAATTTAAATATATTTCTTGTGTATTGGTATTTTTATTTCTCGCCCCCACGAATATCCCTCTACCGACAGGCTAGCTGCGACGAGAGCGAGAGAGAGAGAGGACTTCTCTCAGAAGTCTGGCGCCCAACATCTACGTTGCTAGTCGGAGGAGGTTCAGCGTTGGTGTTCCAATTTTGTTTTTTTTTTTGATAATAGATCGTAGTTCCTGCGGGTAATACCCGAACCCGTGGGAATCGCTGTTACAATATTATAATATATTTATAAATTATTTATATATAATATATAAATATTTAATATATTAATATATATTATAATATATTTATAAATTATTTATATATAGTATATAAATATTTAATATATTTATATTTAATTTATAAATTATCATTATGATTAATAAATATTATCTTATTTTTATAAGTTATTAGATATCTTCCTTTTAATTTTCCATATAAGTTTTGATTCATCTTATAGATGAACTTCATTTAATTAATATAATATTAATTAAATGGAAAGCTTTCTTAATATCTTTTAAATGATTATTAATTATTCTTTTAATTTAATAATCATTAAATGGATATTAATGGATATTTCAATAATTAATAAATGTAATATTGATTCATCCATTTAATGACACAGCAAAAAAAAAATGTCAAAAACCAAGAAAAATGGCCCAAAATGGCCCAAAATGACCCAAAATGGCCCAAAATCAAAAAGTTCCCCCAAAATCAAACAATTTTAAAATAACTCAAGTTTATAAATTTAAAGATAAAATTTATCTAACCCAAAGATAAAATATTATTAATATTATCCCACTAATATTAAATAAAATAGTAAATCTATACTTTCATTATTAAAATATAATAATAAGTATCATATTCAATACCAAATAATATCTTTCTCATTTAAATATATTATACAATATATATTATAATATATTATACAATATATATTATAATATATTTATAAATTATATATATATATATATATATATATATATATATCTCTCTATATTATAAAGATATATCGCCGCCGCCGCCGCCGCCGCCGCCGCCGTGTCAGACTTTCCATGGCCTCCTTGACCTCGCTCGCTACCCCCCCTCCTCCCCCCCTTTCCATGGCCTCTTCGACCCCGCTCGGCTCTTTTCGCCCCTCCCCTCCCCCTAACCCTTAGGATGGGTTAGGTCGTGTCAGGTTAGGTTAGGTTGCCTTGGTCAGGATAGAGTAGGTTAGGTCTGTAACCTAACCTAACCTGACCTGACCTTTGAGGTGTTAGGTAACCTAAACTAACTCGGCTAGGTTAGGTCAGGTCAGGTTGTGTTAGGTTGCCATGGTCAGGATAGAGTGGGTTAGGTCAGGTTAGGTTGGGTTGCCTTGATCAGGATAGAGTAGGTTAGGTTGGTAACCTAACCTAACCTTACCTGACCTGACCTTTGAGGTGTTAGGTAACCTAACCTAACTAGGCTAGGTTAGGTCAGGTCAGGTTGGGTTAGGTTGCCATGGTCAGGATAGAGTAGGCTAGGTTAGGTTAGGATGGGTTAGGTTGTGTCAGGTTGGGTTGGGTTGCCTTGGTCAGGATAGAGTAGGTTACGCTGGTAACCTAACCTAACCTAACCGTACCTGACCCCTAACCTTACCTGACCTGGGCTATCCTATAAGATAGCCGAAGATAGTCAAGGATAGCCGGGGAGAGCCAAGGGGAGCCGAACCCGGTCCACCCCTCGGTCCAAGGGCCCAGGAAATGGAAAGGGGGAAGCAGAGCCAAGGCAGCCGAGGTGAGCCGAAGAGAACCGGAGAGAGCCGAGGATAGCCGAAGATAGCCGAGGATAGCCGAAGATAGCTGGGGATAGCCGAGGATGGCCGAAGATAGCCGAAGATAGCCGAGGATAGCCGAAGATAGCCGAGGATAACCGAAGATAGCCGTGGATAGCCGAGGATAGCCGAGGAGAGCACAAAATGTCTGACACGGCGGCGGCGATATATCCTAATAATCTCTACACACGACTTCAAGAGATACGAATCCGAGGACCTGGACTACGAGAAATACTCAGTGAATGACCTGGACAACGAGAACCACGAAGCCGAAGACCTGGACACTGGAAATACTTAGCGAAAGACTTGGACAACCAAGGAATACGAAACGAAGGACTTGGGCAACGAGAACTACGAGGCCGAGGACCTGGACTACAAGAAATACTTAGCGAGTGACCTGCACTAAGAGATCTACGAAGCCCAGGACCTGGACTACGAGATATACTCACTGAACGACCTGGACAACGAGAACTACGAAGCCGAGGACCTGGACTACTAGAAATACTTGGCCAACGACCTGGACATCGAGGAATACGAAGAACATAAAATCCACGGATTATTTGAATTTTAGGAACAACTGATACAAATTAGAATATGGGGGGTTGGCGCGCGTAGCGCGCAGGGGGGCGAAGCCCCCCTAGTATATATATATATATATATATATATAAATATTTAATATATTAATATATATTATAATATATTTATAAATTATTTATATATATAATATATAAATATTTAATATATTAATATATATTATAATATATTTATAAATTATTTATATATGGGTAATTCTCCCGAGATACTCATTTTCCTGGTAACCGAGTTTATTTTCAATAATCGCTCTGATTTTTTAGATTTTTTTGCCAGAATCTATTAGATCGTGATATTTTGAGATAGTGCTACAGGACAGATTTTTTTGGTAAATCCTGTTAATCGTTTTTTTGCCATGTTTGACGCCTAAATGTCATTCCTCTGGCCTGTAACCATCACATCTTCCCATATTGTAACGGGCGCAAGAAGTACCTAAAATTAAAAACATTGCAAATCATCAATATTTTCTCAAACTAAAGAATATTTATAACCTCCTTTCGAAATCCATAAAAAATAAATGAGCATAGATATCTCACAATAAAAATCGAAATCTTGTAACCAGTTTTTCCGTCATTCCTCTGGGCCGTTGGAAATGAGTCGATATTAGTGCAATAGGTATCGGTAAGTAACCGGGCGTTCAAGAGCAGTGTGTCCTAGATCTAATTGACCGAGCTGACAGTTTTTCAAAGTTTCATTTTTCATGCTTATTACTTTTTTATTACGAAAAAGTGTGGCTTGAGTAGATGTCACAAGCTGGAGCGTCATTCCTCTGGCGAGTGTCAAATATATATTTTCAACTAAATTAAATCTTTGTGTATGTTTTTAAGTGAAACTATTGAACACTAAGTCATCACCGCGTTTTGAGGTTTAAAAAACCGCGCATGTTACATTGCGAACAAGAAATCGTCAAAATCGTCATTCCTCTGGCGTCATTCCTCTGGCCGAAAAAAAAAAAAAAAAAAAAATCCGCAAGATAGAACTGCGAGTTTGAACACAAAAAGTAAATTAAAAAGAAAAAAAAAAAAAAAAAAAAAAAAAATAGTAATGCGAGTTTGTCCAAGTGGTAATTATGTCTTATTGATTCATAGTAAAGGTCATCGATACTTTGAAAAGCGAAAATTAACGGTTTTTTTGATTTTTTTTTTTTTGCATCCCGAAAAATGAGTATCTCGGGTGAATTACCCATATAATATATAAATATTTAATATATTAATATATATTATAATATATTTTGTAACAGCGATTCCCACGGGTTCGGGTATTACCCGCAGGAACTACGATCTATTATCAAAAACAAAATTGGAACACCAACGCTGAACCTCCTCCGACTAGCAACGTAGATGTAGGGCGCCAGACTTCTGAGAGAAGTCCTCTCTCTCTCTCGCTCTCGTCGCAGCTAGCCTGTCGGTAGAGGGATATTCGTGGGGGCGAGAAATAAAAATACCAACACACAAGAAATATATTTAAAGTGATTGTTTATTTAGTAAAAAAGAAAAAAAAAGAAAAAGATAACATTAATTTGTTCAGCCTGTTATCTGGCTTCGGCTTTCTCACCGCTAGTTTGTGTTTATCTAGGATGCTATTCATGTGAGGTAAAGGATACGCATCCTTTTTAGCTACCTGATTTACCTTACGAAAATCGAGACAGAAACGGTACTTCCCGGAGGGTTTCCGTATTATCACAATCGGATTCGACCACTCGCTATTCGACGGTTCGATTATGTCTCCCGCTAGCATGGAATCTACCTCCGCGTACATGTACTCGCGTACTTTCGGCGATACTTGGTAATACCGTTGCTTTATCGGCGGGTGACTTTGCACGTCGATTCGATGCGTAGCTAGGTCGGTCGTTCCGGGATGTGGATTGGTTGGTGGTAAAATCCTGGCTAGAAGACTATCTAGTCGGGACTTCTCGGGATTCGTGAGCTCGCTTAAGCCAGCACACTCGTTTTCTGGTGGATTCGCGACTGGGGTTTCTCTCTCTCTATTCTCTATGGATCCAGCCGGTACTACAACGTTGGTTTGCCAGGTTCGCGTTCGGAAATCAACTACGAAACCGAATGCCTCCAAGGCATCCATCCCGAGGATACACGCGTAGTGAAACGACGGTGCGAAACGAACGAGGATGGGTAGAGTAGTAGTGCCAATGCAGACTGGCAACTCCATTTCTCCGGTTATCGTCTCTACCGCGCCGTTAGGATACATCACGTTGCATCCCGGGATCGGAGTTAGTCTGGACTCGAATTCGCGGAACCGTTCAATGGCTGGTCCACCGATGTACGTTCGGCTCGCTCCTGGATCAAATAAGGCTTGAAGAGCCCTTCCAGCTATCTCTAACGGGACATAATATCGGGGGTCCCGTACTCTGGGCTCTCGGGTGTGGTTACTCGAGATCTCTGTGGTTGGGTTGGGTACGCTCTGAACGGAGGAATCGGTAGAGACCCGATCTAACGATTCCCGTTGGCGTTTCCCGGAGCGGGTCTCGGACAATGGCCGCAGCTCGCGTCCGTTACTCCAGGGGTCCTGCAGCGTGAGCATGCAGTGTATGACGGGGGGTGAGGGCACTCTCTTATAAAATGTCCCGGGGCATAACACCTGAAACAACTCGCGGACCACCCTGTATTCGCATTACGCGCGGCGTAGTCGATAGGGGGTTGGTACGTTGCTCTAGTGTCAGCCGCGATAGAGTTAGCTGGATTAGAGATCGGTACTTGAAATAATGGCGGTATGTTATTAGGTTGCGACGGCGGTGGTTGCGAGGGGGGAGGCTGCCTAGACTTTTTCGTACCCCTATTCCTAGGGCGCGACGTTGTCGGTGGTTTCGCTAAAGCGGCTGTGGGTGCCGCTGCGACTCCGAAGGTCGTGACTTTCGAGGTCTTAGGACCACCTACCGGGGGTTTGTACGCAAACTCCGGCAGTAACGCGCTCTCGCGGGTAGGAGGTGGTATGTAGACTCTGTCTAACGCCTTTACAGACTCTAGCTGTTTCCCGGCTTCTTGCAACTCCGCAAACGTCGCTACGTCGGTACGCGCAATTGCTGTACGGTACACCGGATGTAAGTTCGCGTACGCTAGGTCTAATTGCTCCTTTTCTGGCCAAGGAGTAGGCAGACTTTTGAGGATCATCCTCAAACACGTCAGATAACGCGTGATGGACTCCATAGGCGCTTGTGTCCGTCTCCGAGCTTCATCTCGCACCCTGATCTCGTAATTGACTTCCCCGAAATTCTCTCGGAACGCCGTGGTGAAATCGGACCAGGTATGCCACTCGTGGAACGTTAGGCGGTACCATTGCAGGGCGATATCCGTCAGCAAGGCGTGGAGGGCACCGAGGATGTCTTGATCGCTCAGGCGGCTTCCTCTACGACTTTCCTCTATACGCCTCAGGAATTCGTCCGCGCTAGCGTCACCTTCGCCTGAGAAGGATATTCTCCATCTTTGCATAATCTCGCTCGGATCCTTGGTTCGGCCAGAAGAGGGAGTAGACGACCTAGTGGTGTGTTGGGAGGTTGCAACACTCTGTTGCATCGTCGGTAGGTCTAGTGCCACGGTTTGGCACGGAATACTCTCTCTGATTGGGGTTTGGGTGGGGACTCTCTCTTGGATAGGGGTTTGGATGGGGACTCTCTCTGGGATAGGGGTTTGGATGGGGACTCTCTCTGGGATAGGGGTTTGGACATACGCTCTCTCTGGGATAGGAGCTTGGAGAGGGATTCTCCCTGGGATTGGGGAGAAAACCTCGATGATTCTCATTCGCCCTTGACTGCTCCTAGAAGTGTGGAGCGATTGAGGAGTGGGGGATTGAATGAGCGGAGTTGCTGAGGGTGTCTGTGGTGCTTGGTGAATCGGCACAAAGGCACTAAGCCTCTGGGTTCGTTCCTCTGAACGATGCGCTCTCGGAATCTCTTCGGTATTTAACGATGTGAATCGCGGTACTTCCGTGGTTCTCGGATACGGAGGGTTCCCTGGCGTGCACAGCGGATGACCCGTTAGCTGCGGCAGAAGCTCGGTGGTTCCGGTCTCGCCTCGTGCGAGTTCTTCTCGGAACCTTACTCGCGAGCGACCTGTAGCTAGCGTACGACCGGTCGACTCATAATTCGGCGGAGGCGCGGCTCTGTGCCCTATAGGCGTACTATTATTAGTAGACCGGCCTGGAGCCGAACCTTGAGGAGGTGTCGTACTCACTCTACGCGGTGAAGGAACGGGGGGTGTCTGAACCGGCGGTTGGAGTGTAAACCTTCGCGGAGACGGTGTCGGAGTCTCTCGACTTGTCGATGCACCCGGCGGTGGTGCGCTAGGACGCGAAACGGCTTCTGCCCGAGGCGGTTGACTGGGACTGGTGATAGACCGGGTCGGACCGGTAGGAAGCTCGTCTTCCTCGGGTACCCAGGTTAAGTTACGCTGGCGAGAACGTTCATGGTACCTGAACATCCTCCAACGAAGCTCTTGTCCCGAGCCTTCCGGGCTAAGATGGTACCTATGGAGAAGCGTTCTCAACGCCTCATCCGATAGATCGCAAATCCAGCGGGCTACCGCACTGGTGTCATCGGGGTGTATCCCCATAGTCGGAAATCGCACTCGACCGGGGGTCGGAGGTGCGTTTTCACCCTCATCTTGAGGTTCTCGCGAAGCTGACCTCGACCCTGGCGCGCGAGACCGGTTTGAAAAGAACCATTCCATAATAGGAACTCTTATTTAATTAACCGCTGTGATAAAGTCAACAATATTCCAGAAAAAAAAATCAAAAGAAAACACAAAATAGGGGTGAGTTCGGCCATAACCCGAAGTATTTTTATTTCGGGCCCCACGTTGGGCGCCATTTTTGTAACAGCGATTCCCACGGGTTCGGGTATTACCCGCAGGAACTACGATCTATTATCAAAAACAAAATTGGAACACCAACGCTGAACCTCCTCCGACTAGCAACGTGGATGTTGGGCGCCAGACTTCTGAGAGAAGTCCTCTCTCTCTCTCGCTCTCGTCGCAGCTAGCCTGTCGGTAGAGGGATATTCGTGGGGGCGAGAAATAAAAATACCAACACACAAGAAATATATTTAAATTGATTGTTTATTTAGTAAAAAAGAAAAAAAAGAAAAAGATAACATTAATTTGTTCAGCCTGTTATCTGGCTTCGGCTTTCTCACCGCTAGTTTGTGTTTATAAATTAAATTAAAGAAAAGAATACTAGAAGAAAGAAATAAATTAAATAAAGGACTCTACTATACCAAAAGGACTCTACGCTAAATCTCTCCAAGGATCATAATAATAAAACTTGACTCTAAATTATTACGAAATAATTGTTAATACTAAGAAAGCTAGAAAAAGGTACGGTTATCGTTGACGATTATCACAGACAGGTAGTCTCTTCCTCGCTACTACTAGCTGGAGGTACAGCTGTCACGTCTATTTCGAGTACCTCGCTTTACGCGAGGTCTCTAGTCTCTGACTGACAGCTGTGCGCTCTACGGCTAGGAGGGGAAGGGATGCGGAACCCAATAATTCCGTACTCTGCCGCTAGAGCTCTCTGACACGCAGCAGTCTGCTGCGACGCGTGACGTCAGAGACCTCGGGCAATATGGCGCCGACTCTGGGTGCACGAAATCCTGCGCAGCACGGTGGAAAACCGGCACGCGGATGCGCAGAGTCGACAGGCTCGGAGAACAACAACAAGTTCGAAACTTGCCGGCTCTCAACGACCAGGCGATACTATTATGACGAAATATAAAGCGGGACTCTCGTGGTATACGGGAAACAAAGAGCAATTCTTAGCTATAACTCGAGACTCTGTAATTTTAATGACTTTAGGAAAAGGATTTTATATGTAGCTGACTCTAAGTCGGAAAGACCCTACCTGATAGCCTACGTTAGCTCAGCCTCGTGTCCGACTCGTGGTCCGGGGGATAGGCGAGGGTCGTATAATGGCAAAATCAGTAGTAGTCCAGTTCAAAATCCAAATCAATGGTCCAAAAGAATAGCACAAGTCACAATATATCTCCAAGATCACAATCAAACACTCGAAACTCCTCAAAAACTCTCCAAAATACTCTCTCTCTCGATTCACTGAAATATTGGCACGCTAATTTATTCACGGCTAAACAATGAATGAATCTTCGTTTCCGCTTCGCTAATTGCTTATCCTCGCCGTTCGTCCTGTTAGCGCTAGCCGTTATCGATAGACCAATCCGCTGATCTACGATCGATATGGCTGCGCTAGGACGAAGGGCGGCAGATATTCAAATTAGCTATACCGACTCGGTACTCTAGGAAATGTGTACGCTCGTTTTAACTGGTATGGAGGAGGTCCGAACGTTTGCCACGTTACAATTTATAAATTATTTATATATAGTATATAAATATTTAATATATTTATATTTAATTTATAAATTATCATTATGATTAATAAATATTATCTTATTTTTATAAGTTATTAGATATCTTCCTTTTAATTTTCCATATAAGTTTTGATTCATCTTATAGATGAACTTCATTTAATTAATATAATATTAATTAAATGGAAAGCTTTCTTAATATCTTTTAAATGATTATTGATTATTCTTTTAATTTAATAATCATTAAATGGATATTAATGGATATTTCAATAATTAATAAATGTAATATTGATTTATCCATTTAATGACACAGCAAAAAAAAAATGTCAAAAACCAAGAAAAATGGCCCAAAATGGCCCAAAATGACCCAAAATGGCCCAAAATCAAAAAGTTCCCCCAAAATCAAACAATTTTAAAATAACTCAAGTTTATAAATTTAAAGATAAAATTTATCTAACCCAAAGATAAAATATTATTAATATTATCCCACTAATATTAAATAAAATAGTAAATCTATACTTTCATTATTAAAATATAATAATAAGTATCATATTCAATACCAAATAATATCTTTCTCATTTAAATATATTATACAATATATATTATAATATATTTATAAATTATATATATATATATTAGACTGTGTCAAAAAAAAAACAACATCTTCTTTTCGTTCGGGCCTTTTCAGAAATAGTTAGTGCTTAATATAAGAAAAATTGTCCCCAAAGCTTAGCTATGTAGCTTGAGCACCGAATTAGCGCATTTGAAAATAAGATTTCCCATGTATTTCAAATGGGAAAATTTGTTTATCTTACTTTTATTTTTATAACTTTCTTTACTCAACTGAAAAGAATAAAGTAGATATACGGTTTTGTAGAGAATTTCATGATCTACAAAAATGGTCCTCTGGCCAAAGTTGCCCAATGAATCGTTAACAAGTTACAGTGGTTCAAAAGTCATATTTATATTTTATCACTACTTTTTTTCCACGAATTAACTTAAATTAATTTTTCATGTAAATTTTTTCAGATATTCAATTTCCTAGAAAAATAATCAACTCTGAAAAAGGCAAACATCAATAATATTAACTTTTGTAACCTTAAAAAAAAAAAAAAAAAAATGAAAGAAAATTCAAATATTTAATCTAACTTAGTTATAAATTCAGTAACAATTTTTTTTTCAATAAAGTTAACTCAAAATTTGGATTTCTTCTTTTCGATGAAATGGTGTCTAGACCTTTGATTTTGTTATGGTTAGTACACGCGTTTTTTTTTCGCTACACTGTGTACGGTACACTGTGTACGGTACACTGTGTACGGTACACTGTGTAGCGAAAAAAAAAACGTGTGTACTAACCATAACAAAACCAAAGGTCTAGACACCATTTAATCAAATAATTAGATTACAAAGAAGAAATCCAAATTTTGAGTTAACTTTATTGAAAAAAAATTGTTACTGAATTTATAACTAAGTTAGATTAAATATTTGAATTTTCTTTCATTTTTTTTTTTTTTTAAGGTTACAAAAGTTAATATTATTGATGTTTGACTTTTTCAGAGTTGATTATTTTTCTAGGAAATTGAATATCTGAAAAAATTTACATGAAAAATTAATTTAAGTTAATTCGTGGAAAAAAAGTAGTGATAAAATATAAATATGACTTTTGAACCACTGGAACTTGTTAACGGTTCATTGGGCAACTTTGGCCAGAGGACCATTTTTGTAGATCATGAAATTCTCTACAAAACCGTATATCTACTTTATTCTTTTCAGTTGAGTAAAGAGAGTTATAAAAATAAAAGTAAGATAAACAAATTTTCCCATTTAAAATACATGGGAAATCTTATTTTCAAATGCGCTAATTCGGTGCTCAAGCTACATAGCTAAGCTTTGGGGACAATTTTTCTTATATTAAGCACTAACTATTTCTGAAAAGGCCCGAACGAAAAGAAGATGTTGTTTTTTTTTGACACAGTCTAATATATATATATATATATATATACACTGCTCGGAAAAATTAACGGGCCACCCTTGTTTTTCCAAAATATTGTCATTTTTCAAAGTTCTATAACTTCGAGAAAAATGAAGCTAGACGAATGTTTAAAAATGCATTTTCAAGCTCAAAATCTCATCTTCCAAATGCATTTTCGAAATTGAATCTACAGCTAATTGTTTCAAAGTTACGCCACTTTGAAGCAACTCATGGCGAATCGGTAAACTGAAGTTCAACTTCCAACTGCTGTATGGGACGGTAGGATTTTTTTTTAGGATTTCGGGAATAAGCATTTTGAAGATTACGATTTCCTCTTCAAATTTCGTTTTTAACTTTTGCTCTACGATTTTTTTGCGTCGAGTTATGCGGCATTGAACGAAAAAGTGTCTGAAAAAGTTTGACTCAATGTCACAGGTGAATGACTCATCGTAGGAGGATTGTTAAAAAACGATTTTGAAGCCCGAATCTTCCTCTTTCCAAATCACAACTGTAACATTGCATGTAAAGTCTTTTTTGGGGTCCACCTCTACTCGAAGATGACCCTCTAAACCAATAAATGAAAACTCCAAGTTTAACCTCACACAGCCAGCCTAATGATGGCAACCCGGGTGGCCCCTGTTACGATCTCAAAGATGAAAGTGCCTTCTTCATATTCCATTTGTAAAATCTGCTCTACGATCATTTTTCGCCGAGATATTCGATTTCAAACACAATCGAACGTTGAACCAAGTTACCTCCGGCATTAGCGTCACCCAAGGTATACCACGAGGAGGTTGCACGGTAGGATTTACACCTCGTGTGTCTGTTGTGTAAATTGCTGAATAGATACGCGTGTGTGTGCGTGTGCGTGTGCGTGTGTATGTCAGGTAATGTTCACAGGCGAAGATCAGGACCCCATGGCTCGTCACTTCCGTGGTATTTAAAAGACTCCAAACCCTCTTCGCACTGTAGGTAAACTGATTATGAGCTGAATTAATAATGGGTGTTACCCCCTCTCTTCATCAGTACCTCGCGGCATCGTTTTTGCATATTGATGCATTTCCTAATCATCTCCTGTGGTATTTCCCACCAAATCTCTTGGAGTGCGGTGCCTAGTTCAGCCAGGTTCGAAGGCTGGACGCGACGTTTTCGTAACCTTCGTCCGACCATGTCCCAAACGTGTTCTATTGGGTTCAGATCAGGGCTCATAGCTGGGTGTTTTAGGAGCTCGATGTTGTTCTCTTGGAAAAACTGCTGGGTGATTCTTGCGGTGTGCGGCCTAGCGTTATCTTGCATCAGTACAAAACTTCTTCCTCGTTGTCGACGTAACGGAAGAATATGTAGTGTTAGAACCTCGTGGATGTAGCGCTGCGCGTTCATTCCCGGTGGTGGAATTATGACGAGTTCGGTGCGACCGGTCATTGAAATTCCACCCCAAACCATCACAGAACCGCCACCGAATGCATGGACTGGTTCGAAACAATCTTGAAGGTACCGTTCTCCTCTTCGGCGCCATACACGTCCGCGTCCATCGTTTCCGTACAAGCAAAATCGTGATTCGTCCGTAAAATATACTCGATTCCATTGCCGTTGACGCCACGCAACGTATCTGCGAGCATATTTTAATCGAGCCTGGCGATGATGATAAGTCAATACGGGAGCTCGGGCAGCTCTTCTCGCCCGCAATCTAGCTTCTTCTAAACGGTGATTAACAGTCGACACGGAAATACGTCGGTCGTTGTGCCGCGGAAGTTCATCTCGAGCTTCTCTTGCAGTCACGAAACGGCGGTTCAAAACATTTCTCACGACAGCCCTGTCCTGCCTTGCAGTTGTTATCCGTGATCGACCTTGACCAGGTCGTCTACCAAATGAGCCAGTTTCGAGATAACGGTGCCAAGCTCTTTGAATAACTGATCGGCTCACTTCCATTTGTCTAGCTACGTAACGCTGAGATCTACCTTCTTCGAGAAGAGTTACGACACGCATAACCTGCATCTTTGTTAAATATTGCCGAGGCATGGTGCCAAGGAATTGTAAGTCTACTTGTCGAGTAAGTCTACTTGTTCTGTTTAACCGAAAAACAGTTGAAAATCTGCGTAGAGCGCGATGCAAAACAAAAGCTAATCGGCGTAGAGCGTGATGCGAAACAAAAGCTAATCGGCGTAGAGCGCGATGCGAAACAAAAGCTAATCGGCATAGGGCGCGATGAAAAACATATGAAAATCGACAAGAAGTACGCATTGTCAGAGAAAATGAAAAAAAAAAACCTACACGGAGAGAAATTTCTCGTAGAAACTACCATACAGTTATTGCAGTTTGAAGACAGAACGGAGGTATGAACAGACCTGCCATACTTTTCTCGTGGTTTGTCCAATAAAATGTGGTCTCACCCGTGATATTATTGTGACTCGGACAAGATTTTATTGAATGAACCAGCAGAAAAATATGGTAGGTCTGTCTATACCTCCGTTCTGTCTTCAAACTGCAATAACTGTATGGTAGTTTCTACGAGAAATTTCTCTCCGTGTAATGAGCCGCGTTTTGTAGGGTCGGTGCAAGCGTAAGACTATTCAACCACAGAGAAAAAATTAATTAAGGGGGTATATGGGCATATCCAAATAGAACTTAAAAAAGCGTGTCCCTTGGCCTATTGAGGGACTAAAATCATGAAATATGACAAACTATTGCTATCAACAGACCCTTTACAATGTCCTGAACTAGAGGCATATAACTGATGAACCGGAATCAAGAAATTATACAAGTTATTTCACCAAAAGTCACTGAAATGTCCTTACCGTCCTTGTCCCTGGCACAGCTTTTCAAAGTTTAATGACAAAATAAAGTCCTGTGCCGTTCGTTTATAATGAAAAAAAAAATGTATATAGAATTTGGCATGTCTTAGTTATACATATAGAACAGGAAATTGACTGTGCTCAAAACCATATCACCACTAAAAATTATTAAAAATTGTCCCGCGGTCTTTGTGTCCTTACCGTCTGCAGTTTTTATGTCGCTCTTGGGCGCAAATGCGATAAGATTAAGATCGCCCTTGATCACAGTAGATTACAACGATCACTCATGTTACTAAAAACAATCGTTAATGAACTGCAATGCGTTATGTGTAATGGTGCATACGTAGAAACTATCAAAATTTCGGTAAGTTTGTAAATTGTGTCTCTACCGTCCAAAGGGAAAAAACTCCCTTGGCACATATATTGATTAAGTTCTCAATTTTTTTGGGTTCTACAATATGAGATACGTTTTTCTACGAAATTACATAAGCGCGCGGGTATTTTAATCTCTTTGAAAATCCGAAAAATAAGTGTTTTTCGTTGATCGTCGGTGTCCTTACCATCCATCGCTTGATTTTGTTCCTGAATATTTACCGTAAAGAGCGAATTAATACTGTCAGGCCGTAAATTAGTATCACAGAAGTGATACTAATTCATGGTTTGAAAAATATATAATTCTATAGATTTTTTCATGATAAATCCGAACCCAGCATCGAATTCAGCAAAATCTTAAAATCGCCAATTTCTTTTTTTTTTTTTTCATAATATCTAAAATATGAAATGATAGTATAAAACTCAAAATTTTGCAATAGGTAGGGGAAGGAGGGGCAGAGCCGGCAGTGGGGGCAAAAACCGGCCACCAAAAAAAAAATGACCTAATGGTATTTTCGAATTAAGGCGAGTAAAACAAAACGCCATACCGAGTGTTTCCGCTGAAAGTGATAAAAATTTTAGAGGGTGGGGCAAAACCGGCCACTGAAAGAAAAAAGGCTAAATCGGGTGTTGGTTGCCGGTTTTGCCCCACCTTCCCCTACATCAAAAATTACACACACTTTCCAACTTTTCTTTATTCTTTTCCACACGGCGTGCGCAAAGTTCAATTTTGCGCACGCTTCGCGTGCATAAAATTCAACTTAACGCGTGCTGTGTTGAAAAATGAAGTTCGATACACGTGCGCAAGATGATTCTCGACTCGTGTAATTATCACCCCCGCTTCGCTCGGGCGAAAAACTTCACACTCGTCCGAGAATCAACACTTTCGCACTAGCATCGAAAAGTACTATTTTCTTAGAATTGTGTTTCAAATTTGTATGAGTTGAGTGCATTCCAATGAGTTCATGAACAATGCTATGCTACGATTTTGTGAATCAGCCACTGGAGTCCTTACCGTTCCCCAAGTTTAAACTGTACCAGCGACATCAAAATCTTCATGAAGCTGGTTATTTTACTTTTAATACATGAAATAAACAACTACCCATTGAAAAGTAAGACATTACATTTCATGATTGACCGGAAAACATTTTCGAAAAAGCAATCGAGAGAAATCGTAATTTTCATTTTATTTGAAAGTGTAACCGCATATAAAAATATCTCAGCATGTTCTGTCTACTCGTATACTGTACAGAATTCATGCGGATACTGGTACATTCATATTCTGGCCAAAATTGAGAGATAAAACTTGAGATACATGGCTGATATAGAATTTTCGCATAACGCGGACGGTAAGGACATTTTTCGTGCAAATTTCTCTAAAAAACAATTTTTTCTAATACTGTACCGACATTTTCTTACAACGGCACACTTTGTTTTCAATAGTTAAACGTTCTAAGGGTCTAGAAAAAAATTGCGGTGAGTGTGCCCTGAAATTTTTTTTTATATTGTCGATTTCCTCAATTCTTAAGTTCTATTTGGATATGCCCATATACACCTTTAAATTGGTTGAATTTCTAAAAAACAATTTTCCTTTTTTTTTCAACTTGAAGACTCTGATAAAATTCAAAAAAATCATCATGTTTGGGGAGGGTTTGACCTTCATTATCCATATATTACATCATGTATTACTTCCAGTCTAATAGTGGCTGCGCTGAAGACAGGAAAATACAAAATCACTCGGTTGCCGTAAAGAATCAGACCCAGCGTTGGACCGATCTTGGAATTTTTGGTCCTCAATTGTTCATAAGACATGCCTCTATCAGATGAACAGAGAACTTTTTGATATTGCAAGAATTACTTGAGTTATTGAATTTTTTCGATTTTTTTTCTGAATTTGAAAAAAAATTTTGCTTATTTTTCTAATATTTCAACTAAAAATGGGTTTATCAAAAAGTTCTCTGTTCATCTGATAGAGGCATCTCTCCTGAATAATTCAGGACCTAAAAATCAAAGATCGGTCCAACGGTTGATTTTATTCTTTACGGCAACCGGTCAAAATAATGATTGTTCAGGAATCAACTTTTAAACTTTTTATTTTTTTTTTTTTTTTTTATTTTCTACTTCTCCTAGAGAAGGAAATGTAGCTATAGAAAATCAAGTTCTAAGATTTTGCTAATGATTAATATGCTGGATCCGCAGCTGCTCTCGCATCGATGTGTTATGAGTCGAGTCTAGACACATGTGCCAGGCGGAGGTTTGTAGTGAGTTTTGACCTGTTCTGTCCAACAACAGTGTCCGGTAGGTGTTCAGTAAGGCTGCTAGAAAAAGAATGAATTGCTTCAGGAAAAATCTGATCAAAATTTTTTGAAACATAAAAATGCTTCAGAATTCTTAAGGGGAGACTTCGGTGAAATTTTTGGCAAAATCAGGTTTATTAATTCTTACAACTTTGAAAAGACGTGTATAAAACAATCCTTGCAGCAGTTTTTGAATAATGTCAGTATAGATAGTGAAAAAAAGTTTCAGCCTCCTGCGATGAAAGTGTAGACGCAAGGAATTTTTGACAGCGGTGAGAAAAGTCTTTTTCTTAAGGTTCCTTGCGCTTACATTTTCATCGCAGGAGGCTAAAATCTTTTTTCACAGTCTATACTGACATTATTCAAAAACTGCTGGAAGGATTTTTTTATACAACCTCTAATAGCGATTTTCAAAATTTCACCGAAGTCTCCCCTTAGTCTTCAATATTTTTGAGATTCAGAAGATGCTAGAACAATTTTTGTCAGTACTCCGAAAATTTTCCCATCTTTCATCAATCATACCTTTCTTCTTATAATATTTATCAAACTTTCGCAATTAATATATTATAGAAATACTCATCTTTTTAGAAATCTGAATGTGTAGTCTCCTGGCATCGATTTCAAATGCACTTTTTTGATGGATCATCTTCTTTCGATTCCGACGTCTCATCTCATCTTAGATATATACACTCCTTGTTTGTGAATAGTCGTGCTGGCATTACGAATTCAAACCAATAGTAATTCTCAATATTAAACAAACACAGACACCTAACCTCGAAAAAATGTATATCGCAGCCATGTGTTCTGTCAATTATCACAATTCAAAAGAATATTGAAGATTAAATATGTATAAAAATCATAATTACAAAGAATTGAAAAATCACAAAATAGCATTCAAAAGCAAAATATATAAAACCGTCAAAAAAAGCAAGACAGTGGTGTTGGCGATACTGTACAATATTTACGGGACCAATATAAGCGTCCGCGCTCCGCGCGGCGGCGCTTTTTCGCAATTCGGGACTGTCATGGCTGTAACTCTTCAAATCCTCTAGATTTTCGAACGCCAATTTATTTGCAGGTAAAGTAGGTCACTAGCATTCCAAAAAAAATATAAAAACAAAAACGATTTTTTGAAGATTCAAAGGTGTAGATACCCCCTTAAAGCAAAGCAAAAAAAAAATAAAAAATCAATTAAAGCATGTTTAAAAAAAAAGTTTTTTTTTTTACTTTTCATATTCATATCAACCAACTCACAACAGACACACGAGGTGTAAATCCTCCTCGTGGTACACCTTGGGTGACGCTAATGCCGGAGGTAACTTCGTTCAACGTTCGATTGTGTTTGAAATCGAATATCTCGGCGAAAAATGATCGTAGAGCAGATTTTAAAAATGGAATATGAAGAAGACACTTTCATCTTTGAGATCGTAACAGGGGCCACCCGGGTTGCCATTATTAGGCTGGCTGTGTGAGGTTAAACTTGGAGTTTTCATTTATTGGTTTAGAGGGTCATCTTCGAGTAGAGGTCGACCCCAAAAAAGACTTTACATGCAATGTTACAGTTGTGATTTGGAAAGAGGAAGATTCGGGCTTCAAAATCGTTTTTTAACAATCCTCCTACGATGAGTCATTCACCTGTGACATTGAGTCAAACTTTTTCAGACACTTTTTCGTTCAATGCCGCATAACTCGACGCAAAAAAATCGTAGAGCAAAAGTTAAAAACGAAATTTGAAGAGGAAATCGTAATCTTCAAAATGCTTATTCCCGAAATCCTAAAAAAAAATCCTACCGTCCCATACAGCAGTTGGAAGTTGAACTTCAGTTTACCGATTCGCCATGAGTTGCTTCAAAGTGGCGTAACTTTGAAACAATTAGCTGTAGATTCAATTTCGAAAATGCATTTGGAAGATGAGATTTTGAGCTTGAAAATGCATTTTTAAACATTCGTCTAGCTTCATTTTTCTCGAAGTTATAGAACTTTGAAAAATGACAATATTTTGGAAAAACAAGGGTGGCCCGTTAATTTTTCCGAGCAGTGTATATATGGGGTAGTCCACCTCAACTCGCCATGTCCACAAACCTTGACAATTTCAATCTGACTGAGTTTTTTTTTCATGTACTATACTATCAAAAAGAACGTACTTGTATATCCTGGTTTATCGTTTTCTTCCACCGTTCGAATGATACAGAATTTTGAAATTTTCAAGTTTTACCCCCCAGTTATATTTTGAGCTCCGGTAGCTTAGAATTTGGTTACTCCTATCGAAAAAATGTATTTACATAAGTTCTTTGTATTGAAATTTTCTACTCAAAAATTATTTTTTTTAAATTTTTCCATCAACTGGCAACCGTTTTTTATGCGAATAAACATCAAAAAACCGTTTTTTGAAAAAAGGCCCTAATTTAAAATTTTCAAAAAAATATCATAAATTCTACCCAAAATTACAAAACTTTTGGGACCTTGGCTATGATGGAGTCTTTTTTGGTTTGAAAGTTACAGCTATTCAAACTATCTACAAGACCGAATTCAGCCGCTCAGCAGAAAAATTTTTCCGACAAGCGGCTTTATGGGAAATCATGGAAGGTAGGGCGCTGGAAGATGAAAAATAACGACAATGAAAGTATAAGAATGCTCAACGCGTTTTCGAGATTTTTTTTTTAACTTTATTTTCTTTTTCTTTTTCGATGATAAAGCTTTCGAAGATTTCTTATCATTTGCATTTTGGTACCCAACCACCTCAAGGTGCCTTTGCATTTGACGCCCGACGCTAGAAGATGCGTTCCTCTTGTTATCACGTGACCTCAACGTTATTTTTCGTTTGGTTAAATGAAGATCACGTATAGATCGTACTCGATTCTGCTAATGGTTGCGCGCTGGCAAGTAAATAAAGTAATATGGGCGTTGACAAATAATAGTACATTTTGTCCTGCAAAAGCGGAAGATAAAGTACTTTTTTCAACATGTGCATGTAATAGGCCCTTTTTCTTGCATGTAAAACGAATAGAAAATCGCCCATTTCTAGCGTCGACTTCATTACCTCCCTAGGGAGGTAATGGAGCTATTGCTATATATATTAATATATATATTAATATATATATATATTAATATATATATTAATATATATATTAATATATATATATTAATATATATATTAATATACATATTAATATATATATTAACATATATATTTCCAAAATTTCCATCGTACATGCTTGAAAAAGGGCCTATACATGCACTCGTTGAAAAAAGTACGGTGTGCAACAAGGGGGGGAGGGTAATTTCAAGCTCGGGTGATGACGTTGCACTCATCTTTGTCTCAGGCGCCTTTGGCGCCCTCGACTCCGACTCGTGCAACATCATCTGACCCTCGCTAGAAATTACCCATTTCCCCCCCTTGTTGTACAATGTACTATCTTTCCCGCAAACATCACTTATTTGCCGCAAATTTTACTGTTTTTCCGCAAATTTTATTTTTTTCCCGCAAATCTACTTTTTTCCCGCAAATAAAAAGTGTAGTAGGGAATCGAATGCCATTTTTGTCCCGCTTTTCAGGTCAATAAAGTGGCCATTACAGTTGAGCCGGGAATAATAGGGGAAGGTACGGCAAAACGGACCGAGAGGTCAAAACGGACCGCCTGAAAAATTCCTTTTAAATTATTATAAAAAATGGAATTATTCATCGTAAAGGTAACCCTGGAACTTAGTAATTTTTTGAGGAAGGTCTCAGTCAATCAAGTCGAGTCAGACTCAGTGAAGTCATCGCAAACGACTAAAAAAGAAAAACTGACTCGACTTGATGGACTGAGACCTTCCTCCAAAAATTACTCAGTTCAAGGGTTACCGTCGCGATGAATCATTAAATTTTTTTGATAATTTAAAAGGAATTTTTCAGGCGGTCCGTTTTGCCCTCTCGGTCCGTTTTGCCCTCCGGTCCGTTTTGCCCTCCTGGTCCGTTTTGCCCTACCTTCCCCTAGTATATTATGCATCTAAGGGACTAAAGTGTTCTTTTTGACGAGTGTGAGGTTTGTCGCCCGAGCGAAGCTAGTAATTGACCGTTGGATAAAAAAGTAGCGCAAGGTTGAAAATGAATCTCAAAAACGCGCTGAGCATTCCTATACTTTCATTGTCGTTATTTTTCATCTTCCCGCCCCCTACCTTCCATGATTTCCCATAAAGCCGCTTGTTGGAAAAATTTTTCTGCTGAGCGGCTGAATTCGGTCTTGTAGATAGTTTGAATAGCTGTAACTTACAAACCGAAAAAGACTCCATCATGGCCAAGGTCCCAAAAGTTTTGTAATTTTGGGTAGAATTTATGATATTTTTTTGAAAATTTTAAATTAGGGCCTTTTTTCAAAAAACGGTTTTTTGATGTTTATTCGCATAAAAAACGGTTGCCAGTTGATGGAAAAATTTAAAAAAAATAATTTTTGAGTAGAAAATTTCAATACAAAGAAGTTATGTAAATACATTTTTTCGATAGGAGTAACCAAATTCTGAGCTACCGGAGCTCAAAATATAACTGGGGGGTAAAACTTGAAAATTTCAAAATTCTGTATCATTCGAACGGTGGAAGAAAACGATAAACCAGGATATACAAGTACGTTCTTTTTGATAGTATAGTACATGAAAAAAAACTCAGTCAGATTGAAATTGTCAAGGTTTGTGGACATGGCGAGTTGAGGTGGACTACCCCATATACAGGGTGGTCCATTTTAATCGATGCAGGCGAATATCTCGAAAACTAACAATTATAAAAGAAAAAGTTTTATACAAAACTTGGAGGGTTTCGAGGGGGAAAGATAATGCTGATATGTGTTGACTTGTGGACTTCGCCAATTCCGAGATTTCGCAAGCAACTTCGGATTTTAGATAGGGAACACATGTTTTGGTTTGGGGCATCTGATAGCGCGACGAAAGACTCATTCAAACACGCAAGCAAAAAAAATTGGAAAAAAAAAATTTTGCAAAAAAAATTGGAATAAAAAATTTCGCGATTTTTTTTTTTTTTGCAAAAGATTGCTTTTTTGTCCCTAGCTTTCGAACACATTCATTGTTTATCAGTCTAGCTCAAAATTTTTCTTGCCAATTTTGAAATTTCAAAGTTTGAATGTACCGGATTGGTAAAAAAAAAAATCGTAGATCAATAACGCAAACAACCGCAAAAAACTCGTAGATCAATAACGCAAACAACAATCTTTTGCAAAAAAAAAAAAAAAAATCGCGAAATTTTTTATTCCAATTTTTTTTGCAAAATTTTTTTTTTCTAATTTTTTTTGCTTGCGTGTTTGAATGAGTCTTTCGTCGCGCTATCAGATGCCCCAAACCAAAACATGTGTTCCCTATCTAAAATCCGAAGTTGCTTGCGAAATCTCGGAATTGGCGAAGCCACAAGTCAACACATATCAGCATTATCTTTCCCCCTCGAAACCCTTCAAGTTTTGTATAAAACTTTTTCTTTTATAATTGTTAGTTTTCGAGATATTCGCCTGCATCGATTAAAATGGACCACCCTGTATATATATATATAAATATTTAATATATTAATATATTGTAGCGAAAACTAGTCGCGAATGAAAATATGTGGGTCGACGAGAGAAATAAAGCGAATTAAACGTTGGATTAGGAATCAAATTGAAAGATAGAGTTTATTTTGAGTGATAGGTCTGTTTTGTACAAAGACAGAAACAAGACTACTTGTTTATAAAAAGTGAATATTCTCTGAACGATAGACAAGTGCAATATGTTTACATCTTTTATTTAAGATGACTACTAGACCATGTGAACTACATTTGAGGGATAAATCAACCTTCGTAACACTACCCCCCCCCTTAGGAAAAGAGGCGACCCGACTCTTAAGAAAGTTAAAAGTTGAAGTTAAAGTCAAAATCGAAATCAAAAATATGAAAGAAAAACAAAATGTCTAGTAGCCAAATTGTGTGTAGGTGCTCAGTTTGGGAAAGCCTGTGTGGTAAGTAAGTTAGACATTTGACACTCTCCCGTATACTATCTGGCATTCGCCTCAACATCATTGACTTCATTGATCCCAAGGGAAAAACCACACCAAAAGACCTCGGAAAGATAGTTGAGCGTTAAAAACTATCAAAATGTGAGTTTTAGTATAAAAATGTTCTTTGAAGTGTTCTTCCTCGAAAGAAGAACCCAGAAAAACGTAGAAACAGGATATGAGCGGTGAGCGGTGGAAAATCTAGGTTCCGCAAAAGGGAGGTGACAGGATGGCGTATGGGACAAAAGCTCAGGAAAAGTAGTACGATCCTTTATCCCAAATCCGCCCAGATCGAAACCTCTTCAAAGAATTATTTTTAGAACAACCTAGATGGGAAGACAAATGTGAGATTTGTGTGGAAATATGCAATTTTTTTTTTTTTTTTTTTTTAAGATATAAGGCAATAATGAGTCACAAGTGTCTGATTAATTGAATTAAATGATAAGATTAATAAAATTGGAAAGATCTTATCTGAGGGGGACGGGAAAAACACCAAGAAAAGGTTCAGGATAGACGAATTTCCGGCATAAAATTCCAACCTCAGAATACTAGATCAATAGAAAATCTGAAAATCTTGAAAAGTATTAGTTGCCTAAACTAATATTTAAATTAAGAGTTCCTTTTCGGATCTCTTACCTGTGTTGAAAATTTGAAAGAAAGTAAAATTACACCAGCTAACTAGGAGAGACCATGAATCACCCACTTGCTGGAAGTGAAACAAAAGAAAAAGGTACGAACGGAGCTCAGAAGCCTATGTCGAGGACACCTAAGCGAACTCTGATAACAGAAACAAAATCATAAGTAAATCGATTCATTTGATCTTTGATTAAATAAACCTACGAAGCTAAATTCAGAGCAAGAAACCAAACCTAAAAACTAAAGAATGAAAATGTCAAAAGGAAATCTGAGCAAAGTACAAGAAAAGGAGTCAAATTAGTCATCTAGAGAAGACTGTCTCCGTTCGTAAGGAGCTAAACGATCTAGGTGAACTACCTTCGTTTTATTGCGCGGAGAACGTTGAATTCTATAAACCACTTCATTTATCCTATCTTTAATTGTATATGGACCTTCCCAATTGGACTGAAGTTTAGGACAGTGACCCTTCTCTCTCCGGGGTTGAAAAAACCAAACCAAATCTCCAGGCCCGAATTGAAGATTTCGAGACCTAATGTCATACCGAGCCTTGGTACGATCAGAAGCTACACGAATCTTTTCCCTAGCAAAATTATGAATATCTTCTAACTTTTCTTGTAGAAATGTGGCAAAATCAGAACGAAGAGGTTTTTGAGAAGGAATAGGCCCCTTTTCTAAATCCGAAGGTAATCTAAGGTTTCTTCCCATCAGCATAGAAGCAGGTGTCTGACCCGTCGTTTCATGAACAGCTGATCTGTAAGACAATACAAAAAGTGGAATCCAGTCATCCCAATCCTTTTGATCCTTTTCAACATAAGAGGAGAGATAACGCAGAAGAGTTCTATTTAAACGTTCGACCATTCCGTCTGACTGAGGATGCAGAGGAGTTGTACGAGTTTTTCTTACTCCCAGAACTTTGAACATTTCTCTTACAAGAATAGATTCGAAGTTTCGACCCTGGTCAGTATGAATTTCCAATGGTGATCCGTAGCGGCAAATAAATTGTTGAACAAATGCTTCGGCTACTGTTTTAGCCTCTTGATCAGGAATAGGAATCACCTCGGGCCATTTAGTAAAGTAATCGGCAATGACTAAAGCATAACGATTCCCTCTACGAGAAAGAGGGAGAGGGCCCAAAACGTCCATGGCCACTCTTTCAAAAGGTGCTCCTACGTTATAAATCTGTAAATTACTCGTTCCTCTCTCTCGAGGACCTTTTTTAGCTAGACAAGTGTCACAGGTTCTACACCAGTTTTCTACATCTTGTCGACAAGACGCCCAAAAATATCTTTCTCTAATTCTTGCAAGTGTTCTGTTTGATGCAAAATGACCTCCGGAAGGAGAATCATGATGTTCAGAAAGGATTGTAGAAACTTTCTTCTTCGGGACTAAAACTTACCATCTATAATATTTTGTGTCTGGTGATTCCCATTTTCTGCTAAGCAATCCTTCGTTAATATGGATTGATTCCCATTGTGCCCAGTAAATCTTGAGATGTTGATGAGCAGCTGAAATTTGTTGCCATTCTGGTCTAGTTCCAGACTCTTTCCAAGATCTAAGTTGTGAAAGAATTTCGTCTTCTTCTTGTGAAGTCCGCCACTCTTCTTTATCTCCGTCGAGAGTAATCATTCTGATTTTAATTGAGGGAATTTCTTGCTTTTCTAAACGAATACACTGTTTGCAGCTGGATGAATCATTGCAGGGTCTTCTGGATAGAGCATCCGCGTTTCCATGAAGAATCCCAGCTCGGTGTTGAATTTCGAACTCATACTGACCCAAGGTCTCTATCCATCTAGCGACTTGACCTTCTGGTACTTTAAAAGAAAGTAACCATCTTAATGAAGCGTGGTCAGTTCTAATTAAGAATTTCTTCCCATAAAGAAAATGATGAAAATGAGAAATAGATTTGACTACAGCTAAAAGTTCTCTCCGAGTGACACAATAATTCTTCTCTGTTTTACTAAGAACTCGACTGAAATAGCTAATAACTTTCTCCTGACCTTCTTGAATCTGAGATAGAACTCCACCTATGCCTGTTAAAGAAGCGTCGGTATCTAAAATGAATGGAAGGTTAACGTCTGGATAAGCTAAGATCGGAGAGGAAGTTAAACAAGATTTCAAATGAACAAAAGCTTCTTCGCAATCCTGATTCCAGTCAAAAGGTGTCTTGAGTCCAGTAAGATGATGAAGAGGTCTAGCGACGGTAGCAAATCCTTTTACAAATCTTCTATAATAGGTGCATAATCCAATAAAACTTTGTATTTGTTCCTTATTTGTGGGACGAGGCCATTCTGAAACTTTCTCGATTTTCGCGGGGTCTGTCTTTACTCCTGTAGATGAGACTATATGACCTAGAAATCCAACTTCTTTCTGGAAGAGGTGACACTTCTTCGGACTCATCTTAAGTCCTACTTGTTGAAGTCGCTGGAAAACTTGTCGTAGATTCTCTACTTCTTCTTTGAAGGTTTTTCCAAATATTATAATGTCGTCCAAATAAACAAGGCAAATCTTTCCAGCCAAACCCTGAAAGGCTGTTTCCATGGCTCGTTCAAAAGAAACGCGTACGACCTATTTGATCTCTTGTCTCGTCATCACAGGTTGGTAAAGCCAACCTGGTCATTCGTTCAATCTCATGTCCTAGAGTGACAAGACTCTCATCTCTCATCTGTCTCCTATTTTCTAACTGGGTCAAATGTAATTTTTTTAGATGGTCATTTCCATAACGTAGTTTTAAAGACTCGCTTAATTTACTGTAGTCCTTCATTTCTGTTTCTGAAAGAGTAGTAAGCACAGACAGAGCAGGTCCTCTCAAATGTATAGCTAAATTAGACGCTTTTGCGATTGGACCCGAATCGTTCAATTCAGCACAAAGTTTAAATTGACATTCATATTCAGACCATGGAATTGAACCGTCAAAAGTTGGAATTTTGATATTTTTATTATGATTATTTGAAGCTACATGAATATTTCTTTGTGATTCTCTGTTATGATGGGAGTCCAAAGAAATCGGAATTTCGGGAATTTCGCGACCACTCTCGGCGCGTAAAACAAAATCTGTTCGTAATTGCTTTAATTCATTTAGCACACTTTCATGGAAAGTCTTATCAGAATCATTATTAATATTTTGTTGTATGTGTGGAGATCTCTGTATTTCATTTGTGGAGAGATAATCTCCACACGTACGGTTAGACCTGACTTGAATATTATCGTCCCGTGTTGTTAATTCAACACGGTCGTATTGTGGAAGAGATTGATCAGTGGGTTCAATAGAAGTTCTAGGCGATCTAGGCCTAACTAAAATAGAGGGAGTTCTTCCCCCATAAACATTCACAGACCTGGGCTCTTGAGGAGCCTGTTCCAACCGATCTCTTACTAAGGAGAGCCTCCTGGGAGTGGGAATCGGGGAAGGACGGGTTTCTGGAACTTGGTTCGTCGTCATAACTTCAAGACTCTGTCGGATGGTCAAGTGTAAGGCCTCTGCTTGCTGTTGTTGACAGCTCAGCAAAAGCTGCATTTGTTGTCGCTGGTATTCGCGATCTTCTCGCTGAAGGGACAGTAAGGCTTCGGATTGTAGGCGCTGAGCCTCTCGGTCAGCCTTCTGTTCCTCGATCATCATCCGGAATAGCTCCATTTGTAAGACCATAGGATCTGGGGAAATAGGAAGGGAGGACGATTGTGGCTGGGATCGAGCCGATTGGTTTGGAGGAGCGGATGATTCAGATAATGGGGGACTAGCTCTGCGGCGAGTGGACATGTTTCAGTAATCCAAAATTAAAAATTCGCTCTATCGATCTCGAAATAATCCCACTTCTGACACCAATGTAGCGAAAACTAGTCGCGAATGAAAATATGTGGGTCGACGAGAGAAATAAAGCGAATTAAACGTTGGATTAGGAATCAAATTGAAAGATGGAGTTTATTTTGAGTGATAGGTCTGTTTTGTACAAAGACAGAAACAAGACTACTTGTTTATAAAAAGTGAATATTCTCTGAACGATAGACAAATGCAATATGTTTACATCTTTTATTTAAGATGACTACTAGACCATGTGAACTACATTTGAGGGATAAATCAACCTTCGTAACAATATATTATAATATATTTATAAATTATTTATATATATAATATATAAATATTTAATATATTGATATATATTATAATATATTTATAAATTATTTATATATAATATATAAATATTTAATATATTTATATTTAATTTATAAATTATCATTATGATTAATAAATATTATCTTATTTTTATAAGTTATTAGATATCTTCCTTTTAATTTTCCATATAAGTTTTGATTCATCTTATAGATGAACTTCATTTAATTAATATAATATTAATTAAATGGAAAGCTTTCTTAATATCTTTTAAATGATTATTAATTATTCTTTTAATTTAATAATCATTAAATGGATATTAATGGATATTTCAATAATTGATAAATGTAATATTGATTTATCCATTTAATGACACAGCAAAAAAAAAATGTCAAAAACCAAGAAAAATGGCCCAAAATGGCCCAAAATGGCCCAAAATGGCCCAAAATCAAAAAGTTCCCCCAAAATCAAACAATTTTAAAATAACTCAAGTTTATAAATTTAAAGATAAAATTTATCTAACCCAAAGATAAAATATTATTAATATTATCCCACTAATATTAAATAAAATAGTAAATCTATACTTTCATTATTAAAATATAATAATAAGTATCATATTCAATACCAAATAATATCTTTCTCATTTAAATATATTATACAATATATATTATAATATATTGATAAATTATATATATATATATATATATATATATATATATATCTCTCTATATTATAAAGATATATCGCCGCCGCCGCCGTGTCAGACTTTCCATGGCCTCCTCGACCCCGCTCGCTACCCCCCCCCCCCCCCCCTTTCCATGGTCTCTTCGACCCCACTCGGCTCTTTTCGCCCCTCCCCTCCCCCTAACCCTTAGGATGAGTTAGGTCGTGTCAGGTTAGGTTAGGTTGCCTTCGTCAGGATAGAGTGGGTTAAGTTGGTAACCTAACCTAACCTGACCTGACCTTTGAGGTGTTAGGTAACCTGACCTAACTCGGCTAGGTTAGGTCAGTTCAGGTTGGGGTAGGTTGCCATGGTCAGGATAGAGTGGGTTAGGTCAGGTTAGGTTGGGTTGCCTTGATCAGGATAGAGTAGGTTAGGTTGGTAACCTAACCTAACCTTACCTGACCTGACCTTTGAGGTGTTAGGTAACCTAACCTAACTAGGCTAGGTTAGGTCAGGTCAGGTTGTGTTAGGTTGCCATGGTCAGGATAGAGTGGGCTAGGTTAGGTTAGGATGGGTTAGAATGTGTCAGGTTGGGTTGGGTTGCCTTGGTCAGGATAGAGTAGGTTAGGCTGGTAACCTAACCTAACCTAACCGTACCTGACCCTTAACCTTACCTGACCTGACCTTTGAGGTGAGGTTAGGTTAGGTCAGGTTGGGTGAGGTTGCCATGGTCAGGATAGAGTGCGTTGGGTTGGGTCGGGTTGAGTTAGCTTAGGTTAGGTAATGTAACCTAACCTTTGTCAGTATCCCAGTGATCTCGGCTCCGCTCGGCTTTTGTTTATCCCCCCCCACCTCTTGCCCTGGGCCTCCTCGACCCCGCTCGGCTCTCCCCCCCCCCCTCCCCCCCTCGCCCTCGGCCTTCTCGACCCCGCTCGGCTGTTTTCGCCCCCTCCGCCCAGCCCATTCGGCTTCCCTATCGAAAACTATCCTGAATAGCCGAAGATAGCCGAGGACAGCCGAGGAGAGCCAAGGGGAGCTGAACCCGGTCCTTCCCTCGGTCCGAGGGCCCAGGAAAGGGAAAGGGGGAAGCAGAGCCAAGGAGAGTCGAAGAGAACCGAAGAGAGCCGAGGATGGCCGAAGACAGCCGAAGATAGCCGAGGATAGCCGAAGATAGCCGAAGATAGTCGAGGATAGCCGAAGATAGTCGAGGATAGCCGAAGATAGTCGAGGATAGCCGAAGATAGCCGAGGATAACCGAAGATAGCCGTGGATAATCAAGGATAGCCGAAGAGAGCACAAAATGTCTGACACGGCGGCGGCGATATATCCTAATAATCTCTACACACGACTACAAGAGATACGAATCCGAGGACCTGGATTACGAGAAATACTCAGTGAATGACCTGGACAACGAGAACTACGAAGCCGAAGACCTGGACACTGGAAATACTTAGCGAAAGACTTGGACAACAAGGAATACGAAACGAAGGACCTGGGCAACGAGAACTACGGGGCCGAGGACCTGGACTACAAGAAATACTTAGCGAGTGACCTGGACTACGAGATATACTCACTGAACGACCTGGACAACGAGAACTACGAAGCCGAGGACCTGGACTACTAGAAATACTTGGCGAACGACCTGGACAACGAGGAATACGAACAATATAATATCCACGGATTATTTGAATTTTAGAAACAACTGATACAAATTAGAATATGGGGGGTTGGCGCGCGTAGCGCGCAGGGGGGCGAAGCCCCCCTAGTATATATATTAGGGCGGAGTGAAAAATTCACTTTTTTCAAATCGCTATCTCCTTAGCACTCAAAAATTACGTCTTGACATCCTGAAAACCCACACCAAAGGATTTTTTTATGAGACCACATCTTGAGGTGCCTAGACGAAGATTACATTTTTACTTCACTTTCGGGAACTTCCAGACTCGGATATATCCTTCCTTCCACCAGAATGCAATTTTCAGCTAACAATCAAAATTTTGAATGATGATCTAATTGGCTTCATTGCAAACCTTCAAAAAAATAACAGAAATTTGGTTATTTCCGTGTCATACTCAGAATAACCAAATTTCTGTTGTTTCTTTAAAGGTTTGAAATGAAGTCAATTCGATCATTATTCGAAATTTTAATTTTTAGCTGAAAATTGCATTCTAGTGAATGGAAGGATATATCCGAGTCTGGAAATTCCCGAAAGTGAAGTAAAAATGTAATCTTCATCTAGGCACCTCAAGATGTGGTCTCATAAAAAAATCCTTTGGTGTGGGTTTTCAGGATGTCAAGACGAAATTTTTGAGTGCTAAGGAGATAGCGATTTAAAAAAAGTGCATTTTTCACTCCACCCTAATATATATATATATATATATATAAATATTTAATATATTAATATATATTATAATATATTTATAAATTATTTATATATATAATATATAAATATTTAATATATTAATATATATTATAATATATTCATAAATTATTTATATATATAATATATACTTAAGCCTCTACACCAACGTCAAACCTGCGGATATGTAAAGGTTTTGTTATCTTTTTAATTTCTATTTTTAATAAATTCTTTTTTTTTTTTTTTTCTTTATCAACGTTATTTTTTTTTTTGTAACAATACTTCGATTCAAATGTTTTTTCTCCAAAACTTTTCGAAATAGTATATTGTGTAACAAGGGCGTAAAGTGGGCTTTTTTAGACCGAGTGTGGAGTTTGCAGTACTAGTCGGAGGCGAGGGAGCACGAGTCGAAGACGAGTGCATCCGCGAGCCGAAGACGAGTACTACAACCACACGAGGTCAAAAAGCCCACTTAGCCCTTGGTACACACCATATTTTTTGTAACGCATGTATTGATTTCTGCGTTTTTTGTGCTTATAAGCGGCATATATATATATTAGGGTGGCCCTTATTTGGTGAAAAAAAAATATTTGGTTTGCCGCCCCCTCAATCGGTTCCAAATTGAACAAAAAAAAATTCGGACCAAATTTTAGGTGATTCGGCCAATGGGAACACGTGCCCCAAGGACGTTAATTTTTTTAATTTTTTTTCTTCTTTTTCTTTCTTCACAGGACATAGTATGACAGAAAAGGAAGAGAAAAGGTTTTAGCAAATTTTTCTTCCATTAAGAGGAATTCATACCATTTTGATTGTAATTTTACACGTATTAGTCGATTTTTGCTAACGGAATTCCAAAATATTACTTTTCCTACCAAACCGGAAGTTGAAAAAAAATTTGTTACAACATTTACTCTTCCTTTTCTGTCATACTATGTCGTGTGAAGGAAGAACAAGAAGAAAAAGAATTAAAAAAATTAACGTCCTTGGGGCACGTGTTCCCATTGGCCGAATCACCTAAAATTTGGTCCGAATTTTTTTTTGTTCAATTCGGAACCGATTGAGGGGGCGGCAAACTAAATATTTTTTTTTCACCAAATAAGGGCCACCCTAATATATATATATATATATATATATATATATGTAGATATATATATATTGTAACTTTAGGAGTTACCTTATTATTTGAGCTGTGGGTCCCTGAGCGAAATAAGGAGACTTGGAGGCACAAATTAATGGGAAAAGCAGATTAGGTTATATTCAGAAAGATACAAGTGTCTCGGTTTATGTCTGAGACTAGACTGTTTATAAATTGGCTATCGCTAGATATATCGTTTGGTTGTTTTTATCAGAAGATACTTGATAATTGTTATTGTGATGTTTTGTACATGGGAGTTCGGGTGGCAAAGGAATGAAGGGATATAAAGTCAATACAAGGGGTGGACGCACCCTTTGTAACACTGCCCCTCCCTGAAGGGAAGAGGCGACCCGACTCTTAAACAAATTAATAACGAATGTGTGATCTGTTAAGGGAAGAGAGGGCTGAGAGCTGTGGATCAGACTTTAAAATCTTTAAAGCGTTTGAAATCTTCCCTAAACTACCTGTAATTCTATCCTAAGTCTCGAGGGAAACCACAGAAAACCTGAGAAGGTAGTTTCGATTATAAATTCTCAACAATATTTGGTATGAAAATTTTCGCCTGGTCAGGCTGAAGTGTAGAGTTGATGTGAAGTCTGTCCTCAAAATGAAAGAAATCATCTGTAAAACTGGAAACCGTCTGGGGATGAAATCAGCTTGTGATCCGTCAAGAGAGTTGGAGAAGTCAGGAAGATCATGTGGATCAGGTAAATCAGATGAGGCAGCGGCAGGAAAACAAGAATCGGGGATCGCGAACTGCTCCCAGGCGGTTTCAAACAGGAAAACTGCACACCCTAGATTGGAGGATAGACGTGAGTACGAAGGATAGGGAACTTTAAGGATATAGAGAATCAACCAAATTTTTTTTTTTTTTTTTTTTTTAAATTCATCATTCAACATAAATTCAATAGGGGGTTAAAATGGAACGATCTTATCTTTATCCGGGAAATTCCTGAGGTTACGTCGACTCTATTCCTTCTTGGTTTACACCTTCGATATTGTTTCTTTGAATTATTTGGTGGGGTACCTAGGGCTCTCAAAAGAAGCGGTTATTCCTTAACTTTAAACAATAATTGAGAACAATCCGCTCGGATCTCCGAATAACATTATGTGAGAAGGTTATGATTGGCGACAAGAGAACACTAAAGCAGAAGACAGAAAAGAGAATGACGGAGAGAACCGAAAGAAAACGAACCCTTCCGAAGATAGTGCGTCGTAAACTTGGACAGAAGATACCGACTGTTCACGAGTAAAACCGAACAAACCCGAGTGAAGCCTGACGCGAAGCGGGTGATCTGTCAATCTATTCCTCTCCCATAACCTTACTGAATTCATTAAATACATCGTCGGCCGAAACTTCGGCATTTAGGATGAAAACTGGTGCTGGAAGAGCTGAAAACTTTCCGCGAACTAGCCAATCCTCGTGGACCTCGTGAAGAGCTTTTAAGTATTCTAAGGGGATATTTTCTTCTTCGCCACGCGCGCGTAAGCTGACTCTAGCAAACGACGTTTCAGGTGATAACCTCAAATAAACTATCATGTCGACCTCAAAATCTGGCGAGTTCTCTGATAAAATCCTAACGTTTTCCGTCAAAAGATGCGCTTCTAATTCTTCAAACCCCCCTAACCTCCTACGAGCTTCTACGAAGCAGTTGCAACTGAAGATTGATCTTTCCATGAGCTTGTTAGGTAATGAAGTTTTAACTAGGTGTCGATTCCTCATCGTCATCGCGGCGTGATGTTGAAAGTGATAACCATAACGGGAAGGGTCCCTGTACATTTTCTCTAGGAGGTTTTCTCCGGCTACATTTCTATACTCATCTAAAGGTTCTAATAAAGTGAGAATGTTCTTATCTTTTTGGAATCGACTCGTAAACGTTGTCTTCCCGCACCCGATGTTCCCTTCCACGAGTATGGTAAAAGGACGGTAATTCTTCCGCTTGATTCCAAAAGGCAGATCCTTGGACCACCTGGAGGAATCGAAAAAGGAAAGGGAAGTTTCTTCCTGACTCTTTTGGGAAAAACTCTCGAGAACCTGTAGGTCCTGATTTAATTGAAGAGAGCGAAGGAGGTTATTTTTGTCTATGTGAGTTTCTTCAGACTCATAGGGGGCTAGGCGATCGTCACCGAGAGATATCACCCGGATATCTATGGATTCCTGTCCTTTCCCCATCCTGGAGCACTGCTTGCAGTCCCCGAGATCTTCGCACGGGCGTCTTGATAGAGCGTCGGCGTTCCCATGAAGGTTTCCTGCACGATGTCGTATCTCGAAGTCGTACCGCCCTAACCTTTCAATCCACCTAGCTACTTGGCCCTCCGGTGATTTAAATGAGAGCAACCATTTAAGTGAAGCGTGGTCTGTACGAATTAGAAACTTCCTTCCTACCAAGTAATGTCTAAAATGCTCTATAGCTTCCACCATTCCTAAAAGCTCCCGTCGTGTGACACAATAATTCCTTTCTGGCTTTTTTAGGACCCTACTGAAATAACTAATCACCCGCACCGATCCTTCCTGTACCTGAGATAAAACCCCGCCTATTCCATACAGAGATGCGTCCGTATCTAAAATGAAGGAAGTGTCGGTTTGTGGATAAGCCAGAATTGGGGAAGAAGTGAGGCAAGTTTTTAAGTGATTAAATGCTTCTTCACAATCTAGGGTCCATTCGAAGACAGAGGTAGACCCGGTGAGATTGTGAAGAGGCCTAGCTATGGAGGCAAAGCCCGAAACGAAGCGCCTATAATACGTGCAGAGACCTATGAAGCTCTGGATGTCTTCCCTATTCGAAGGTCTGGGCCAATCTCGCACTTTTTCGGTCTTCGAAGGGTCCGTCCGGATGCCCTGTGCCGAGACGACGTGGCCAAGGAAGGAAACTTCTCGTCGTAGAAGGTGACATTTCTTTGGGCTCATCTTCAGGCCTGCTTGTTCTAGTCGTTTGAAGACTTTTCTAAGGTTTAATATTTCTTCTTCAGGGGTTTTCCCGAAGACAATGATGTCGTCTAAGTACACCAGACAGATCCGTCCTGTCAGTCCTTGGAGAGCGACCTCCATTGCTCGTTCGAAAGTGGCTGGGCCATTACATACTCCGAAGGGCATAACTTTGTACTGCCAAAGACCTCCCAATCCGGTGACGAAAGCAGTCTTTTCCTTGTCCTCTGCATCCATCTCGACCTGCCAGTAACCACTCTGCAGGTCGATGGTGCTATACCATTGAGCTCCAGCCAACATGTCTAGGGTGTCCTCAATCCGTGGGAGGGGGTATGAATCTTTCTTGGTGACCTCGTTCAGCTTTCTATAATCAATGCAGAACCTTTTCGTTCCGTCCTTTTTAGGAACAATAACGATCGGTGAGGCCCAGGGTCCTGAAGATGGCTCGATGACGTCGTTGAGGAGCATGTCGTCTACCATCTTCTGAATCTCTTCTTTCCCATTGAAGGGGATCCGTCTTGCATGTTGTTTTATCGGAGGATTGGTCCCTACGTCTATCCTATGGCGAGCAAGGGTACACCTACCCTTGTCGCCGCTAGTCTTTGCAAAAGAATCGCTAAAATCCTGGAGGAGATTTGAAAGCTCCGACTTGGAGGACGAATCCAAATCGGTCGAAGACCTTCGGAAAAGATCCTCGAGATGTTCTGGAATCTGCTCAGGAACTGTGTCGGGGACCAAATCGACCACTTCTATTTCCCTAATAGTCTGTGAATGATCATTTGAAAAACAGGGGGAATTCGAGATTTTGCTTCTATTTGTTAAAAGCGGGATCGTATGACGGCCCATTCGTAGCGAGTTCTCTATAGTTGAAATTACACACTGATGTTCGCTCAAGAAATCTATACCTAAAATTCCTTCATCCTCAATGTCGGCCACGTAGACCTTATGAGGAGAGCTAATTTGACTCGCGACGTTTATCTGTACGGAAACTTCTCGTAAAATAGGAGTGGTTTCCCCTGTCGCGGTCCTCAAAGTAGCACAATGATTTCCAGAAGTAAGGTTTTTTAAAAGATCCGAGCGAACCACCGTCACTTCGGCTCCGGTGTCCACAACCCAGAGACAGTCAACTCCGTTGACAGATCCCTGAACGTAGAGACCGGACTGTCTTAGACTTCTAATTAATACAGGTATTACAGAGCTATTTCTACTTGCTACAGACGATGATTCCCGCCCCCCGAAATCATCGATGGTTAGTTTTTTTGTTGTGGTTCCGTAATTGTTTTAGAATTGTTGAAGGGAAGCATCCTCTCCCCTTGAGCAGGATCACGATTCTGGTTTTGACTAAATCGAGAGTAGAAGGTTGGATTCTGAGTTTGGTTTGAATTGAAGCTCCTATCACCTTCTCTCCACGAAATTTGATTGGGTAGTGGTCTTTGATTATTATTTTGATTCTATCTCTGACGTGCGAAGCACTGCTCTATCGCGTGCCCCTGTTTCCGACAGTACCGACATTCTACCTTGTTTCTAGAATCTGCTCTCGTATTAAAACGTTGTTCCTGCTGTGAGGAAGAGGACGTTTTCTCGTTTACTTTTGATTTCTCGGGGGTCGGTTTCACCGCCTCGATTTGTCGAACGCGGCCGGATCCTAAATATTGTTTACTTAAAGCCTCTAATTCCAGAGCTTTAATTATGGCCTGACGAAGGGTAGAGGGTCCCGCCACGCTTACGGCGTGCTTTAATTCGGCGTCAATTATGGCGTTTATGAATCGGTCTGTGGCTAACGTTTCGCGAGTCGTTTCGTCACTCAAGGGTAAGGCTATGCGCGACAAGCGTTCAATATCGTGTCCGAGAGTGGCAAGATCCTCGTCCCTTCGTTGCCGTCTGGTATTAAACTGAGTAAGGAAGAGCTTAGTCAAGTGTTCGTTCCCGAACCTCAACCTCAAGGCAGAGCTGATTTTATCAAAGTCAAATATTTCTGTCGAGGTCAATGTAGAAAGGACGCTAGCTGCGGGGCCTTTTAGGCAGTTTACTAGGTTTCCGGCTTTTGTAACCGAATCCCACTTCTGACACCAATGTAACTTTAGGAGTTACCTTATTATTTGAGCTGTGGGTCCCTGAGCGAAATAAGGAGACTTGGAGGCACAAATTAATGGGAAAAGCAGATTAGGTTATATTCAGAAAGATACAAGTGTCTCGGTTTATGTCTGAGACTAGACTGTTTATAAATTGGCTATCGCTAGATATATCGTTTGGTTGTTTTTATCAGAAGATACTTGATAATTGTTATTGTGATGTTTTGTACATGGGAGTTCGGGTGGCAAAGGAATGAAGGGATATAAAGTCAATACAAGGGGTGGACGCACCCTTTGTAACAATATATATATATATTAGAGTGGTCCTTATTTTGGTCATTTTCGAATTGAGATTTCTTCGCCCCCTAGAAGGGTTCCAAATAATTAAAAAGAAACATCCTCCAAATTTGAACTTTTTATCTCAATTTTAACACGTGCCGCAAAGCCTCTGAAGTTTTGCGTTTGATTAACATGGCGTTTTCACTTACCTTTATTCAGAATTTCGGCGCACCGTCAATAAATGCGAAAAAAATCTAATTCTTGTAGGAATCTTTCAAGAAAACCCGATATTATTTTATCAGATTTAGAGAAATTCCAAATTCAAAATGGCGGATCCAAAATAGCGGCTGGATTTAAACATTTCTCATGTTCTTATCTTTTTGGAATATATATATATTATTGAAGAAGCGGGCAATAAAGAATCCTTTATTGCCCGCTTATTGAAGAAGCGGGCAATAATGAATCCATTATTGCCCGCTCTTTTTAAGCGGTCAATAAACGGCTACTTTTGACCCTATTTTTAGGTAAAAAAAACGCAGAAATCATGCATGTGTTACAAAAAGAGATTTTCTACGAATCTACGAATTTTTTTTTATCAATCTGGTACATTCAAACTTTCCAATTTCAAAATTGGCGAGCGAAATTTTGAGCTAGAGTGAGAAACGATGAATGTGTTCGAAAGCTAGGGACAAAAAAGCAATCTTTTGCAAAAAAAAAGAAATTTCGCGAAATTTTTTATTCCAATTTTTTTTGCAAAATTATTTTTTCCAATTTTTATTTGCTTGCGTGTTTGAATGAGTCTTTGATCGCGCCTTCAGATGCTCCAAACCAAAACATGTATTCCGTATCTAAAATCCGAAGTTACTTGCGAAATCTCGGAATTGGCGAAGTCCACAAGTCAACACATATCAGCTTTATCTTTCCCCCTCGAAACCCTTCAAGTTTTGTATGAAACTTTTTCTTTTATAACTGTTAGTTTTCGAGGTATTCGCCTGCGTTAATTAAAATGGACCACCCTGTATATATCTCTCTATATTATAAAGATATATCGCCGCCGCCGCCGTGTCAGACTTTCCATGGCCTCCTCGACTACGCTCGCTACCCCCCCCCCCCCCCCCCCCCCCCCCCCTTTCCATGGCCTCTTCGACCCCGCTCGGCTCTTTTCGCCCCTCCCCTCCCCCTAACCCTTAGGATGGGTTAGGTCGTGTCAGGTTAGGTTAGGTTGCCTTGGTCAGGATAGAGTAGGTTAGGTTGGTAACCTAACCTAACCTGACCTGACCTTTGAGGTGTTAGGTAACCTAACCTAACTCGGCTAGGTTAGGTCAGGTCAGGTTGGGTTAGGTTGCCATGGTCAGGATAGAGTGGGCTAGGTTAGGTTAGGATGGGTTAGGTTGTGTCGGGTTAGGTTAGGTTGCCTTGGTTAGGATAGAGTAGGTTAGCTTGGTAACCTAACCTAACCTTACCTAACCTTACCTGACCTGACCTTTGAGGTGAGGTTAGTTCAGGTCAGGTTGGGTTGGGTTGCCTTGGTCAGGATAGAGTAGGTTAGGCTGGTAATCTAACCTAACCTAACCGTACCTGACCCCTAACCTTACCTGACCTGACCTTTGAGGTGAGGTTAGGTTAGGTCAGGTTGGGTTAGGTTGCCATGGTCAGGATAGAGTGCGTTGGGTTGGATCGGGTTAGGTTAGCTTAGGTTAGGTAATCTAACCTAACCTTTGTCAGTATCCCAGCGATCTCGGCTCCGCTCGGCTTTTGTTTATCCCTCCCCCCCCCCCCCCCCCTACCTCTTGCCCTGGGCCTCCTCGACCCCGCTCGGCTCCCCCCCCCCCCCCAACCCTCGCCCTCGGCCTTCTCGACCCCGCTCGGCTGTTTTTGCCTCATCCCTCCAGCCCATTCGGCTTCCCTATCGAAAACTATCCTGGATAGCCGAAGATAGCCGAGGATAGCCGAGGAGAGCCAAGGGGAGCCGAACCCGGTCCTCCCCTCGGTCCAAGGGCCCAGGAAAGGGAAAGGGGGAAGCAGAGCCAAGGCAGCCGAGGAGAGCCGAAGAGAACCGGAGAGAGCCGAGGATAGCCGAAGATAGCCGAGGATAGCCGAACATAGCCGAGGATAGCCGAAGATGGCCGGGGATAGCCGAGGATGGCCGAGGATAGCCGAAGATAGCCGAGCATAACCGAAGATAGCCGTGGACAGCCGAGGATAGCCGAGGAGAGCACAAAATGTCTGGCACGGCGGCGGCGATATATCCTAATAGTATCTACACACGACTTCAAGAGATACGAATCCGAGGACCTGGACTACGAGAAATACTCAGTGAATGACCTGGACTACGAGAACTACGAAGCCGAAGACCTGGACACTGGAAATACTTATCGAAAGACTTGGACAACGAGGAATACGAAACGAAGGACCTGGGCAACGAGAACTACGAGGCCGAGGACCTGGACTACAAGAAATACTTAGCGAGTGACCTGGACTACGAGATATACTCACTGAACGACCTGGACAACGAGAACTACGAAGCCGAGGACCTGGACTACTAGAAATACTTGGCAAACGACCTGGACAACGAGGAATACGAAGAACATAAAATCCACGGATTATTTGAATTTTAGAAACAACTGATACAAATTAGAATATGGGGGGTTGGCGCGCGTAGCGCGCAGGGGGGCGAAGCCCCCCTAGTATATATATATATATTAGGGTGGTCCTTATTTGGGGTATGTTCGAATTTTTTTCGACGATAGTGCTAAATCGGTTTCAAATAAATCAGAAAAAACGCCTGCCAAGCTTAAGCCCTTAATATTAATATTAACCCGGCCCCCACGACAGTCAAACTTTTAAATGAGAAATAGCATGTATTTTTCAAAACTAAATATTAAATTTCCATAACTCCGATAATTATTGATGAAAAAATCTAAAATTTAGTATAGTTATTTGCACTTATAGGATGTACAAAATGGTGCATTCGAATTTTTTTTAGATAATTATATTCTTACCTTTTGATGCTTAACTTTGAGGGAAATTTTGTTTTTCCATCACATTGAAAGGTAAGAATAAAATGATCTAAAAAAATTTCGAATGCACCATTTTGTACGAGGGCCCAGGAAACTAAATTTTACTATAAAATAAATAAAACTACACTAAATTTTAGATTTTTTCATCAATAATTATCGGAGTTATGGAAATTCAATGTTTAGTTTTGAAAAATACATGCTATTTCCCATTTAAAACTTTGATTGTCGTGGGGGCCGGGTTAATATTAATATTAAGGGCTTAAACTTGGCAGACGTTTTTTCTGATTTATGTGGAACCGATTTAGGACTATCGTCGAAAAAAATTCGAACATACCCCAAATAAGGACCACCCTAATATATATATTAGGGTGATTCAAAAAAAAAAAAAAAAATTTTTTTTTTTTTCTTTCATCAACAGGCTCAAAAGTTTCATTTTGGTCAAAAAGTATGCCTGTTGAAATATGAGCTCTTAATATTAATATTGTTGCAACCAGAGTATCAAGGTGTTGCAATCCAAATGTTTTGAGACACACTTTGGCAATACTCTGGAATGTGCAAGTGCGATGCTTGACACAACTAACAACAATTGCAGAAACAAGGCGACCTCCTTAAACGTAATAAATAAGCGATCCCTACAATGATCAGGGTCAGAACATCAAGACCGATATTAGGGCAGGTTATGCCAGATCTCAGTTAGACGTAGTAAATCACTTTTTGTAAACTCTTTATACATTAATAAACTTGAATCACTTTTGTACGACCGAGTTCCAACTCCTAATTCGACAACGGATCCTTAAACAAATCGTAGTTGTATGAAGGATCTCAGGATCCCAATTACAACAATATTAAGAGTGGGCATTTAAGAATAACATGGGATAAATTATTTTTGTCTCCTGATTCTTATAACTAGCAAATCATACGTCACACAAAGAATCTACAGACATGTTTTGGTTGGAAAATGAAAAACGAATAATACAAAAAAAAATAAAAAAATTAAAATTGAAAAAATTAACATTAAAATCAATTAAAATAAATTGAACTTTGACCTTGAATAACTTTTGAACGAGTGGACTTGTTGGGAAATAACTCAGAACTTTTTTGTAGAGCGTTCAATTCTCTACAAAAATATGTCTGTAGATTCTCTGTGTGACATATCATTTGCTAGTTAAAAAAATCAGAAGAAGCAAGAATGATTTATCCCATGTTATTCTTATGGAAAATCTAAAAGTGCGATGCGCCCACTCTTAATATTAATATTAAGAGCTCATATTTTAACAGGCATACTTTTTGACCTAAATGAAACTTTTGAACCTGTTAGTGAAAGGAAAAAAAAAAATTTTTTTTTTTTGAATCACCCTAATATATATATATACAGGGTGTAAATCTTAACTCTGTACATACCTATAGGGTGTGTAGGGGCTACCAATACAAGCATTTTGAGGTATGACACCCATGGTCGGAAACTCATCCTAACCACTATGGAGGGCTTTGAAGGATATGGTACCGCAGGCTTAATCGTAATGTAATAAATCAGATGTGATCACTTTCGACCCAATATTTTATTCAGCCGTAGAGAACAGTACATAAATGTTCTTGCGTGAGTTCAACAAAACGATAAACTTTGCATTAAAAAAATAACAAGACAATTTCTGGTGTTTATGAACAGAATTTGAAAAAGTTATGGGAAACGAATTGGGATTTTGCACACTTGGGCTTTTCGTTTTCCATAACTTTTTCAAATTCTGTTTATAAGCACCGGAAATTGTTTTGTATTTTTTTTATTGCCAAGTTTATCGTTTTGTTGATTTCACGCAAGAACATTTCGGTACGTGAGTCGAAGAGTATGCCACCTCAGATTAACGCCCAAAACTATTCCACCTCAAGTTAACGCCCGAAACTATGCCACCTCCATGTTAAATTAGATGGAGGTGGCATAGTTTCGGGCGTTAACTTGAGGTGGCACAGTTTTGGGCGTTAATCTGAGGTGGCATACTCTTCGACTCACGTACCGATTTGTACTGTTGTCTACCGCTGAATAAAATGTTGGGTCGAAAATGATCACATCTGATTAATTACAGTAAGAAAAGCGCGCGGTACAAGCGCGCGGTACCAGAACCTTCAAAGCCCTCCACAGCCGTTGGGATGAGGTTCCGACCTTGGGTGTCATACCTCAAAATGCTTGTATTGTCAGCCCCTACACACCCTATAAGTATGTACAGAGTTAAGATTTACACCCTGTATATTGTAACGTTTCGGGATGTTGAGAACCTTTTGGTTATGTCAACATACCGGTGTTACGGGTTCGAGAGTATTTAATATTGCTTTAATTTTAAACACTAATATATATAATTTCGGACTCCTCAATACTGGTAGGTAGGGAAAAGGATGGTAATACCATACAAAAAGCCACCTAACTCAGATTTTTATTGATAATATAACAAACTACGCTATTCAACGGACTCAGGCGTCGCTCTGACCTCCAAAGCCGTATATCTTCTAAACCAAAGGTTTAGGCTACCTCCATAGAGCCAGGGTGGCAATCCAAGCCTATGGTCCCTGCTATTGCGATTTTAATAATTAACTGCAAATCCAGGATGCTTTATCCAAGACTGCGAATCAGACTCGGAATCACAACACTTAGCCCTCGAACACGAGTCGGTTAGACTGATGTCGTACGCGCTTGTGTTGTTTTTTAAAGCTGCTAACCTTGGCTTGTATTTGGCTATAATCAAAAGGAATTTAAATAAGAAAATGTCAAGCTAATATTCCAATAGTAGATTATATTTTCTATGAACAACCAAAATTCCTTAAAATCTAATTACTCTCTAATTGACAAAGTCTTAAATTTATTCCTATCGACAGCTAGTCTGTGAATTTGAATTGAATAGGGTTTAATAAAATGAGCTCAAATAAGATATGCTTGATTTGCTATCGCCAAATTTGATAGTCTTTGAAATGGTTTGATCTGATTATTTAAAGTTTTATATGATATTTCGAAATATTGAGTGAAGTTAAGTCAAGACGACCGTTATAATATGTAATGAGTCGCTAGGGTGCTATACCACTAATGCGCTAAGAATTTAATAGAGTTAAGAGTCGTGCCGGTGCTTTACCTGGTCACGCTCGATTGGATGAATAATAGTGAGTCGCCCGGGTGCTCTACCGCGAATGCGCTGCGGAGCTGTCTCAGCGCCGGCTTTTATACTATTCTTCGCTCGCTTGTGACGTCACAAGCGACGACGGCGATTTGTCCAGTCGATCTCCTAATTTATGGAACCAATCGTGGCAGGCCTAGGGTCTGTCCAATTGGACAGGTTACAATATATATATATGAGTCAATCCACGTCAAGCGGGACACCTTTTTGACCGCATGTTCTTGAAAATCGTCGTAATTTTTTTTACATATTCTCTGGGTAAAATGAATGAATGAAACATTTTTTTTTTTTTTTTTTCAACTCGAAAGGCTTAGAAGGTACAAGGGGTTGAATTTTCGAAAAAACCACCAAAAATCGGAATCGCGGTCTCCTTTAAACGTTAATATCTCCGGTTCCCTTTGTCGTACAGACGTGACCAAAAACTCATTTTGAAGCTTTTGAATCGCACTTTCATGTTATGAATTTTAAATTCATGTAATAAACAATTTTGCATTTGTTGCTAACAATTATATTCTTTGAACGTGAGTAGATAGGGGCAGCTATGGGGAGACAGATATTCCCCCCTTTCCCCCTCGACTCATCCTGATAAGGGGTATGTGGGTCAGTGTGTTATCTTATCAGTCTGGCCCACATCCGGTCTGGTGTGTACAGGGACCTTCTAATCAGCTCCCCCCTCCCCCCTGCCCCTGTCTGCGGTCACTGGCCCTGACCATGCTACTCCCTTACCCCACCTCCCCCCGGGTCAGTTATGGGGTGAGTGCATCGCTCTGTCTCTTTCTAGCCTGGGTCAGCTATGGGGACGATGACGCATTCTACCGCCCACACACACACGCGCTTACCTCACCGTGCCCGTGTGTTCTAGAATGTTCGAGAATGTTCTAGAAGCTTCTGGAAAGCGATAACGATGATATCCCTACTCCAAAATTTTTGTACTTGGAAATATTTCAGCGGTATCCCCTGTTTACTATATGTACGCTTAAAACTACAGGAGGCGGGGGTGAAGGAAAGAGATTTGATGACGCGACAAATACATATCGTACGTTTCGTGTCCGTGTGTTCTAGAATGTTCCAGAATGTTCTAGAAGCTTCTGGAAAGCGATGACGCGTTATCCCTACTCCAAAATTTATGTACTTGGAAATATTTCAGCGGCATCCCCTGTTTACTATTTCTACGCTTAAAACTACAGGAGGGGTGAAGGATAGAGATTTGATGACGCGACAAATACATATCATACGTTTATTCAAAAAATCTTTATGCTACGTACAATTATGCGATCATTCATGACATTCAAATGAGCGATACAAAATGAAAGGCAATATAAAAGATAACAGCATTAAAATCATTACTGACACAAACAACAGGGTGTAGGTCTCCAAAACTTCAGAATCTATGTTTCTTACACGGTAATTAACACAGGGTGTTTCTTCACCTGAGTGGTGTGATGTCATACACGAATGCTGGTTATCAGAATCCAATAATGTCACCGTTGCCGTTGCGTCGAGAGTTTCTTCTGCAGAGCGAGAACCAGAACGTATAGGAACGTAAATCGACATTGCGTATACTATAATTTGCAAACGACGATCAGCTCGATTCCTCTTCCACCTTCTGCTTGATTCCTACTGCGAGATAATGCGGGAATAATTTTGTCCATTCCAGCAGAACGATGTCGCAATAATTATTCACAAATTCTTCCTCCAGTTGTAACCTGACGTGTGCCCTTGCAAAATCAAACTCCCTTGTAGAGAGCAGATTTATTCGATGAAGAGATGGTTCTCGAGGGCCTTGTAGTTTCACCTTCTCCGCTATATGCTCGATGTACAGCTTCTTACACTGATTGACACTGTTGGCAAGTCGTTGAAGGCGGTGCCACTGTTCTTCTACACACACAAACACCGTCTTCAACCCGTCAAACGTAGTCTTCTGCATCACTATCGTGGGACGATAAGACAGCTTCCGCTTGACACCCCCATTGCTCGTCTCGGAGTTTTCTTCCTCTTCTTCAGGATCAGCACCATCCGTCTCTTCGGCGATATTATTTGCTTCAAAACTGATACTTTTCGAACCGTGAGAGGTGGTAAAAGTTATGGTACAACCGCCTAGCGTAAGATGCTCGAAATACCAATCTGCAGCTGAATAGCCGCTCGAATCCAGATATTCACTGATGGTGTCCAACTCGTCTGCCAGTAACGACCACTCCGATGCGTTGAAATATATGCAGCACGAGGCATTGCTCTCGAGTTTGATCACTGGCACAAATGACTCGTCTACACCAAGTCCGAGACCGACAACAATCTTTTTAGTTATAGAATTGTTCAAGCCGTACGTAGTCGCGAGAACAAGATTTCTTTGAGATTTTTTCATTGGCTTTGTAAAACTCTTAAAAATTCTACTTGCGTTACCCATGGGTACTTTCGATTTAGGTGTCGACATTGTACTACGACTCGGTTTGATCGAGGCTACAATAATACTGATTTAAATCCGAACGACACAACCCTCTGGACCCTCCGATTTCCCCCTCCACTTCCTTCTTGTTTTACCATTCCCATGTGTTAGTTGTAGAGATATTTCCGGTCAAGGTGATAAGCTTAGCTCAAACATTTCAACGACAGACTGATATCACTAACGGAAACTGAGCAACGAATATTATTTGAATAATATTATTTTTTAAACTAATCTTATATATACTTATATTTACACTAGAGTATTGGGGAAGGTTAGAGATTTGATGACGCAACAGTTACATAAACGAAACTAAACTTATTTATTTAAAATTTGAAGATTTCAAATGGCACATCAAATTATAAACATATTAAAATCATTGATGTCACCGGCGTGCCGGGAAATTTTTCGGGAACGGACGAAATTCGCCCGCCCCCAACAGCTTCTCGATGGCCTTGTTGTGTGGGGACGGGTTTATAACAAATAAATTGGTTTTGAAGTCAATTTGAATGGGGCTTTATTATTGATATAAGCTGTTTGGCGGTTAGAATAAGAGTGAAAATCCGAATGTGGCAACTTACGTTGCTACCCATCGGTCAGCGAGATGCTGACGCAAGGTATTTTAGCATAGGCGTATAGGACGCCGTTAAAGTGTCTCAAAGGCATGAGCGCAAAAGGCAAGGTGTCTAATCTTGAACTACTCTCCACTGTAGTTCGCAGAAACTGGAAATTAATAAGAATAACGAAATGGAGAATTATCGGTATCGCGATGTTTTGTCTTCGGTATAGAAGGCGAGACATCCCGATCTTGTCTATAAATTTATGAATTTGAATTTATCGTTGAATAGCAATGATTTGATTATAACACCTTCCCCCTTAAGAATGAATGTGAAGCGAAGCAAAATATTCATCGGTTAAAATAAATATTTTAGGTGAGGATTACAAACCTTTCCTCAGCTGTTATATAGCCATATAATTATTCTTAATAAGAACGGTTACAATATTATTCTGTGCGGATGAGAATTTATAAAAGCTCTTCTCAGCCGTTTATTTGATTACATATAGTTATTCTTAATATTAATTATTCCTAATAAGAACGCATACAATATTATTCTGTGCGGATGAGAATTTATAGAAGCTTTTCTCAGCCGTTTATTTGATTACATATAGTTATTCTTAATATTAAAAATCAATATTCCAGGTGAGGATTACAAAGCTTTCCTCAGCTGTTATATAGCCACATAATTGTTCCTAATAAGAACAAATAGAGTGCACTGAAAGAAATTCCCATGGTTGCACACCAATATTTTGTTGAGTTCCATGTAAATTTCTTTGAGTGTGTAACGTATGTTTATTCTCTATGATCCCTATCCATATTCTATTTGAATCGGTTTTATTGGATCAGTTGACTTGTGGTATGGTTTTAATCTGTTTGCATGCACTATTTTATTCTTCCCTTTGATTTTTACCTCATAATTCACTTCATTAATTTGATCAGTGATGGGGTATGGCCCCAGAAATTTTGGGTCTAATGGTCCGGCAGTTTCGTTACTCATCAGTACTAAGTCCCCAATTTCGAAATTTTGTGCTCGAGTAATTTGGTCATAATAGGCCTTGGATTTTTCTTTGGATTTATCTATGTTCTGTTTCGCGAGGGCTTGGCTGTTCATCAATTTTTCAGAGAGTTTCTGAGCATATTCTTTATATGTTTCTTCCTTAGGATCGTGAGGCACACTACAAGGTACTCTGGCCACTTGTCCGAATATAAGTTCGTAAGGTGATATTTTAGTGGTAGTATGAGGTATTGTGTTGTACGCGAGGATATAAATTGGGAGTGTTTCGTTCCAGTCGTCTGTAGTAGACATACACCTAAAGTAATCTTTTAACGTGCCGTGACTGCGTTCGAGTGCCCCGTTGGTTTGCGGGTGGTATGCAGTACTATTTAACTTTTTTATTTTTAGTATTTTTGTGACTTAGGTGAACAGGTCACTCATAAAATTGGTGCCTTGGTCTGTAAGGATTGATAGTGGTACTCCGTAGTTAGATATGAAATTTCGTATGAAAGCTTCTGCGGTATGTTCAGCGGTGGCAGCTCGGAGTGGATAGGCTTGGGAATATTTTGTTAGGTCGTCTTGTAGCGTCAGTATGTAACTATGACCTGACTTTGTAGTCGGTAAGGGCCCAACTATGTCTAAGAAAATCTTTTCAAATGGTTTGCTACTGCTGGTCGTAATCTTCATTGGCATTTTGGTCTTTTGTCGATCGGTTTTATTCTTTTGGCAAGTCGTGCAATTACGAATATATGTTTTTACATCGTTTTTCATTGAATCCCAGTGGTATCTTTCTTTAAGTCGCGTCATAGTACGACTCACGCCTTGGTGTCCACCTGAAGGGCTGTCGTGAAATTCTTTGATAACGTCTTGAATATGGTTTTGATTGAGATCGGTTTTTATGTTCGTACAGACAGTTATTTTAATTCCCGATCCTGTAAATATGAATCGTAACATCGTCCGAACCTTATGCCATTTTAAATTATCGATCCCGCAACCGATCCTGGGTATGGAAACTGTTTTGATCGAGTCTATTTCTAATTTTTCTTTGAATTTTATCAAACTTATGTATAAATCCTCATATGTAGGCTTATCCCAGTAGTTTTGCTTCGTCATTATGTAATAAACGTTACGGTCTCGTAAGGTGAGTTTACCAGTCGTGTATAGTTCAGCTGTTTCCTTCAAGTTCTCAACATTGCCGTATCTAGTTTTGAATTCTAATGCTATTCCTTGACTCATTTCCAGATCGGTGGGAACAGTGTGTGCGTAGTTATCGATTCGATTGAAAAGGTCATCGTGGATTTCTACGATGTTTGAGTTTTGCACTATCGTTGTTTTTATGAGTTTAAGGTATTCAGGGTACGATGGGAGAGAGCTCGTCACTCTGATAGGACATATTTTGAACACATGATTAGTTGGTGGATCAATAGGATTTCTACTAAGCGCATCTGCGTTCTGATTTTTTATTCCGGGTTTGAAACAAATCTCGTAGTCGAATTCCGAGATTTTTAATTGCCATCTGACTAATTTACTATTTGGATCTTTGATGTTAAACAGCCAAGTCAGGGGCCTATGATCGGTAAATATCTTGAATTTCCTCCCGAACAGGTATGGTCTGAAATGTTGGGTCGCCCATACTATTGCCAGCAGCTCGCGTTCGATTGTGGAGTAGTTACTTTCTGCTTTGTTTAGAGTTCGCGAGGCATATGCAACAGGCCTATCGTCACCTGGGACACCTTGAGATAAGACGGCCCCTAGAGCAGTGTTACTGGCATCTGTCGTTAGATTAAATGTCTGTGTATAGTCAGGGTATATTAAGACTGAGTCGGATATTAGGGCATTCTTTAGTTCTTCGAAAGAATTTTGCTGTAATGACGTCCATTCGAATGGTACGTTTTTCCGTAAAAGTTCTGTCAATGACTTAGCTATCATCGAGAAATTATTTATGAAACGTCTATAGTAACCTACAAGCCCGAGAAATGATTTTATTTTCGTAGGTGTGTTGGGTGTAGGAAATTCCTTGACTGCTCTGGCTTTGTCTGGGTCAGGTTTAACTCCGTCTTTTGATATTATGTGTCCTAAGTAAGCAACCTCTTTTCTCAAGAACTCACATTTATTTGGTTGTAATCGTAAGTTATATTCTTTCAATTTCAGTAATAACCCCCAAAGTTCTTCTGTATGGGTTTGAAGTGAGTCGGCGTGAATTATCAGGTCGTCTAAGTACACTAAACATTTCAATCCTTGTAACCCCTATAGAACGGTATTCGCTAATCTCTGGAATGTAGCTGGGGCGTTTTTAAGCCCAAATGGCATGAATGCGAATTCGAAATGTCCTTTATGGGTGGAAAACGCGGTTTTATGCATATCGTCGGGATTCATTGGAATTTGGTGAAACCCGCTGGCCATGTCGAGTACGGTGAAGTATTTAGAGCTTCCTAACTGGTCTAGGATATCTACTATATTCGGTAGCGGGTAAGCATCCCCTATTGTTTTATCATTCAATTTTCGGTAGTCTACGACTATTCTCCACTTCTTAATCCCTGATGAGTCTAGTTTCTTTGGTACCACCCAGATGGGTGAGTTCCATGGTGAATTTGAATTTCGAATTGTTCCTTTATTTAGGAGATCTTCCATTTGTTTATCTATTTCTGTTTTGTGGATTTCAGGGTACCGGTATTGTCTAACATGGACCGGTGTGTCATCGGTAGTTTTAATTTTGTGGGTACAGGCTTGCGTACCTGGCAATGTGTCCCCATCTAAATAGAAGAGTTCGTTAAACTTGGTACAAGCTTCTACTATACTTTCCTTTTCTTCTAAATTTAAATGGTCTAATCTTAATGCGTCTTTTAATTTTTTGATTCTGTCAGCTGAAGTATTTTCGTTTATACAATTAACTGAATGTATCTCGTCAGTTTCAGAGTCAGTTTCTAGAATTCTGTAAACTCTTTGTGGTTCGATATGGATAGTATGATCCGTGTCTGTTAGATTGATGATGCTTGTGATAGCTGTGTTATCGGGTCTAATTGTCACGTAGCTTTCGCTTATTACGACTCCCGGTTGTAACTCGACCCTATATATTGAGCCTTTTTTTAAGGAATCTTCGGCGATGGTTGGGATGTCTGCTAAAATTTCTGTCCTGGCGGGAATAGTGAATTGCTTTTGATTTTGCAATTTGTATTTGAGGCTACCTAATAGCAACTCGGGCTTATCCATGCCTCTGCATCTATAACTGATCAGCACATTATTGAATTGGGTTAAGAGGTGGTTGCCTATTAAACCATCTTGCGTTATGTCTAAGGAATCGTCTATTACGTGAAATTTTATCGGCCTAACTTCGCCTCCGTCATCGAGTGTAAGTTCAATGGTTCCTAATGTATATGCTTGTGAGTCGCTAGCTAGACCTTTTAATTTAATGCGCTCTTGTGGGTTTATTTGTGATAAATTTATGATAAATTTCTTCTTGATCAAACATGGGTAGGCTCCAGTGTCTAACATCAACAAGCTTTTAGGTTGGTTCAACTCGGGTATTGAGAAAATTACGTTATTTGGTGAGCCGATTAAATTTATCTTATGTTCTGGTATTTCTATTTTTCCGCCGTTTGTGTTGAGCGGTTCTCTATTACGGACTTCGTTCCGCTCGTCGACGCAGTCCGTTCCCCAAAATTCGAGGTTCCTACCTGGTTTTGACTAGTTTTCGCGGCTAACATAGCTTTCTTTTTGAAACAATTGTTTTCTACATGGCCGGGCTTTTTACAAAAGAAGCACCTAATTCTGGAACTATCGATGGGATAGATTCGCTGGCATTCGTCGCATGTAATCTCTTCTGTTATAGAATCATAGCCATTTATTATTTCGGAACAGTTTTGTGAGCAGCTGTTTTCTGATTGGTGGTTTAAGTCTGCGTACTGATCGGATTCTGAACTATAACCTGCTTCAATGGTATTTATTGGTTCGGATCTCTGTTTCCTAAAACAGGTTTTTGCTGTGTGCCCGATCTTATTGCAATTTTGGCAAACGAGGTCAGTTCTACTAGTAGCAGTGGTTTTTGCAAGATAGGTTATTTGATTTTCGGTTGCCCTCAATTTTTCTTCTTCTGTGGCCCAATTGTAAGCTTGAACTAAGTCTTTAGGGTCTTTTAATCTTAGGATGTCACGTAGTTTTTCGTTAAGTCCGTAAACAAAACAGTCTCGTGCTTTTGTCGTAATGTTTTTCTCATAAAATACAGTCTCGGCCTTAGTTCTTACCGGACCAGATTCTACTACTCTTATGCACAGGTTTTCTATTCTTTGATAGAAGGAATCGACGGATTCCCCGGGGCGTTGCCTACAGATACTTAGTTCCAATTCCCATTGTCTATTTGTTCCCTTGGCTCCATAAAACAGTAGTAACTCTTTTTTCAGAGTATCGTAGTCTTTAATTTCCCTATTTTGAATCCTTTCATATGCCTTACCAGTGATTTTGATACGTATATATTCGTAATGTTCGTCTGATTCTGTAGTAATGCATTGTTTGATCGCGCGATCGCATTTGTCGATAAATTCTCTGACGCTAATATCCTTTCCGGTAAATACGGGAAGGAGTTTGGCTAATTTCTCAGCTGATACTGGCATTTTCTAGGATTTCAATTACAAATTTCGAATATTACTATTGCTAGTTCGTAAGACTTACAGTAACAGTAGGGTGAGCCAATGCATAACGTTATCAGTGTTGAAAGCTCGAGTTCGCTGTACCGTCGGATCCGTAATTGGCTGCTTTAGTGTTGGTTTACTGGAATCCTCTTGCGTTTATGTTTTGACGGATCTTGAGGTTTCTTGAGCGCCTCTTCATATAGGGCACGTAATGCAACTTCGGTATATTTTGGTTTGTCGGTCACTTCACAGGGTTTTGTTAACGTTGATTTCCTGTAACGGTAAATTATATGTCAATCCACGGACAGTGATTTTGTTAACGGTGATGTATAACAACGAATAGGGTTTTGTTAACGTGGATTTCGTACAACGGTGAATTATGTGTCAATCCACGCACAGTGATTTTGTTAACGTTGATGTATAACAACGAATAGGGTTTTGTTAACGTTGATTTCGTACAACGGTGAATTATGTGTTAATCCACGCACAGTGATTTTTGTTAACGTTGATTTATTACAACGGCCTCTGTTTTCTAATTATTGTCTTCAATCCAATATCTCGCTTCTGACACCACTGTTGTGTGGGGACGGGTTTATAACAAATAAATTGGTTTTGAAGTCAATTTGAATGGGGCTTTATTATTGATATAAGCTGTTTGGCGGTTAGAATAAGAGTGAAAATCCGAATGTGGCAACTTACGTTGCTACCCATCGGTCAGCGAGATGCTGACGCAAGGTATTTTAGCATAGGCGTATAGGACGCCGTTAAAGTGTCTCAAAGGCATGAGCGCAAAAGGCAAGGTGTCTAATCTTGAACTACTCTCCACTGTAGTTCGCAGAAACTGGAGATTAATAAGAATAACGAAATGGAGAATTATCGGTATCGCGATGTTTTGTCTTCGGTATGGAAGGCGAGACATCCCGATCTTGTCTATAAATTTATGAATTTGAATTTATCGTTGAATAGCAATGATTTGATTATAACAGCCTCCTTCACCATCGAGCGGCACGTCTCGCACGGTTCGGCGACCTAACGCCGCCGCAACATCGTCATGCCGCGGACCTTGCGAATTAGCGCCCACTGGCGGAAAATATCCGCCGCGAACTCCACCTCGTTCACAGAGTACATTCGGGCCTCCTGCGGGTCCAGGGCCCGCATCACCTCCGCCACCTTCTGCCTCCACAAAGCAGTACCTGCAAATTACGAGATTGAATGAGTTATTTCTGTTATATTGAGGAAAAAGTCGGTTGTGTATTACGTGATGTTTCGAGAAAATAATAAAATCACAGTTTCGGAAATGTAGTTTAAAGTTATGATGCTACGTATTACCGGTAAGCTGATGAAATTTAGGATAACAATTGAATAAGTTATTTGTATAATATTGAGGAAAACACCTGGTGTGTATGAGGCAATGTTTCGAGAAAATAATAAAAAATGACAGTCTCGGACATGTAGTTTAGAGTTGTAATGCAGCGTGATAGTATTACAAGTAAATTGATAAAATTTAGTATAACTTACCCATTTCGTGCATGTATCCGGCCGATGTGCAGTAAAGTCCCGATTCTCTGGCCATGATGAAAAAAGTTGTATATAATATTTTTTCTCGCTGGGTGTTTGAAAACGTTTTTCAGGCTAGCTGATGGTTGTGAGTAGTCTGGTGAAAACTGCATGTCTTTATATACGAAAAGTCAGACCTACACCCACTCTCCAAAATTTTCAAACACCGCTTGTATCTCGGTTTTGGACGAGTGGTTACATGTAAGAGATTGAGTCAAACCGTTGGTACGGTATTGCTGAAGTGATGTGTACGGGAACAAAACAATAGGCTTGGGGGATGGGTAATGCCAAAATTTTGAAACACTCTTATTAGCTGACTTTCAGGTGGTGAGTGGATACGATTAGGAGATTACGGTGAGCCGTCACTCGCTAACATAGCCACTATATCTTACCATCACGAATCGTTAAAGGCCGCTGTGATTATAAGTCGATTTGGACTATAGCGGGCACATGTAAGAGATTGAGCCAAACTCTTGGTAAAGTATTGTTGAAGCGGCGTGTCCGGGGAACAAAAACAACAGACTAATGAATGGGAAATACCAAAATTTTGAAACGTTCTTAATCGCTGATGAGTGGATGCGATTAAGAGATTACTGTGTACGTTTACTTGCTAAATCCAAGCATCGGTACTCGTTAACGGTAGGAGGGTCAAGTCCTGCGATATTGACTAGGGGCGTCGTCGGTAGCAATTTGATGACGGCGTACAGTAATTTGGTCCAGAGTGTAAAACGCTGAGAGACTACGGTAATCGTTTGTCGCATCTCAACTTTTTCAGATCGCATGAAATGAACTTTTTTCAACGGCGAGAAACAGGGTATAGAGTCGGAGATAGAGATAGAAAGATGAAATTTGGAAACAGAACGAGAGATAGGTTATTTTTCCGAAATTTCCAGCATATCAGTCAGCTAAGCAGCCGCAAATGCTGTGTTCTGGGGTTTAGTTCATTGGTCATTCAAACCACGTGGTCCCTTCTGAAACCGATATATAGCTTGTCACAAGGGATATTTTTTCAGTAGGAAATTTTTTGTATACAAGTTCCAATCTTACACTCTGTATAATGTCTGTATGTGTGTGTGAGTGAGTGCACGGTAGATGTGTCGGAGTTGACGTCGATTTGTGTGATCTTCCAAGAATAACCACGTTCAATTTAAATCATGCCTGATACGCAGAACAAAAAGTATCGCGCTATAGTGCTAAAGGCGGCTTCTTATGCCAGACGTAAGAGTAGCGCTATTGATAGGTGCTGCGGTATACGATGGACACGATCGCTTGGCCAAATGACTCGGAAAAATTTGCTGCGACAGGTGCGACGAATAATTGCTATGTCCGATGAGAGGTCTATTTCTCGTCTGTATAATCAAGGCGTTTTCGCGGAGTCGTGGGAATGTTTACGAATCGCTGACGAAACGGTGATTTCGCGTGGTACTTCTACTTTCTGGATATTGCGGGGACTGATGACAGAGTATTACGAGTGTCTGAATGTGATCAGTGCACGTAGCAGGAATAACATCCATGAAACCCCGCGGCGACGTCAGGTGTCAAGACTTGGGAGGATCGAGAGAAATGCTAGGGTGGTTGCAGACGACGATAACGGGGTGCAAGAACGGGGTCCGAAAACTCGGCCGAATCCCGTGCCGGTTTCAAATGACACGGATATGTTTGAAGATAACAGTATCACCGATGAGATGCTGTGTGCAGCGGTGGAGCAATATGAGGCCCGGACAGCTGGTGAACAGGCGACAGTCGACAGTGATACGGAAATGTATGAAATTATACCCTCCTTGATCGTCAGCGAAGAATCTCGTCATCCCTGGTTATCGACTGTTTTGAAAATCCCAAATAAAAATTGGGTCGTTCGACCTATGCCAACTTGGGGCAGCAATGCGGCTTCGTCCAGTGATTCTTCTGACTACGCGGCAACAGAGGGTGACGCACGCGGTTCAAGCACCCAACATCGTGACGAAGCGGACGAAGAACCTCGTCATCATCATCAGTAGTAGGTGACAGCCATGGCGAGTCATAACAAATGACGTCACCCGGCAGGAGTGGGGATGTGGCGCCAGTGAGAGAGACGACAGATAGTCTGATCCAAGATGGCGCCGCCCATACAAACCAAGATGGCTACTTTTTTTCAAAATTCAAGATGGCGGTCGTTTTTCAAAATCCAAGATGGTGGTCGTTTTTCTCAAATCCAATATGGCGACTGTTTCGACTTTTTTTTTCAAAATCCAAGATGGCTACTATTTTTCAAAATCCAATATGGCTACTTTTTTTTCAAAATCCAATATGGCTACTTTTTTTTCAAAATCAAACATGGCTATTTTTTTTTCAATCAGATATACTGAGATACCATACAAAGACGATGGTTCTGAAATAATAATAAATTCTTATCCTATATACTAGCTGAAATTAATAAAGCATGACAGGGTATATGCAAGGATCGACACAAATTATTTTTCAAATATTCGTTTATTTGATATTACTCTTAAGATAGGTTTTACAATAATCTTTTTTTTTTTCATTTGATCGATATTACTATTAAGACTAGTTTTACAGTAGGTACAACAGAGCGCGATCGTAAGACCTGACAGATCCCAATTAGAGGTCATCCGAGACCTAGAGAACCGATGAACGAAACCGCGGTCTTCCTCTTAATCCCGCTACAATCCTCCTGACGCTATCTTGACACATTCATGAATGAATGCCCCAGGATAGCGTCGGGAGAATCATACCGACATTGAGAGGAAAACCGCAGCCCAATTCATCGGTTCTGTAGATCGTGATGACCTCTAATTGGGATCTAATTCGGTCTCATATTAAGACTAGTTTTCACATTCATCCCTTATATCGAACAGTCTAAACTACAGAGCGCGCTGCTCCTGGGCTCGCATCATCGTCCATTCGCAATCACATGACTAGAGCAAATCCTCACATCGGCTATACGAAACGTATCGAAACGATGAGCCAACCAGCCTTCCTCCGCGTCAACCCGGTACAAGTGTCCTGACGCTATCTTGGCATATTCATGAATGAATACCCCAGGATGGTGTCGGGACGCTTGTACCGGGCTCACGCGGAGGAGAGCCGGAAGTTTCGTCCTCTCGATACATCGCGAATGACTGATGTTTGGACTTGCTCAAGTCTCGTGATTCGAATCATGCGGAGATGAAACCCCAGGGTCAAAGCGGTCTGACAGTTTCTCTCTCTCTCTCTCTCTCTCTCTCTCTCTCACATACCCACTTATCAATTAGACAGCGTCGACATTATGCCGGCAACGATACACTTCACTTGTCAATTATAACGCTCTGACATATGTCGGCTATGATGTAATGTAGAAACAAACGGGTCAACTCGTGGAATACAACATTTAAATGGATACGGCAGAATTCCACATCCAGCAAGTCCCTGTGGAGTGTATCCTTCGCTGCATCGGCCTCCTCGCACACAATGACACCGATCTGCTGCAGAGTCGGGGTCTTCATCTTTCTGGATCGCACGATGGTGGCAAAGTGACGAACCAGCAACTCCTTGCACTTGTTGACATCGTCTACCAGCTGCTCCAGTTGAATGATATACTCGTCTATACAGCAGGCGATATGCCGCAGACCGTCAAACGTAACCTTCTGCATTACAATTACTGGCGAATAGGTCTTTCGTTTCTTCCATCCAGGTTCACCAGTGTTATCACCCTCCTCCTCCTCCCCGTACCCCTGCTGACTTTCGGCACCGTCAGGATTGCTCGCATAGAATGCAACTACTTTCGAACCGTGAGCCGATGTTAAACGCAAGGCACACCCTCCGGCTAGCGAGATGGTATCGCTCAGCAACGAACTCAGACTACCGGCGGGACGCTCGCTTTTTTCGAAATACTTTTCGATATCCTCGAGCTTTCCGGCCAGATCTTCCCATGCTTCGGCGCTGAGGGATACCCCGCTCGAGTAGTTATTTACGAATTTCACCACAGGCTCGAAATCCCCATCCAAGCGGAGACGAAGACCAATGTTCACTTTTTTCGACCACGAACCGTTGAGTCCGTACGTCCTCGACAGTACCAGGTTACGCTCGGATTTCTTCAATGCTATGTCAAAAGTTTTAGACAATCGACTACACCCCTCTTTCAACGATCCTTTTTTCGGTGTGGCCATAGCTCTCGACTTCTCTGTTGCAACTGAACGCTCCGCATCTGCACCGAGACCGAGCTGTCTCACCGTTTTGCACACCTCAGCAAAAACTTGTAATAACGCACGATGGTGGGAGGCAGCTTCGCGAAAATTGAAATCCTATACCGGTCATCCGATGAGTACTGTGCGGGGTATGAGAGGTAGAGGGGGAGTCGTGATTTGCTCCATAAAACACGTACTCCGACTCGCAACAGACATCCTTGTCTTTTAGGTATCGGTAACTCGGACTTCCATAATTATGAAAATGATAATGTGCTCCGAGAGCGATCCGCATCGTTTTTCATAGCGGTCATCCGATGAGTACTGTGCGGGGTATGAGAGGTAGAGGGGCGAGTCGTGATTTCCTCCATAAAACACGTACTCCGACTCGCAACAGCCATCCCTGTCTTTTAGGTATCGGTAACTCGGACTTCCATAATTATGAAAATGATAATGTGGTCCGAGAGCGATCCGCATCGTTTTTCATAACGGTCATCCGATGAGTACTGTGCGGGGTATGAGAGGTAGAGGGGAGTCGTGACTTCCCCCGTAAAACACGTACTCCGACTCGCAACAGCCATCCTTATCTTTTAGGTATAGGTAACTCGGACTTCTATAATACAGAAACTGATAATGTACTCCGAGAGCGATCCGCGTCGCTTTCCGTAAGACGCTGATACAGCATCACGCGGTTCCAGGCGCCAACGATGGACGCTAGATATTCGCGACACACACACATTTTTATAACTACCCCACCAAGTGAAATCTACAAATGAATAGAGACTTGCATAACAAAGAAGCAGACCAACCGGTACGGAGGTATAACACAGAAGATCAAGAAAGGTATGTCTGTACGATTCTCTCTCGTTTAACGCTCTAATTTGAAGGGGGTTCTAAGCAAAAGAATGTGTGCTTAACCATTTCAGATGGATGCCGGACGAATTGCGCGTCGCGCCCATCGATTACGCCTCAGGGCGGAATTACGAGATCGCTTCCTCGCAAACGCGCGGTTTTTACTTCAATTTTTACGGACCCACCACGCGGAAGAGGGTGTCGTGACTCAAACATACAACGCGCACTATGAGATCGTCGAACAACTTAACAGGGAGTGGGAACTGAATGATCTGTTCGTTGCCAGGGTGAATGCATGCCTCGCCGAAAGAGGTGCGCTACGACAACAGCTACAACAACAACAACAACAACAACAACAACAACAACAACTGCAAAACGCAGAAATCTCCTCGACTCTTGAGGAATCAGCGGCGGCGGAGGAGGAGGAGGAGGAGGAGGAGGACGACAACGACGAAGAAACTATTAACAACGAGGAAGACGCAGAATCAATCCCAAACGAAACAGAGGAGGAAGACGACGACGACGAAGAAACCATTAACAACGACGAAGACGCAGAATCAATCCCCTCGCCACCCGCTTCACCTTACTCTCCAACCGCTTCACCTTACTCACCTTCGCCACCACCCTCACCTTCGCCACCAGCCTCACCTTCGTCACCACCCTCACCTTTGCCACCAGCCTCACCTTCGCCACCAGCCTCACCCTCGCCACCCGCTTCACCATCACCACCCGCTTCACCCTCATCACCACCCCGACCGCCCTCCCCATTGTTCCGAATTCATCGTCGCTGAATCATATTATCATATTACATAAATATATCTTTTTAGAAAAAAAACAACACCGATTTGAGAAAAAATGTATTGAATAAATTGTTTTTGTGAACACCCATATACTCGAAACAGTTATTTGTTATCCCGAACCATCCTCGTATATATTCATATAAATATATATTTCACCACGTATGGCGGTAGGCAGGGGTGCTATGATATATATATATATATATATATATACTAGTTATTTGTTATCTCGAATTAGCATATAATTTCACAACGTCTGTGTCTCACACACGGGAGGTAGGGGGATTAGGATCCGGTATAGGTGTGTCGTATCCTGAATGTAGGAAATCATAATAAAAATTATTACATATACCAATTTATCACCTAAATTTAAGAAAATAAATGTAGGAAATATATCGTTTTTTAGAAAAACAATACCAATTTAACACTTAAATTTAAGAAAATAAATATATCGTTTTTACGCATATACTCGAAACAGTTATTTGCTAGCCCGAACTATCCTCGTATATATATATATATATATTCCCACACGTATGACTGTAGGGTGGAGGGGGTCTATGATTCGTTCATGAGACGTTAAGATGCGGTACATAGGTGTTATATCTTAAGCGTGGGGGGGAATATAAATACTAGTTATTTGTTATCTCGAACCAGCACATAATCTCACAACGTCTGTGTCCCACACACACGGGAGGCAGGGGTATTAGGATCAGGGTATAGGTGTGTCGTATCCTGAATGTAGGAAATCATGATAAAATTTTATGAAAACCACACTACCCATCCCACCACAAATTTCCACAGTGTGTCACACACACACACACGTACGTCGGGGGGGGGGGGGGGGGGGGGGGGGGGGGGGTATGATTCCCACACTAGACGGATCTGGTATGAGATCTATAAATTCTGTTGCATCCGTGCAGTTTGGTCAGTTTGATGACAAACAGCTTAAAAATGCAATCCAATAATTTTCAAGACGAGCTAACGGGTGTGAACAGGGTGATCTATCGTAACAGCGTGGTTCGAAATGTGGTACGCGACGTGTTGCGTTACGCCAGGAGTTCCACTCCCCAAACAGTGCGAGACTTCGACGAAAATTGGTGGCTCGAGCTGGTGGACTTACCGGCACCCGCGCTGCTCCACCGATTGAGGGGACTTTTATGGTGCTGCTGCATTCGCGATATCGGTCGCATGTACGAAATGAGGTTGTTTGAGGCTTCTTGGGAGTGTATGAAGACGGCTGTCGACGTGTTGTGGGAGCGCGGTAGTCAGTCAGCCCCTTGGGTCTCCAAGATGACACGAGCGTACATGACTCACGAGGGTAAGTAATAACTCTGTTCTACGGGTGTTTTACCAACGTATCGCTTCATAGTTTTTTCCGCAACAGCCAACTCGACCGACGAACCCGATACAGATTGGCTAAACGAAAAGGAGGAGAAGGTCGACGAGGAGGATAAACTCTTGTACGACGCTGCGGCTCGCTGCGAGCTTATGGCGCGGGAGGAGGCGGACGAAGAGTGCGAGTTGATAAGGGCGGCCGAAGCTGTCGAAAATGCCGAACCAGATAACACGACCGCATCGCCACCGTTTCCCGATGACCAGGCCAAAAATGCACCTCCTGCCGAGGCCGAAAATACGGTTGCCGGCACACCACCACCGTCTCCTGCAAAATCGTCGACAGACGATGAGATGGAGGTGGAGATCTCTGAGGATTCCTCCGGTGAGTACGCGCTAGTCCGCATTCTCCTTTTTTTTCTAATTTTCAAGACACCTCGTGTAACCGGGACTTTAACTCTTGGCTGTCAGAGAGGCGCCGCGCTGTCTACGCTGCGTTGAAACGAGCCGGAGGAGTCAACGAAGGGGCCAGTATATCAGGCATACAGCGGGGCGGGGGAAAGAGAGAGAGACTCGCTAGTACAGCTGTAGAGGATCATATCGCACGTCCTCCGGGTGTCAGATTTGTGATTGTGGACGAGAGTCGTAAATATTATCGTAGATTTGCCATCACAGGGACCGTCTTGACGTTAAAAATTATCACACCGCCGGAAACCGTCGATCCTGTGACCTGGCTCGAAGAAGCCATCAGGGATATTCATAATTACGCCACGACCCCTGCCCCGGACTCTGTCGATGATCCCGCGAACGATTATATAGGGTTCGGGTTAGACACACCCTCGTTTGCTCTGGGAATGGCCGGTTTGTCGTTTAGGCCGGTCCGGGACTCTCGCTACGAGGATCTCTGGCGGCTCGTTTTCAGTCTCTCCCAAAGCGCATCCGAATTTTGTGTGGATGACGCGTTGAGAATCACGGTTAATCGGGTCAGCGTACCTGTGGGTCGCGGTCGAAAGAGTAAACCTCTCACGCACGAGGAGGTGAGCAAACGATCGCTTCTCGAGGTCGAACGCGACAATCTTTGTCTACCTCGCGCTATAATTTCTGCTCGTGCCTACCTGAGCAGGAAGGGTATCGGGGGCAACGACGCGGATCCCACACCTCGATGGTCCGACGTACGTCACGCGAAATCGAGACTTCAGAGGGAGGCTGCCGTGGTTTTGTGCAGAGAGGCGCGCGTAGAAGTCCCCCCAGAGGGGTGCGGTATGCGAGAGATCGTCAGATTTCAAGAATATCTGGCTCCTCTGGGGCTAAGCGTTGTAATATATGATTTTAACACCTTTGGACGCGGGGGTGAGACCATTTACAACGGGGCGCGCGTACTAGCTGAGCAGGGGGTATGCTCCAGAGGCACATTGAACATACTGTACTTTCCTCGGGGTGGTCACTACAAACCAATACTGAATCTAACTGCCGCAGCGGCCAACAGACGCTTCTGCGAGCCCTGCAACATCGCCTATCGAAACACGGGCGATCACAGGTGTTCGAATAGATGCCCCGGCTGCAACGCCGTACCACAGTGCGACAGAGCGGGAGTACGGGTGCGATGCGGTGCCTGCGGCCGGTGGTTTTTCGGGGAGGAGTGTCTGCGGAGACATCGGGTCGCGGGATCGTTCGATCCTCGCAGAAGCGTCTGTGACACCCTGCAGATATGCAGCGGGTGCGGTCTTTTCATCGATCGCGCTAAGGGGGGTCACTCATGCGGCAACCTGTACTGTCACACGTGCGGATCCGTACAGCCGCTCAACCACGAGTGCTACATGCAACCTCTCAAGCCACCAACCGGAAACTCGGAAAACATATTTATATTTTATGACTTTGAAACGCAACAGTGCGCCTCGGTGGCCGGCAGCCGGGATGTCAACCTGCACGTACCAAATCTGTGCGTGGTACAACAGACGTGCACTAGCTGTATACACGAGCCGGATATAAACACACCTTGTCCCGGCTGCGGTCTCGTGCGCGAATTCATATTCCGAGACGACCCGGTTAAACAGTTGGTGGAGTTTGCGACGCGGCCCGTTTGTCGATTCAAAAAGATCTTCTGCATAGCGCATAACGCTGGCGGATTCGATTCCCAATTCATACTGCGTTACCTGGTGGAGAACAACAGAGATCCGCCGCAGGTGATTCTAAACGGCACCAAGATAATACTGATGGAGACGGGTCACACGCGTTTTCTGGACTCTTTGGCCTACATGCCTATGGCTCTAGCGGCGTTGCCCAAGGCATTCGGACTCCCTGTGGAATCGCGCAAGGGTATCTTTCCGCATCTGTTCAACACACCGGAGAATCGGGGTTACATAGGGCCGTTACCAGCCGCGGAATTTTACTCCCCCGACAGCATGAAAACCTCGGACAGACACGCTTTCTACAAATGGTACGAGGAAGCCACGACCGGGGGCTACGTGTTTGATTTCGATCGGGAGCTCGTGGAATATTGTCGCAGCGACGTAGACATCCTTCGCAGGGCGTGCGTCGCGTTTAGAGATATTTTTTTGAACTGTGGCGGTGTTTGCCCGTTCTCGCGAAGCACCACCATAGCATCGGCCTGTTCCGTCGTGTTTCGACAAAATTTCCTCCGACCCCGCAGCATAGGAATACTACCGGTCAGTGGGTACAGGTTGACCGACAATCAATCGGTGAAAGCGGTGAAATGGCTCGTTTGGGTAGAGAGGTGCCTGGGGACAGAGGTGAGACACGCTGGTCGAGGTCGCGAGTACAGGATCCCCGAGACGAGACGGCTTGTCGACGGGTATTACACAGACGCTGAGGGTGAACGACACGTGCTGGAATTTCACGGTTGTTACTGGCACGGGTGTCGAAGATGCCACACGGTCAATCGCGACAAAGAGTTATCCGGCGGGGATACGATGGATAGACGGTGGGAAGAGACTAGGGCAAAAACGGAACGTATGACAGAGCTTCGTTACAGGGTCACTGAGATGTGGGAGTGCGCGTTCGACGAGATGGTGGAAAACGATCCGGAAATGCGCGACTACGTCGATCAGCATCCGTTGGTCGTATCGCGCGACTCGCTGAATCCTCGAGACACGTTTTTCGGAGGACGTACGGGGAACACGAAGCGTTATCACGAGGTTGCCCCGGGGGAGGAAATCCGATACGTCGACGTATGCTCTCTGTACCCTTGGGTGTGCAAGACTGGTCGCTACCCTGTCGGTCATCCGCGAGTCTACGTCGGTAGGGAGTGCAGAGCGTTGACCGGGCCGTACAACACAGACATCTCCCTACTCGAGGGTCTCGTGAAATGCGTGATTCTGCAGCCTAGGAATCTTTATCACCCCGTGTTACCGGTCCGGATGCGAGGAAAACTCATGTTTCCCCTGTGTCGCTCCTGCTGCGAGGATTCTCTGCAGATCGATTGTCCGCACGAGTCGGAGGCCGATCGGTGGTTCACAGGTACTTGGGTATCGGCCGAGCTGCAGAAAGCCGTGGCTATGGGCTACAGCGTGATCGATGTATCGGAGATCTGGCAATACGAGAGCACGGTGTACGATCCGGCCAGCGGTCAGGGGGGACTCTTTGCTCCCTACATAGACACTTTCCTGAAAATAAAACAAGAAGCCAGCGGGTGGCCTAGCGAGTGCACCGACGAGGCTTCCCGCGACCGTTATCTCGCGGAGTACGAGCAGATTGAGGGTATCAGGTTGCAACGGGAGAAGATAACAAAGAATGCCGGGCTGCGTTCCGTATCCAAGCTCTGCCTGAATTCTTTCTGGGGTAAATTTGGCCAGCGCGAAAACCTCCCGCGTACCGAGGTGATCAAAGACCGCCAACGCCTGTTGGAACTGTTGACCGATCCCGAGAACGAGGTGACGGATATTTTACCTGTGACGGAGCAAATACTTTACGCGCGCTGGATTAATACGGAGGAGGGCATCGCTCCGTCTCCCTTGGCTAACGTTGTGCTGGCCGCCTACACCACTGCTCAGGCTCGCCTCAAGCTGTACAGCTATCTCGAGAGGCTCGAGCGCCGGGTGTTGTATTACGATACGGACTCTGTTATTTACGTGCGGAGAAGCGGGGAGTGGGAGCCGACTACGGGTAACTTTTTGGGTGATCTGACCGACGAGCTGACGGAATACGGGGAGGGTAGCTACATAAAAGCCTTCGTTTCCGGTGGTCCGAAATTTTACGCGTTCCTGGTACAAAAGGGGGATGGAGAGGTGGCCGAGGTTTGCAAAGTAAAGGGGGTCACTCTAAATTATCAGACTCGAATGAGGATAAATTTCAACTCGATCCGGGGCATGGTGGTCGAGGCTCGGGAACCTATTCGCGTTGAGCGACGGGCTATACAGCGTACAGCGTTGCACCGGGTGGTCACGCTGAGCGTAAACAAGATATGCCGTCCCGTTCAAACCAAAAGACGTCTCTGCGACACGGGGTACGACACTCTTCCTTTCGGCTACAAATCGCACAGCTGAGCGGAGTAAATTGTACATCTCTCTCTTTAGTCAAGAGCTTTGCAGCGAAACTCTCTCTCTCTCTCTCTCTCTCTACCTACTTAGTGTTATACCCTGTTATCTGACACGTGTGTAGAGAGAGAGAAATAGATAAACCTCTGCTCGCCAAGCCGCCAGGAACAGATGTGTGCAGCGGTGGCTCGTCTAAGTAGGTCAGTATTAGTATAGTAGCCAGTAATTGTTTATCAACCTGAGCGTAAAACGGCTGGTGCGGGGTGTGTGCGGTGGGTCGAGAAGCTGAGAGCACCGCACGCCGCGAGGCAACCCCCAGTGTAAGCTGACACGGGTTGCCTTTGGCGCGTCACGAGCTGCTTCCCGGCCGGCGACCCGTATCTCAAGCTGTTAAGACGGGTCGTCGCGCGCGCGCGCGCGCGTTCCCAAAAGCTTGTACGTAACGCGCGCCCCCCCCCCCCCCCCCCCCCCCCCCGCGGGCCCCCCACCGCGGCTATGCCATCACGACAGGGGGCATCGACTCACACACCGAATATCAACCTATAATAAATATATATATATTCAATTGCAGATACGGCGGAGTGGTGAGTCGCGAGGATGGACACGCGCTGGAAACATCCGTTTTCGGCAATCGTAGCCGGTCCTTCCGGTTGCGGAAAATCCAACTTTGTGAAAAACTTTCTGCAACAGGCGAGCAAGATGTGCGACACAGAGTTCGCGATGGTAGTCTGGCACTATGCCGAGTGGCAACCGTTGTACGGAGATTCGAGCGCTATAGAGTATCGAGAGGGTTTGCCGCAGCCGGCCGACTACGACGCTGACACGCGGCCCAAATTACTCGTCATCGACGATCTGATGCGCGAGTCGTCCAACGGCGTGGTCATCGATCTCTTCACCAAGGGCTGCCACCACAAGAACATGAGCGTGTTCCTAATCACGCAGAATCTGTTTCACCAGGGACGCGGGCAGAGGGATATCTCGCTGAACGCCAACTATATAGTTTTCTTCAAGAATCCGCGCGATCGCGGGCAGATACATCACCTGGCTCGTCAGGTACACCCCGAGGACCCTCGCTTCCTGCAGGAGGCCTACAACGACGCCACAGCGCGCCCCCACGGTTATCTGCTCCTCGATCTGAAACAATCCACCCCGGAGAACTGCCGGTTTCGCACCGATATATTTCCCTCGGATCCGCACCACTACGTTTACGTGCCTCGCAGGGATATAAAGGGTGGAGGATCGCACGCAGCGCCAGTCTTTCGCCTGTGATGAAGCCTGGAGCTAGACGAGGAGGAGGAAGAAGAGGTTCGACAAACAGGTTCAGCTCTTCCAACGCCGCGGCCTTGCACGCTATCTGTAAATCGGACCCCGCTCGGAGACAGGTTCTGCTACGCACGGCGGACGACGCTCTGGTGAAAAACATTTGCGAGTGCGCTCTTAACACTCTCAGGGGTAACGTGAGCCTGAGCACCGATCAGAAGAGACGTTTGAGCAAACACAGAAAAACTTTACGTCGCCTGGCTTGCAACACGGGCAGCTGGAAAAGTAACAAACGTTTGCTGCTTCAACGGAGTGGATTTCTACCCTTGCTGCTGACCCCGATTATCGGCACTCTAGTGGGTGGTCTGATTGGCGGGTGAAAAAAAAAAATTGAGGCAATGGAGCGGGCCAAGAAAATGGTCCTGATACTGCAGGAGACAGCCGAACGTATCCAGCAGCGTCGACCCGATGCGGATCCCGCGAGCCGGCTCGATAGCGAGATGCACGCTATTCTCAACGACCCGGGGAAAAGCGATCGGGAAAAATGGAAGCTGTACAGACAGGTGCTGGGGCGTTTCTTGTTTTTTGCCGCCGAGTCGCGAAAACCTTTGCAATTCTCTATACGAGGAGTGGGTGGTGAGGCAGCTGGTAATACCGTTGGTGGGGTAGAAGAAGAAGAGATGAATGGGGTGACGGAGGGGAATGCAGGTGTTAACAGCGGTGTACCTATACAGGCTATCGTAGTGAGCGTGCCGGACAAGTTTCGGCGGAAAGCGGAGCTGTTGCTGAACTATTTGACCACCAACGGTCGCTCTGAGATCTCGTGGGATGACAAGGGGACAATAGCCGTAAGGGGGACTCAGATAGCCGGGACAAACATCATCGATCTGATAAACGACGCGGTACGCGAGAGAAAATCTATGCAGGCCAGGGGGAGGGAACAGTTCGCCAGGGTCCTTCACTCGATCAACACGCCGCGAGAGTACATAGGTAACCCCGTTTTTCAAAAACCTACGCGTCACGCCTCGTCACGATCGACAGCAGGTCCATCTCATCAGTGGCGTATCAACGAGGACGAGGACCAGGCTGTGGACGGTGACGTTGACACGAACGAGGCGGGTGAGGAGGAGGGGGATACGGATTCGGACTCGGTATTTTCCACACCCAAGAACAGACAACAACAACAACAACAACCAGGACAGACTGGAAACGGTGCTTGGTTGAGACTCAGGTTGAAATGAAGATCCTCGAGCGACTGTACTACGATCCGGCAAACGAGGCGGGTTACGCTGGTGCCAGGAACTTGACTCGAGCCGTGGGAAGAAGAAAAAAAGGGAAAAAAATACCTCGCGCTACGGTGGTCGAATGGCTGGCGTCGCAGGACGCGTACACGCTGCACAAGTCCATACGCAGGAAATTTCCCCGAGCCAGATACAACGTGCAGAATATAGACGACCTGTGGGAGGCTGACCTGGTGGATCTCAGATCGATCAAACAGTACAACGACGGATACGGCTACCTGTTGGTGATCATAGACGTGCTCAGCAAGTTTGCCTGGGTCGAGCCGCTCGCCGACAAGAGTGCGACCACCGTTGCCGGGGCTTTCGAGCGCGTGTTATCCTCCACGGAACGCTGCCCGATTCAACTGCAAACCGACAAAGGCAAGGAGTTTGTCGGAGCTCAATTCCAGAAGCTGCTCGCTGCCAGAGGGGTGCGCTACAGAGTCACGCGAAACCCCGACATAAAGGCGGCCGTTGTGGAACGCTTCAATCGCACTCTCAAGGAGAGAATGTGGCGTTACTTCACCCACAAAAATACCCATCGCTACCTGGATGTGCTGCAGCAACTGGTAGAGGCGTACAACGCCACCACCCACTCGACCATTAAAATGGCTCCGTCGATGGTGACTCTGGAAAATGCGGCAGCCGCGCGCTTAAACATGGAAAAGGCACGCGGTGGTCCGCCGCGATCCGGTACGAAGCCACGGTTTCGAGTGGGGGAGCGGGTTCGCATCAGTAAGGCTAAGGGTGCCTTCAAGAAGGGTTACGAGGCCAACTGGACCGAGGAGGTGTTTGAGATTCGACGCGTTCTGCACCGCGCGCCGATCGTCTACCTGTTGGCGGATTTGGAGGGTGAGGAAATAGACGGGCTGTTTTACGAGGCTGAGCTGCAACGTGTGATCAAAGACGATGTTAAGACTGTGGATAAAATAATACGGACGCGGGGAAAGGGGGCCAGTCAGAAGCTGTTTGTCAGCTGGCGCGGTTATCCGGAAAAGTTCAACTCTTGGATCGCTGCGAGCAGCGTGCGAAAACAGGCATGAAGGATCAGTTTTACATCACGCTGCCCAGCAACAGCTCGATGAAATTTTTTCCTCACAACACGACGGCTCGCTACACCACCCAGCTACCGCGCCAGATCGAGCTTGTCGGAGAGTGGGAAGTCGCCCTGGTGGAGATCCAGTACCCGCTGACGCTTCAAAACATAAACGAACCCTACAACGCGGTGGGATTTCACGTGCATCGTTCGGACACACCTGCAGAAAATTTTCACGAAATTTCATCGTTGTCGGGGGAAAAACGAGTGGCGCATGGTCAATTCCTCATCAAGCCTGGTATTTACACAGATATTTGGGAAATTATCCAAGTATTGAACAGCCTCCCGACCATCAAGGAGCATTTGGAGTTTGGACGAGCCGACAGCGCTGACGATCGTTTGAATGTGGTCAGAAAATGCAGCTGCAAGGATGGTCACTACCTCTCGTTTTCCGGTGGTATTCGCCAACAACTTGGATTTCCAAAGCTTACGACCAACATACGCGACAGGGTGGTGGTGGTGGCCAACCATCCTTTGAACCTACCCAGCGGAATACCCTCGCAGATGTTTGTCTACGCGGATCTCACTGAGCCCAGAATAGTGGGCGATGTCTACGCTCCGCTGTTGCGTATAGTGCAGACTGTTGGCAAAAATTTTCACAACGGTGTCTCGGAAAGCAAATCCCTGGCACCTCCGCACTACGTACCTCTGCTTCTCACCAATTTCCGAACCATTGAAATCGATATAAGGGACTCTCTGGGTAGACCTATGCCATTTACGCGCGGGACATTGACGGCTACGTTGCACTTCAAGAGGTCGCACTGATGGCTCACTACCTTGAACATTACGACAATCAGGTGGGCGGTGGTGGTATAGGCAGAGTTTATTCCGGTGCTCCGCAACAGCGTGGTCACGGAATCGGTAGCTTCCTGGGGGGATTGTTTCGCCGCGTGATACCCATTCTGAAGAGCGGTGCGCGCGTGTTGGGCAAGGAGGCTCTGCGGACCGGTGTGAGTGTCATGGAAGATATGGACAACAACACACCCTTCAAAGAGGCTCTCAAGAAACGCGTCATCGAGTCGGGTCACAATCTGAAGCGAAAAGCTACAGAGAAACTGGGCAATCTGATGAAGGGATCCGGATATAAAGCGTTGCGCGGTGGACCGAGGGGACAGTTGTTGCGGGGTCGCGGTGCAGGATCGATCGGGTCTCGTAGGAAAGCTGTCAAGAAAATCAAACCGAGAAAGAAGAAACCAGGGCTTGCCGGAATTAAGAAGAAAAAGACAACTCTCAAGAAAAAGAAGAAAAGCTGTTGCGGAAGTAAAAGAAGAACTGTAGCTGATATCTTCGAAGCTCGCTAACAACAATAATAATAAACATCGACCATGGCGTACTTGCACACGCACTCCTGCGAGTGTCTGAAATCGGAGCTGGATTTGTTCTCTCTACCACCGACGCAAACCACGATCGAGAGCGGGCAGTGGGTCCACTACAAGCCTGTGTCGTCGCTCACGGATGACTCGCCCATAGAGTTTATGGTGCCCGGCCTCAGCGACGAGTATCTCGACCTCTCCCACACTATGCTCAGCCTGCGTGTGAGTCTACGACCGCTCAGCGGAGAGCAGCCGGCAAAGGGGGCTGCAAAGGCCGTCGTGGCCCCTGTAAACAACCTGCTACACTCTCTGTTCAGTCAGGCCGACGTGTTCTTTAATCAGAAGCTAGTTTCACCGGCTAATAACGCGTACGCTTACCGAGCCTACATAGAGTCGTTGCTGAATTACAATAAGGCTGCGAAGGAATCACACCTAACCACCACCCTGTGGTACGGGGATACAGCGGGGAAGATGGATGAAATCGGATCGACTAACAAGGGGTTTGCCCAGCGCCAAAAATTTCTGAACGGTGAAACCAGTGTGGATTTGATCGGGCATCTTCACTGCGACGTGTTTAATCAGGAGAAGTTTCTGCTAAACGGTGTCGAGTTACGAGTACGGCTCGTGCGCTCGCGGGACGCCTTCTGCCTCATGGAGAGCACCAACACACACGGCATACACATACTAGAGGCCTCGCTGCTCGTGCGACGCGTAACGATAAACCCCGGCGTCCTGCTGGCTCACGCTAGAGCTCTGGGTAAAGGTACGGCAAAGTATCCTCTTACCAGAGTGGAGGTGAAGGCTATGACTATTCACAGCGGTGTGCAGGGTGATACGTTGGACAATGTATTTCTGGGTCAGCTGCCGAAAAGAATGATAGTGGGCTTTGTCGATAACAAGGCCTTCAACGGTGATAAAACCTACAACCCCTTCAACTTTCAACATTTCAACATCAACTTTTTGTCCTTGTACGTGGACGGCTCGCAGATCCCCTCGAAGCCGCTACAACCCGACTTTACCCCCGATCTGTCGGCAAACAGCGGTACGCACTGGAATTTGGTGAGACACGGCAGCGTTAGAATCGAGGTGCGGTTCGAAGCTGCCCTGGAAAAGACGATAAATTGCATCGTATACGCGGAATTTGACAACGTCTTGGAAATCGACGCAGCACGCCAGGTTATAGTGGACTTTGGAGGATAGACAGCAATGTGAAACCTGAACCACCTCCCCCCACCATTGAAAAAAGAAAAGACGACGTTGCAGATTGACGGAAGGCAGCTGCGGTCGAACGACACACGCAGTATCCAGTTTGCCGCATACCCGCGAACACGTCTATAGCAATATGGTGGACTACGTGGTCGATATGCAGGGTTTTCGGGATGCTCAGAACGGTTTCGCCATCAAGGAGGTTTCCGTGCTAGCTTTGAATCACGAGTACATAGGGCACTGGGTAGCCACACCACCCTGCGCCTTCACCGATCTCCCAGCGAACATTTGTGCTCAGAACAACTATCTTACGCGCAGTCACCACGGTATAGAGTGGTTCGACGGTGATATTCAATACAAACAAATCTACAGAAAACTGCGCGCCGTGGCACGTTCAGCCAGCATGATTTATACGCGCGGTGCGGAAAAAGCGAAATTGTTGCGGCGCGTTATGTCGCGTCAGGTGACGAATCTAGAGGACGAGGACTGCCCGGCATTTGGAAAGCTGCCGCCATCGGATACGTACTGCATGCATCACGCTCTGTGCAACCCCGGAGAGTTTGTCTGTTCGCTAAATCGTGTGGCTGTACTGAAATCTTGGCTGCTGGGGAGAAAAACGGTTGACGAGGTGGACTCTAGCGGGTTTTCTACAGCCGAATCCGAAACGTGTAATGAACAGTCTGGAGCTGAGGAGGGTTTTGGCTTTGATACCGGCGAGTACGTGCGGGGTGTACCCGGCTGATCGTATTCCTTTGCGGTGGTCCCGCCCCGCTGCCCTTATCGCAAACACCGATGACCACACACAGCCCGGAAGTCACTGGGTCGTTTTCTACAGCGACGAGTCCGGCAACGGGGTCTACTTTGACAGCTACGGAGTTGCGCCTTTCATCCCACACCACGTGCGTCGTCTGCGGAGAAACTGTCCTCGCTACCGGTACAACACGCGCCAGCTCCAGAGTATCTTTTCCGACGTGTGTGGTCAGTTTTGTGTTATGTTTCTCTATTATATGCATTTTGGTTACACGCTTGATGCTTTTGTCGATATTTTTACGGATGATTATGTAAAAAATGATTCGATGGCCGCGTCGTTTTACAATTGCGTGGCCAAAAAAATGAAGAGTTGCGACAAACTCGACGCCTCTTGTCTATCTTGTGTACAGATATGTTTAAGGAAACATTGTTAATTATAAGCTAGTTTCAAGCAATATGGAATAAAACGAAAATTTTGTAACGAAATAACGTGTGTTGTTTATTGCGAGCGCATCCCACCAGTATTTCAGCAACCTCAGCAGTTTTGGAGATAGGAGAAATATAACAAGGCTGGTCACTTGATACTCGTTTGTACCTACTGTGAAACCAGTCTTAAGAGTAACATCGAATAAACGAATATTTGAAAAATAATTTGTCTCGATCCTTGCTTATACCCTGTCATGCTTTATTAATTTCAGCTAGTATATAGGATAAGAATTTATTATTTCAGAACCATCGTCTTTGTCTGGTGTCTTAGTATATTTGATTTGAAAAAAAAGTAGCCATATTGGATTTTGAAAAAAAAGTAGCCATATTGGATTTTGAAAAATAGTAGCCATCTTGGATTTTGAAAAAAAAAGTCGAAACAGTCGCCATATTGGATTTGAGAAAAACGACCACCATCTTGGATTTTGAAAAAAGTAGCCATCTTGGATTTTGGAAAAAAAAGTCGAAACAGTCGCCATATTGGATTTTAGAAAAACGACCACCATCTTGGATTTTGAAAAAAAGTAGCCATCTTGGATTTTGAAAAAAAGTAGCCATCTTGGTTTGTATGGGCGGCGCCATCTTGGATCAGACTATCTATCGTCTCTCTCACTGGCGCCAAATCCCCACTCCCGCCTGGTGACGTCATTTGTTATGACTCGCCATGGCTGTCACCTACTACTATCATCATCATCATCAGGACCCTGTAGCTGAAAATTTACCAAACGAGCACTATCCTAACTCTACTTGTAAGGCTTGTAAACCAGATAAATGAACAATTTTTCAAATAAATTTTAAATAAGTTATAAATACATCCAATATAACATCCTTTATTTACTTTCACTCTTGACCAACTCTAGCTTAAATACAAACAGATGGAAAGACCACAGCCGTGGGATTTCGTTAATTTCGTGTTAACGAAGGAGCCAGTACCTCGGGGCTTCAACACGGCGGACACGTAAACAGACCTGTCACAGATAATACTGACGAGGACGGAAGTATTGTCGAGGATGATAGCAAGGATGATAGCGAGGAGAGTTCAGAGAGAATAGCTAGGGAAAATTCTTCGTTGGTAGAACAGCCTGGTGGGGTGAATGGGGTTGGAAGTTTCGAGAATGGGTCATCTTTGACGGAAGATCGTTTCCAAGTGATTAGCGAGCTTAGTAAATATTACAAACAATTCAAAATTAACGGTCGTCAGATGATTATCAAGATAAAACCGGTTGCAGAAGGTGCAAATCCCGTCGAATGGTTAGAGGGGGCGTTCAGGAATATTCATGCCTATGCCACCGGTTCGTGTCGCGAATCAGACTACATTGGAATCAGTTTCAATGCAGGGTCTTTCAATCTTGGTGCCGCTGGTCTTTCGTTTCGACCTGTTAAAGATTTGTGCTACGAAGATTTGTGGAAAATTGTCTACGGTGTGACACAAAGCGCGTCCGAGTTTACCGTAGATCAGACGATCACCGTGACCGTGAATACCGTTAGAGTTCCGTCGGGGCGGGGTAAGGCAATGAGATTGACGCACGACGGTGTAGCAAAACGCTCTGTTTTGGAAATTGGAAACTCTGACAATATGTGTCTTCCGCGTGCTCTTGTTGTAGCCAGAGCTCATGCCGAGAGGGGATCCATCCGTAGCGGGGCGTTACACACGCGTTGGGGTTTGATTAGACATAAAGCATCGTGGTCTCAACGCATCGCCGCCTGTAAGTTGATAGAAGACGCGGGTGTAAAAATTCCGATTGAGGGTTGCGGCGTCCCCGTGATCAATCTGTTTCAAACTTATTTGGCACGCGAAGGTATAGCGATCGTGGTGTATGAAAATCGGAAACTGGGGAACGGCGGAGAGACGCTCTATGACGGAAAGGATGTGGTTACGGCGAGCGGACGCCCCGGTGTTACGTATAATCTGAATATCCTCTACTTTCCCACTAAACGGCATTACAAACCTATTCTGAGTCTGACGGCTGCAGCGGCTGCGAGATATTTCTGCGAATCCTGTAACAAAGGGTACAGGACCGGTAACGAGCACCGATGTTTGCGCAAATGTCCTCAATGTCTTTCGGTTCCCGCCTGCGATTCAACTAACGAGAGTCTAGACTGCCGATTCTGCGGAGGTTTTTTTCTCGGTAGCGAATGTCTGGCGAGGCATCGGAAAACGGGGTCGTTCAGTCCACGTCGCAGCGTGTACGAAACTCTTCAGATCTGTGGTAACTGTACGCGTTTTACGGATCGTACCAAAGGTGTACACTCGTGCGAGACGCGGTACTGTGCTACCTGTTGTTCTCAGCAGCCGTATAATCATAACTGTCACATGGCCACTATCAAACGCGATAAGAAGCAGTCCCGGTATATCTTCGTGTTTTACGATCTTGAGACACAGCAGTGCGAGACTGTTGAGGGAGATGAAAGAACGAACATACATGTGCCTAATCTGTGCGTAGCTCATCAGGTTTGTAGCGAGTGCATTCACGATTTGGATATAAAAAACGGTTGCGACTCTTGTGGTCTCACGCGCGAGTATGTCTTCAAGTTCGATCCTATCAGACAATTTGTTGACTTCGTCACGCGACCGATCCGTGATTTCACTAAAATTATTTGTATAGCTCACAACGCAAAAGGGTTCGACGCCCAGTTCATATTGCGATTTTTAGTCGAGCGAGGCAGCGAACCACCGCAAGTAATCTTGAACGGAAGTAAAATCATAATGTTAGAGACGGGACATACTCGCTTCCTTGACTCGTTAGCCTATATGCCCATGGCGTTATCTGCTCTACCCAAAGCTTTCGGTCTGCCTCCGAGCACTGTCAAGGGATTCTTTCCTCATCTTTTCAACACACCCGATAATAGCGGTTACGTGGGGCCACTTCCTGCGGCTAAATTTTACATACCGGATAGTATGAGTGTGAGTGCTCGAGATGATTTTTACAACTGGTACAATAGCGAGGTTGCACAAAATCGTCAATTTGACTTTGACGCAGAGCTGATGACTTACTGCAAGGCAGATGTAGATATTCTTCGACGTGCGTGTATCGCGTTTAGGGACATCTTTCTCGAGTGTGGGCGTGTGTCCGTTCACAGAGAGTACGACCATAGCGTCGGCCTGCATGACGGTATTTAGGAAAAATTTCTTACAGCCGTCGCAAATAGGTGTTATCCCCAGCGGGGGTTATAGGCGTGTCAATAATCAATCCTAGAAGGCACTCGAATGGCTTGTCTGGAAGGAGCATGAATTGGATAGTAATCACCCATGCGGCACGGGCACGCGAGTTCCGTATACCTGAAACGGGTCGTCCTGTTGTCGGTTACTATGAAAATAAACAAACGGGCGTACGTCACGTGTTTGAGTTTCACGGCTGTTATTGGCACGGCTGCCCGCTGTGCTACAAGATAAACAGAGATAATAAACTGACCGCCGGTGACACGATGGATAGGTGGCTCGAAGAAACACGCTCAAAGACTGCTAAAATGACAGGGTTGGGATACATCGTTACAGAGATTTGGGAATGCGAATGGATCTACTCAGAAATGAAAGCGAAGAAATGCGTGAATATATTTCGAATCAGTCATTAATTGCAAACACGGGTTCGTACAAGGCGTTAAATCCGCGTGACGCGTTCTACGGTGGCCGTACGGGTAACACGTCGTGCTATCGCGAAGTGAACACAAACGTGGATGAGGGTGTACGCGAGGAAATACGCTACGTGGACGTATGCTCTCTGTACCCCTACATATGTAAGAACGGACGGTTTCCCATGGGACACCCGACAGTTTACGTCGGCGACGACTGTAAATTCTTAACAGGAGGCAGGGGTACCGATATCCAGCGAATCGACGGATTGGTCAAGTGTTGCGTTCTACCGCCGCGAGATCTCTTTCATCCCGTATTACCAAACAGACAGTCCGCACGAGAACGATTTCGAGCGTTCGTTCGAGGGTACTTGGGTGTCCGATGAATTGAAAAAGGCAGTGGAAAAAGGTTACACGGTGGTGAACGTACGCGAAATCTGGCAATATACAATGACACGATTTGACCCTCATACTCGGAAGGGTGGTCACTTTGCGGGTTATATAGACACCTTTTTGAAGATTAAACAGGAGGCTAGCGGATGGCCGGCCGGGTGCGTAGACGAGGAATCGCGGGGTCGTTACTTGTCCGAATATGAGAGAATTGAGGGCATACGACTAGACCGCGATAAGATATCAAAGAATCCAGGCCTACGTTCCGTCTCAAAACTCTGTCTCAACTTGTTTTGGGGAAAGTTTGGTCAGCGTGAGAATATGTCAAAGACCGAGGTTGTAAGTTCCCGTAGACAATTGTTAAGAATATTAACCGATCCGGAGATCGAAGTTACAGATCTCCTACCCGTCAACGAGAAACTGTTATACATACGATGGGTTCACTCCGAGGCGAGTGTTAAACCGACACCCCTGGCAAATGTCGCTATAGCGGCATATACAACCGCCCAAGCACGCCTCAAGTTATACTCGTATCTCGAGAAGCTCTATCGGAGGGTGTTGTACTATGATACAGACTCGGTTATATACACACGCTGTGCGAACCGTCCTGACGAATACGAGCCAGAGACGGGAAACTTTTTGGGTGATCTTACAGACGAATTAGAGGTTTACGGAAAAGGTAGCTACATACGGGCGTTCGTTTCAGGGGGAGCAAAGTTTTACGCGTACATCGTTCGACATGCTAGCGGTGAGGAGACAGAGGTATGCAAAGTCAAGGGTATTACATTAAATTACTCGAATCGTCTCAGAGTCAACTTTGACTCGATACGGCGAATGGTAGTGGATAACACCGAGCCGATACAACTACAGTATCGCGCCATCCGTCGGACAGTGTTGCACCAGGTGGTGACGCGTACAGAGTCTAAGACCTGCAGACCGGTAATTGTCAGGAGGCGTCGTTGCCCCGATAACTTTCAGACTTCACCCTACGGCTACAGGGAATTCCCGTCAAACATTGAACGCCCCAAAAGTAATCCGTGCAACAGGGATTAGCTCCCAACGCACCCGGTACCGGGATAATCTATAATCTCTACATAATCTCTTACATTCACTTCGCAAAACTCTCTATTTTCTAACTTTATTGCACTTTCTGTCTCTTGTTTTCTTTCTCTCTCTCTCTATCTCTCTCTCCGACTCAAACCTCTCGTCCACACCACCGCAGAAGATAAATATAGAAGATAACGGATATACGTTTACGCAGTATAAGGTCAGTATATATGCACGTTATCTGTGTTTCTGAAAAAAAAAAAAAAAAAAAGTAATAGAAACAATTATCACGCGCGGGGATACAATAAGCTGATTCAAGGGGCACGCGCGTGGACAAGCTCGTCCCCCGCGATGAATCCATTCCGCGGCATGAGGCTGGTACCGCGGGCGAGCGAGGGTACTAGCTGGGATACCCTCGACGCGTACGCGCGCGCTGATATAGGCTCATAGCTCAGCGCCCTCCGCCGCCGCCGCCGCCGCCCCGTGAAAAGCTGATCCCCGCGGAACATATACAGTTACCCCGGACGTTTTTGATTCTGATTTTTCTACGTCTGTATACAGATTACACGTTCGGACGAAGATATACATATACTCTCTGTGTATAGAAGGGGAAAACTGAACCGATATCGAGGATGATGGACACGCGATGGAAGCATCCGTTCTCTGCGATCGTGGCCGGTCCTTTGGGTTGTAGAAAATCCAATTTTGTAAAGGATTTGTTGAGACACAGCAGGAGTATGTGCGATACGGAATTCAGTCGCGTGATTTGGTACTACGACGAGTGGCAGCCGCTGTACGAGTCGGGTAACGGAATAGAATACCGAGAGGGATTACCGCAGCACGCCGACTACGACGGTGACATGAAGCCCAAACTGTTGGTGATCGACGATCTGATGCGCGAGGCGTCAAACAATGTGGTCGTCGATCTGTTCACCAAAGTCTGTCATCACAAGAATCTCAGTGTTTTCCACATCACGCAGAATTTGTTTCACCAGGGACACGGTCAACGACACATCTCTCTGAACGCTAATTATATCGTTTTCTTTAAGAATCCCCGTGATCGTGGTCAGATTCAACACCTCGCACGACAAGTCTACCCCGAAGATTCACGATTCCTTCAGGAGGCCTATCACGAGGCTACCTCTGCGCCGCACGGTTATCTCTTGCTGGATCTGAAGCAATCGACGCCTGAAAATTGCCGTTTTCGTACCAGTATCTTTCCCACCGACGTACATCATTACGGCTACGTTCCACGGAAGGATATAAAGACGAGCATTGCTCACACAATACCAGTAGCACGGAAATAATGGCTAAGACACCTCGTCGCACGTGTGAGCAGGAGTGCCGGGCCAACTTTAGTAAAATAAACACTCTACTGCTGCACGTTCTGCAGAAATTAAAACCGCGTCAGCGAACAGCTCTGCTACGTACAGCCGATAATACTTTGATTAAGAATATCTGCGAGTGCGCGCTCAACACCTTAGAGGGCAACGTCGTGCTTTCCCCCTCGCAAAAGACACGGCTCCGTCGTCACAGACATCGTCCTTCGTCGATTGGCCCGTAATCAAGGTAGCTGGAAGACCAAGAAAAAAATTCTCGTTCAACAGGGAAGTGGATTCTTTGCTCTGCTGTTGGCTCCGATACTTGGAAGCCTGATTTCTAGACTGTTTTCGAAATAACTGTGTGTGTGTGTGTGTGTGTGTGTGTGTGTGTATGTGGGGTGAGTACGATGGAACGGGCAAAGAAAATGGTTTTAATTCCAATGGAAAGTATGGAGAGATTCCAAAGACGAGTCACGGATGGTGTAGCTGCCGGCATATCGTCTGCTGCTGCTACGGATACTCCCAATTCTGGCCACGCTGATCCCATTACCAGTCTAGATAACGAGATGAGAAACATTTTAAAATCAGAAACAACGACGGATGCCGAAAAATAGAAGCTGTATCAACAAGTGCTGCAGCGATATCTGTATTTTATCAAGAAGTCTAGAATACCGTTACAGCTGCTCATTCGCGAGGAGGACACGGTTAAAAATGCTGAGGGGGTACCGCTGAAACAGGAAATCGGAGCCACGTCTTCTAACGACGGACAAATGGATCTGGGGCGAATACTGGGAACCATTCCGAAAAAGTTTCTAACTAAAGCGAAACTTTTGGTAAAAATGTTGGGCGATATGCCGACACGCTTCACGTGGAACAGTGACGGGGCAATAGCGATCGACGGTGTAACGGTACCCGGAGCAAATATTGTCGATCTGACTAATCTTGCCACACGTTCGAGAAAAAGTTTCGATCCTGTGGGGAGGTCTCAGTTCGCTCGTTTTCTCCACGCAGTCAACGTGCCGCGAGATTACGTGGGTAACGAGGTTTTTTGGCAAGACGTACGCCTTTTCGACAACGATGAGCTGGCGGATGCCGCTTCTTCGGCTATTGCACGGTCCGACGCACGGGTGACGGTAGTCAGGGATCGTTCGCAAGCGCTCAGGGTTTTTCACGCAGTAGGGGTGTTGACGGTAATCATCGCAGTCAAAATATCGGCGGCGGCAGCAGCAGCAACAGTGAAATAGAGGACGGAGGTATAACCGAAACACCTGTACCGACCAAACGTAAAAGCCAGCGAAACATTCTACGCGAAGAACACAGCATCAACAGCAGCGATAAGAAGAGGCAGAGGCGCAGTGGGTGGATGGAACTCCGCTTGAAGAAATAAAGATGTCGAGTCTTGAAGAAGTATATTACGACCCCTCACGTCCGGCTGGCTACACGGGAGCACGGAACCTCGAACGTGTTTCACGGGGGGACACTTCGCGTAAAACGGTCAGAAACTGGCTATCCGGTCAAGATGCCTATACGTTACACAAATCAGTGAGAAGAAGATTTCCGCGGGCAAGATACAACGTTTCCAACATCGACGACGTGTGGGAAGCTGACCTGGCCGATTTGAACGCTGAAAAAGAAACATGATAATGGGTATCGCTATCTGCTGGTGGTCATTGACGTTCTGAGCAAGTATGCGTGGGTAGTTCCGTTGAAGCGTAAGACAGCAACAGCTGTTGCCGAGGGATTCGAACATGTGTTGAACACAACCAGACGCAGGCCCGTACTACTACAGACAGACAAAGGTAAGGAATTTGTCGGCTCTGTCTTTCAGAACCTGCTCAACGCTAACGAGATACGGTATCGGGTCACTCGAAACCCTGACATAAAACTGTTTGATGGCCTTCGATCTCACACCTGACCTCTCGGCCAACTGTCCCTCGCATTGGTCGCTAATTAAACACGGTACTCTCAGGATCGAAATGCGATTTGACAAGGCGCTGGATGAAACCATAAATTGCATAGTTTACGCAGAGTTCGACAATCTCATAGAAATAGACGCAGCGAGGCAAGTTATCACAGACTTTGGTGGCTAGAAGGTGGGCGGGAGGCGGAGTTTCCTGTTTTTTGTCAGAAACCGGCAACCTTTATCATCGTGTGGTCCAACCGACAACTTTATCGCTGAAAACACCAACCCTCGGAAAACTGTAGAAGACGAAGAAGGAGGAGGAAACGGGGTGATTGTAAGGTTTTGGGGGAAAAGGATGATTATACATTCGACGATAGAGTCAGTTGTTCTACAAACCTCATCGCGTTCGGAACTTATATAGTCAGTGTTAACCACCTACTCACAAAAATCGACTACGTTGTAGATATTCAAGGATTTAGTGTTGTGTTTGGAAATTTGCGGAACGTCGCGCGCGACTGTCTACGCGGGCGCGCCCGTGGCGCGCGACGTCCCGGACGGATCAATCGCTTTTTAAAAATGGTTTCCATCGGAGTTCCATTTTAAAACTTACAGATTTCGTAGAGAATGAATCAAGGAACACGCTGGTAATTTTTTCAGAATTTTCGAAGGGTGTAATCATCTCGAAAATCATTTTTAAAGAATATAATTGTTAGTAAAAAATGCAAAATTGTTGATTACATGAATTTAAAATTCATAACATGAAAGTGCGATTCAAAAGCTTCAAAATGAGTTTTTGGTGACGTCTGTACGACAAAGGAAACCGGAGGTATTAACGTTTAAAGGAGACCGCGATTCCGATTTTTGGTGGTTTTTTCGAAAATTCAACCCCTTGTAACTTCTAAGCCCTTCGAGTTGAAAAAAAAAAAAATGTTTCATTCATTTATTTTTCCCACAGAATATGACAAAAAAATTACAAAAGAATCAGAAACATCGAGGTAAATTTTTGGCCAAATCCGTCCCGCTTGACGTGGACTGACTCATATATGGGGAATTCCACGTGAACTCGACCAATGTTTTTCCCTCACCATTTTTGATTCGCTTCACGATTTTTTATACGATTTTACGATCCCAAAAAAGCACTGCTGAATTTTTTCAGATTTTTCCCTCCAACCATTAATTTTCAATCAGAATTCAAACCCACTTTGAGAACGGCATTTTTTAAAAATCTCGAAAAATTCTCAAAAATGTTATTTTTTATTTCGATCATTTTGACACCCCTCCCATGATGGGATCATTATTGCTTCTGTTTTTTCAGCCCTTTTAACATTTTGATAAAACGAAACACCATGTTCCAACGTTTCGAAAATTCTTGAAAAATTACCCAAAATTTTGTGTTCAATTCTGAATGTTTTCGCGGGAGACCCACGATGACGGACAAAAAAACGTATTTTTTTCGAAAAAAAATATTTTTCAGGTGGACCTGGCTGCCCTATCAGCCAGCGTATAATCCCGATGCTGTTGTAGTGCCGGGTGGCGCCCGGACAGGGTCATGCAGCAGCAGCGGGGGGGCCTTGGTGAGGCCACCAGTGCTTCGTGGTGGGGGCGTCTGCGGCGGAGGCAGGGCGGCGGAAGGGTACATAGTAGTCTATCCTCAAACCACACATACACATACGAAGGGAAGAACGGGAGGTGAAAAAAAAAAAAAAAAACGAATGTACAAAATAAAGGAAACGATTCGAACGCATCACAAAATTCGGGGCCCCCAACCCCACAGCAAAAGGACAAGATGACAGACGGACATACGGTGAAAGCCCCGGTGGTCGGTGCCGGTTTCATGGATTTTGGGATAAGCCAACCACACAACAACTTTAGAAGGAGTTCGTTGCTTCGGAGATCGCCCGAACCTGAAAAAAGAGCGGAGAGAGGAGACACAGCTCCGGAAAAGACTGCAACAGGGAAAGAAATACTTACGCTGGACGTTGAAGGAACAGATGCAAAAGCCTCCGAAGCTCCCGCAAACGACTTCGCAACGGACAGCAACTTGCTCTCCCAGGCGACAGGCGATACCGAGGCGGCAGGAGACACCATGACATCAGTGCTAGAAAAATGTAAAGAAATTAATAAAAGAATGAAAGCAGCTACTGACAGGCAGCGGAACATCAGCATGGACATTAAAAATGGCTTTGCTGAGCTTGGGGAGTCCACCGACATCATGGACCCGCTGAGGACCGTCTGGCAGACCGTCACGCAGAACCCGAAACCGCACAGGCAGAGCCGGCCACCCGAGGACACAGGTCAAACCCGCACGGCTGACCCGGACTCCAAGAAGAGAACCGCCACCAGCCCAATAGCCAAAGCATCTGAAAAAAAAAGAAAACGGATGAGAATACTGACGGATGGACAAAAGTTGCGCGCAGAGGGCGTGAACCAAAACAAAACACAGAGGAAGAGGGTAAGATGAAAATAGAAGGTCCGGAAACAGAAAAAACAAAGAAGCGGAAACAAAAGGTTCAGAAACGGTCAGAGGCCATTCTGATAAAAGCAGCGGCGGGAAAGACGTTCGCCGACGTACTGCGAACGATGATGAGAGAACAGATCAAACCTGAGAATCTCAAGGCGGACATCAGAGTCATTAGGAAAACAAAGGCCGGGGACGTGCTCCTAGAAATGGGGAAAAACCGGGAGGACACAAAGGATATAAGGAACGCTATCAACTGCGCCATCGGTAGTGCCGGTAAAACACAACACCGCGTGCCCAAAATGACCATCGAGATAAGGGATCTCGACTCCATGACGGCCGAAATCGAAGTACGGGCCGCAATCACCCGCGCCCTGCCGAACAGCATGACAGAGAAAAAGATCACTGTCACCAAGGAAAACAGTCGAGGCCTTAGAATGGCAATTGTCACCCTTAACGAGGCGGAAGCGACTGCCATACTTAAGAACACCAGGATCAAGGTCGGGTATACCAACTGTAGAGTCCGGCGAAGAATCGAGGTCCTTCGCTGCTGGAGATGTCTCGGTTACGGACACCACACAAAAACCTGCAAAGGACCGGACAGGCACGACGTCTGCTACAAGTGCGACAGCAACGAACACAAGCTGAAAGACTGCCGGGGAGAAGCGCACTACGTACTGTGTGGTGACTCCGGTACAAGCAGCGAAAACACCAAACACGTACCCGGCTCAGGCGGCTGCACGGTCTTCCGCCGTGCCCTAGAGGAAAAAAGATTCCAAGGGCATGGCTAGGCGAATCCTACGGGGCAGCATAGATAGGGGCAGGCTGGCGAACGATCTGCTATCGCAACTGCGGTTCGAACTCAAGGCCGACGTCATATTCATCAGCGAGCAATATAAGAACTGGGACGAACTGACGTGGATCTCCGACAAACTCGGCACGGCAGCTATCTGGGTGCCGGACAGACGGCTTGCCATAGAAAGCCACGGCTCGGGAAACGGCTAAGCGTGGGTCAAAATAGAAGACATTACGTACGTCAGCTATTACCTGACGCCAAACGAACCAATTGGAGGCTTTCGCGCAAAGATGGACGAATTGGAAGACACCCTACGCGCCACGAATGGGGAATACATCGTAGCCGGCGACTTCAACGCTAAGGCGATAGAATGGGGAGCCGACGTATCAGATTCCAGAGGAAACCGGGTGATAGAGATGGCTGCAAGGCTAGGCCTCACCATCCTGAACAAAGGAAAAACAGCAACCTTCAGACGTCCAGGGTGCAAAGGAACAGTCATCGACATGACACTGGCCTCGGAGAAACTAGCAACCAGAATCCAGGACTGGCGAGTAACTGAGGATTACACAGGCAGCTACCACCAGCAGATCACGTTCTCGGTCGACCTGAAGAAGGTAAGCCTCAGGTACCAAGGCGCTAAGTCTAAAACACCGAGGTGGAACGTTAACCGGTTCACTGGTAAAGGCACATATATGTGCAAAAAAAAAAAGTGCCAAAACTGGTAAGAGCACATATTATATGCACTTATATGCACTATAGGGCACTTTTTTTTTTGCACATATATGTGCCATTACCAGTGAACCGGTTAACAAAATGAATGAGGAGAAACTCTCACTCGCCCTACGAAATAGCCAACAGGAGCTGGACACAGCCCTCGAGGAAACACCGAGCCGAGAGAGCGCGGAGAGGGTGGTGGACGCAGCGATGCGGCTCATCATTCAGGCCTGCAAAGAAGCGATCCCGCGGAAAGCGGCCCCGCGGAACAACAGAAAACCGGTGTACTGGTGGACGGAGGAGATAAACATCCTACGAAAAAAGTATCTGCGCACGAGACGCCTGGCGCAACGTGCGAGGAAAAAAGGAACTGTCACAGCCCTCGGAGAGACGGAAGAGAGCAAGACTGCCAAAAAAGAACTCCGCAAAGCCATCAAACGTAGCCAGGCTCGGGCCTGGGAAGCACTTCGGGAGGAACTAAACAAGGACCCCTGGGGCCTTGGTTATAAAATCGCGATGAGAAAACTAGGCGCACTCGCAACCGGGGGACAACTCGACGCCGAACAAATGAGGACCATCGTAGACGGCCTCTTCCCGACGCACCCAGCCAGAACCAAAGCTGAAATAGTCACGGAAACGCACGAAGTACCGCTGTTCACCGAAAAAGAGCTGCGGACTGCCGTAAACTCACTCCAGAACAAGAAGGCGCCGGGCCCGGACGGAATCCCGGCCGAAATACTAAAGGCGATAGCGAGAAAAAACCCGCACATACTTCTGAATATGTTTAATTACTGCCTCAGCGCTGGAGTCTTCTGCGCGCGCTGGAAAAGAGCCAAGCTGGTACTTATCAGAAAAGGGAAGGGCAGGGCGGACTCCCCGTCCTCGTACCGACCCCTCTGCATGCTAGACACCGCCGGCAAGCTCATGGAGAAGCTGATTAAACCACGGCTGCTGGCTGCAATTCAGAAAGCGGGGGACCTCTCAAACCGACAGTTCGGCTTCAGAAAAGGCAAATCGACCATCGACGCCATCAACACGATAGTGAACGCCGCAAGAGCTACCGAACGAGGAAATCACTACTCGCGGCCAGTGTGCCTCCTGGTGACGATGGACGTAAAAAACGCTTTCAATACGGCAAAATGGAATGACATGGTAGAAGCCCTGGAAAAGAGATTCAAAGTGCCTAAGTATCTCCTCCGCGTGATAGAAGACTACCTGGACAATCGGATGCTCGTGTACCATTCGAGGGACGGGCCCGGAGAAAAAGCAGTAACCGCAGGAGCCGCACAAGGATCAATCCTCATACCAGATCTCTGGAACGCTTCCTACGATAGTATACTGACGACAGAAATGCCCGAAGGTTCGTTCCTAGTGGGATACGCTGATGACATCGCAGCGGTAATAATAGCAAGGGATCAAGGACTAGCGTAACTTCAACTGAACCAGGTTATGCGACGAGTAAACAAATGGATGGGGGACCACGGCCTACGGATGGCAGCAGAAAAGACCGAGATCGTGCTCTTCACAAGAAGACACCTACCCATCAGCCCGGAAATGCTGGTAGGCGAAAACCCAACAGCAGTCAGAGACTCAGTAAGATACCTGGGAGTCATGATCGACAAAAAACTTACCTTCTGGCAACAGATAAAGAGAGCAGCGGACAAAGCAGCGAGCGTGACGGCTGGGCCAGCCAGTCTCATGGCGAACATCGGAGGGCCGCGACCCAACAAGCGCAAGCTACTGATGTCGATTACGCAGTCGATCATGCTGTAGGGGAGACCGGGTATGGTTGTCTCACGGGTTGGTTGTCACAGCGGTCATAACACAGAACTGAACGAACGAATAAATTTATCTATCGGTATCGGAGGATCACAAGAGCAACACCACCCTCCTTACTTCATTTTAGTCCGCTCCGAAATGCCGTGACGCAGATATGTGCGTTTGATTTTTTCACACAGTGAAAGTAATTTTTTATGTATCTGTGTCGAGTCTCCTAAGTATACTTAAATTTTGTATATTAATATAACTTTTCGTGTATTTATAACGTTAAATGTGTGTTTCATGATATCATTATATGTTTTTTTGAATATACATTAAATTGAATTCTTTTTGGAAGGTCATGTTCTAAAATTTGTATTGGGGCAGGTTGTCTCAGGTTGACGGGGGCTGGTAATCATATGTGACGACCAACACCATACACGTCTGCTGTCTTTTTTTATTGACTTTTTGGGTTTTTGCTACATGAACGTTTTTTTTTTTTAATATTTCAATTTTTTTGATTTTTAATTTTTAATTTAATTTTTTTTTCTTGGGTAAAATTAGCTACGTACACCATTTTGTTTTCCACAAAAATATTTATTTTATTTTATTAAGCGTTTCTTTTTATATTCCCCCCTTGATTTACCATGTGACTACCTACCCCAGACAATGTGACAACCATCCCTGACACGGGGTTAAAAGTCACACTTTTCTTTTTTCACAAAAATTGTAATATATCCTCGATAGATAATGTTAGAGAAAAAGTCTTTATTTCTTTTTAAGCTAGAATAAATACACTATCCATTGATACATACATGTCACTGCTAAACTGAAAACATGGGTATTAAAAATGCAAAAGAAAAAAAATGTGACAACCATACCCGGTCTCCCCTACGGAGCGGAAGTCTGGGCTGACGCGCTGAAAGCTGAAAAATACAGAAAACGAATGGCATCAGTGCAGAGGACGGGCGCACTGAGAATCGCATGCTCTTACCGTACCGTTTCGGAATCAGCGGTCCTCGTCATAGCAGGGGTAATACCGATCGACCTACTCGCGCTCGAAAAAAAAAAACAACTCCAAGAACGGAAGACCGAGCCCGACAGGGCACGAGCCAAAAAAGAAACCAGAACATCGACCATGGCGAAATGGCAGAAGAGATGGTCCAGCGACACGAAGGGAAGATGGACGACGAGGCTCATCAAGGACCTGGAGAAATGGACAAGCCGAGCGCACGACGAGGTAAACTACCACCTGACGCAATTCCTGTCTGGACACGGTCTTTTTCAGACTTACCTCTGCAAAATGGGGAAGGTTAACAGCCCGACCTGCTTGCACTGCCGACGCTGCGACGATGACGCCATGCACACGTTCTTCACCTGCGAAAAGTGGAAAGAAAAGAGAGACGCGTTAGAACTCATCACCGGACCCATCGACCCGGATACCATCATAAACAAAATGCTACACAGCACCGAGACCTGGAACGCGGTCGCAGAGTACGTGGAAACAATCCTACGAGACAAAAAAAAAAGACGAAGATGACTGGACCAGAAACGGCCGAACCTTACCTGAAATTGCACCGCCATAGCTACCCAACGACGAACAATCGAAGACGAACCGGAACAAACAAACCGGAAGGGTACCTGAAAAAAAAAAAAAAAAAAAAAAAAAAAGGAAGAAGATGGTCTCAAAAGAACGCTGAGACGAGAACGGCAAAGTCTCACCTGAATCGGCACAGCCAGCCTCGGCTCTACCCAACGACGATCGACCGTAGACGAACAGGAAAAAGGAATCCAAACGCAGACCTGAAAGTAAACAAAAAAAAAAAAAAAAAAAAAAAAAGAAGAAAAGAAGAAAACAAATCTGAAGAGACTAACGTAAGGGCACCACTCTGAAGCATTGTGAAGACTTAGTACCAGAGGGGATAAATGCCTGCGCGGGGGTGGAGTTAGTGGGTATACCATACCTGGGGAGTCCCACACCCGGGGAAGCTCGTACAGCTTCCTTATGGTGCGTAACGCATTCTCCACCCCCCCCCTAAAGAAAAAAAAAGAAAAAAAATTATCATTATCATTATCATTATCATTATCATTATCATTATCATTATTATTATTTTTAGAGGAGGGTCTCAATCAATCAAGTCGAGTCACTTTTTCGTTTTGTTAAAAATGCCTGACGTTTCGGCAGTCATGTTCTGCCCTCATCAGAGGCTGTTTATTAAAGAAATAATTACAGAAAATTATTAGATGTCTAACAATGTGTACAAACTATTAAAATTATGTTGAAAGTCAATATGATTAAAAACAAGCTTATCGCAAATAATACAAAGGAAGTCAAACATTAAATGGAAATCACATGTAGTACAAAGTAGAGAGATGGATAAGACCTAATGCTAAATCGTAAACAAAATCTAATTACCTTAATCGGTTGGTGTTAGGTGAAAAAACTTGGCATCCTTAATATAGCCATTGTCACACAACAGGATGAGCAGTCTGTCATCCTGTGATCGTGAAACGTTTAATGAACAAGAGGGGTGTGACAACTCTTATTATATACGGACTCAGCTGAGGCTCGTCTTGTTGACATACATCACAGGTAATAATGTGAATATTTCAAACTTTGTGACGTTAGCGAATGACGTCAATGACTGACGTCAATGGTTGTTTATATTTTTTTTTTTTTTTTTTCCCGAATAGAGCCCACTCTCATAGTCAAGTTTTTTCACCATTAACAACATCTAATAAAACTAGGAGCAGCTTTTTGATCTAAATCTGTGTAGCATGTTGGAATAAGGTAAATGTAATTTTTTAGTGTCCTCTTTCTTGTTGAGGCTATTCGGTTGCAAATTTATTCGTAACATCTCCGAGGTGATGCGCTTGGACCAAACTGCTTCCCTATCAAGTATAACTGTCTTATCCCAATCAAAAACATGGTTGTATTCAATTTGGTGAGAGGAGACTACAGAATGTGATTCTGGATTTTTCTTAAGATTGTCTTGGTGTTCTTTCAATCTAGTTCTCAGTTCACGTTTGGTCTCACCTACATAAGATGCCGAGCAATCTTCACATTGAATCTTATAAACTACATTACATTTATCTAGTTTGTCCGTGAGGTCTTTACCTTTGGTAACGACCGACCTAAGATTACTGTTCACACTCATGACGGGTGTTAAGTCATATTTCCTAAGCGAGCTACCTAATCTTTCAGAAAAACCTTTGACGTAGGGTATCGGTACTAGTTTATGTTTCGACCGGACTGGACCACTGACCACTGTGATAACGGACGTGTTCTGTTCTGGGTCGGTTAACGTGATCATTATGTTGGTATTCTTATTATGTAGGCTCTTAAATTTCAAATGTTTAACCCTATCGATTATTAACTTTTCAAAGAAGGAGTCAGGATAATTAATATCACGTAGCAAGGTTCTGACCAAATACAAATTCTCAGTGTGGAATTTTGGGTGGGATAGTGATATCGCTCTATCCACTAAGTTGAAAACCATACCACGCTTTTGAGCCTGAGGGTGTGATGAGTTGAAATTTAAAAACCTACCAGAAAACGTTGGTTTACGGTACCAATTAGTAATTATCATGTTAGCATCATCCCGAATTACATGAATGTCTAGAAAACTAAGCCTACGTTCATCCTCCAGTTCATGCGTAAACTGGAGGCGGTCATGATAACCGTTAAAAATATCAGTTACATATTCAACGTTAGCCCTAGGTATGCACATGATGATATCGTCGACGTACCGATAATAAAACAATGGTTTAAAGTTCAGTTTAGACAAACACTCCCGTTCCAGATCTACCATTACGATGTCCGCTAAAACCGGTGAAATTGGGGAACCCATGCGTGACCCGAAAATTTGTTTATAGTATTGCTTATCAAACTGGAAATAGACGTTATCAAGTAAATATGTTACACCCGCTAATACTTCACTTAAAGGCATGGTGGAATGTTGCGCTATAAAGGAGTATCTATTTACTATCGCTGACTTGACTAATTCACTAGGTACATTCGTAAACAAGGACGTTACATCTAAGGAGACTAAAACAAAATCATCAGGTACCTGGATATTGCTAAGCTTTTCAATAAGGTCCCAACTATGTTTAATGTACGACTCAGGTTTAGGAATGCTCTTGATTAGTAAATTACTCAGAAACTTGGAGATCGAATACGTCGGACTACCTATGGCTGAGATGATGGGTCTCAGTGGTATGTCTTTTTTATGTATTTTCGGTAGTCCATACCCTTTAGCTAAACAAGTGTTAGTTTGCGTTAACTCGTTTTTATGGTATTGATGAGATAGGAAACAATTGGTGTTCCATCTGTCTAAAATTCTCTGTGCAGTCTTACGTAACGAGGCTAGTGGGTTCCTGTTTACTAATCTATAAGTAGTGGTGTCAGCGAATAAAGTCCTCATTTTGTGTGTGTAACTGTTTTTGTCAACCGCTACTGTGACGTTGCCTTTATCCGCGTTAGTGAAGAAAATGTTATTGTTATTTTTCAGAAATTGACGAGTAGTGTTAAGTCTCTGTGCAGCCACTCGGTCTTCAATGCTAATATGCCTATTATTACGAGAAAAATGTTCAACATTCTTAATTAATTTACTTCTTAACTATTTTTTATGTTCTTCCGGAAAAGACGGTGCGTTAACGGCGTGTTCAACGTTTTTTATAACTTTAATTATAGTTTCCTGGTCTAAGTTAGTTGGTGGAGAAAATTTAGGACCCAAGGACACCGTAGCAATGACATCCTCCGGAATCGTCGTATCAGTTAGATTCACAAACCAACGTTCATTAGGCTTAGTCGAGACAGCTGTTGTGCCTTGTGTGTGTGTGTGTTTAACTATTGGTCTGTGTGATAAGCCATTGAATTTACGTGTGAAACTACTATTCAGTTTATTTATTAAGAGGTCTAGATTGTCTTGTTGATGCTTAACTAAGTCATTATACACCTCACGGGGCAATAAATCATGTAGTGAAGTATCAAGTTTATCTAACTTTTTTCCTAAGAAACACAAGTGAATGTGTAGGTCCTCGATCTCTATATTTAATAAACTAGTTGTAAGTTGGATGATACTCTCACGTAACAGGAGGGATCCAGTCTTGCTATGACACGTTATAGAATCCAGTTTGTCTCCAATGTGTTGAATGTGTTTAGGTCTTGTGTCGTAGGTCCTACATCTTAAAAGGAACCGTCGTTGTGCAGCAGAAATGGTGATTCTTCTCTTTGTGTCAACCCATTCTTTGAAGATGGTAGTAATTTTTCTTCCATGTAATTTGGTCAACAAGTTGTAGAAACTAATGTTGTTAGAGGATGTCGTAGATTCAACCCTCGTAGTATTATTCATCACAGTGGTCAGTGGTCCAGTCCGGTCGAAACATAAACTAGTACCGATACCCTACGTCAAAGGTTTTTCTGAAAGATTAGGTAGCTCGCTTAGGAAATATGACTTAACACCCGTCATGAGTGTGAACAGTAATCTTAGGTCGGTCGTTACCAAAGGTAAAGACCTCACGGACAAACTAGATAAATGTAATGTAGTTTATAAGATTCAATGTGAAGATTGCTCGGCATCTTATGTAGGTGAGACCAAACGTGAACTGAGAACTAGATTGAAAGAACACCAAGACAATCTTAAGAAAAATCCAGAATCACATTCTGTAGTCTCCTCTCACCAAATTGAATACAACCATGTTTTTGATTGGGATAAGACAGTTATACTTGATAGGGAAGCAGTTTGGTCCAAGCGCATCACCTCGGAGATGTTACGAATAAATTTGCAACCGAATAGCCTCAACAAGAAAGAGGACACTAAAAAATTACATTTACCTTATTCCAACATGCTACACAGATTTAGATCAAAAAGCTGCTCCTAGTTTTATTAGATGTTGTTAATGGTGAAAAAACTTGACTATGAGAGTGGGCTCTATTCGGGAAAAAAAAAAAAAAAAAAATATAAACAACCATTGACGTCAGTCATTGACGTCATTCGCTAACGTCACAAAGTTTGAAATATTCACATTATTACCTGTGATGTATGTCAACAAGACGAGCCTCAGCTGAGTCCGTATATAATAAGAGTTGTCACACCCCTCTTGTTCATTAAACGTTTCACGATCACAGGATGACAGACTGCTCATCCTGTTGTGTGACAATGGCTATATTAAGGATGCCAAGTTTTTTCACCTAACACCAACCGATTAAGGTAATTAGATTTTGTTTACGATTTAGCATTAGGTCTTATACATCTCTCTACTTTGTACTACATGTGATTTCCATTTAATGTTTGACTTCCTTTGTATTATTTGCGATAAGCTTGTTTTTAATCATATTGACTTTCAACATAATTTTAATAGTTTGTACACATTGTTAGACATCTAATAATTTTCTGTAATTATTTCTTTAATAAACAGCCTCTGATGAGGACAGAACATGACTGCCGAAACGTCAGGCATTTTTAACAAAACGAAAAAGTGACTCGACTTGATTGATTGAGACCCTCCTCTAAAAATTAAGAAGTTCGAGTGTTACCTTCATGATGAATAATACATTATTATTATTATTATTATTATTATTATGTACCGATAACACAAAATGAAACTATTGACCAAAACAATACATACATATGCCACCGTTGATGAAACAATTTCACCATGGTATGGTTAAAGTTATGGTAAAAAGGAGGCAACTAAAATATATCCAATAATGTCAAAAATAAAAAACGATTGACCATGGTATGACAAAGGTGGTAAAGTAAAAAGGAGGCAACTAAAATATATTCAACATAAAAAAAAAAGAAAATTAAACTTAAAAATGATTGCCAATAATTCACAAGATGATTACATACAAACAATATAAGAATGGTCAAAAACGAAAGCAAATATAAAACATATCCATCAAATAATTGCCAATGAATTCACAAGATAATTACCAACAAACAATATAAGAATGGTCAAAAACAAAAGCAAATATAAAATATATCCAAACGTATATCTATACCTATGCACAAACGATTTGGCAACAAGTTCAAACAGACTGAACATGACACATACATTTTCAATGACAGATTTATTCTGTAATTCAACTATTCATCACGGCGATGTACTATGATCTCTCACAGTTAGTTTGAATTGTAACCGCTAGCGGTGTGCGAAATTTTTCTCGCACACGGGTGCGCGAAAGTCTGCTTTCGGTGCCTGTAGACGGTGCGCAAACGAGGACTTTCGGTGCATGTGTTAAGAAATAGTATATTACTCACCTAGGGAGGGAAAGTAGGCTAGCCCAAACTGCGTGTGAGATTGACACCCGAGCCGAAGGCGAGGGTGACAAAAACGCAGTTTGGGATGGCCTTTTTCACTCCCGTGTGAGGTATACTATTTTTCACCACCCCCTGCATCGGAAAGAACGACTTCCCGCTCACGCAAGGGAGCGAAAGTCGTACTTTCCGTGCAGGTGTGGTGAAAAAAAAGTTCTACATGCCTTTATACATGTGAAAAGTATATGGAAAAATATATTTATGTGTCATAGGCCGTAAAACTGCGTTTTTAACCTCGCTTCGCTCGGTTAAAACGCGGTTTTTGGCCTGGACACATAAAATTCTGTATGCCACATGGCCCAAAAAGTATTTTCTGACGAATTTCATCATAATCCTCGCCTTCGGCTCGGATTATAAACTCGAATTCGTCGGAAAATACTTAATCGGCCTAGTGACATAATGTACTAATAATATACAGGGTGATTTTTTTTAATCGCCCCAGGCTAATATCTCCGAAACTAAGCAAGATACGGGAAAACACCGCAGACAAAAGTTATAGGATATCGAGGGGGAAGGGATATGGTGCAATCATATCTTTTGTAGGTAGAGGCACTGAGCTATGGTGAAGGTCAACTTGATTTTTTCAAATAGAGTGGTAAAGTTTTCTTCACAGAATCTGTAAGAGCATCAGATTCTGCATCAAAAACACCTGACCAGATATTTTCTAAAGTTGATGGTTTATGAGATAAGAGCTGGGCAAGTTGAGTCAAAAGAGGAAGTCTAAATTACCTGAATACTGTTCTTAAGTTTTATCGAAACTGTCTGAGATACTTTTCTACTTGGAGTTGTCAAGATTAGATATCATGGTCAAATAAGTTGAGGTCAATAAATTTTATCAATAATGTTATCGTCATTACTGTCATTTCTGGATTCAATCAGTTTGTACCAACTCGTAATTTTTATCTTCCATAAAAAAGTATCTCAGACATTTTTGAGAAAACTTGAGAACAGTATTCAGGTAATTTGGACTTCCTCTTTTGACTCAACTTGCCCAGCTCTTATCTCATAAACCATCAACTTTAGAAAATATCTGGTCAAGTGTTTTTGATGCAGAATCTGATGCTCTTTCAGATTCTGTGAAGAAAACTTTACCATTCTATTTAAAAAAACCAAGTTGACCTTCACCACAGCTCAGCGCCTCCATCTACAAAAGATATGATTGCACCATACCTTTTCCCCCTCGATATGCTATAAGTTTTGTCTGAGGTGTTTTTCCGTATTTTGCTTGGTGTCGGAGATATCAGCCTGGGGCGATTAAAAAAAATCACCCTTTATACGAACTGGAAAAAAATATAGCGCTTGCGAGAACTAACCTAACAGGAATTCCACCTATCGGAGAGTTTATGAAGTTATTGCCAAACATATAGATATTTTAATTTTACGTGTAATAATGGATTACCCATAGTGTTTTTTATTATACTACGGTCCTTTATAGGAGATAAGCCATAGGTTTAAAAAAAAAAGTGTCTTTTATGCCATGCAACAATTTTTAATGTACATACATAGGAAAACGTTTAAACAATTGGTTGTATTGTGAACGTATTTTCAAACTACTGAAAATTATTCTATCAATTGGAAAAAAATCAAACTCCAAAATAATTCTGCCAGGATTAAGTTTATTTAATGATTATGCATAATTACCATGGTAGAGAATTTTGACAAAAAATGCGGCGCCAAAACTATGTAAAAATAGTCACAAGCTGAACCCAGAATCCGCAGAACAGTAGCTAAAACCAAGAATCTCCGGGTCAAACCCGGAGTGGTCACAAACCTGGTCATAACTATTTCAATCGAAAAATGATTATCCCAACAAAGGAATTAAACAAACATCTTAGTACAATAACAGTTCACTGCTTTTATTAAAACCAGTTCTTCACTATGTACCTTACACCATCACTCAATGGAACAGAGTGTGTTATAATTACATTTTCCATATCACTCATTGTCCATCGTACGTAGGATAAGCTTTGGTTATCATATATTTTGTAGGCTTGCGTGTGTTCATGCAAGTAGATATCTTCATTTGTGGTGGCCAAAACGACAAATGACGTGCCATCCACAAGTAATAATTTTACAAAATTGAATTTGGGACCAGTTTCAGAAAATGTAACTAGCACAGTATTTGCTTTTATTTTATCACCTTTATATTTAATCCAATCTGAAATGCATATTTTTTCGTCGACATTTTTTTGCAATATTATATGATACTTTTCATATTCTGGTAAAGACTTTATCATAGTTTGAGTAATGCGGCCAGTAAGAAAAGTAGGATATGATGAGTCCTTATGCATAAATTTAAAGCTCAACGTTAGTTGATGTCGTATCGCTATGGTGCGACATACATTCATTCGATTGAGAGATGAACGTGATGCCTCCCTGCTTAAAAAAAAATTATTCAAACCAATAGAAGATTTTGTATGGGTCGTAATCGGATTTCTGATAAGTTATTTCCTATTGAAAGGCCCTTTTCCAATTCATATTTCCAATCCGTTTGTATCGGTGTTACCCAATTAACTTCCTCATTTTGTATACCGTGAAGATTCGTGGAGGCGCACCATAGGACGCCTGCATGCAGGCAACTCAGAAGTCAAGCGATTCGGTTTTATGCGTGCCCATTGGCTACGTGGAAACAACACCTAATCGCTTGATATTTGAGTTGCCTGCATGCAGGCGTCCTATGGTGCGCCTCCACGAATCTTCACGGTATAGGATTCTATCGGTTCCAATCGTTTCTTCTAGCACAAAAAAAAAAAAAAAAATCAGATTGAGATTTTTTCACCAATAGTTGTTTCTTTCTTTAGCGGTAGAGCACAGTGAATATTTCATGGTGTTAGAAATTATTTATTCACAGACTGAATAGATTTTTATTCATGTCGGTCACCCATCCAAGTTCTGGTCGCAGTTGGAATTGCTTAACTTCGTTGAGCATCTGATGTCCGGTGTTGATCTGGATTTAATCGTCGACTATTGCGATTTCCAACACTTTTCGACTTGATAGGTAAACTTTGATTCGTGAGGATTTACCTCGGGATTTATATCAATATGTATGTAACCAACTGTTGACCCGTGGTGGGTCAATTTCCAGTGAAATAAAAATAAATGATTGAATCTAGTGATAAATTCTGTCACCATATGGCATTCAAGTTACAGTTAATTATGAGTGTTAACGACGTCGTCGCCGGGAGTTATCTTCGTACAACATACACTTTCGTTATCTGTGACCTGGAGCACCGCTACGTTGGTTTCGTCCTCAAGGTCGACCGCATCATAGTTTTCGTCCTCCAGGTCGACCGCTACGTAGTTTCCGTCCTCCAGGTCCACCGCACCATAGTTTCCGTCTTCCAGGTCCACCGCACCGTAGTTTTCGTACTCCAGGTCCACCGCACCGTAGTTTTAGTCCTCCAGGTCCACCGCATCGTAGTTTCCATGTTCCAGGTCCACCGCACCGTAGTTTTCGTCCTCCAGGTCCACTGCACCATAGTTTCCGTCTTCCAGGTCCACCGCACTGTAGTTTCCGTCCTCCAGGTCCACCTCACCATAGTTTCCGTCTTCCAGGTCCACCGCACCGTAGTTTTCGTCCTCCAGGTCGACCGATTGCAAGTAATTATTGATGAACAATTGATGTTGTACACACGACGTTGATAATTCATGTATCATTATTCAGTAAATTGTTAACTACGGTGAGGTGGACCTGGAGGACGAAAACTACGGTGCGGTGGATTGGAAGACGGAAACTACGATGCGGTGGACCTGGAGGACAAAAACTACGGTGCGGCGGACCTGGAGTACAAAAACTACGTAGCGGTGGACCAAGAGGACGGAAAGTACGATGCGGTGGACCTGGAGGACAAAAACTACGGTGCGGTGGACCTGGAGTACGAAAACTACGGTGCGGTGGACCTGGAAGACGGAAACTATGGTGCGGTGGATCTAGAGCATGAAAACTACGCCCGAGAAAAAATGATTATATATAAACATATATGATCATATATAACCATTCATTGCGATATATAATCGCATACAATGTTCAGATAGAATCATATATGATTATGTACAATTATATACCGGTATATATGACCATATATAATCCTGTATCCGAATGTATGACGTCCCATATGCCCAAATATGAACATATGAGGTAACAAATGCACTATATCTAATCAGTTCTGACCAGATATAATTATTTTTCTTCGTATAGGACGCTCAGATACAGTACTATATATCATCATATATAGTTATATACAGTTATATGTGATAATGTATAGTATTGTATCTGAATATATCTGGATTTCTATATGGCCTTTTATAAACACTATAAGATTCAAAACTAACTATAAAATCAGTTTTATATATGATCAGCGCTCACACATAGCCAGATCACACGGACAAGGAGACGAACACCACCTTGCCGATCAGCAAGCGTCACGTGACGGAAATATTTGGTATATAAGGCGGTGCGCGACACACGACGATTAGCGTTAGTTGAGCCATAGCGGTCGGCACGTCTCATCAAGACATTATTATCTCGCTAGTCAGCCAGAGCGGCGACTGAGCATTAAATTCATTACTCAAAATCCAGATCTATTTAGCTAAAGCAGCAGTAGAATCATTTATTCAAACTAATTTCCAATTCATATAAATATTAAAGCAAATTTATATCATAGAGAAATCAAACAAACAAACAATTCAACTCACAAAAATCATAAGTAAACTCAAAGATCTATTGACTAAAAATTGCATTAGAATCTAAACTCAAAAGAAATATAAAATCAAACTCACAAAAGCAAAGCAAAAGCACAAAACAAAAACGCTCCTAGAATTAAGGTAGAATTAAAGTAGAATAAGTAAGAAATAAGAAATCGAACCATTTATAACAAAGTAAAATTTATTTGAAAATTAATTAAACATTTTGCACACGACCAGATGGTCAATATTTCAGTAGAAACATAGAAATCTGTTCTTTATTTTCCATTTTCCTCAATTGCATCATTAAATCTTTTCTTTTCAGGTAAAATCGTTTTAGCTAGAAAACAGCTTCGGTGTTGAAGTTTTTGTAGCTACGATAGTGTTCAATCATTATCCTAGTCTGGAAAACTTCGACATCCCAAGTCTGTAATACACAGCTTCGGCTCGTCTGACCGAACAGCTACGATAATACCAAAAGTATTATCCTAGTCTTGCAGGTTGGACAAGTCCCAAGTCTGTAGGGAGTCAGCTCTGTTAGAGTAAAATCTATCCGAGTCTGCATTAGGGTATATAAGGGTTTTTCAACTTTCACCCAAGAGGAGCTCCAAAACATCACACCCGTGACAAAGAATTCACGCGGACTAGCTTAATTCCTCTGGCCTTCAGCTGGAGGAACATAAGCATAGAAAGTTACAATACACCGATATAAAAACCCTATTATTTCCGATAAGATTTCTTTTTAGGTCTGTATCAGCATTTCACAATTTCCTAAGTCGCAGAATAATGGAAATATGATTGAGTCCGATAAAACTTGAAATCCGATTGAGAGCCATTAATTCCAATTCATTTTCTATCGGCCGCCGAAAGCTACACCGATCGCCCCAATCAAATCCAATTCAATTCTACTTGGTTTCTATTGGATTTTATTGTTTTCTATCGCTTTTTTTAACCAGGGCTCTTTTCCTTCTTGATGCTTGCCTTCAAATCGCATGCAGTTCAAATTTCATAAAGGACCACTTGCTTCCATGCAGTGCCGGCAACTTACTAATCTTCCGTGTGTTGCCAAGTTAGGATTCGGGGGGGGGGGGGGGGGGGGGGGGGGGGGGGAGCAAATTTTTTTTCATATCTTTCATTCATCGATCGCAAAAGTCGCGCTCCTGACAGCATTTCGAGATACAAACTCATCAATTAGAAAAATGTTGTATTCAAGTTCATGAATTTTCAGTTGCAGTGGTCAAATTCCGAGTGTTGCCAGGCCACACACGGAAGATTTCGAGTGTTGCCAGCGCAACACAAGCAACACAAGAGTTGCCGGCGCTGCTTCCATGACACGTGGATAGTGGATGAGATGATGATGTTTAGGTTTTAAACTTCCTGGATATAATGCAAATAGGAGGGATAAATATTCTTCAATTGTCACACGAAGCATATGATGTGTTTGCGCATGAACCTGAGTACTAGTCACTATATCGATAATGTTTTCAAGAGACCTAAGCAGTTGCCAATGGTCATCTTCTTCTGGTACCGAATGACCAATAATCATTAATATGTGTCTGATGAGCTGTAGCATTTCTGATGAAGACATTATAATGCATCTATTTTCAGATGTGTTTCTGTAATAATAGCAGGTTTGTTAGTATTTTGGTTGGCACCGTAATAGAATCCCTGAATTTTCGCGGTTAATTCATCCAATGAAAAATATTTTTTAACACGAATGAAGTAATGGAACAGCAGGGCCATGTCGTAACGACACACGCCTTCTAAAATATCGTGCATTACATCGACGACTAAGTTATTGGCAACATGGAAGTGGTCAATTTCATGAAAAGCGCAACGCTGAGTAATCCCTGTCACTGTTACATTATTCAAGGCGACATGTGATTCATAATTGGAAGTATCTCTGAGTGTACAAGCATTTTTATTGAAAATGTTATTGATGTCTTTGTGATGCGTCAAGCAAAATCGACAAAAATAATTTGCCCTAAAACTTTCAGAGAAACCGAGAATGGAATTCAACCCGAGATTGTCGCCTAACACTAGTGCCAATACAAAATATATTTTCTGCGTTCCGTTAGAGTGTTTAATGGTTATACCTTTGTTTTGTAAAAAATGTAATTCTTCTACAACTTTTGAGAAAACAATGTCATTTTTAAACACTTGGCGATCTATTGTATTGAAGAGTATGAATAGAAATATGTTCTCAGGTTTTCGATTGAAATGCTGGTGGCAAGCAGGGTACTGTGAGATAAACCGCTCCGCATTTAGATATCCCTATATGACTTCCTAGAGGGTTATTTGTTTCAGTCATCAAAATATATGAATACAGGAAGTACCATTTTTTCGCCGTATGCAGTACATTTCTCTCTCCAATCCTGATCCCTGAACATAATTAGTGACAATTTGTTGTTGCAAATTCAGATAGTTTAAATATTCAATCGTTTGTTCAAACACGTTGGGCATTTCGAAAAAAAGTTTTAAGATATTTTTCATAGGTATAAATTTCGCGACAACAGGGACATGTACCATCATTTCAATTCCATCCTTTATTTTAAATTCTGCTCGTTCTCCAAGTGTATATGTTTTGGGTGGTATATAAGAACTGTGTTTTTCAAATTGATTAAAACGTTGCCATTCTGTTTTCATGTTCATAAAAGGTTCAGAAAAATGATTGAAAATCTCTTCAACATCAGATGAATCAATTTTGTCGGTGCCAGTAGCTTCAAGTCGATCGAATACTACATGTTTGACTGCATTCAGATGATCTTTGAGTAATTGTGAAGTTTCTATGATTATGTCATTTATCCTCTTCCTAGGAATGTCACGAAATTGTATATAATTTTGCAACAAAATGCTCAGCTTGTTTTCGCAAATTTTCGATTGAATTTGAAATTTCCGTTGATTCATGAGGTACTACAATGTCTACATCGGGTAGTCTGTTTTCTTCAAAAACACTTTCCAACACATCTGAATCATCAGAATCGCTATTGCTATCAATATCGGATTCATAAGGAGACAGTGAGCAAGTTTGTGGATCGTCATTTGTAGAAACTATACCTAAATTAAGAGTCTCTGTGTTTCTAGTATTTATTTGTTCATTCAACACTCAATGCTTTGATAGTCGGTGAAATTTAAAAGATTATAAAAATGAAAAAGATCTGTAACAGTCAGTTTCGTGGCATCTGAATACTGTTGACAATGCATGTGACAACCTCACGTGCTCTAATAATGAGCGATTATCATGAAATAAATCTTCACAAACAAAACATGAAAACATTGTCATGAAAAATAGGTACCATAAGTATCATCCAGTAATCAAAAAAGCCTAATAAAGTAGTTTGCCACACTACTGCCAGTCTTTGTAGTATATTATATTTGTAGTAATAGTATAGTTCTTATTTAGACAGAGCTTTTTTCACAAAACCTAATAAAATATTGATAGATTGATTTAGTTTGTCGCCTGATAATGAAATGTCGTATGCGCTTTTTTGTAAGAAAAGCCACAGAGTTTCTGCTTGACTAGGGTATTTTCCATCGAGCGCAAAAAAAGCCTTAAAAGTCAAATCGATGGCATGAATGCAGGATTCGCATTCATATTTTATGTTGTCGATGACTACATAATGGCTGTTAGAGGTCCGACTATGGCTGTAGTGGGTTGAAATGTCAATTTTTGTTGTCTCAATCTATTCTTCACTGCTTCAATTGTAGCATCCAAATCTCGTGCGTTCTGCTCAATTAATAAAAAAAAAAAAATCCATGCATAATAATGTTGAAACATCTGAATAAGCAAATTCAAAAGCAATGAAAATCTGACCTGTACGTGTATTATGAATGATTCTCGTCGTTCTCGTAATGATAATTTTCTAATTCTTGCTGCTTCGTCCTCACTACTTGTGCTCCCCGTTTTGTTTCTTTTCACTCCTGAACGCCTTACTTCAATTAAATATGGTAACAGGTATAATATTACTGCATCTTGATTCTCTGAAAAAATTGTATAATCTGTTTATGTACTCTGAAACATCTTAGAAATGAACATAGTGTGATAAAAATACCTGATGGTAGTGTTACCAACGTTAAAATTAGAGCTTTATCATCGACATCTATTTTTTTAAGATGTTCAAATTGACTCCTCAGACATTGTTTTATCAATGTCCATCGTTCAAATAAATTTGCACCTTTTTCAGGGTGTTGAACATCAAAATCTAACCGCAACTATAAAATACAATATTCCTTATTAATCAGATGCTTTTTAAAATGTTGATACATTTTTTTCAGTGTGAACCAAGTTTCATCTTTATTCCTACCAAATCAGCTCCCAATTTAATCCTCAGAGGTGAGAATTTATCAAAATATTGAGCTATAGTGAGACTCTGATTTATCAAAAGAGTTCTGCGGCAATTGTACGTGCTCTCCCAATTCTTCACCACTTGCTCTGCAGGTTCTGAGTGAGTTCTTAGCCACTCAAGCTTGTCCTCTATTATGCAATTATTTCGATATATTCAATGCATGAAATAATGATGATTCAATTCAATATCCATACACATATGTAAATTAATAAAACCTTCGTCTGCTGAAGTTGGAGTTGTCTCAGATGTATTAGGGGTTTTTTGTTTCGTTGGGACTAATAAGCGATCTTTTTGTAAAGACTCTTTTGTGCAGTTATAATGGTCCCATAATTTCCCTGATGTGGGTATTCTTACTCCATTCTCACTCGTAAAAAGGAGTAAAATAAGTTTCTGGTACTTCTCCAGTAAATATCAAAGCTATTTCGGCCGCTAATAGTTTCAACCGGTCTGATGATATTCTGTATAAGCAGAGATAACGAAAGATAAAATTTTGTGGTCATACTTTCCAATTGTAAAAATAGAAAACACGATAAAAATTGGAATTGTCAATGCAAGCTTCATTACTATCTTACTCGAACTTTTCAAGCTGATCGCCAGTCACCAACTTTTGCAGGCTTGCATCTCTTTCTCTTTTTATAACAAGTCGTATTAGGCGAGAACGTGTGGTTTTAATCAGGTACTGATTGTGTTGGTATGACTCCAAAATTATTTTCCCTTCAGTCTCTTGCTGCAAGTATGAGTGTAAGTTCTAAAATATAAGATATCTCAGTAATGTGAGGAATTGCATTGTTTGGTGATATGATGGAATCAGAATCACAGCTATTTGGATGGAGACTTAGATTAGATTCTGAAATATCGTATCTGTATCTCAATATTTCTTATGACATTTATGAGTCAATAAAAGTTAATAAAAGTTAACAGCTATTCATGACAGCTGTCAGATGAAAAAACGGTTGAACGGGTAGTATCTGTGGAGTAACCTACAGGTTATTTAAACCCACGGGAGAGATATTTTGGAAGAACTGGCAGATCCCAAATAAATGTAATAAAATTCATAGTGTCATACCGAACTAAGTGAACTTCTTTTTGATACTAAAGGCTGTGTTCCAGTATTTGTTGACGCTATATCTATTGATGGAATATCTTCACTTCGGTTGTGTGATGTAGTTTTTTTTATGGGTTCTAACTGGCCATCACGATCATAGGCCTCAATTTTTTCATTGAAAGCAGCCAAGGTGAGCTGACACTGATACTGTTGAAAATATTCTTTATTATCATCAGGTCACTTTCAAATATAATTCTCAATTCATATGATTACATAATATGCCAATAGCTGACTTTTGATGAAAAGGATACCTCTCCGTATAATATAACCTTTCTGTCAAGGACAACGCTTACCTCTACGTCATCTACCTGATTTACCTCGCCCATTATAATGATGTACTGTTGAAAAAAATCACAAACAAACACAACAAGTTGAATTCATACTTCCATACGACATTTAAAGAATTCGCATGATACATGTATAAGATTGAAGAAGTTCACCCTAACCTAATACCGGCTCATCAATATTTCGAAAAAAAAGTCTGTAAGCCAATAACTAATAAGATATAAATATGAAGAAAATTAACAGCAGTGGTGAATACTTACTTGATGCGAAACACTCAGAAACTTGATAAGATTTATTATCAGAATATCGTAGTCACTTCAAAGCACACAACTATTCCGAGTACCACGTTGCCGATGAATTGTGTCATGGCGGTTACTCTGCGCGCGATTCAACTTCCTCAACCAATCCGCGTCCAGCATTCTTCACTGAACTGAAAACGTTGGTAACTGCCGAATGTCGTCATTCCGATTTGACCAATCAGCAGAAATTGTGCCGAATTTTACCATACTGAATCGGGAAGACTCAGGGTATGGTTTATTTGCACGCTTTGCTTACCATTATTTCTCTTCAGTATAGCAATTTTAGAAAATAATAACACAGATTGTTGCAATACTAACTAGGAAATGTTGGTCGACGACTGCTAGTTTTTACTATCAAAATATTTGCCATACAGTATTTGAATTTATTAAACACGATTTACAAACATCCTCTGTAGCGTATATTGAAGAGGACTATTTAGGTTATATTTTTTTTAGAGAATTATGGGATAAATGGCTATATTTCCATTATGTCTCACTGGTCCCAGCGAAGTATGGTAATTTCCGCTGTAAAAATTTTCTCCGTGTAGTAAGACATCGAAACAAATTTAATTGACGCTGTGCCATGATATCGACCACCAAGTGATGTGTGTTTCTATAAAGATTGTGCTTCAACCCGGAATAGTGAGGGGATACACTTGTTTTGTTTTCCAAAGACTAAAGACTCTAGATATGAACTATGGATACGACATGCAGGTATATATCCATTTATTTTTTGATTAAAAATCAGCGATCATTTCAGAATCCTTGACGAAAAAGCTGATTATATACAGCCTTATATATGGCCTTTATTAAGACGAAAATGTTCTTTAATGGGGGTATATACATTTTAAAAATTACTATTTTTTAAATCACTGATACGATGTGATGAAATCATTCATTGACTCAGTTTTCTACAGCAGATTACTAGTGTTTTGAATTATCGTTCCGAATTATTGAAGAATATTTGGACTTCGCGTTTTGTGATTCTCAGCTACCGTACAGCGTACAGCTCGCATCGTTGATTGAATCCTTTCGAAATTCGGAGGAAACATTCTACAGGGATGTAATTCCGGACCAAACCAATAATATCCAATGAATTTTAATTTCAAGTATGAAAATTTTCTATTTCAAACTATTATTCTGTAGAATTGAATTTAAAAACGGCTTGAATTGAATAATTTTCATACTCAAAATTAAAACTCATTGAATATTGTTAGTTCGGTCCGGAATTACATCAATGTAGAATGTTTCCTCCAAATTTCGAAAAGATTCAATCATCGACGCGACCTGTGTATGCTGCACCAACCGCTTTTTCATCGGTAGCTGAGAATTACGTAACGCGAAGTCCAAATATGCTTCAATAATTCAGAATAATAGATCAAAACACTAGTAATCTGCTGTAAAAAAGATTGAGTCAATATAATATTTCATCACAGCGTATCAGCGATTTGAAAATAATTGTTTTCAAGGTATGAAAAAAGTACGGAAAGGGGACGGGGGGCGAGACGTCAATGGATTGCGCTAGCGATGACATCGCTCGCGTTCGGGAGTCTTAGGTTCTCGGCAGGTGATCTGGGATGGAAAAAGCAACCATCTAGTTAGTGTATATGAAATTGCGCATGAAGTGAACTAGAATCAAGCAGAAAAAAAGGTTCACTATTGACAACGGTGAGTTATCGAAGAAAAAGTTTGACCAAAGTTTCATTCCAATAGCTCACAATTTTTTATTGCATTAGTTTTCCTTCTTGATTCTAGTTCACTTTAGGTGCATTACATATACACACTAAGAATATGTTTCATTTTTTCATTCCGGATTATCTGCCGAGTACTTGGACTTTCGCAAACGAGCGAAGCCATCGCTGGCGAACTTATTTTTCGAAAATCAAAACGCAAGTACAGGGTGTAAAAAATGTATGTGTCGCCGTTTTACCAGAAGATTCTCCAGGTCGGGATCGGTGAAGATCCTGAAAAATATGCTCCCGCAAATTGATCTTGATCTCGATTTTGAAGGTCAGATGAAGTCAAAAAATTTCATAATTCTGAAAAATTCTACTCGTCAAGAGAAACAAAAGCCTTTGAGAAACCATGGATCGCAAGCAGCCTGTTTTTATAGAACACGACCTCTGAACATGATAAAAAATTAAGAATCGACATTCCACCGAATTGTCAGATTCGAACTGACAGATGACGAGAGTCAACTAAATATTTCACAATTCGGTGGAATGTCGATTCGTAATTTTCTCCTAATTTTATCGATCTTCTCCGATTATATTAAAATGCCGTTTTCTATGAGAAAGGGTCGCTTGCGACCCTTGATTTCTGAGAAACTTTTGTTTCTCCCGGCGAATAGAATTTTTCAGGATCATACAATTTTTTAACCCCATCTCACCATCAAAATCGACATCAAGATCAATTTTGCGGGGGCATATTTTTCGGGATCTTCACCGATCTCGACCTGGAGAATCATCTGGTAAATCGGTGACACATCATTTTTTACAGCCTGTATAATAGGGCAGCTAGTGACATTCTGAAACCGCTAGGTATCATGTGAATGTTCAGGCATCTGGAAAAAAAAAAAAAAAAAATTAATGAATAAACGAAGTTTGATAATTTTTTTATTTTCGGTGTTCTATATCTATGGTATAATTAATTAGACTTTTTTTTAATCCTAAAGCACGAGAACGAGAAGTTTCGCACTACGTGAACTTAATACATCACCGACTGTGCTCACTACATTTCACAGCGCAGAGGCGTAACCAGGGGGGGGGCCGACCCCCCCCCCCCCCCCCCCCCCCCCCTCCCCCCCAAACCAAACATAATGTCGACTTTGAACTTATATTTTTCATCTATTTAATGACTAGTACAACAAAAAAATCTTTTTTTCTTCAATTTGTCTAGTACAACTCCCCTTGCCCCCCGCCCCCCCCCCCCCCCCCCCCCCCCAAGAGTGGTTTCTAGTTACGCGCCTGTCACAGCGGATAGCTTTTTAACACCTGCCCGCGATAAGTTGACAAGGCGGGCTATTTCTGTGGATTATCACACTGTTCTAAGCCACTGCACAGAGAAAAGTATTTCGTGAAACTTTACTGAACTGTTGAACAAAGTTGGGATATAGGGACAAGTTAATGAGTTTTTCACATTTTTGTAGTAATCGGTGACATACTGAACGTTATAAAATACATGACAGTTTGGTAAACTTTAATAATGTACAGTAAAATTCTTATATGAAGAGCGTAGCAAACTTTAAAAGATTCACGTGAATTATTCCCTCAAGATTAGTTAAAGAATGACTAACGTTGACGAATCATTCTTATTAAGGAATTGAAAAAGTACTCAACAGTTCGGTAAAGTTTTACATCGTATAGGCAGAGAAAAGTTTGTATAAAACTTTACAGCACTATAACGAAACTTTTCCCTCCTGGCACTTCAAATTTTACTGGACAGTTCAGTAAACCGAAAGACGTGAAACATCTCCCACCACTGCTGTTCGCTACTAGATGCCGCTGCCGCGTTTTCTTTCTCACGAGCGCTAATATTTCTTTCAGTTAGTATATAAGAAAGTTCCAGTTCTCTAATATTAGCGATAGGCGTGCGTTTGCGTAGTCTATAAGTATGGGATACTATGCGATACGATACGATGCGTTTCATATAAGTGTGTTAGGTCTGTTCTATAGGCGTACTAGTATAGGTTTAGATGTGTATACGACGGACTGGGTAACAGGCCACCGGCTGGATGTGTATGATTGTGAGTGTCTAGTTAACAGTTCGGTAAAACTCGAGCAACCGATGAGTGAAACTTATTTTCGTTGACTCAAGACCAATACAATTTTTTCACTGCACATTGACGTTTTACCGAACTGTTCGGTAAAGTTTCATCTACTGTAAGTCATTCATTCATTCGTGTCATGTAAATCTACTCAAATTCTCTGCTAAATGTCCTCAATTGCGGTTTACTGAACTGTTCGGTAGATATTCTTTCAAATTTATCAAAATTTCACGTTCTACCCGGGAAATTTTTTTTTTATATGATCATATACAGGGTGTAAATCTTAACTCTGTACATACTTATAGGGTGTGTAGGGGGTGCCAATACAAGCATTTTGAGCTATGACACGCATGGTCGGAAACTCATCCTAACCACTGTGGAGGGCTTTGAAGGATATGGTACCGTGCACGCTTGATCGTAGTTTAATGAATCAGATGTGATCACTTTCGACCCAAGATTTTATTCAGCCGTAGACAACAGTACAAATGTTCTTGCGTGAGATCAACAAAACGATAAACTTAGAAATAAAAAAAAATACGAAACAATTTCCGGTGCTTTTAAACAGAATTTGAAAAAGTTGTGGAAAACGAAAAGCGCAAGTGTGCAAAACCCCAATTCGTTTTCCATAACTTTTTCAAAATCTGTTTATAAGAACCGGAAATTGTTTTGCTATTTTTTTTGTTGCCAAGTTTATCGTTTTGTTGATTCCACACAAGAACATTTGTGCTGTTGTCTACGACTGAATAAAATGCTGGGTCGTAAATGATTACGTCTGATTCATGACACTACGAAAAGCGCGCGGTACCAGAACCTTCGAAGCCCTCCACAACCGTGAGGATGAGTTTTCGACCTTGGTGTCGTATCTCAAAATGCTTGTATTGGCACCCCCTACACACCCTATGAGTGTGTACAGAGTTAAGATTTACACCCTGTATAATCACATATAATCATATATAATCGTATATAATTATGTATAAGTTTATATAATTATATATAGTTTTATATAGTCATATATAATTGTTTATATAAAATTATATACATTTATTCATACCATATGTGAATTTATCGGACCAGTCAAACCAAATTTTTTTTTTAAGTCTTCTAACTGAAGCTCACCTCTATATAGAGCGTGCAATCTTCAGATAGACCAATAGAGAATCAGAATTAATAGGCTTCGAACGATTGAGTCACTACTCAATGAAATAAACACAGACCTGGGACTAAGAAGGTCAATGACAATAACATGAAATTCAAGTAAAGATTCCTCCAGTCCTTCAGTGGTCTAATTGGACAAGGCGTCGTAGTACAAATGCGGAGGTCCCGGTTCAAACCCGGGCTGAAGGAATTCTTACTTGAAAAAATAATTATGATGCACTTCCGTTTTTTTCGGTCTATCTGAAGATTGCACGCTCTATATAGAGGTGAGCTTCAGTTAGAAGACTTAAAAGAAAAATTTGGTTCGACTGGTCCGATAAATTCACATATGGTATGAATTAATAGGCTTCGAACGATAGAGTCACTACTCAATGATATATACATTTATATATAAATATATACAAATATATATAAGTTTATAAAATTATATAAAACTATATAAAATTTTATATAATAGCGTATCGCATGGCTTTATATTACTATATAAAACTATATATAGTTGTATATGAAAATACATAATGTTATATAATTATATAAATTTATACATAAGTATATAAATTTATATATAATTATGTATAATTTTATTCAATAGTGATTGCATATTTTATATTGTTGTATAAAATTATATATAGTTTTATATAATTTTATAAAAATATATATAATCATATATAAGTTTATAAAAATATATATAATCATATATAATTTTATGAAAATATATATAATCATATATACACGTCAGATGTAAAATTTTGTCTACTGAGAATTTGAATGTATGAAATTTGTATATTTCATATTCATTTGAGCATATGTTCTCAAATGTAGATCGTAGGTGAGTCGGTAGCATGCCGAGTTGGCGAGCGAATGATTCACGGATCGATCCCCGGTCGGGACCAATTTTTTTTTTTTTTCCCCAGGCCTATAGAAGTATATAAAACTAGGTATATAAAATCATATAAAACTATATAAAACTATATAAAATTATATAAAACTATATACCGCCAAAACTCATACCTAATTTTATATAGTCATTTATATATAATTTTATATAATCATATAAAAACTTTTTTTCCCGGGTATGCATGAGGTTTTCTTGAATTTCGCTTTACTGGACTGTAAGTGGAACTTTACAGAAATGTCTCTATGTCCCAAGTTTACTGAACTGAGTTCGGTAAAGTTTCGTGAAATACTTTTCTCCGTGTGTGATATGCAATCGTTTGATAAGACCGTGGTAAAAAGAACTTACGGTACTCTGCGGTTAACAATAGCCGAAAATCTTACGGCTCATGATCAGGCATGCCACTTGGAAGCTGACGATCCGATCTCGCCATGTGCGAAATTTGACGATGATGACGTGGAGCGGTTGCGATCCGACAATGACAGATTGCGTAGTGTCATTTCGAAGTTGGAATCTCAGATGCAACAATCTACCTCTGGTGCATCAAGATCATGCAATCTGGAAATTGAAGATCAAAGTGAATCTGTGGACTTGAATAAGCAAAAGTCGCCTAATTACATAGATATCAACGAGGTAAGGTCCGAAGTCAGTCGTACGATGATTCAAATGCAGTTGCGTCCTGATAATACCACGATATCGTTCCCTGAAGATCAACATGACCTGGCAATGAGATTGCACTATTATTCGGCATCGGCCTATGAAAAGTTGCGTGAATCGGGGCTCAAGTTGCCAGCAGAGAGGACGGTTCGAAGATGGGTTGCGGAAACCGAAGTGAACGTTGGGTTTTGCGAACACATATTCTCAGCGCTGAAACAGGCCAGCAGAGAAATTCCACCCGATGAAAGGTGTTGTGCCTTGAAATGGGATGAAATGTCTCTCATGGAGCGCGAAGAATACGACATGAAAACCGACGTCATCGAAGGTTTTGAAGATCTTGGACCTCTCGGCCGGACTCCTCGGCGTGCAAATCATGCGTTCGTGTTCTGCTTAAACGGACTGCATCCGTGCAACCGGTGGCGGACTCTTTAGCATATTTTCTGCCGTGCAACAGCGTGTGCGGCGAAGATATTGTAAGGTTGCTGGAAATATGCATAGACAAGATCAATGACACTGGAGCTATCTTGAAAATGACGGTGTGTGATCAGGGTACAACAAATGGTAAAGCATATAAAATATTAAAAGTAAGCGAGAGCCGGCCATATTTTATGCATCGGGATGCTAAGATTTATGCTCTCTTCGATTTCCGGAATGCGGCGAAAAACGTTCTAGGCATGCTAAGAAAGTGGGGTACAGTCAGTGTACCAGGTAAAATTGTTAAATATTCGGACTTTACCGCAACATTTCATGAGGATCAGCGTGTGGAACTTCCAATCTTCTTGGCCATATTACCGAGGCTCACATGTGGCCTGATAGATTTCAACGCATGAACGTATCCCGGGCTTTCCAGATTTTCAGCAAACGGTTTGCTTCCGCACTGGAGTTGGCATACCATTCGGAACGTGTCCGCACTGACACAATTGTTGACACAGCTCAATTTTGCCAAAATATGGATACAATAATCGATGCTTGTAATAGCTCAAGTTTATACAGCCTGAATCCCACGAAGCGGCCATTGAGCACAGAGAACCCCGGTGTCGAGCAGATCTTGACAGATTTTCTGTCCTGGGCACCGGACATGAAAGTACTCGCTAAAGGACGATAGAAGCGGCCTATATAGTTCATCGGAATCTGTCAAACTGTTCGTGGTATCCTAAATCTTTATTACGAACTGAGCAGTACATTCCCAGATTTCAGGTTGTGCACTGCACTATGCAACCAAGACTCTGTGGAGCAACTATTCTCACGATTCCGAGGGCGAGGAGGATTTAATCCAAATCCGACGTGCAGGATGGTCCGATTTAGCGCACGACATCTAATTTCAGTCCGGAATATCATTTCTTCTGAACGAGGTAATGTTATATGTGCTGACTCACCATACCTTGGTAGAACCAGCTCAGGGGATCTAAGGCCCCGACCGTGGAGCAACTCCCCAAGCCAAGGTGGAAAGCTATCGTGCCGAGGGCTGAGTGGCACCGGGGAATAGTGTCTTGAACGATGCCCTTGGGGAACCAGGCGACACCCCATTGTATATAGCCTTACCCCCACACGGCAGGCTCTATGGGGGTGGACCTCATACTTCCTGTACACTCGTGGGACCAATTATGGACAAAAATATAATAGAACAAATAAATGCAACGCCACACGATGAGGCGACTTTCATGGAAGTTGACTCATCGGCGAGGGGGGGCTCCGACACCGAAGGACTGCTAAGGGATGTAGAGATGTTTCGCATCTCAGCACCCGACAGCCGAACTACGGCCTCGGAGACCGCACCCATTATAATAGGCGGGGTGGAGGGGGGCTCGACATCTGTTGGGAAGCCCAATGCCCCTGCTAAAAAGAAAAGGAGGGGTAGAATCTTAGGGGCGGCAAGGAGGAGAGCACAGAGGGACAGACAGGACCTCCTGAACTCCTCAGAGCCGAACCAGAGTGAAGCCCCTTCAAACACGACCACAACGGGACGTGCCGTAACGCGGGGCTCAGCAAGTGCGAAATCCGGGACGAGCGCGAACTGGGTCAAAACCACACCGAGGGGTGCGGAGGGATCGGGCACGAAAAGGCCCAGACCCTCGGATAGCACCACACCGGAGGCGTACTCGGCCCCCAAAAGGGGCAAAGGGGACGCACAAAAACCGAGACCCATGAGCTACAAGCAGGCGGCCGAGGGTAGTAAGAGGGCGGTTATTGCGCCCTCGTGATACCCGGAGGTCACACTGGGGTCTGAGGAAGGGGACTTGGTGGTGCAGGCGCTGTGCGCGGCGCTGGACTCCGTCCCGGAAGGGCAGAGGGTCCCGCGCTTCGAGCAGCATCGGTGCGACCAGGGACTCTTATGGGTGACCTGCTCAGATGAGGGGGCACTCAACTGGCTAAGGACGACGGTCCCCACACTAGCGCCCTGGGCGGGGGCCTCTCCCCAGCTACTGGAGGGAGGATGGCTGCCCAGGCTTACGAGGATGACCGCAAGCTTTCCGGGCATCCCGGAAAAGACCGAGGTCATCCTTAGAAGGCTGAAACGCCAAAACACAGGGCTCCAGACCCAACTTTGGAGAGTCTAGGAGAGAAAGGAAGGACCGAAAACGGTACTTCTGATCTGTGGTATTGACGAACAGTCCAGGGACGGGCTGAGGGTGGGGGGCCACCTAGCCCACTATGGACTCGGGAAGGTCTCCTTCAGGGAGGCTCACCGAAGGACAGGTGAGACACGGAAGGCCCCCGAACCCCCAACGCAAGGCAACACCGGAGAGCCGTCCGCAAGAGGGGCCCAGGCTCCAGCAATGGAGACGGGGACCTCCGAGAGGACGACCGAGGTGGCGGCCGAAGAGATAAGAAGGCAGCACTTACCTAACCCAGAGAACCGAGGTGAAGCCTCAGGGTCTCAGGGCAAGGCGGGCCCACCACGAGGCAGCAGGGGGGGAGGAACTGGCAGGGCCAGAGGCCGCCCCTCAAGGGCTCAAATAACCAGCTGGGTCGGCGAACAGAGTGTGCGGGACGGGAGTCAAATGACCCTGGACCGCACGGAGGCCGGACCCAGCAGAGTAGAGCAGGAGCCCTCAACAGACGGGGCTCCCGCAAACGCCAGCCTGGGCGCAGAGGAAAACCTAGAATAGGGACTCCCCGCATCTGGGCAAAGAGGCAGGGAAGATCTAGACCCATGACTAGGGGCGAGATCAGCGTATCGCAAATCAACCTGCGCTACTGCAAGGCGGCCTCGGCAGTACACAGCCGAGACCTGGCGGTGGAGAACACAGACATATCACTAATACAGGAACCATGGGTAGTCAAGGGACTTATTAGAGGTATAGACACCAGCAACGGGGCTCTGATAAGCGCGGAAGGGGGCGCCGGCCCAAGAGCCTGTGTCTTTATCAACAAAAGACACTGCGCTCTAAGGCTGAGCCAATTCTGCAGCAGAGACCTAGCAACAGCGACTATCAAGGGGAAATTGGCTAAAGGCGGTACGATCGACCTGGTCGTCTGCTCAGCCTACCTACCATACGACTCAGAGGATCCGCCTCCCACGGTGGAACTCAGAGCATTGATAGAACACTGCGCACACAGAGGGCTCAACCTGCTGATTGGATGCGATGCGAACGCACACCACGAAGTATGGGGCAGCTCAAACACGAATGAAAGGGGTTCAGCATTGCTGGAGTACCTCTCATCCACGGGGCTTGAGATCCTCAATAAAGGGTCACAACCGACATTCGTCATCCCCACCAGGCAAGAGGTGATAGACATCACGCTTGGTTCACCTAGACTCGCCGGCATCGTGAAACGCTGGCGAGTGCGGGAAGAAGAGACCCTCTCCGACCACAAAAGAATCTCCTTTGACCTGAACGCAAACGCGACCTGGGAACAGAGGGAGACATATAGGAACCCCAGAGCCACCGACTGGACCTCCTACAAAGAGGAGCTAGAAGGGAGGCTCGGGGGGACCTGTAAGAGGCTCAGAACAACAGAGCTAGTGGAAAAAGAGGTGACCAAACTGCAGACGGCCATCATACAAGCCTATGAAAAGGCATGTCCTGCCAAACAAAGGAAAGCGAATAAGAAGGTGCCCTGGTGGAACAGAGAGCTGGGCAAACTCAGAACCAGCTTTCACAAACTACTCAACAGGGCCCAAAAGACGCAAAATAATGCTGACTGGGCGCCTACAAAGCAGCACAGAAGGAATACAAAAATCTAATAAAGAAATCAAAGAACGAGGCCTGGAGGGGCTTCTGCGAGGAGACTGAGGCCCTATCAGTAGTGGCCAAGCTCCGCAAAGTCTTCACTTCTGGACCTCCGATAAAACTCGACAGTCTCATACTCCCCGATGGCAGCATGGCGGAGAGACAGTCAGATATACTGTCGCACATGCTGAGCACCCACTTCCCGGGTTCCACACCTGTGTTACGGGGAACTCCTCCAGAGGAGGAACCCAGCAGGAGAGGACTGGGAAAATGGGGAATTGCGACGGAGATCATCACGCCAGCAAGGATAAGGTGGGCTATCGACACCTTTGATGGGTACAAGAGCCCAGGCACTGACGGGATATTTCCAGCACTTCTACAGAAGGGAGGAGAAACCCTCACCAGCTCGCTCAGCGCAATCTTCAGGGCCTGCCTAGCATTATGCTATATACCCAGGAACTGGAGAGAGGTCAGGGTGGTCTTTTTACCGAAACCGGGAAAAGGCTGCTACGACCAAGCGAAATCGTGGAGACCTATCAGCCTCATGTCCTTCATGCTGAAAACCATGGAGAGACTGATAGACAGGTACATAAGGGACCGGGTACTGGCGGCGAGGCCGGTCTCACGGGCCCAGCACGCATATCAAGCTGGCAAATCCACGGAGACGGCACTTCATCACCTCGTTCGCGAGATAGAAGGACCACTACTCCGGCAGAGAGCAGCACTGTGCGTGTTCATGGACGTAGAAGGAGCGTTTGACAACACCTCCTTCAACGCAATATGCGATGCCGCGACGAGATTTGGAACCAACATCGCGGTGGTGTACTGGATCAGGCAAATGCTACGATCCAGGACGGTCACCGCGTGTCTCGGCGGAACAGTGACCAGAGCTCAGGTCGACAGAGGCTGCCCGCAAGGGGGTGTTTTATCACCCCTGCTGTGGACTCTTGTCGTGGATGGGCTCCTCGTCAGGCTCGAGGAGTTGGGGGTGACGACCGTGGGCTACGCAGACGACGTGGCACTGGTAGTTGCGGGCGACCACCCCCGATACATGTCGAGCAGGATGCAGAAGGCACTGAACATCGTTCAAGAATGGTGCACATATCAGGCGCTAAGAATAAATCCAAGCAAGACTGAGATGGTAGTATTCACGAAAAAACGACGCTTCGAAGTGGGACCCGTTGAGGTCTTCGGCTCGAAGCTGGAAGTCTCACACACGGTACGCTACCTGGGCATCTACCTGGACAGCAAGCTATCGTGCAAGGAACACGTGTCCAAGCAGGCACGGAAGGCCACGGTCACATACTGGGCTTGCAGGAGGATGGTAGGACCAACCTGGGGACTAAAACCCAGGGTGGTCAAGTGGATATACACAGCCATCCTTATGCCCCAGATATCATACGCATCCGTTGTATGGTGGCCCGCCATGGGCAAATCCACGCTAAGGAAGACAATGGAACGGGTATACAGGCTGGCGTGCCTGGGGATAACGGGGGCGCTTGGAACCTCGCCCACGCTCGCCCTGGGGGCTCTCCTAAACCTCCCGCCCCCGTACATTACGGTAGACGCGGAGGCCTGGAAGTCAGCCCTGCGCCTGATGCACCAAGGACACTGGAGGAGAACTGGAGTAGGACACACGTTGATACTACAGAAGGAAGGGGCACCGCAGGTGAACCTAACCCAAGGTAGGGACCGCTGCCCCAACCACTACCAGTTCGAGACAACTTATAGTGTAGAAGTACCGAACAGACAGACCTGGCCTGAAGATCGGGACAACCTGCTCTCACCACGGGGACTCGTATGGTATACAGACGGGTCCAAGACCGAGACAGGGGCCGGGGCCGGAATCTGGAGCGAGGGACCGAAAACGAGTGTATCGCTCGCGCTCGGGACCACGGCCTCGATTCTCCAGGCCGAAGTGTTTGCCATACTGACCTGCGCCAAAAAGATCCAGACGAGGGAACTCAGGGGTAAACACATCTACATCTGTAGTGACAGCCTGACGGCGCTCCCATCTCTTAGCGCTTGCGTCGTTAGATCCGGGCTCGTCAGAGAATGTGCGGAGATATTCTCACAGTTATCCCGCGGCAATCGCGTAAAATTGTTATGGGTGCCAGGTCACAGCGGCATACATGGCAATGAGAAGGCGCACTGCTTGGCAAAGGCAGGGGCTCTACGCAACAGGGTCGACGACGGGTGCCTCATTGGCCTACCCCCGACTCACGCCAAGGGCCTAGCGAGTGAGTGGACTAAACACCGCTTCGCGGACCTATGGATACAGGCACCAGGCATGGCTCACACGAGGGCCCTCTTCCAGGGACCCTCCCGTGAGACAGGCAACTCACTTACCAACCTGGAAAGAACCAGACTCAGGCTCCTGGTGGGACTTGTCACCGGCCACTGGTTCACGGGGAAGCACATGGTGCGGATAGGGCTCAGAGATGAACCACTCTGCACCAGATGCGGGGAGGAAGAAGAAACACCACTACACCTGATAACACGCTGCAAGGGCCTGGAGGGACCTCGGAAGGAGGCCCTCGGTGAAACCTACAGCGCGGGTAGGAAAATCGAGGACATGGGGGTGGGAGGGCTACTGCATTTTGCTCAAGTGGCACACCTGACCCCAGCGCCTACAAACTAAGGTGCCCCTAAGGGCCCGGGCACAATGGTCCTGATGGACTGAGCGCCCGGTTAACCGCTCGACCTCGTTCGGGCTTAGAAATACAATACACCATACCTTGCTCCTCTACCATCGAATGATGAGACAAATTCCGCGGGTGATTTAACAAATCAGCACTACGAAGCCGCCGTCAGTGCTATCGAATTTTTCGAGGATGGAGAGTTCGCCCCAGTCGATGTCTCCGAAACTGAAGCTCAAATCGACGACGACTCAGATACTGACAGCGACAGCGACATCGAGGATAACGATGATATGGATTTGATCACGCGTATCCGTTTATTCGAAGCTGCGGCACCTCCTGTAAATACAGGATCATTTGGAGCAAACGCTATCGCCTTTTTCGCTGGATATACCATAGATAAATTAATGAGAATACACACCTGTGAAGGCTGTCAAGAAATCATGGCTAAAAAAGTATCCGATACTGGTAATACAAATGAAAGGTACCTTGAATGCCGAGAATATATCAGTAATGACGAACATGCAGTCATAAATTTACAAAGGCCAACTGATAAATACTATCAAATCGTCGAAGCTCAGCTCCAGTCCTTCCACAGTATTTTTATTCGACGCAAGCACAAGGCTGATATCCTCATGAAGCTTGTCAATCATGCGATCCAAGCAACGAACAAGATCGACATGCAGTGGTTCGATGAGTCAGATGGATGTCATGCCCATCGGTTATTCGCTGTACGCTTCATGCTGAGAGTCAAACTGCAATGGCATTGCACGTTTGAGAACCGGGCTCTAAAATTAGCCAAAGTTAATAGCCGTGCCGCGAATGCAGCGAAGCGCAAGGCGCAAAAGCCATCCAGAAAAATGCGAAACATCCTTCATGCGTAGCAGTGAGTTGTCTACTGTCCATAACTTCGCATGTATCACTTTCACATATGGGGCATTCTGCGTCACTTCAGCCACGTTTTAGTGCCGCATTTTTTTTATTTTTTTTAAATCTTATTCGTAAGATTTTGAATTTTCTCAAACGTTATTAGACGGAATACTTGAGTTTTGTCATTTTTCATTTGAACAGTAATATTTCGGGAACGATTAATCGTAAGGACAATCGAAAATCTGTGGTTTTTTAAGGCCTACGAGGATAAAATTTATTCACATTTAATCATACTGACGTAGATAAAAGGTTTTTTATAATTCTAATTCAGACCCACATTTTAGGGCGAAATCAACGAAAACTCTTATTTTCTAAACGAACGGCGCTCGATATCATCGTTATAATATCTTCAAATTCTATACGAAAAGACTGAGTTCAAGTGTTTTTTTTTTTTTTTTCTGGGATTCGAATTTTTGTACGGAATATTCAATTTTGTTATAAATAATATTACATTTTGATAAGCAGGGTGCATTAGGGTGGTTCATCTTAAACTGGTATTTTTTTGTTTTCGCCTCCCACCTGAAAACTTGGTGCCAAATTCGGAAAAAAAAATCTCCCTAAATCGGAGACCGTGACAAAAAATATTTAGAGGTCGCTACCGAGGAATAAAGAAAACATCAATCATTTTCGATGTATCATTCATGATTGACTCATGAGCGAAAAAAAAAAAAAAGTAAAAAAAAAAAAAAAAAAAAAATTAATGAAAATCAAAAAATACCATGCTAATTTGAAAAAACTCGTTGCCGGTAGCGACCTCTAAATATTTTTTGTCATGGTCTCCGATTTAGGGAGAATTTTTTTTTCCGAATTTGGCATCAAGTTTTCAGGTGGGAGGCGAAAAAAAAAAATACAAGTTTAAAATGAACCACCCTAGGGTGCATGCTATCATCAATGCTCATTTTTTTGTCACATTCTTGATACAAACTAGAATGTTACGGAAAACCCTATTCATGGAAATCGCACTCGTTGTAAAGTTATGTGCAGAGATACTTATCTTGAAAAATCTTGAAAAATTACCAATCCCCTAAAAAAAAATCTTTCCATACAGAATTCGAAGATATTATGTCATCGAGCGCCGTTCCTTTGGAAAATGAAAATTTTCCACAAAAATTTGCAAAAAAATAGAATCTCGTGAATTTATTCGCATCATATAGTACACCATACAGGGTGTTCCAGACCTCGCGACGAATATTTCACAGGGTAAATCTTGATCAAAAATGGGATCGAAATTTCCTCAGCCGATTTTTTCGGAGATGCATGGATTTTCCGTTATAATTATTATTATTTATTTATTATTTTTTTTATTTTTTTTTATTTTTATTATTATGATTATTTTTTCCGTTATTATTATTATTATTATTATTAATTATAGTGCACCGTATAGTGCATCGCTTCGTTGTTATTTTGTGAGGACTTTTTGTTCTTTTCGTGGCTGAAAAAACGCAAAAATGCCCCATATGTGTGATGAAACAAGTGGAAATAGATCAATACGTATCAAACATTGTTTTTAATTCAGCTGTCCGTAAAAATGGAAATGCACCAGAAACTAATACCGTTTTGTGTTCTCTAATTAGATGTGCACGTGAACCGGCGAATTATAGAAAGCTGGATCTTTCACTACTTGGATGACTTTGATTTTTTTTTTTTTTTTTACATGTGTTATATTTTATATTTTATATCTATTTTTTATGTTCCTTTACGGTTCCTTTCTTTTGTTTTAATTTCTTGAAGTGTGTAACGCCGAAAGCTACTGTTTGCATTTTTACTCAATTATTATTATTATTATTATTTCATACTTTTTTTTATATAACCTATATGTATTAGGGTGGCCGTTAGAAAAAAAAACTCCGGGCCGCCCCGGAAATCGACTCGAAATAAATCAAAAGTCATCCTGTCATTTTTTCAGATTTTTATTTTAACGCTTGACCCTTGACCACAGATGTTGAACTTCTCCATTTGAAATACACGGGGTTTCGCGGTCCTTTCAGTTATTATTCCACTGTGGGTCTAATTATCAATATAAAAATCTGAAATTCGCACAGATTGGTCCACGAGAATGCTTCTCTGTTAAGAAAAAATGGCCACCCCCCTGCCCTCCAAATTTTGTATGGTTCATCCCATGTCAATGTGATCATTTTATTTTTTTTTCTCCAATTTCATCGAATGTTGCTCAAAAACATTGGAAATATATGTTCCCCAATGTTCTTCGGTTTTTTCACATTTCGTATGGGATATTCCGACATTATTTTCCGAAAGTTTTTTTTTTATGTTTTGTAACGTGGCAAAACGTTAAGACCTCGTCCTTCCCAGCCTTACGCAAGTACCGAGTGCCAAAACCCCAATTTCCGTCGTTTAAACCCTTGCCGCCGTGTCCCGCGGAGCCATATTGACGACATGTGTTACGTGCGCAACTTTCAGTATACCTAAATCTCTAAAAATCTTTTCATCAATTCACTAATTTCATTAATTCTCTCTTTCTGTTATAATTAATTCTTTCATTCTCCTATCATATTTTTGAAACCGAATAAATATTAATTTCATTTCTAAACAGCGAGCAGTAGAGCTCTCGTTTACTTCAAAACGTGATTTAGAGCCCAAGAGCGAGTCGCAGTAGAAACATAATATTAAATTGTAACTAATATTTATTCCTTCTTGAAATGGCTTATAAGTCACGTAGGTGTCGATGAGAGCGAAGCAGTGCTGGAGCACCCAGTATTGCTGACCCCTCATCATCACACTACCTTATTAGTACGTAAATTAGTTTCTATCTCTCTCTCTCCTTTGAGAAGAATAGGGAGAACTAAGTTAATATGAGTGAGACTATATGTGAGGCATGGAGTAACATGGGACCGCATAACGTCACCAGGCCCCCGCTCCTGCGCCTAACTGCAAGTACATTGTTGCAACCGCGTGCACCTCGTCGCCTTTGAACTTGAACTAGTGTCTTTCATCTGGTAAATCGCGAAGTGCGTGGACGCATCGACTTGTGTGCAAATATCGAGCCACGAGTTATACTCAATCTTTTCTTTGTCTTAAATTAAAGTGGTAGTATAAAGGACTCTGTACCCGTTAATCAATTCATACAAACGTGATATAATCTAGAAGTCTAGTGATCCGTTTAGACTTACATTAAATCTCTTCAAGATTTATGTATTTTAGAACAACGTTCAATACTTTGAAATATATTACTTTAATATATTCGTTTTAGTGATCTTTCTTCCGTTAAATCGCGAGGTGCGTGGCTGTAAAGATCCGTGTGCTAATTAGAGCCAAGAGTTGGTGTTCAATCTTTTATAAGTGTCGACCCAAAGGACTCAGTACTCGTCAATAAATTCAGTTAAAACGCGATTTAATCTAATAACTTAGTGATCCGTTTTCGTAAATCTAAAATCTCTACTTAACGTATAGATTCAGTGCAGAGACACAATCAGACTATAATAAACTTTGCCTCACGCCTTATATCCCTCCTGGATATAAGTAGTTTTAAGAACAAACATTCAATTCAAATCCAAACCGTTTCTTTTATTATATTTAGAATCAGTGCAAAGACTATTCCAAATTCCGGTTTAATATATTTGTTTAATTCAAGTTTTATCAATTATTAAACTCAGTTTTGAACAATTAACATTCGCTGTGCAATAGGACATTTAATACGATTTAAAACAACTCCTAAATCTTCCGTTCAGTAAAATCATCCATCGAATCAAAGGCTACGAGGTTCCTACGAAGGTGAGGGCGGCTAATTATCCAAAATCCAAAAATTAGTCCCATGCTGCATCAGGTCCACCAAAGATAAGTCTCTACGAATCGCTCACAAGCAATTGCTCACTCCATTATATTTTATATTATATTACTCGTCGTTCTCCAGAATTCTTTAATTTTATAATAGTAATTATTCATTCGTCCAACTACAATTTATCTTAAATGTGTAAATTAACAATGGGAATATCGTCAGGCCAATACTAACGGTATTTCGGGTAAAACCCAAGCCAAGTACGAGACCACCCATTGAGCAGTATTATTCTTTATAACCATAGTTGGGCGACAATATATACAGATATATATATATATTTACGTGCATGTGTTAACAATAGTATTTTTACCTGGGTATTTTAACCACCCTCGAGTGAGACAAGATTGGTACTCTTGTAAAGTTAATAACCAAACTGGGATAATCCATAAAATTCCGGGTTCGCCCTGACCCTAGTTTGTGTTTCTTAATAACCACCATAAGGTTTATTTGAGCCAATATTACAGTTCGGATTGAACTACTCGAAACTCGTGAATACCAATCTTGATTCACCAAGATTATACAATATACCACATACTAAATTAGTGACTGCATGTATAACATACTACCTAAAGATCGTATTATTTAGAACTATACCATAAATGATATAAATTCGATACCATATAATCTGATAGAGAGAGAGAGAGCTCCAATACCTATTATTCTTTATTATTATTTCAAATTAACTCGTTATATTACACCTTAGACCAAAATATTATTTCTTATCATTAACGTGAGAATCGTGAACAGGCTTTTCTTCATTCACAAGAACACTTTAATTACAGTTCTTTTCTAAAGTAACAAGCCTCTACGATCCCCACGTCGGTGACCGTATTGTATCTTTACATTTTATTTTATTGTTTTGATATTTTATTATTTTATGTTATTCATTTCCTTCAAGCGACGGTTGATGTTAGTCGCCTGAACATATGGGCATATCCAAATAGAACTTAAGAATTGAGGAAATCGACAATATAAAAAAAAATTTCAGGGCACACTCACCGCAATTTTTTTCTAGACCCTTAGAACGTTTAACTATTGAAAACAAAGTGTGCCGTTGTAAGAAAATGTCGGTACAGTATTAGAAAAAATTGTTTTTTAGAGAAATTTGCACGAAAAATGTCCTTACCGTCCGCGTTATGCGAAAATTCTATATCAGCCATGTATCTCAAGTTTTATCTCTCAATTTTGGCCAGAATATGAATGTACCAGTATCCGCATGAATTCTGTACAGTATACGAGTAGACAGAACATGCTGAGATATTTTTATATGCGGTTACACTTTCAAATAAAATGAAAATTACGATTTCTCTCGATTGCTTTTTCGAAAATGTTTTCCGGTCAATCATGAAATGTAATGTCTTACTTTTCAATGGGTAGTTGTTTATTTCATGTATTAAAAGTAAAATAACCAGCTTCATGAAGATTTTGATGTCGCTGGTACAGTTTAAACTTGGGGAACGGTAAGGACTCCAGTGGCTGATTCACAAAATCGTAGCATAGCATTGTTCATGAACTCATTGGAATGCACTCAACTCATACAAATTTGAAACACAATTCTAAGAAAATAGTACTTTTCGATGCTAGTGCGAAAGTGTTGATTCTCGGACGAGTGTGAAGTTTTTCGCCCGAGCGAAGCGGGGGTGATAATTACACGAGTCGAGAATCATCTTGCGCACGTGTATCGAACTTCATTTTTCAACACAGCACGCGTTAAGTTGAATTTTATGCACGCGAAGCGTGCGCAAAATTGAACTTTGCGCACGCCGTGTGGAAAAGAATAAAGAAAAGTTGGAAAGTGTGTGTAATTTTTGATGTAGGGGAAGGTGGGGCAAAACCGGCAACCAACACCCGATTTAGCCTTTTTTCTTTCAGTGGCCGGTTTTGCCCCACCCTCTAAAATTTTTATCACTTTCAGCGGAAACACTCGGTATGGCGTTTTGTTTTACTCGCCTTAATTCGAAAATACCATTAGGTCATTTTTTTTTTGGTGGCCGGTTTTTGCCCCCACTGCCGGCTCTGCCCCTCCTTCCCCTACCTATTGCAAAATTTTGAGTTTTATACTATCATTTCATATTTTAGATATTATGAAAAAAAAAAAAAAGAAATTGGCGATTTTAAGATTTTGCTGAATTCGATGCTGGGTTCGGATTTATCATGAAAAAATCTATAGAATTATATATTTTTCAAACCATGAATTAGTATCACTTCTGTGATACTAATTTACGGCCTGACAGTATTAATTCGCTCTTTACGGTAAATATTCAGGAACAAAATCAAGCGATGGATGGTAAGGACACCGACGATCAACGAAAAACACTTATTTTTCGGATTTTCAAAGAGATTAAAATACCCGCGCGCTTATGTAATTTCGTAGAAAAACGTATCTCATATTGTAGAACCCAAAAAAATTGAGAACTTAATCAATATATGTGCCAAGGGAGTTTTTTCCCTTTGGACGGTAGAGACACAATTTACAAACTTACCGAAATTTTGATAGTTTCTACGTATGCACCATTACACATAACGCATTGCAGTTCATTAACGATTGTTTTTAGTAACATGAGTGATCGTTGTAATCTACTGTGATCAAGGGCGATCTTAATCTTATCGCATTTGCGCCCAAGAGCGACATAAAAACTGCAGACGGTAAGGACACAAAGACCGCGGGACAATTTTTAATAATTTTTAGTGGTGATATGGTTTTGAGCACAGTCAATTTCCTGTTCTATATGTATAACTAAGACATGCCAAATTCTATATACATTTTTTTTTTCATTATAAACGAACGGCACAGGACTTTATTTTGTCATTAAACTTTGAAAAGCTGTGCCAGGGACAAGGACGGTAAGGACATTTCAGTGACTTTTGGTGAAATAACTTGTATAATTTCTTGATTCCGGTTCATCAGTTATATGCCTCTAGTTCAGGACATTGTAAAGGGTCTGTTGATAGCAATAGTTTGTCATATTTCATGATTTTAGTCCCTCAATAGGCCAAGGGACACGCTTTTTTAAGTTCTATTTGGATATGCCCATATACGTTGTCTCGTCAACTTCGAGGACCATAACCTTTACCTGTATTTCCGTGATAGGAACTCGGCGGACTGCGTTCGAATAATTCCTGATTTGGAATATATGTGACACGTGAAACACACTATGAATATTAAGTTTCCGAACGTCAACGTAACATCGATTGTCGATGTTGAAAAAACCAGTAATTTGGACGATTTCGTTGGACATTAACTGGACTATCGAGTCGTTGGTCTTTTTTTCGGGCCTATAACCTGCACTATGGAAAAGGACGCCCTCGAATACACACCTTTCATGTTTGATAACGTCAACATCGTCAATCACAGCGAATCTACCATTACCGAGCAAAACCGCATTCTCGACCGTTCTCGTAAAACTATCAGATTGTGGACTTGTAAATAAATTTGTGCAATACTTCTTACTGGGCTCTTCGTTTCCGATGTATTCTGACAGTTTCCAAAGAAGTGTATTTTTTTGAAGGTATCGCATCGCTATTTGATCGTCCACACCCTTAGGTCCATTTACCTGACGTTTCAAATGATAATTTGTGCCTTCAAAAGCGAACGCAGAAGTTGCCCATAACGGACCCGTCATCTTTACTGATTCGACTACATGCAGTAGGCTGTGCACGTTAAATGTAACAAATTCTGCGCCGTAGAGAATTTCAAACTCGGCAACGAACTTGACGAGGTTGATTTCGCATTTATTCAATTCTTCAGCAGAAATATTGTGCTGCAGAAGTACCAACGTACTTTCTACTAAAAGCGACAGGTGCTTCAGTGCTACATCTGGGATGATACCGTTCAAACATGGTAGGCTATAAAAAAGCAACCAAGACCGCCATTCAGAGGCCTTCCATTTGCACTTCTCTGACAGTGGTCTCGGTAATCGTTGAACTTCATGAACCGGAGTCATTTTCAGTATCCTACGGTTAATTTCAATTCTCTGAGCTGGAGACAAATATATTGGTGACTCTCGATTCGTCCAAATTTCCCACAACAGTTTAATGACACCAAGCAGTGTAGCATGCATATTAGGGTGGGCCGAAAATCCGCTTTTTTCGAAATGAGATGATTAATACCGAAAATATTATTCTTGGTAGTATCAAAAAAATGTGTGCGAAAGGAAAAAATTTTAGGTCGTCATCTCAAGGTCGCCAAAGTGCGTCAAAGTTCGAATTGATGAAAATATTTTTTTTTCACATATTTTCAAAGGAAATTCAATTCTCTACAAAAAAAAAAAAGGTCCTTAGGTTGAACTATGTCAATGCAATAGTTTCTGAGATATTTGGAATTTTTGCTGAAAATTGTAATTTTGCTAGATATATTTTTTCTTTCACGAGTAAATTTTTTCTTTTTTTTTTTTTTCTTTTTTGATAGGAAATGCAATCCTCTACACAAAGAGTCCTCGCAAGCCGTACTGCATAAATATTATAGTTTTTGCAACAAAAATTGGTTTGATAGTCAAAATTATAAACGCAGAGCATTATAGTGATTTTTGCAATAAAAATTGGTACTATAGTCAAAATTAGAAAGAAATAAACGAAATGAAGGAATAATGAATCGTTATACGCTTATAGAAAAAGTCAATTTTTATTTATCAAGATTTGTACTACCGTATCTAGAAATTATAATGCTGTTCACTTTGAAATGTTGGATTTCACTGTCGAGATTTCGAAGTCGCGTGAATAAGTCCATCTCTTGATCCGTAGCTACAAACTCTATTCGCAGCTTCAGTCACGAGTTTAACACTACGTTCTACTGCTTGCGTGTGACAAGGGAAATTTTCAAATTCCTACTCTCATATTAATTCGTGATCATTATTTGCCAATATTTGTCTTAATCTATCAAACCAATTTTTGTTGCAAAAATCACTACTTCCAGCCGAACCTGCGATTAACTGAAAAACTATTATATTTATGCAGTACGACTTGAGGACTCTTTCTGTAAAGGATTGCATTTCCTATCAAAAAAGAAAAAATTTACCTATGAAAGAAAAAAATATATCGAGCAAAAGGACAATTTTCAGCAAAAATTCCAAATATCTCAGAAACTGTTGCATTGACATAGTTCAACCTACGGACCTTTTTTGTAGAGGATTGAATTTCCTTTGAAAATATGTGAAAAAAAAATATATTTTCATCAATTTGAACTTTGACGCATTTTGGCGACCTTGAGATGACGACCTAAGATTTTTTCCTTTCGCACACATTTTTTGAATACTGCCAAGAATAATATTTTCGGTATTAATCATCTCATTTCGAAAAAAGCGGATTTTCGGCCCACCCTAATGCATATACTCGAATGGAAACCCCCACACCATATTGAATAGCAGCAGCTGTAATAAAATGCTGATACCCTTCACTCCATTTGTAGGTTTTTCAAGCTCCGTTGCTTGCTCAACGTCGTTTTCGTGGGACTCGTGCGTTCTGAGATTAGCGTCAGCTTCTTCAAACAGATAACGGACTGCTCCACGTACGTACTTTCCATGAGCATAGCACCAACTACAACCGTAATAACCATTGTACTGCAACCTGCTCTGAACTATTGGCCGTGCTACAGAATCGGCAGTGCAGCACAGTGGCACTAGTTTGTAAGTGGTCTCAACTCCCATGGCATGTCTCAATGTGAGGCCTGTTTCTGTTAAGCTATTGGCCTGTAAAACGAATTGTTGTAAAAAAGTGTTCATCATGGTGGTACTTGGTTCTTTGTCTCCCACCCATAATCCGGCTAAGATGACATGCTTAAATCGAAGATTAGGTGGTAATTCGTTCAAAATTAAAAGTAATGGCCAGGCACTTCTCTTGGAGCTGTTAAAAATAGGCATACCGTCCGTATTGATATTGTACGTAAGAATAACGTCTTCCGCGTTTCGTAAATGTCTTCTTATCGTATCTTTATACAGTTCACCGTCATATATATCTCGTATCGAAGTCAACTCGCCTGCGTCGAGAGCATCATTGCGCACCGCTAAATTACCCATTAGGTGTTGGCGAATCGTTTCGGTACCCAGTAATTCTTTAAATTGGTATTCCAAATCGATATACACGAATCTATTTGCAGATTGCATACTTAGTTCTTGCTGCAACTGACATTCTTCGCATGTGATAAACTGCTTTTTAATTTCTTTTTTATTAACAGGACCTAACACAGGTAGTTTGCAAGTTGTGCAAAAAAATGTATAAGTCACAACGTCAGCAGGTGGATCATATTTTCGTCTGAAATGGTATTTACTCATTGCCCTATGTTCATTTCTTGGACCAGCCAAACATTCAACCATTTCGACCAATGCCTGTCGGGCCGTATACGAAAGACAAAATCGCACACAGTATGCCGTTATCATTTCCATGACGTTATTTGTTGATAATCCCGATGCTTCAAACATAATGAAAGGATCGTTTTCTGCAATATTCTCGGGAATATCAGCTACTTCAGCTTCGGGATAATTCTCAATAACATCGTCATCAGCAGTTGAACCTTCGTCATCGGAGCTATAATTCGCATCAACGGACATAATACTTTCATGGGATGTATCACTTTGATCGTTGTCCATAGGTGAAGGGTTTCGTGAATCAGGAGAGTCGCAGACATGATGCGATGCGCAGTCCTCGCTTGATTCCGACGAATTCTGCGTTAGGTCGGAAATACTTGGATCTGAAACATATTTACTCGTTTTCAGGTATCACCATGTCATAAATTCACACGAACGCAACCAAATGTATACATAAACTATCTTAAGAATGTATAGTAGAAGAACGTCAAGGAAGTGACGTAAATAACGCACCGCAAAACGTTTTCGATACTAGAACTAAATAGAACATAATATTCACCTTGACTAAAACCTCATTGATAAATTTACTTACAAACGAGTCATTGGATCAAGATCTGTCACAGGCTTTTAAGTGAAGCATTTAAATACGGCTAATATGTTTGATTTCCCTACTGAAAAATTCCAGGTGGAAAAACATCTGGAAAAGTATGGATGCGAATGGGATTCCATGAAATTCTATAATAATCAACCAGAAATTCAGAAACATGGAATATCCATGTTGCTCATCTATGGTTCTCCTGTAGTTGATGCAGTAGTATTCACATGAATATTCCATGGTTTTTCAATTTCATGCAATAGTAGAAATCCATGTGAGAATCCATAGGATTTAATATAATATTACACATAGGATTCCATACATCATTACACATGGGATCACATGTTTCTGCACATGACTACAACCACATGGAATTCCATGGATTTCCAGTTCCAAATCCCGGCAGAAAATCCACGGATTCACATGGATTCTCTATATAGATTTCCGGGTGGAAGTCCAGGTGGAATCGTCCATGGATTTCCACCTGGAAATTTGCAGTAAGGTTGTAAGTATCTGAGTCTATAATTATAATCCCTAGTAAAAATGTCAGATAGAAACGGATACATACGCATAGCAGCAGTGCGAAAAACCGTACAGAAACGGATAGGCCTATACGTTTCCATACGGTTTTCGCACTGTTTCTATACGTGTCTATCCGTTTCTATCCGACATTTCCAACATTTTTCACCAGAATCACATACTTTGCCGAAACTTCCTTTACAGCGTTGAGATTTGAATCCTATGACATTAAAGATACTGAATGAAAAAAAGTATGGAACACCATATTGCACCGACAAAGAACAGTGACGAAGGTGCAGGAATCAAAATGTAGTACACGGAGAAAAAAATATCGCGCTCATCACGAAACTTCAAATCTCTGTTACCACAATCCTATGTATAGCGATTGTCAGCTAACGAATCCTTACTATAGCTAAACGTACAGTGTTAAGAGCTATACGTATCGTAGTAAGCGCCATACGGATCGTGATAATCGCGATCCACCGCTCGCAGCGCCATCTCTTTCGGCTTGGCTCGTGATAATCACGATCCGTTTCGTGATGAGCGCGATATTTTTTTCTCCGTGTATGCACGTATGTGTATTACATTATTTACATGTCTGTAAATATTATGATGTGTGGTGTAGATTCTTTGTACTGTACGTACTTTACATACAGTATCTATTCTTACTTTGATCCGGATTACTGCCAGTGGCTTCTGATGTCGTTGCAATCCAGGATGCATGAACTCGCGGAGTCACCCAGTGCTCCTCATAGTTTGGGTCCACATAAGTTTTGTATCGGCGGTTCCGTGGCTTACAAGACGGTGTTCTTTCCTCTGTGTTTTCTATGCTAAAAAGATGATACCGTGTGTACTTTACGAAATTGGCGTGAAATAAGCACCACCATCTCTAGTTTCAGCGCAAGAATTATACCGACATCCGAGACTTTCCAAGGAATTTTGTGTTTTTCAAACGCTGTTACTAATTATGTATACAGGGTATTCCACGCTAACTCGACCAATGTTAAACAGTTAAACCCAGACCATCTCAAAATCATTTTATGTTTTTTTTTTCCACATTCTACTCAGTAAAAAACAGCCTCCTGTTTCTTAAAATGTGAAACGAATTTTTTTTCTATTTTTTTTTTTTTTTTTTTTACCTCATTTGGGAATTTTTCAATTTTGAAAACTGAAGTTTGCACGGGATCAAATCGTAAGCGTCAAATAAGGATCAATCTACTTGTCGATGTTCGGTCTCACCAACCAACCAACAAATATCGAACATTATGATGTAATTATTGAATCTGCAGCGCTCTGTCGGTGGTAATATTGGTACATATCCTTCATTATTAAAGTGTCGCGTCATCGAATTGGAATGAAATACTTGATGAATTTGGTGAAACCGAACATCGACAAGTAAATTGACCCTCATTTGACGCTTACGATTTGATCCCGTGCAAACTTCAGTTTTCAAAATTGAAAAATTCCCAAATGATCGTTAAAGAAAAAAAAAAAAAATAGAAAAAAATTCGTTCCACATTTTCAGAAAGAGGCTGTTCTATGTCATCTACTGGATTTTCGATAACTTTTTCAGATTTTCAAGAATAGTCTTTTTCGATAAACTTCTAAAATTCATAAAAAATGAACGGCTTCATGAAAAGATCTAAAAAAAATTCAGGACGCGTTTTTTACTGAGCAAAATGTGAGAAAAAAACATGAAATGATTTTGGGATGGTCAGGGTTGAACATTGGTCGAGTTGGCGTGGAATGCCCTATATATATACCTATAATGATGGTTACAAAAAACGTCCCTTTCCTTGCCCCGCACAGTCTCTAATAGACTCGATCCTGGGGACATACCCGCTCGGGTGTGGTGGGTTGACAGTAATTATTATTATTATTGATTATTGTTATTATATATATGGGGCATTCCATGCCAACTCATCCTACCAACTGACTTTGCATCTCCGATTTGGCTGAAACTTGGGCATCTTTTTGTACCCTTCGAAAAAGGTTTCTGTGATTTTTTTCGAATTTTTTTATCCAGCCACTTCGGAGATGGCTTTTTTTTTTAAATAGCCGTAACTTTATGACAAATTGTCCAACATGGGTCTGTTGTTTTTTTTGAAATTCGTGTTTTTTAATGAATCTTCTGAAAAATTCATGCAAAAAATTATTCAGGATCATTCTGATCGGTTTTCATTTATTTCAAAGTTAAACCATGAATTTTAAAACTGTTCGTATCCTTCGATTTTTTCAAAAAAATTCTCATGAATACTACTCCTAAAAACACAAATTTTAAGCCTAGTCCGGTAATGGGATAATGATGGGATATAATTTTTTTTTGAATTTTAAAAATAATGAATTCCTTTTTTTCGTGTTTTTTTATTGTTTTTATTTTGTAGAATACTCTATTTGTTAAATTTCAGTGACTTCGAATGTTTTTTGCAACAAATAGAGTATTCGACAAAATAAAAACAATAAAAAAAACACGAAAAAAAGGAATTCATTATTTTTAAAATTCAAAAAAAAATTATATCCCATCATTATCCCATTACCGGACTAGGCTTAAAATTTGTGTTTTTAGGAGTAGTATTCATGAGAATTTTTTTGAAAAAATCGAAGGATACAAACAGTTTTAAAATTCATGGTTTAACTTTGAAATAAATGAAAACCGATCAGAATGATCCTGAATAATTTTTTGCATGAATTTTTCAGAAAATTCATTAAAAAACACGAATTTAAAAAAAAAAACAGACCCATGTTGGACAATTTGTCATAAAGTTACGGCTATTAAAAAAAAAAAAGCCATCTCCGAAGTGGCTGGATAAAAAAATTCGAAAAAAATCACAGAAACCTTTTTCGAAGGGTACAAAAAGATGCCCAAGTTTCAGCCAAATCGGAGATGCAAAGTCAGTTGGTAGGATGAGTTGGCATGGAATGCCCCATATGTATAGGGTATTCCAGCTATCATCGCACGCGACTTGACCTAATATTTTTTTATCTTGTAATATTATATGGGGCATTCCATGTCAACGCGACCAATGATTTCCCCTCACCATTTTTGATTCGCTACATAATTTTTTATACAATTCTCTGAGCTGAAAAAGGCACTCCGAAATTTTTTCAGATATTTTTCTGTCAACCGTTTATTTTTTTATGATTATTCAAACCGGCCTCAAAATAAATTTTTCTGTAAATCTAACGAAATTCTCAGAGTCTAGTTTTTCATTCCAATCAATTCAGTAATTTTCCCCATGATAGGCCGATTTTTCTTCGATAGGTTTGATTATAATCATAAAAATGTGAAAACGTTTGGTACTGCTTTTTTTCAGATCAGGGAATTGTAAGAAAAATTATGAAGAGAATCAAAAATAGTGAGGGAAAATCATTAGTCGAGTTGACATGGAATTCCCCACCAACATTGTGTGAAATTATTGAAAGAATTGAAAAATGTCGAGTCAAATCGTTAGCAATAATGGCCGGAATACCCCATTTTCGTTCTTCAAGTCGACCAGATTTCAGAGGGGAAAATAACTCGTTGTAATAACGTGTCAATCGCTCGTGAAATAATTAGAAATAACCGACAAAATGGGTGAAATAATTTTTTCATGAATAAGTATTTGAAATAAATAAAATAATTTGAACTACAAACCTTGATTACAAAAAAAAAAAAAAAATCATTTGAATTTCTTGAAATAATGTGAAATGAAAAAAAAATTGAAACAAGCAAAATAACTTGAAACAAAAAATATTCATTTGGAATTAGAAAAAAAAAAAAAAAATCGAAACACCAAAAATAATATTTAAAATAAACTAATCAATTCAAGATATTTCAGCAACAAAAAAAAATGTGTCAGTCAAATCTTGAGTTACGTCCCCCTCGGAGTTTTCAAATCACACATAATTTATCCGAACGTTTCAATGTATAGTAATTCTTGCGCTGGGTGTGTATTTTATTTTTGTTTTATTATTATTTTCTTTGGCTTATATTTACCTGTCAGAGGTCTTCCTGCCAAATATACCGACAATTTTCAACACTGTTTTCTACTATAATCACTTGCAGCTACTACTGATTATTAGGAACACAAAAAAGCTGAAACGCCTGTGTATTATTTACACGTAATAAAAACAGTCTGCGCTACTGTTTGTTTACAATTCGCAGATCTCGTGTTTATAGCAAGGATACAACGGCCACAGTCGGCTACTGTATCTGTCTTCCCATTGGTCGGTGGCGTGGGCTGTGTCGAGCGTTCAGACTAGTTCGGCATGGACGAAGTAGCGCGTCGTTGACCACGAGGCTCACGTACGCGTGGACGGCGTCAGTGTGTGCGTGATCGTCACTTGAATCGCACGTAGCGGGCTACGAGTTCTAGCGATATACTTGATATATTAATATCATTGAAACAAATGATAATAACTAGTGATCAGCAGAGACTACGTACCTTAAACTTACAGTATTACGTGCTAGATTAAACTGAAATATGTTTGCATACGTCAAATACCGGGCACAATGTCCGCGTCATGCCGAAAAAAAGATTATACCGGTGTCGGAAATAAGAAATTTCGATTCTCAAAATATTGCGACCCGAAATAAATCGTACAACATTAAGTGTGGCGAGTCTTACTGTGCTGCGATCATCATTTTTACTGGCGGTAAGTGACATTCATTTTTCATATATCCGTAACAGAGAATTATTATATATATAGTGACACATCAAACTGCATGGTTGGGGTTATAATGCTGCGTGTATACTAGGGCTGTAAGGTTTAACCAGTTTCACCGGCCAAGGTGGATAACTTTAATAATTAACTGATGGTCGGTTAACCGGTTAACCGGCTAAGGTGGCTAAGCTGGTTAATGAAAATAAAGGTTTAACCGGTTAACCAGGTTAAGGGTTTAACCGGCCATAAAGTGAATTGACTAATCACTGTCTATCTAGTTTTTTCTTGTCTCATATACTGCAACGAATAAATATAAATAATCAGACGTTTACTAATAATATAGTTTGATAAAAAAAAGTAAATTTAGGCTATTTCTGATTATTTCATACTACCTAATTATTCTATTTGCGATGCAGAAATATTAATTCACTTCATGGCTGGTTAAACCTTTAAACTGGTTAACCGGTTAACAGGTTAAACCTTTATTCTCATTAACCAGCTTAACTACCTTAGCCGGTTAACCGGTTAAACCATCAGTTAATTATTAAAGTTAACCACCTTGGCCGGTTAAACCGGTTGAACCTTACAGCCCTAGTGTATACTGAGGGGAATGTAAAAAAATATTCCTTATCATCATAATATCCGTGCGTTCACGTTGTTTCGGACTTTCTTTTCATCATTTTTGATAATATTTCGGAAGAAATAAATTACGAGTGAACCTAATCAGGTATCATTCTTCTGACAGAGACTGAGCAAGCACTTGAGGAAAAAATCACTGGTAAAAGACTGATTATTCCACCAAGCGATTTAATTGAGTCAGCTTCGGACCTCGATATTCCGGTGTCAGGGGCAAAACAGGTACATCAGCTTTCGAATTTAATTTCTTGTAACACATGCACGATTTCAGCGTGTTTTTCACCTATCAAGCGGGCCTAAAATGAGCTTTTATTCCCCCCTCAACTGTTTTGGCCACTTTATTTCCCTGAAAAGCGGGACAAAAGTGGCATTTGATTCCCTACTCAACTTTTTGTCCCGCAAATTCACTTTTGCGGGAGAAAAAGTCGATTTGCAGGAGAAAAAGTAGATTTGCGGGAGAAAAAGTAAATTTGCGGGAGAAAAAGTAAATTTGTCAGGAAATATAGCAAAAATTTTAAAAATAATTTTTTGCCCCACAAAAGAGAAAAAGTAGATTTGCGGGAGAAAAAGTAAATTTGCGGGAGAAAAAGTACTTTTTCTCCTTACTTTTTCTCCCGCAAATTTACTTTTTCTCCCGCAAATCTACTTTTTCTCTTTTGTGGGGCAAAAAATTATTTTAAAAATTTTTGCTATATTTCCTGACTTAACTTCTTCTTTCCATATTTATATAGATTTTCGATCAATTTTAGCGTTTTTTCGTGGGTCCCACGCTTCAGGGAAATAAAGTGGCCACAGTTGAGGGGGGAATAAAGTATAATATGCAACGTGGGACCGAAGTCGATCATTCCCTCGGGTGATGACTGCCCTCGCTGCGCTCGGGCAGTCAACCCACCCGCGGGAATAATCTTCGACTTTTGTCCCTTGTTGCATAATGTACTATTTTTTACCGGCGGGCAATAATATTTCATTATAGCCCGCTGTTTGACAAGTAAGCAACAATGTGTGTGTGTATTAGGGCTGTAAGGTTTAACCGGTTTAACCGGTTTAACCGGCCAAGGTGGTTAACTTTAATAATTAACTGATGGTTTAACCGGTTAACTGGTTAACCGGCTAAGGTGGTTAAGCTGGTTAATGAGAATAAAGGTTTAACCTGTTAACCGGTTAACCAGTTTAAAGGTTTAACCAGCCATGAAGTGAATTAATATTTCTGCATCGCAAATAGAATAATTAGGTAGTATGAAATAATCAGAAATAGCCTAAATTTACTTTTTTTATCAAACTATATTATTAGTAAACGTCTGATTATTTATATTTATTCGTTGCAGTATATGAGACAAGAAAAAACTAGATAGACCGTGATTAGTCAATTCACTTTATGGCCGGTTAAACCCTTAGCCTGGTTAACCGGTTAAACCTTTATTTTCATTAACTAGCTTAACCACCTTAGCCGGTTAACCGGTTAACCGGTTAAACCATCAGTTAATTATTAAAGTTAACCATCTTGGCCGGTTAAACTGGTTAAACCTTACAGCCCAGCTTAGTGTGTATATCGCCCGGCGAGATACCCTTGTTTCATTAGGACCCGTCGATATGTGTGTATTTTGCAGTTGAAAAAAATTCAATCTCATTGTACCCTAACTATATATAAGGTACCGTGTCATAAAAAGGTCACCTTAGTGCCGCTTATAGGCACCAAAAAACGCAGAATTCAATACAAGCGTTACAAAAAATATCATATGCACCAAAGAGCTAGGTTGGCTTTTTGACCTCGTGCGGTTGCAGTACTCGCCTTCAACTCGTGCTAGCTCACCTCCGACTCGTACTGCAAATTACATACTTGATTAAAAAAAACCACTTTACGCTCTTGTGCACAATATATTTTGTCTATGGGGCTGTTCAGTGAGAGAGAAATATAACTCATGCAAGACAGGACTGACACGTTACAAGACATTATGGTCTTATTCATTTATTTATTCATTTTTTTGTTTCTTGTTAATTATTTCCCATCAACCATCCCATAATATTGAAGAATAATACGAAAAACAGCCAAGGTGTCAGAAACCGGTCCAGGGTCAGAAACCGGGCATTTACCTTACTTCAGGCCCGCTTAGTAGGTCAAACAACGCAGAAATCGTACATGTGTTACAAAATATACATCATTTTTTCAATTACGAATGTGTTTACTTCAGCAAGCTGCAAAGAAAAAAAACGCAGAAGGGCAGGTGAAGAAATTATTGAATAAAAAACTTAAATTGCTGGAGAACAAAACTTCGCGCAAGCCGGTCAAGATTCTTCCCACTGGGTCTAATAGGCCGACTGATGCAAAGGGCAGCAGCAAAGCGGTACACATCTTACACGATCGGACTAATGTAGAAGAAGAACGATACACGTTTAAACGGAAGAATCCAGTGAGTTTTGTTATTTATTTTCAATTTAAGGATTGCATTGAAAACAAATGTCAGCTATCTATTTAATTCTATCTATTTACACAATAAAATCTGTAGTTTTCTAATCAATATGATATGTGATAGCCAAACATTGACTGATAATTGAACAATCGCAAGATTTTTTCCGGCGGAAAAAATCTTTGAATTGCAAATTGTATTTTTTTTTTTGTTGCTCGAGTTTCTTCTACCATGGTTCATGGATACCGAAGCTATTGTTAATGATTTTAAGATTTTCTATTCGAAAATTATAGGTATGTCATTTACCGTAGTTTACGAGTAAGTGAATTTTGATAATGATGTATTGCTACTGATGCCACTTTCCCACCAATGTCACTTTTTAGCATCTAATTTGTAGAAATTGCCACTAATTGACGCTATTTTAGTAAGAATATTGATAATTCAATTTCAAAATTTAATTCAGGCAACACTAACATTTTGAAATAAAATTAATAGGAAAATAATGAAATTCAATTGTCCCAGGGGGTCAAATAGTTAGATTATCTCCAAACTACATTTTCCGACGGTTTTTACATCGTAACTTTGGAACGCCTCAACCGATTTCACTGAAACTTCGCGTGTAGACTTCTGATGCAAATACTTTCATAGTAGACTACAATCAACTCATTCCTGACTAGAATCCGTGTGTTACAGCCAAAAAAGTGGGCTAAAAAGCAACAAAAACACGAAAACATCACTAAAAGTTTTATATTTATGGATCGTAGTTCGGAATGAAGTGATTGTAGTCTAAAATGAAAGTACATTTATTAGGAGTCTACACGTGAAGTTTCAGCCAAATCGGTCAAGGCGTTCCGAAGTTACAATGTAAATAGTGAAATGATTTGCAGAATGCAGTCATTATTTCAAACTAATACCTACGTCAATTGTAATTATTTTTTGGAGTTTGAGTGCTCAAATTAAAGATAAAATTGCAACCTTTTAGACCGCATATCACTAAAATCCTTGAAAAATTCCCAGCACGAATACCAGTGATTTTTCGAATAACTCTGAAACGACCCCCGAAAGGGTCATCACTCCCCTTAAACGTTGGATGAAATGAAGGTTTCTATAGAAATTGTAACCAATATTCAATATATGATTTCTCATTAAACGTATTAATTTTTTGACGTAATACGTATAACATGCATAACCGCCATATACATCAGGTTCCGAGTGGCAGTGGAAAAGGATCTGACCGCGCCTGTAAGGATTCTGCTGACAAACTAGAAATAAGTAGCGCCCCAAAAAAAGCCAAGCCAAATCCAGCCGTAAGTATGACTCCAAATTCAGGTAGCTCTATAACTGTTAATTATGCAATGTTACATTTTCAACCGTCACGCAGGCTAAGAAATGTACTATAAATTTACGTACCGCGGGTCCAGGCAAGAGTTCCGCCTCAAAGATCGCGAGTGGGATCTCTAGCGGTGTAACATCGGAAAATTCACCTGTACGTATATCCGTAATTTTATAGTAGTCTCTTTATGTCGTTGTACGAGAAATGTTATATTTTCAATCATCATGCAGGATAAAAAAGATACCGGAAAATCGCAGAGTGCGGGTCCTGGCAAGAGTTCCGCCCCAAAGATCGCGAGTGGGATCTCTAGCGGTGTAACATCGGAAAATTCACCTGTACGTATATCCGTAATTTTATAGTAGTTTCTTTATGTCGTTGTTCGAGAAATGTTATATTTTCAATCATCACGCAGGATAAAAAATATACCGGAAAATCGCAGAGTGCGGGTCCTGGTAAGAGTTCCGCCCCAAAGATCACAAGCGGGAAAACTGGCGGTGCAACGACGACGAATGTACTTGTATATGTATAAGCGTAATTTCGTAAGTGCCTTCCATACCAGCGTAAAATGATACATTTTTAATCGTCACGCAGGATAAGAGAGGTACTGGAAATTCACGTACCGCAGGTCCTGGCAAGAGTTCCACCCCAAAGATTGCGAGAGGGAAATCTAGCGGTGTAACATCGGAAAATTCACCTGTACGTATATCCCTAATTTTGTAGTAGTATCTTCATGTCTTGTACGCGAAATGTTATATTTTCGATCATCACGCAGGATAAAAAAGACACGGGAAAATCGCAGAGTGCGGGTCCTGGCAAGAGTTCCGCGCCAAAAATCACAAACGGGAGAAATAGTGGCTTACCATCGAAACAAGTACGTATGACCGTAGCATGTTAACCCTTTGAGGGGCAGTGGGACGACATATGTCCCACCTGTTTCATTTGAGTTTATTTAACTTTTCTAATCAATTTTCGCACTCTTTATATGGACCTATGACTTTGAAAATTTGTTCAATAGAAAAATGTGCCCCTCAAAGGGTTAAATTAAATTAATTAAATTAAAAGTTGGAATAGAATAAAATTAAAAAAACAAAAACAATGCTTTTCATTAAAATTCATTTACTGACATTGCTGTTACCGCGGCCGTCGTGAAACGTGTTCCTCTGCGATGTATAGTTTGCGACACCTAGGATTACGCGCATACGATTGATATGCAACATAAAATTCTAACAGATATTCGAAACTTAACATATAACAAAGTTAATATAATACGAAGATGAAAAAGTATAGTAGAATATTTTGTAAAAATCAACAGCAAATCGGTTCGGCAGTTTTCGAGATATTCTAAGAACGAACTGTGGAAAGCATATATGATGAGATGGTCGGAGCTTGAAGTTTCGATAAATTATACCTTATTTATAAATTATATAATACCTTCAACTGAAAAAATTAAAGGAAAGTATAACTGCATGACACGTCGTAATCGATGATCCGAATGAGTATTCTGTAGAATACAGTATTCAAACCGTATATGATCTACTTGCTTCCGATAGTCAGAAGTCACTTGATAATCGTACTGATATGTTTACCGGAATGCAACGACGCCAAATGTGAGAAATTACCAAATGAGATATTGTACTTGAAGGCAAAATGTTCAAAGCACGAAGATAAGATTACAGAACAAAATGTCATGATGAAGGATCTCACACAGCTCAACATGGAACTTCAACGGGACGTCATCGAGTATTTTGGAGAGTTTAAGGGTAAGCGTGGATTAGTACTTCTGCGACTCACATCACTAACAGTATGTGAATTTGTATATAATATGAATGAGTTGCAATTAGCCTCATATAGGTTCAAGAGTGTTACACGTAATTTGAGGTGATTTGATAAAACGTTTCCACCCAACAAAATTACTCATACAAAGATTTGGTTCTAAATCGGCTGCTCAATGCCTATAACAGTCTGTATTGTCTTTGAAGGGAAGTCCTCAGTTCAGTGACTTGATATCTGAAGATCCTACAGAAATAAATCAAGATAGCCGTTTGCATACGAAAGCGCAAATGTAATTTGTACTCTGTTATAGCGATGGCGAAGCAGTACGAGGGCGCAATACGCAACTTGGAGGGTGCCGATACGCCGCCTCCAGGATTCATTCAGAAAAGTAGCAACAAAGTAAAGTCACAGATTGATTATTGGTTTCAGGCACAAATGGGCATACCATATTACCATTTTTTGCAAAAATGCATCTATTTTCAGATTCATTTGGGACGTAACGTATGGATCGATAGAAGCAAATATTTGGATGTCGTCAGTAGAGCCTGTAAGGCCAAGTCGTTTCAACTATTTGTTAAGGGTATGGCCGTAGCAGTGTTCGGTTTCCAAGTTCTCGAAACCTGCAGTGTGTCGGGCACATGATCCAATAAATTTCGAGATAGAGCCGCTAAACCTAAACTGGACGAAACGAAGGTCCTCGCCATACATGGTAGATATTTTATAAATCTGACACAGTACACAATGCTGCGGTCATTTCTTACGTATATGATATTCGCATGCATATATTCAAAATGTCACGTTCACGAAACTGTATCGACATATCAAGGTCAGTCCATGGCAATACACGTAATCTCAACATTCCACTATCTCTGATTCGACCCCTAATTTTTAATTTTGTTGTGCTGCCTCTGAAACATTCTTGGCAACATTTTCGATTTTTTTTTTTAGCCAATCCGAGCCAAATTTCATGTTCTGTAGAATACTTTTGTCCGTACGTATGTTACAGTATATTTTTGTCCTTTAGAAATTATGGTAAGCTCGAAACGTTCGGCAAGACATTGTTTCGCATTATGCTATCAAGGAATTACCTACATTTCGCATGACTATTGATGAGCACTCAAACTATTACTAAAAGTGTGTCATAAAAATATATTTTTTTTTTTTAGATATTTTCCAACATTGGCTACGAACCGAAAAAAATCTGAGTGTGTATCAGGCACACGTTGAAGCGTCGAGAACGCGACTTTACATAGGCAGAAAAATATCGGACCTCACTCGGGGACTTGAAAATGATGAAAACATACCGAGTGCAAATGGTACATGAAATGGAATACATTGTAAATGTTGATATATCCTACTGAAAACCACATCTCTTTCAAAGCCCGATACATTAATATACGTATACATATGGGGCCAGCCACGTCCATTCAACAAGTCTTTGGACCTCTGATTTGATCGATGATTTCCCACTATGTTGCAATTCTTAGCTCTGAAATGTATCCCTGATTTAATGATTTTTCGATGAAATAACATGTACAAATAATAGACTGATTTCATCGGGTGCAGAATTTATCGAAGCATCAACTAGTCCAATTTTTAGATATGTATAGTTGGAACAGATACAAAAGACCATATAGAACACTATAAGAGCCATTGATGAAGAGATTTAATCAAACAAATTGTGCAATAATTCAGATAAAAATAGATAAATTCTGTCCATGATTTTGTGAAAGAGAGGTTGTATCCCAGAGAATCTGAAAAACTTTTCGGTCTTGGAGTACATAAAAAAATCATCTTTCAATTGATTGAAGGTGGTCATGTTTCGAGATTTTTTTGTAGTAGATATTAATATACGTCAACCCTGTGTGCTAATATTCTGAACTTATTTCACACAGTTGTATGTTCAAATGTGGATGTTGTATGTTGACAAAAAATGGAGTGCAATGGAAAAGTAAATTTTTTTCAAATTTTTTTCCTCGCATTAGTAATGAATTTATGCAAAATCAATTGTATGTGAACAACGATGAAGATGTTACGATCACCTTTAATAATTTCGACATTTGATTTGTTTTTGGATAATCCTGTTGTAGTTACGGAGAAAGCTGAGGATCCGATGGCACAAAACAATGTAGCAGAACTTCCGATGGAAGGCGACAACGAAGCGGAGGATAATCCGACGGAAGACGACAACGAAGTGGAATATGATCGAGAAAAACTTCACGACGGAGCGGATAATTCGAGTCAAGTTGACAACGAAGCGAAATACGGGGAAGTAGATGATGATTCACAATCATTACAAGCAGATTGCGAAGAAGAGGAAGATTCCACAAAACAGAATGATTGTGATTTGAATGTCCTCGAGAAATCGGACAGTCTGCTTGATCAGGAAGCTGACAACGAACCGGAAATGGAATCCGATGAGTCGCTCCCTGAAATAGAAAATTCGAAGACGGAAGAGCCAACTCTTGATGGAGAATCAGCACAATCAGAGCCCGATGAAGCAGAGGAGGACCACGGAAAAATAACTCATCGTTTCGCGGGTACAGGTAAAACCGATTTGTTACGGTGTTCGAACATCAGACTTGAGTAATACTTAATTATGTCAATAACTCACAATTTCTCAATTTCGTTTTTTCATGTGTAATGATTCTACCATTCGCCCGTTCGTTCAGAAGAAGGAAAGGAGAAAGTTATGGAAACCAAAGAAACAGAGGAGCGAGAGGAAGATCAGTGAAGAGCAATACGGATCAATATGACAGAAATATAACTACTACTGTATTGGATAAATATAACTACTGCTACTACTATATTGGAAAAAAATGGAAAACGATATTTAACTACTACTACATTGGAGAAATATAACTGCTGCTACTGCTACTACTGTATTGAAAAAAATGGAAAACGTCATTGCTACGAGAAAACGATTGTAATGCAAAAATAAAAATTCACTTCATTAAAGTATCATTCCTCCATACATATCATACTAACTCTCAAAAAATATATTTCGTATAACACGAGTAAGACTCAGAATGGAAAGGAATTCTCCGCTGGAGAACTAACGGCATATTCAGTGATTTCTAATTTTCAATTTTAAAATTATTCACACTCTTGTTAATCTTATACGTACTGCTCCCGTACGTGTGAGTATAGGTACGTGCCAAGGAGGAACCACTCCGAAATATGGTGTTTTAACTATTTTTCATTCAACGTATCTTCTATAGGTATTTCATGTCATAACCATTGACAAAAAACGACTGACCGTGTAATTTTTCATCTAAAAATGTTTGCAGGCGATTCGATAAATGTGTTTATAGTGTTGAGCAATATTTGACCTCGCATATTATAATTACAGCTAATGAAAAATCGACCTTTGTTTCAACTACCGTTACTCATAAAAACGGAAAGTGAAACTTTGCTACACTGTAAGGAACACTCAAAACCATACTGCGCATGCACGGACTGATTTTATTTAATTTAATTTAATTTTCTTTTATTTGATTTGACATTGCAAACGCATCTCCGTACAGAAGCGTATAGAGACGTATCTACTCTGCGTTTGTAACACTGCTCCTACAGATAGAAGCGTACAAAAAGTGCCATGTACGCGTCTCCGTATAGAAGCGTATAAGAACTGCCATAACGTATCTCCGTACAGAAGCGTATAGAGACGTATCTACTTTGCGTTTGTAACACTGCTCCTACAGATAGAAGCGTACAAAAAGTGCCATGTACGCCTCTCCGTATAGAAGCGTATAAGACCTGCCATGACGTATCTCCGGATAGAAGCGTATAGGAACTACATCAGGTGACATCAGGTCAAAATATTGACAGAAACGGATAGGAAGTGAATCCTGTTCGTCTGTAACGTATCTACTCTGCGTTTCTAGCACTGCTTTTACAGATAGGAACAGTCAAAAACCGCCAATAATGCATTTACGTACAGAAACGTACAGAAAAGACGTCTGGTCATCTGAGCTATAAGTTCCTATACGCTTCTATCCGGAAATGCGATAATGGCCGTTTTCAAATGCTTCTATCTGTAAATGCAGTGCTAGAAACGCAGAGTAAATACATCACAAGCGGACAGGATTCACTTTCTATCCGTTTCTATAAACATTTTTAGCAGGGATGTGTCCCACCTGGATTTTTTCAATAGGGAATAGTCCATATTGGAAGATAATTCAATCGAATCGAAGCGAGCAATCAACTGTTCGAAATAAATTGCGACAGTCGAACGTCAAGTTTCAATAAAGCCTTTCCGAATCGCTAACGCAATTATTTGAGATTATAACCTCCAAAATTCGTATCAATTACATCGCCGCCAAAAACAAAGTTTGACAGCTAAAACTCGGGATGGCTAACCTGCCTCAGCGGACGACGAAACTCGCGCATGCGCAGTCAGGCACTTTGACTGTGCAGTATCAAGATTTCTTCTTGGTATATTGATATATATACAGGGTGACCCAAGACCCCCGGACCGGAAGGAATGGGTGAATTCCTCGTTGGATTTTGAGACGAAATTTCCTTTTCGAAAACTTTGTCCGATCAACGGTGTCCAAGTTATTAAAGATAAAGAGTAGCCAATCAGCGCCTCGCTTTAGGTCTGTGCCAGTGCCGGGTCAATAGTGAACGGCGGGCAGGGCCCGTGGTTTATTTTACATTTGGCTACTTTCTTCTTCACTTTACGATCGACGCGTATTATTATTATTATTATTTGTATATAGTGACTCTATCGTTCGTAATATGTTAATTCATGAGAATTTATCGGACGAACGAACCAAATTTTTAACTAAGTCATCTAACTGAGCAAGACTTCTCTAATTCGAGAGTACAATCCACAGAAAAGACCGAAAAAAACACGGAAAGTGCATCCAATCATTTTTCAAGTAAAAATTCCTTCAGCCCGGGTTTGAACCGGGACCTCCGCATTTGTACTGCGACGCCTTGTCCAATTAGACCACTGAAGGACTGAACGAATCTTTACTTGAAATTTGTGTTATTGTAACTGACCTCTTTGTCCACATGGTGATGGAGTCTTTCCGTGTTTTTTTCGGTCTTTTCTGTGGATTGTACTCTCGAATTAGAGAAGTCTTCCTCAGTTAGATGACTTAGTTAAAAATTTGGTTCGTTCGTCCGATAAATTCTCATGAATTATTATTATTATTATTATTATTTTTTTTTTTTTTTTTTTCTACCGGACCGTAGTTCTACGTGTCCAGGTTGACCGGACCGTAGTTTTCCGTGTCCAGGTCCAAAAAAAAAAAAAAAAAAAATAATAATAATAATGATAATAATAATAATAATACGCGTCGATCGTAAAGTGAAGAAGAAAGTAGCCAAATGTAAAATAAACCACGGGCCCTGCCCGCCGTTCACTATTGACCCGGCACTGGCACGGACCTAAAGCGAGGCGCTGATTGGCTACTCTTTATCTTTAATAACTTGGACACCGTTGATCGGACGAAGTTTTCGAAAAGGAAATTTCGTCTCAAAATCCAACGAGGAATTCACCCATTCCTTCCGGTCCGGGGGTCTTGGGTCACCCTGTATACATATATATTGTAACATTGCATTTTTCAATGCGTGTTACAAGTGACTCCCGAACCCTTAGACGACCATAGTTACGTAGGGTGGATGCATGAAAGAAGTATGAATGCGTTAGGTTAGCCCCGAGGCTATAAAATCTCCGAGAGGCGACCGTGACCGATCTAAGACTGTCGAATCTATTTCTTATTCTTTTTGTTCTTTTTCTACCTTTTCTCTATTATGTGGGAGACATGGCCGATATTTTCGAGTACGAGGCCGAAATCTACAGAGACGGAGGCAACAACGAGGCATTCGACGATAAAGCCCGTCAATTACGCTTCTGGAGGCGAAGAACTGCAGTGGAGTCTGCCATAGAAAGGGAGAACGCGGGGGAGTACCTAGAGTACTCAGCTACGAGGGATAACGGTGGTGGAAGAGATTCCCGCCACCCCGAAGAGCCAGCGAACCGCGTTCCTCCTGCAGGAACCGTTATCATCAGAACAGATTTTGAGTTTAGCGCGGAGCCAAGATCTACGGCCGAACGTGAGGCGATCTAGTGGTCAATACGCAAATTATTAGGCGATCATATGACCAGGGTGCGAACTATCGACACCCGGCTGTCAAAGATCACTCTGCCGTAGGCTTGCCTCGCAGATAGAGCGCCGAGCTCAGAGCTCGCTCTAATTGTAGCCTTTTGTAGTATTCCCTTCGAGGGACTTTTGTTGCATTTTTGAGTGATTGAGTTCGAGTGTAGTGCACCCGTTGCAGCGTAGACCCGAAGGCTCGTCTTTGAGAAGCCACGAGGCCTTATTTTTGGCTGGACAACGGTAAGCGTTAGCCAATTTGACTCATACTCATTTGAATTCGGCAAACGGCCATCAGCCATCTTGTCTTATCCAAGCCGCGAGGCTTCTAGAGATTTTTGAGAATCAAATTAAGACGACCTCCGAGTCGGTAGGCCGCCACCAGTGTCTCGCGTCATAATAGAGATTTGAGTTTCAGTTTTGTGTAATATTTTCGAGTTTTGTGTCGCGTATTAGTCATTCTATAGAGCCGTAGGCTTCGCACCTGAATGCGAGAAAGACAGTCATAGTACGTCACTGTCGCGCTCTCTCCCTCTCACGAGGAGATACAGATCATTGTTATATTTTGAATTTCGTTTAGTCTTTTTGTTTCGCCTACGGTGGCAGAGTTAGTTTAAGTTAATTTTTAAGTAATAATTCTGGGAATTAGTTTTGTTAAGCCTTGCGAGCATATTCCGATCTTTTAGGTGTAATTTTTGTTCCGCGAGGGACTTATTTGTCGAGTTATTTATTTTTTGCTTTATTTTTGTTTGTTATTGCTCTTCTACGTGGAAGCTATTAGTTTATTTATTATTGTACAACTCGTCATTTCTATTTTTCTATTCTATTTTTCTTGAATAAATTTTCTTTTCTTTATTACATTCAAATCATCGAGTCGTTAATACGCCACGCTAATCCTTCATTAATCCCGACCCCTTTCCGCGGTACTGACGCTAGCCGGCGCTCAAGTATCTGTAGTTTGTTTTTTTTTTTCTTAGTTAGATTTTCAGAATGTGGCGATTGTAAGCCTGGCGCCCAGCATCTTTGTTTTATTATTAATTTTCCTTTGGCCAATTGTCGAGTGGACGGTTCTCAGACTCGCTTTCCGGTCTGGTCTGAGGACCGGGAAAAATCCACGTCACAATATATACATGTATATATCAATGTAATGTGTAATTAAACTTTATTTAATTACCCATTACCAAAGTAATGTGTAATTAAGCTTCATTTACCAAAGTAATGTGTTAAACTTTATTTACCAAAGTAATGTGTAATTAAACTCGATTTAATTACACATTACTTTGGTAATGTGTAATTAAACTTTATTTAATTACACATTACTTTGGTAATTAAACTTTATTTAATTACACATTACTTTTGTAATTAAACTATATTTAATTACACATTACTTTTGTAATGTGTAATTAAACTTCATTTAATTACACATTACCAAAGTAATGTTACCAAAGTAATGTCTAATTAAACTCGATTTAATTACACATTACCAAAGTAATGGATAATTAAACTCGGTTTAATTACACATTACCAAAGTAATGGGTAATTAAATGAGTAATTCCATTACAAATGTAATTAGTGACTCGCAACACTGTTCGGGGGATTATTTTTCCATCCGAATTTCGGCCCATAAAATTGCATCATGAGACAAAATCCACAGTTAAAAGTCAAAATTTAAAAGTCACAGAATTATAATTATAATTTAATCTGTCAGATTCGATGGAGGGTTAACTGTATTGGAAAATCTTTTGTTTTTTATATATATCAACATGACAAATTACCGCGGTGAAAGCACACGTGAAATTACCAGTGGAATTGTCAAAATTATCAGTTAAGGGAGCTTTCCCGTGTGACAGCCCGAAAAATCGCTGTTTTTCGCGATTTTTTTTTTTTTAAGAAAAAATAATCTAATCGGTCTGGTTTTTTTTTTTTTGTATATTAATTGGGTATTGAAGAATACAAAACAATTTTTTAAAGATCGATTTATTTATTAATTAATATCTATAAAAATGATGAAACAATTGTTGCAGAAAATGCACTTGGATGTGGTGTCCACGTTGGGGGTCACAATTTTGATCTGAAACAAAAAACAGAAAAAGATTATTGATCGGTATATAATTGGCTTTCGTGCTATGGAGGCTTTTTTTTTTTTTTTTTTTTTTTGCAAAAATGGCGCCGGTTTGAACAAAAAGTATCGATTTTAGCATTTTTTTTTGGCAGTTTTTTTTACAAAAAAATAGGAAGATGTCAAAAAAAAAAAAAAGCTTCCATAGCACGATAAACAATGACGTTAAAAATATTGTGTAAAAAATTCAACTCGATAGCTTTAAAACTCTGCCCTCCAAGTTGGACACCGTTTTGAAAAATGCTGTTTCGAGAAAAACGCGTTCAAAGTTTCAAGTGAGGAAATCTTAGGTAAATCGTTTACTTACGGTCAATCAGCGATGCCAGGTCCGTACAATATCCCTTCTGCTTCTTCGAAAAGATCGTGCTCAATGGATTGTTCAGCAAAAAAAAAAAAAATCGATTTTTTGAAAATTTCACACTGGAAAGCTCCCTTAAATATCGTGTAGGCTATGCAAAATAACGGCGAATGGTGCAATTCTATTGGCTGAAATTTGGATGGGAAAGATAATCCTTTCAGATTTATGTTAGAAATATACGTCTACAGCTGCGTTCCCCTAGCGGGCAGTAAGGGAGACTATATTCGAACCCTTCGGTTCGCGGTGGTTCAAATAAACCACTTAGCCCACTTGCCTAAAGATATAGACGAGACTAGACGTGCATATAAGACGTGTGTTAAGAAGAGAATAAATACATGTATTAAATAATATAATTTCTTGTTTAATTACTGTTCCCATCTCGTCCTCATATCCAACAGGTTATGGGCGACAGTTAGTTTAATTACACATTAGCTTCACTACGCGTATTTTGAAAAATTAATTAAGTGAAAAGAAAAGTGTTGACTGGTGCAACAGTTGGCACAAAGAGGCGAGAAAAATGGATCAGAATAACGAGATGAAAGGTCTCGAGAAAAAGAAAGAGACAAAGGACGAGTTGGGTGAGTATATCACTGCATTGTCTAAAGGGGAATAAAATAGATGTGGCAAATTTTTAGATGTGGTAAAAGAGTCAAAACTAGGTGTGGTTTTTGACAGCATAGAGATGCGTATAGGTGTGTATTGTATATGTATATGCGTATATATGTTGTATACGTATATGCGTCTGTATATAATATACAATAACGTGTTGACACACGCAGCGGGTAGAGAGATAAGCCGGCCAGCGTCGTTGCATATGCACGTGGGGGCGGCAAAGACGAGCGGCTGCAGCCAGGGCAAATAGAAGTCAGAAAGAGAGAGATATAGAGGGTGTTTATAAAAAAAAAAAAAAAAGGTCTCGCTTCGTTCGCTCTCGTGTGTATATGTGTACGTACGTGTCGGCAGTAGATGAGATATAGATGAGATATAGATGAGATATTGAATTTAAATTCATGTACAAACAATAATGATGTTTGAAAAGGAAAGGATCGATCCGAATTAGATGAGAGAAAATAAATTCTTAAAAATAAATTACAGCTGAAGGAGATTTGATGAGCCTTTGGAAATATTTGAGAAAAATATTCAAATTAGATGTGAATCACAAAGGCCAAATGGTTGAGTTGGAAATTGTTGAAGAACAAGTTTTCATGAGAATCAGAGAAGTAGATGCGGAATACGAAACAGGTGAGTTGAAGAGTATTAACGGGATGTGATAGGGTAAACGAGAGGGTGTTTTTACCATTTTTTTTGTTTTACTCTGCATTTCGCGACGAAGGCACAGAATGGATTTTTGCAAAGGGCATTCGACGTATTATATGGTGAAGTATTGCCGTAAACGTATAAACGTATTGAAATCGAAAAAAAGTTCGTTTTCGTAAATTACGATCTGTAAAATAGGGTAAAAAAATGGCCGCTCGGGGCTCGACTCTCATATGCTGACCTTGTTATTCAAGTTCGCGTGGTATCCAGCACTGAAATGTATAGTTGCGTCTATTCTACGACCTCGCACAAAGCGAACGATCAGTTTATTTGTGAGTATTCCGTGAAAATGAAAGAATGAGAAGTAATGCTGCATTTCGTCGACTCCGACCGAGTAAAAGCGGTTTTTGACAGTTAGCGCGAGGGAAGAAAGAGACAGAAGACTGTGGGGCGAACTTCATACCGGTCAACATCGAACATGTTCAGTGTATCTAACTGTCAAAAACCGCTTTTACTCGGTCGGAGTCGACGAAATGCAGCATTACTTCTCATTCCTTCATTTTCACGGAATACTCACAAATAAACTGATCGTTCGCTTTGTGCGAGGTCGTAGAATTGACGCAACTATACATTTCAGTGCTGGATACCACGCGAACTTGAATAATAAGGTCAGCATATGAGAGTCGAGCCCCGAGCGGCCATTTTTTTACCCTATTTTACAGATCGTAATTTACGAAAACGAACTTTTTTTCGATTTCAATACGTTTATACGTTTACGGCAATACTCCACCATATAATACGTCGAATGCCCTTTGCAAAAATCCATTCTGTGCCTTCGTCGCGAAATGCAGAGTAAAACAAAAAAAATGGTAAAAACACCCTCTCGTTTACCCTATCACATCCCGTTAAGATGAGTCAATAAAAATAAAGTGCATATGTGCTTATAGGCTAGCATATAACACATAATAATAATTAAAAATGCACTGAAATAGATATCAAAATCAAATTAAAACTGAATTCAGATATCAAATAATACTGAGGGGTCAATCAGTGAATGTGTGCTTGTGTTCGGTATCACAGGATCTGTTTGACTGGGGATATTCATATGAGGGGTCTTGTGTTCGGATCCTTGTGTGATTGTTCCGTCCTGAGGCCAGTCGTACTTGTTGTTCGGTCAACTGGTGTCAGGATATTGTTCAATGGCAAAATGATAAATGAAATAAATACATGTATTGAATCCATTTACACAAATAAAAGTGCGATCGAGAAATACTGGGAAGAGTTGCTGAAATGGTATGAAAAGCAGATATTAAACGATCAGCCAACAATAATGCCAGAAACAACCTCAGAGACATGCTCGACTGTTGTCAAAGGAGATGAGACTGTAGATGAGATAGATGAGACTAGACGAGATGAGACGAGTGGCGAAATAGATGAGACTAGACGAGATGAGATGAGTGGCGATATAGATGAGACTAGACGAGACGAGATGAGAAAAATGGCAAAAACAGTTGAAGCAGTCACAAAGCCAATGATTAAAGATGTGATAATTCCACAAATCGACCCTCAGATGATACAAAAACTAACAGGTAAAACAAACATTCATCAAAATAATGATGATCATTCGATTCTTGAAAACCTCAAAAAGCAAGAAAAGAGAATGAATGACCTGATAGAATCTATGGGAAAAATCTGTGAATCAAACGCTGCAATTCTCAGTACGGTGGCAGAAGAGGTGACTGAAAATAGAAAAGAGAGAAAAGAAAGAAAGGAGCTGCATGAGATACTGGTGGCATTTAAAAATACTCAAGAGAAACAACTTGATTTGCTTGATAAAATTGCAGACAAATTATCAGATATTAGTAATTCAAAAAAGATGAGTAGAAGTAATGAGACAGTAAATTCTTCTGACAAGGGAATGGTAGAGATAGATCAATCAAAATTAAAAGAACAAGTATCTAATGTGGTTAAAGAGTGTCTCGATAATTTGAAGAAAGTTAACTCCAGTGACGATACTGAGACGTTAGCTAAAAAGTTGGAAAACACGGTAAAATTGCAAATAGTAGATGGAAATAGAGAAACAAAAAGAGACTACAAATTGAGAGTTGAGGGAAAGTTTGAATATTTTTATGACTATCTTACTTCAGAGTTGAGAATACGTAACTTGTTACATATGATTGATGAAAGTATAAAACACAATTATAGTAGGGAGCAAATTATAGATCAAAAACATAAAGTCCGTGATATCATGATTAATCGTATAGATGAGAAATATCATTCCAAAATAATAAAATTGCAAGACCCAATTGAGATAATAAAATTACTGAAAGAAATTAAGAAATGCGAAGTCAATGTAACGTCCTCTTATGTTAGAAAACAATTGTATTCTATTCGGTATGTAATCGGTAAAACCAGGGCTGTAGAATTCTGTGAAAAATTTGATGATATAATTAGGTCATATGAGAATGCTCCTGGAGCTACTCCTCTCTCAGATGATGAAAAAAGAGATGCATTTTACAATGCAGTTAAAATTGCGGTACCAGCTGTACAACAGTTGAACTACTTGCACAAATCATCTAAAGGTGAAAATATTAAGTTTGAAGAGTTGAAAAGAATTGTCATGCAAGATGAGGCAGAAAAGAAAGCTGAGGTTGGAGATGAGAATGAGATAAGAACAGCAAATGTCGCAAAAGTTGGGACAGATAGATGTTTTGGATGTGGTGATGTTGGGCATATTGCTAAAAATTGTCCCAATAAAGGGAAAGGAGACAGATGTTATAATTGTAAAAGGTTTAGTCATAGAGCACCAGAGTGTCCCGATAATGTCCCGAGATATGAGATGTAACATTGCATGTTACCACAGGCTCCTTACCCCTTAGACGACCTTAGCGGAGTGTCTGAGTTTGGTATGAATGATTAGGATGGCCCTGAGGCCTGGCAATAATTCCGAGAGACGACCGTGACCGACTAAGATCTGTAGTACCGATTATTTATTCTTTTGTTTTTCTTTACGCATTTTCTCTGGCATGTGGGAGACGAGGCCTAGATGAAGGCGACCAGTTACTCCAAAACCACGGAAACACACACGCACGACGCCTAATATCGACCAGAAGGATCCCTACCAACCAAGAACACCACCGGAGCTCTAAGAGGTAGTACTGGCCAGGCTACCTCCACCGCCGAAATAGAGGACACGGGGGGAATGCCGAGGGCATTCCGCAACGAGGGATAACGGTGGCGGAAGAGATTCCCGCCGCCTAGAAGAGCCTGCAACCCGTGTCCCTTGGATGAAATGAGCCGCAACAACCGGGGTTAAATTTGAATATTCGCGCGTAGCGAAACTAGGGATCTTTCGGTCGATGGGAAATCAATAGCCGATCGCCTAATATGTGCGCTAAGTACCGGCGCCATGCGGTCTACTCACTCTGCGTTAGACTAGCGTTGATAGCACATGTGTGACTAAATCTAGCGTCCGTAATTATTGGTAATCGATTGAGATCCTGTTTTTTTTTTGTTTTGCGTTCGAGCCCCGTGGGCAGTCAAAAAGATTAACTTTGTGTGAGGAGTGTGTGCGAGTCCGCCAGAATATCCCCGAGAGAATACCAGACCGAGGGATGGACTTTGTCCGCGAACGAGGGCAGTTTATCGCGTTGCTGGAAGACGGTAAGCGTTAGCCATTCTTACTCAGGATAATTCGTATCCGGCAACGGCTATCCGCCATCTTGCCATAGATCAAGCCACGAGGCTAATTAATATTCTTGGGATCGAATTAAGCCGATCTCCGAAGGGTAGGCCGTCACCAGTGTCCCTTTGCCTTAGATTTTGTAGTTCGAGTCTTTATATTTTGGAGTAATTATTCGCGTAATTAATAATTGAGTCAAGTGCGTACCTGTAGTACACGAGTACGACAGAGACAGAACGAGTCGGTCACTGTCGCTCTCTCTTCCTCCTGCGGGGAGAGACGTAGCTCGAGGCTTAGCCGAGAGTATTTGTTGTTCTTCGCGTTAGAATTTAGGGTTCATTACTTAACTTTCGTAGTTAATAAATTCAATAAATTATCCGCAGAGTTAGTTTAAATTAGTTGTAGGAAAATCTGTAAATAGTTGGTAAATAATAAGCTCTTCGGAGCGATACGATAACGAGGGACTTCGTCTCTCGGAGACGAGCTAATCGTCGTAGTACGACCTAAGACTGAGTAACTCATAATTAGTTATTATTTTATCGTTATTAATTAGTCATCAATTCGGCTCGTAGCCTATATTTAATAGATTAGTAATTTAGTTAGTATTGTCCAGCGAGGACTTGATTTGACGAGTTATATATTATTTTTTTGCATGACTTCTTTTTTATTTGTTATTGCTCTCCTACGTGGAAGCTAGTAGTTTAATTTTTATTGTAAAACCCGCCAAACGTGGCCAGGTCACTTATACACGACCTGTAGTCAATTTATACCCGCTGGGGAGTACCCCCGGGTACTAGTACTATTGTTTCTATTTTTTTTTTATACCATTTTTCTTGAATAAATTCTATTTTCTTTGTTAAATTCAAATTCACCGAGTCGTTAATACGCCCTGCTAATCCTTCAATTAATCCCGACCCCTCTCCGCGGTACTGACGCTAGCCGGCGCTCAAGTATCTGTAGTGTGTTCTTTTTTTATTAGTAGGATTTTCAGAAATTGGCGATTATAAGCCTGGCGCCCAGCATCTTTGTTTTATTATTAATTTTCAGTTGGCCAATTGTCGAGTGGACGGTTCTCAGACTAGCTTTCCGGTCTGGTCTGAGGACCAGGAAAAATCCACGTCGCAGAGAATACCAACAACTATTCTCGTGGTGGTGGTTCTAGACGAGTTTTCAAAAGAAAATTTGATGGCGAAAATGATTATCAGTATCAGCCAAAAAGGGGAAAATTTGGTGGCTGGAGAGGATCTAGTAATAGAGGAGGTAAATTCAACAACCATAACAACAACAGATATGAAAATAAAAATAAAAAGGAGAAATATACCGAGAAATCATCAAAAGGAGACAATAACAAAGGTGAGATAACAAATGTAATAAAAGACAATGTTGTTCCAATGGTCGTTGATAATGATAATTCATTGAATACTGAAGTGTTGTATATAGATGCGTTTAAGATGAGTCACAATACTTTTATTACCGAGTTTTTAGCAGACTCAGGTGCGACCGAACATATGACTAATACAAAGATTATATTTAAAAGCTTAAGGGGTTAGCCTAGTGTGACGAGCGTCGAAACAGACTAATTTTCAATAATTAATTACGGAAAAACTACCAATGCAATATTGACAATTTTTTAATACGATGTCATGTACACGTTCAAGAGTGCGTTCAACAAATTTTATTCAAAAAAATTTACAATTGTATGAGTTATACAGTACTCGTCAATTGAAGTGGGACAAGGTATTTTTTTCGGATTTTTTCGAAAATTGAACCGATTTCGGAAAATCAAAATTTCACATTCTATGAAATTTCATAACCCTTCGAATGAGACTAGTTTCATCCCGATCGATTAAGAATCGGCCGATTGCCAGAGGACTTCCTAGATTGGTGATAATCGGGGTTTCGGGAACACCCCGAAAAATATTAGTGGATGTTATCGTACCCTTTGGTACCTCATACCAATCGAAAGGGCAGCTCTTGAGATGCAAAAAACACCCCCGTTCGTCGCCGTCGGATAACTCGTCGAGAGGATATGCGTCCAGGAAGTTAGAATCGTTCATCGGTGATAACTCTGGAAAGCTTCGCTCGATTCCACTGAAATTTGTTGTGGAGTCGTTTTTTATTATGCCCTCAAATCTCACTTAAGTGTGGTTGCGCTAATTGTCCTCGCAGAGGAGACCCAGGTACTTCTTGAGCTCAAGGTTTCGTTTATCGACATTTTTCGCATTGAAATACTTTGAATCCAGGGCTAGAAGTTAGTGATTGTTAAAGGTGAAGTTTCAACGATTAAAATGCGTGGTCATACAATATCGCAGATGACCCCCATAAACAGCGGGAAGTTTATGAAAAACGAGAACGAAATCGTGTACCCGCGAGATTTCGATGCAGAGCTGCTCGCCGATGTTCACTTGTCTCGCTAAAGGGGAGGCCGCGACCATCCCTACTCATCTCTCTGATCAATGCGTTAGGCTTCATTGAAGCTTTTGTAAGAGTTTTCAATGATAAATAATTATCAATTCATAATTCGATGGACTAATACCATACGGGCGTAGGTGCCAAAAAAAAATTCGTATTTTTAAATATCAAAGGGATAGAGAAAAAAAATTTCTTCTTTCACTTACTTTATTTCCTTTCCTACTTATTTATTTATTTTAACATTATTATTATTATTATTTTATTATTTTTTATTATTATTTTATTTTATTTTATTTTATTTATTTATTTATTTTAACATTTTTCCTACTTATTTTTATATTTTTACATTAACTGGGTATCGATTTGTTAAATTCGTAATTTTTATGAGATACCTAAGTTCGAAGAAATGATAAATATTTTTCCAATAGTCAGTATTTCTAGGCAAATTCATCAGACTACCGATATGCTGGATTCGTAATTTTTACGAATTGCAAGCGTCGATGACAAAATTATTATGATTTTTCCCATCGTTAATGAATCTCACTAGACTTATCGGACGAATGGTTTGCTGCATTCGTTATTCTTACAAGATGCCTGGGTCACGCAAATTTTTTTTTGTTATCTTTGCGTTGGTCAGTGAATCTCGCTAAACCGACTGAGCGATCGACTTATCATACTAGTAATTTTTATTATCTGCACAAGCGGAGGAATGAATCATTTTTACCAATGGCGTTTCTGGTTGAATTGAATACGAGATCGATCTCGTACTACTGGTCAATTTGAATAATTCCTAACTATGAATGGAATGGAAAATTCAATTTTTTGATATTAAAAAATCGAAAAAAAAAAAAAAAAATAAATAAATAAGTAGGAAAGGAAATAAAGTAAGTGAAAGAAGAAATTTTTTTTCTCTATCCCTTTGATATTTAAAAATATTAATTTTTTTTGGCACCTACGCCCGTATGGTATTAGTCCATCGAATTATGAATTGATAATTATTTATCATTGAAAACTCTTACAAAAGCTTCAATGAAGCCTAACGCATTGATCAGAGAGATGAGTAGGGATGGTCGCGGCCTCCCCTTTAGCGAGACAAGTGAACATCGGCAAGCAACTCTGCATCGAAATCTCGCGGGTACACGATTTCGTTCTCGTTTTTCATAAACTTCCCGCTGTTTATGGGGGTCATCTGCGATATTGTATGACCACGCATTTTAATCGTTGAAACTTCACCTTTAACAATCACTAACTTCTAGCCCTGGATTCAAAGTATTTCAATGCGAAAAATGTCGATAAACGAAACCTTGCGCTCAAGAAGTACCTGGGTCTTCTCTGCGAGGACAATTAGCGCAACCACACTTAAGTGAGATTTGAGGGCATAATAAAAAACGACTCCACAACAAATTTCAGTGGAATCGAGCGAAGCGTTCCAGAGTTATCACCGATGAACGATTCTAACTTCCTGGACGCATATCCTCTCGACGAGTTATCCGACGGCGACGAACGGGGGTGTTTTTTGCATCTCAAGAGCTGCCCTTTCGATTGGTATGAGGTACCAAAGGGTACGATAACATCCACTAATATTTTTCAGGGTGTTCCCGAAACCCCGATTATCACCAATCTAGGAAGTCCTCTGGCAATCGGCCAATTCTTAATTGATCGGGATGAAACTAGTCTCATTCGAAGGGTTATGAAATTTCATAGAATGTGAAATTTTGATTTTCCGAAATCGGTTCAATTTTCGAAAAAATCCGAAAAAAATACCTTGTCCCACTTCAATTGACGAGTACTGTATCTCCTCGCGCGTTCCGGTGATTTCCGTCCGCGGCCGATCGGTGTACGTGATATCGCAAGTACCAGTGATCTGAAGAAAAAAACAAAAATATGCTCATCAACTACATTGTATTGGCTATTGGCGGACGGAGCTTTTTTTTTTTTCTTCTTTGGTGACGAAAAAAAAAATTCCTGAATTTTTTCGAAATTTTCGGCTGAAAAAAACGTGTTATTTTTATCAATAATTATTAAACAAAAAAGAAAAACAACAAAATCTTCCGTCCGCCGAAAAGTACTATTCTTTTGAATATGTGTATCAAATTTCAAATCGATTCATCAATTACAGCTTGAGATATCGTGTACACCGTTTTGAAAAACACAGTTTCGAGAAAAACGCGTTTAAAGTTCGAGCACGGGTTTTTAGAGTGAAAAAAAAAAAAAAAAAAAAAACTTTTTTTTTTCAAAAATCACAGTAGGCTAACCCCATAAATGAATCAAATTGCGAAGTAATCAAATGTGCAAATAAAAATGAGTCGGCAAACTTGAAAACGGAGGGAGTAGGAACCGTTGAGATTAGGTCACAGAAAGGTGAAATGTTTGAAATTGATAAAGTCATACTTGCTGAAGCACTAATAGAAAATTTATTGTCATTAAGAAGATTTGCTGAGATGGCTCTCGCTATTTATTTAGATAGTAAAAAGATTAATATTTTTGACCCTATTTCTAAGGAAATGTTCATTTCCGGAGTTTATAAGAAACCTTTTTGGGTGATTGAATTAGAAATAAATAAAAGTAACTCTAATGATGAAAAGTCATCGACAATAGTAAACAGAAAAATGATAGCAAACATAGCTGATGGAGAATCAGTTGGGAGAAGGTATATTACACGTAGTATAGTAGCTAAAGAGAAAGCTCAAGAAAATTCTGGTGATCAGAAAAGTAGTGATCAAAATGAAAATGTAGAGAAAATGATAATAGATGAGGTGATAGATGAGAAAACTGGTATTGACAAAGATGTGAAATTAGATGAGAATATAAATACTGATAAAAACACCAATAAAAGAAATTTGATATATGAACAATCGAATTTTGATGTTACAATTCGAGAATTTCATGATGTAGACGAATTACCAATGGAGGAATTGACGGATAACGACATAGATTCATTTCATAAAAATAAAAGATTTTCTGAAAACAACAATGCTATGTTATGGCATGTGAGATTTGGACATGCATCAATTAGTTATTTGAGAGCTTTACAATTGAAATTCCCTGAAAATAAAGATTTGAATAATGCTATTTTCGACAAATCAATTTTAGATTGTGAGGTGTGTCAAATTTCTAAATTCAACAAATTGCCTTTTACTTCAGTGCGTAGACGAGCTACAATGCCATTGCAAATAATTCATGCAGATGTCATGGGTCCGATATCCCCAGCTACTTATCCTAAAGGGTATAGATTTATCTCAGTATTTATAGATGACTATTCTAGACTGGCTATGGCATATCCAATGAGAATGAAGAGTGATACGGGAAAATGTTTTGAGAGATTTGTGAAAAGTGGACGTAACTTGCTTGGTTCTGATGCTAAAGTCTGTTACTTGCGGTCTGATCAAGGTACAGAATTCACTGGGGGTTATACTGTAGAAGTGTTAAATAAATTAGGTGCGGAATTACAATTAGCGTGTCCCGATACACCCGAACAAAACGGAGTATCTGAAAGATTTAACCAAACTATCCAAAAGAAAGTTAGAAGTTACATATATGATTCGAAAATACCTGAAAGTTTATGGGATTTAGCTCTGGCAGCATCTGTGTATGCTTACAATCGTACTCCACATAAATCGAACAATATGATAACTCCTTTGGAAAAATTTACCCCTGATCATAGTTTCGATGTAAAACAGATTAAAAGATTTGGATGTTTAGCATATGTGAAAGTACAAAGAAAAACAGGTCCTAAATTTAGAGCTGTAGGTAGACGAGTAATTTTTGTGGGATATACCCCTACGGGATATCAATTTCTGAAACCAGAGAATGGAAAGTATTATGAGAGTAGAGATGTAAGATTTAATGAGAAATTAGTCTATGGAGATAAGTATAAGAAAAATAATATTAAAGATTTTCCTCAAACAGAGGAGAAAATTAACAAAGAAAAATGGTTTGTTGTATTTGACGAAGAGAATAGTGAGTCAGATGAAAATTTAAAACCGGAGGGAGAAAGTAAACGAAAAAGAGGTAGACCAAAGAAAATTCAAATCGTTGAGTCAAAAGTAAACAATGAAATAACACACAATGTAGATGAGCCTATAAACGATACTAGCTTTTCTAGTTTGAAAATAAATGATAATCTTAAAGCTAAAGTATTTTTCTCATCAATTACAAATGATAGAGATGAGAATGAGGTGAATCAAAGTGATGAGGTTCTTGAATTGAATGATGAGGTTTCTCATGCCTTATTGGCAGAAATAAATGCAGATCAGATAAATGCAGTCAATTATAGGGAAGCAATGCAATCAAAAGATAAGAAATTTTGGCAAACAGCTATTGATGAAGAATTAAAATCCATGAAAAGAAACGATGTCTGGACGGTTGTAAAACGACCGACAAAGATGAGTAATGGTAAAAAGGCCAACATTATTGATTCTAGATGGGTATTGAAAACAAAACGAGAAGTAGATGATAATAAAAGATTCAAAGCTAGATTAGTTATTCGAGGTTGTAAAGATTTGAATATATACCAATTAAGTGAGACTTATGCTCCCGTGTCAAGGTTACCCCTGATTCGTGCAGTGATGGCGATAATAAATAAATATAATCTAGAGGTATGTCAATTAGATGTGAAGACAGCCTTTTTAAATGGTGTCATAGATGAGGAAATATATATGGAAATACCAGAGGGTACTTCCTATACAGACACTGAAAGAATGGACTCGGTGTGTAAACTGAATCGGGCTCTCTATGGGCTGCGAATTAGTCCAAAACGATGGAATATTAGATTTACTGAAGGAGCTTTGAAAATGGGTTTGAAGAATTCAGATTTAGAGCCGTGCTTATTTGTATGGAGAGAAGGACATAAATTCCTGATTTTGATCTCGTATGTAGATGACATTTTGATAGCTAGTAACGATCCAATAAAATTAAATGAAGTTAAAATTAATTTGAGCAAAGAATTTGAAATGAAAATTATAGGTGAGCCAAGAAAGTTTTTAAGTATATCTATTAGACGAGATAGAGAAAAGAAAATCATTGAATTAACTCAGGAAAAATATACAGATAAAATATTGAAAAGATTTGGTTTTGATAAGTCGCATCCTCAAAAGACTCCAATGCAAACTATTCAAGTTAATAACCGAGAAAGAAAGATGAGAGAGACGGAGTGTAAAGATGAGAAATTAGAAGAGGCTAGAACAAAAGAGAATATACCCTACAGAGAAGCGGTTGGAAGTTTATTATATCTGGCTGGAGCAACCAGACCAGACATTACATATTCTGTAAACGTATTGAGTAGACATCAATTAAACCCAACAGAAAATGACTGGAAAATGGTAAAAAGAGTTTTTCGGTACCTAAAAGGAACGAAATCACTAGGTCTAAAATATACCGGTGAGACAAGTGATGTTCAGGGATATTCAGATGCAAGCTTTGGAGATTGTAAAAATTCATTAACGACTTGCGGGTTTTTGATAAGACTATTTGGAGATGTAGTAACTTGGCGAACTCATAAACAACCCTATGTAGCATTGTCTACTTGTCAGGCTGAGTACGTTGCGATGAGTGAAGCAGGTCAAGAGATGTGTTCTTTGTATAATTCCTTGCGATTAATGTTAACTGATCCAATACTTCCTATGACACTGTGGTGTGATAATAAAGCAGCAATAGCTAGCACAGAGACGAGTGGAGGAAATAAGCTCAGGCATATGGTTGGGATGAGAGAACATTATATTAAAGAATGTGTTCAAAATAAATTAATAATAGTTAAATGGATCAGATCAAAAGAACAGTTGGCAGACATATTTACAAAATCATTGTCCTTCGAATTACATAAATGTCTGGTGGAAAAGATTTTGAATACTAAATATTAATTTTGTATTTTATAATGTGTTCTACAGGCACTAAATAAAAGATGAGTATAGATGAGACAAAACTATCAAAGAGAAGAACAATTGGAGGAAAAGCAACTGTATCCGGGAGGGAGTGTTAGAAATATACGTCTACAGCTGCGTTCCCCTAGCGGGCAGTAAGGGAGACTATATTCAAACCCTTCGGTTCGCGGTGGTTCAAATAAACCACTTAGCCCACTTGCCTAAAGATATAGACGAGACTACACGTGCATATAAGACGTGTGTTAAGAAGAGAATAAATACATATATTAAATAATATAATTTCTTGTTTAATTACTGTTCCCATCTCGTCCTCATATCCAACAATTTACCATTTTTGAAAAATTAGCAATTTAGCCTTTCGCATTACTGATTTTTTGAATAATTAGCAAATTATTAATTGACTTTCCAATAAGTAACATTTTAAAATAATCTGTTATTCGTTCTCGACCAATTGATCGAAGGTTTGATTATCAATTGTTTGGATATTTGAAGATTTGCTTCTACCTAATTGATGAATTCTTTGAAAGTGGGATATTTGACAAAAGCAATTTACCACTCACCTTATAATTTCAAATTGCATAATTCAAATTACAGATATTCGGAATATTGATAATTATTAATGGTGGAAATATTATTAATAAATCATAAATAATTGTTTACTCAAGCAATATTGATCAGAAAAATAATTTCAATTCTGTAAAACTATATTTCCGACTTGGAAAATAATTGATGATATATAACCAAAATGTCACTGAAATTATCATTTCTGCCGATCTCTGCCCTGGAGTGTGTAGTTTGTAGATTTTTTCGTCGGAGGAGGTCAGAAGAAGAAGGAACTCAAAACGATTTTTTTGATTTTCGACGTTTCGGCTTGGCCCAGCCAGCCATCTTCAGGCTACAATTTATTGAAATAATAGCTATATTTATTTACATAATTGATTTTAACATTTGATATTGAAACACCACGTGCATGTGGCCATGACTAGTTTCGTTTTTACTCTTAAGTTTAAATAAATAACATTATATGTATAGAAACAGTACTTTACGTGATAATATAATAAGTTCGTATATTTGAGCGAACAATTTATTATCTATTAGTTATTACTTACATTTTAATGACTATCCTTGCGCGCAAGATGTTAGCAGTTCGGCGATCTCGGAGGAAGTGAGGAAGTGAGTCGAAAATCAAAAAAATCGTTTTGAGTTCCTACTTCTTCTGACCTCCTCCGACGAAAAAATCTACAAACTACACACTCCAGGGTCACGAAAAATATACCTTGACGACAATATCGAAGAAGATGAAATTCGTTCGAAGGCTACAAGTAATGAATGGACAAAATGAGGAGAAGGCATTCTGAATTTTGCAAAAATCAAAAGTATTGACGAGGGTGATCGCACAAATGCTCACTGTTTCGAAAAGTTTTCAGATTATCTTCTTAAAGATATCACTTTACATCCACTATGGACTAATATACGTGCACATCAATACAGGTATGATAGAGATACTGCATTAAGTGCTCCAGTCGAGGGAGAGTTTAACAAAATCAAAAATTAATTTATTCAAGCCGAAGGAGTTACCAATGCGCGTTGACTTTTTTTTATCGAAAAACATTCATATTACCTACTAGGTTAAGCACTTATTGTCAACGCCGCATTAAATGGTTCGACGAAGATTCAATCTCGAATGGAGATGCTTCAAATAATCGCTTATTGATGGATGAGGTTGCTATCCATGAAGGTAGCCAAAAAGAAACCGAATGCCCAGCGTGTGCTAATAACCAACCGCCGGAAGGTGAAAATTCATGCATGTATTGTAAAAAAGCAGTACATGCTTTGGATGAATGTTCACAACCTGTCGGCGAGGAAGGATATGGACAAGAAAGAATTTGCTTTCAATGTTCGCAAAATAAAGTAGGTAATATGGGCAAACGAAATCTTGCGAAAATATTGAGTGATGAGACGATTGATAAAGGTAGCCGTATAAAATTGATTCGTTCCGATGAAGCTGCCAAAGAAATTGTTCCTGCCAATTTTATTCCTACACCAAAATATCTCGTTGGAATTGACGATGTACCTGCAAAGAGTGCGAATGAATTTTGTCAAGACGTAGATTGTAAAGGATGTGCTGATAAACTTGGTCCACGTGATCGTGACGTATGTTTAATATGTAACGAGGCGGTCCATAATAAGAAAAATTGTTCGGAACCCTACGGAAATGATGAAGAGGGAATAAGAAGAATTTGTCGTATCTGCTTGATGCACGAAAACGCAAAAAGTATCCTTGCTTTAAACGAAGGAGATAATTGGAGGAACTTGGCACATGAAAACGAAAAGAGTGAACAAAATCTCACGAGGAAAGTCGCATCCGGTACTAGAATAAACACAAATTAATATTTAGAATTTACTATTTCGACGTTTTTCCTTGTTAAGGACCCACGTATACTCAACTTATTCTTTAATGCAGAAGCATTAAATCATGTTAAACAGTACAATTAGGTAACATTTCATACATCTCGATTGTGATATGGGATAATGAAAAAAAAAAAAATTCTGCGTTCACTCTTGACGATAAATAATTTTTTTTTGTGTTCATTTCTTGTTGTTCTAATAATTCGTGATTCATTTCGTATGGAGTATTCTGGAACACTTTTTTAAACTATACCGTTATTATTATTGTTATTATTGTTATTATTATTATCTTCATGACAGGCAATACATTTGTCGATTCCAGTGTTGAAGAATGGTAATAATCGTGACACTGGACGACAAATTATTAATGAGAAAAGGGTGTCAATAGAAAATACCTGTGCGTTTGATAGTATTTTTCAGTTAACACTAGCAGCCTCATATGATTTTGTTGAAGTGTTAGAAATCGTGAATACCTATACCTATTGTAACTTCTTGCATATGTTTCGCGGTAGAAGGTTCGTGAAATTATGCGAGTTCGCGTGTGTTCTTTGTCACGGGTATGATCTTTGGAGCTCCTTTTAGGAAAAATGTGAAAAACCTTTTGTTCCCTAATACAGACTCGGGTAGACACGTAATGGTCTAACGAAGCTGCTTCCCTAATTCGGACTTGGGATCACTTAATCTCACAGACTCGGGTAGATGCGTATTGATCTATCAGAGCTGATATCGATATAAGTCACCGAAGCTGGTGTTACAGACTTGGGTTAGCCTAACTGCACAGACTCGGATAGATGCGTAATGATCTAACAGAGCTGGCATTTAGTTTAGCCAACGAAAGCTGCCTCCTACGCTAGCTAGCTAATCACAATTTTAATTCTAATGATTTTACTCTAAAAGAATTTATGATAATTAAGTAAAGAAATAAGACACAAAATAGAAGGCAAGGATTCGATTATATAACAGTTTTATATTATATTCTGCGTAGCTGATATCATTTACAGTTTTTACAAGAAATGATAGTAAACTAAAAATGTTGATTTTAATAATAAAATGATAAATCCTAATTCTATTTCTTATTTCTATGCTTTGTTTCTGTTTCTTTTTCTTTTTATTTGATATTTCTAGCTGCTGCTTTAGCTAACTGAGTTTATTTGAGGTTATGCTTTTCTTTTCTGATTCTAGCTGCTGCTCTAGCTAACTGAATTTATTTTAGGTTATGTTTGATTTTATTCTAGCTGCTGCTTTAGCTAACTGAATTCATATTCTTTTTATTTTACTCTAGCTGCTATTCTAGCTACTGATTTGAGGTTATGTGAAAGTGATTTTAATTCTACCGAATTATTCTTATAACGCGTATGAGTCGATTGACTGCTTTAGTACGAATCGCTGGCTACTGCTTCAGCGTGCCGGCTTATATACTACTTGTGATGTCACGTCAGGGTCTTCTGATCGGCGATCGGCGCGTGGGTATCTGCGCGGTAGTATGGTCGTTATTCGGTCGCTCTGCTTGCTGGCAAGTCCGAACACGTTACACTATGCATTTTCAATTGTATTTTTGTGGTCAATTACAATTTTTCATCACTCGAGCAATCACTCTGAGACAGTTTTTTGATCCTTTTATACCGAGAATATGAAATACACGGCAAAAGAACAGCTTTTTAGATTTTGAGTTCAATTTTAATCGGTTCACTGGCGGACCCGAAATCAACGTTTTGTGCCAAAACTGGTCAAAGGAAATAATTTCGTATTCAACATCAGGGTGGCCACTCAAAACCTTGGAAAAAATTCCCGGTTAATTCTCGGCTTTTCCCGGTTGAAAATAAATTATTTCCAGGTCATTATTGAAAATATTTTTTCGTTTGAAACATCTGCTTTATTACTTTTTCGTAATAAGAGATGAATTTATACTATAAAAATTGACGACAAATAATAAAACAGGTCAGAAAGTCTGTAATCGGAACTATAATTAAATAAGTGTGTGATAAATAAGATGGGCTCTATACGATTTCATAATATATTTTTATTAAACACAAGTTGAACTTTACAACATTTTTCAACGCATATTCATGAATAAATCAAATATTAGGGTATGCTTTGTACTAAGTTATTCTTTGGTGTAAGTATACAAAATACCTATGAACTAAACAGTTCCACTTAAATTAAAGCATTGCTTTCACATGGTTTTAAAAGTACTGTAATAACTAGAAATTAGGAACTTTTCGCACAATACTATTCTAATTAAATAAAATTTTCAGCTGATCCGGTTTTCACTTAAGACGTAAGAGCTTTAATTTCATCCTCAAGTTTGCCTGCTTCCTTGCGTGCATCTTCAAGCACCTGAGATTTCTTAGCTACTAGTTCTTTTACTTTTGCATTCGTTCTTTTTTGCTTATTCTTATCTTCAGTTTCAGTGGCTCTAAGTTCTTTCTTTTTTTTCAAAGCTTCAAAATACAGCGAATGTGCGTTCCGCCCTGCAAGAATTAAACTTTTAGTAATCAATACATCCTGAATGCCACCTAAAGCTAATACAGAGTCATAGATTGTTCTATGAGCGATAAGAGTTTCCCCCTCCATATTATCGAGAATGCATTCTTTGTTTATCGAAAACCCTCTTTCAACATTTGCGTTACCATGTGACAAAATTAGTACGGTTTTGACAACGTTTTTTAAATCACTAAAATCGTCAACACTATTGTTTAACAACTTGACCCAGAAGTGATCCAAACGTTCCTTTTGCCTATTGAATTTGGACATTTCTTTGATTGCACTTGAATCTGAACAGATCAGTTTATATTGACGCATCGCTTTATCAGCGGTATTGCTGCTAATCCAATTATTTTCATGTAATATACTCAAAAGTTTTTTCATTCTTTCCCTTCCAACAGATCCTTCATCACGAACAGCAACTGCAGGATCTAAGCATGTAATGGCTTCGCATAATTTATACTTTATTGGCGAGCGTTCCATAATTTTAGTAACAAACTTCTGCAACGCTTTTTTGCAGTCCTGGCGAAATCGCGCGATCTCTACATCCTTTAAACCTTTGATTTTTCTAATCTCTGTCGAACTTTCAAATCCAATTTCAATACGTGTTGCTGAAAGAAGATTTTCTTCTTTTTGAACATCAGTAGACGATTTAATGGCAGATGATTTTACGAACCGCTCCATGACTGACTGTACTATCGAGTTCAAGGCGGAGTACAAGAACGGTGCAAGTGGCTGATCTGATTGGAATTCACGAAGAAAAGGTTCCGATTTTCCTGCGAGAGTTTTGAAAAAAGCGAGTTTTGGTCCAAGCATAGGATCCTTTATGAGTTCTTCAACAATCAAATAACTAGCTGACACTGGTCTGACTTTATCTCTTTGTAAGCAGCTGATAAATTTTTTTAGAAGAGGAAGCATATCAATTGCTCTCTGCGCCACAGGAATATTTTCCAGCCAACGGATAGCGCAAAACTTTGAAGGAAACAGACAGGACCCTGTATAAAAGCTGTATAATGCGCGTCTTGCCGGAACGTCTTTAAAAATATTATATAGCGCTCTCAGAAACTCTACAATTTTCCGCTGTGTAACAGTCATAGCACCTTTGAAGGCATTGTGACAAGTATGGATACCACAGCTTCCAAGATCTAAAATAATAGTATCGTACTCATTCTCTTTCAGAAATCTTTTCAGATCTTTAAAAAATTTATGATTGACGTTCGGACCGTCCATTGAAACTTGAAGTACTTTTTTTAAATTCAATGGAGCTACAGTTTCGTGGAATGCTTTTAAAAGATCCGAAGCCTTACAACTACCCAAGAAGGCTGAAGAGAAATAACGTGTACATACTTGGTTCATTTCATTGTCCCAATACCGCACATTAATGTCCATTTGTTGTCGCTGACATACTTTATTGAGCGATTCATCAAATCCTATCACTAATTGCGGGCATATTTCCAAAATCTCAATCAGCTCTTTTTTCAAATAAGGTGCTAGACCATACAGCAGAAAGTAACTGACTTTGGTTCTTTGCAGTTTTATCTTTAAAGCTATTTCGCTGTCAGGAAACATTAAACAAAAGAGAGCCACGTCTTTTCCAACAGTCCTCATCGATTTGTGAGTCATTACGCACTGCAAGCTCCATAAAATTTCCGCTCTAGTTACTTGATCATTAATAAGAAATTTGCCCAATCCTCGAGATTCTGAGAATGATGGCTTGGAGAATCCTTTCATCACCATTGGTACGATATCAGCAGAAGTAGGTTGACTGTTTGATACTGCAGACACAGGTGTAGGCGTAGATGAAGTCGTAGACGTAGATGGATTCTCAGACAAAGTAGTAGATGGACGCACGAAGAATGCATCAACTAGTGCAGATTTTTTCACAGCTGCAGCTGCTTTCTCATGCTTCTTACCACGCACGTGACTCACGAGAGCTTGACGTCCCATGCTGCTGATAGATATTGTCGAGTTGCACAGATTGCAATAAGCACTTGACAGATGACTCATTAGTTTCGCTCGAACCTCCTTAATAAAACACATATTAATAAAATTTTATTAAATACTAATAAAATTTTATTTATGACTAAACTTTCGTTTATTTTCCGGCAATCGAAATTATGAATATGTAATTGAATTCACTTGTTTATAATCAATATTTATTAATATGAAGTACTGGATCGAAGGAAATCCAAATACTTTTTTTTATTAATGGTAAATAAATCTTTCTCTCAGTGTATGAACATTATTTACTTCTATAAAATTCTTCAAATTTGCTTCTGAAGACGTTTATTCTATTACGCCTTAAGGTGAAGTGAAACGTTTCAAGGCCACGGCCGGGTGCCTTGCACCGCGGTAAAACAGAACTACCGAACGTTTGGTACATCTGTCCACCGCTAGATTATTTGCAAATATATTGACTGCAATTTCGATACAGGCTGTGATCTCGACTAAATGTCGATACGGGTTGTGATCTCAACTGAATGTCGGTTTTTTAGTTATGAGTAACGGAGAATCGTCAATTCTCAGCCATTTCTCCATCAAATGACGTGGGATTAGGCTCAAAGTGTGTGGTTTTTCATTGCGGAGTGGTTAATTATCGGGAAAATGCGACTATCTACGGCAACAGTGAATAATGTCGCGATTTATGTGGTCGGTACGTCAATCTGTAAAAATTCTTGCCAAATTTTGGAAAAGTGAAATAATCAGCCACTTCCTGCCACAATTATGTGTAATCCCTCAAAGTTTCATCGCGATTGATTCAGTTGTTCAGGAGAATTCGCGATTCCCGTTTTCGAGGTTCTGACAAACGTTTCACTTCACCTTAATACGTGAAAGATGTTTTTATCTGTTATGAGAGAGTACATTTGTATAAATATTTGATAATATTTGAATATTCACAAAAAACATAATACCTACCTGGATAAGTGATTTTACCTTCAAATCCATGTTATTTAGCGGCAATAAAAAGAGGTAATTTAAGCCTTGCTGCTGATCATAATCATACGAAGTCCTGTAGTGCAGGTAATTTTTTAATAATTTAAAACCCTTTGGAAAGGGCGAAGACACAGAAATTTGAAATTATCCCGATATTTGACACACCAATATACAAGAATTACATGGGTATAATGTTATTCCAACTCAAACACCACTAGCAGCGCTTTCGGTAATACTGACGTTGTTCTGCTCTTTGAATAAAATCGGCCGCTACGACATCTAAGTAATGCCGTGGCTGCGAAGCCGCCGCTGCATCATTCTTACTTTGTCTTACATGCTACAGGTTTTGGTCGCGACGTTTGAAGGAATATATTGGTTTTTCGAATTTGAGATCTGCGATCCCGATTGAAAACGATTGTATATAATTAGGGGAGGGTGGGGCAAAATGGACCGGCGGGGCAAAATATATCGAAGAATTCAAAAAAATTGAAAGCACTTTTGAAAGATTCTTCAAACAATTTCCACGACACCGAGATTCGACATTCTTAATCAACAGTTGTCTGATGAACCCCATGAAAAAAATCAGTAATCGGATTGTATTTCGGGCCCTACGTAATGATTTTAATTTTTTGATTCAATATTCATTTGTTCTCTGATTTTCTTATGAACAATTTATCCGAGTGGAATCATTCACAACTTTTTATGTGTGAATGAAAATTACCGGTATTTTATAGATACGCGCCCGTAGGTGAGTGAAAAAAAAGTTACAAGCGATTTACAGCGTAGCGGAAGATTCGAGCTCACGAACAAAGTACCGGATTATCGTTGTTTAAACAAATTATTCCGATCATTTATTCATTTAAATAATAGTAGGTTGATGAATATCAAGTTTGGTCGTTTGCACACCCTAGGAAAAAAAGTTACAAGCGATTTACAGCGTAGCGAAAGATTCGAGCTCAAAAACAAAGTACCGGATTATCGTTGTTTAAACAAATTATTCCGATCATTTATTCATTTCGGCGATAAAAAGTGGACGAATATCAAGTTTGGTCGTTTGCACACCCTAGGAAAAAAAGTTACAAGCGATTTACAGCGTAGCGGAAGATTCGAGCTCAAGAACAAAGTACCGGATTATCGTTGTTTAAACAAATTATTCCGAACATTTATTCATTTCGGCGATAAAAAGTGGACGAATATCAAGTTTGGTCGTTGGCACACCCTAGGAAAAAAAGTTACAAGCGATTTACAGTGTAGCGGAAGATTCGAGCTCAAGAACAAAGTACCGGATTATCGTTGTTTAAATAAATTATTCCGATCATTTATTCATTTCGGCGATAAAAAGTGGACGAATATCAAGTTTGGTCATTTGCACACCCTAGGAAAAAAAGTTACAAGCGATTTACAGCATAGCGGAAGATTCGAGCTCACGAACAAAGTACCGGATTATCGTTGTTTAAACAAATTATTCCGATCATTTATTCATTTAAATAATAGTAGGTTGACGAATATCAAGTTTGGTCGTTTGCACACCATAGGAAAAAAAGTTACAAGCGATTCATAGCGTAGCGGAAGATTCGAGCTTAAGAACAAAGTACCGGATTATCGTTGTTTAAACAAATTATTCCGATCATTTATTCATTTCGGCGATAAAAAGTGGACGAATATCAAGTTTGGTCGTTTGCACACCCTCAATTAAGTCTTTTCGATGTCATTCGACGATCGTTAGAGAGGTCATTTCCGTAGCGTGGGAGAACCGCTGCGCGCGGGACGCGCGCGCTTATTTTCTGCTGGCTATCTTCTGCTAACTTCCACTTCATCCAGCATTACATAATCTTCCACTCCTAGACGTATAAGAATCGAATCTTGAATCGAGAATATTAGTCCTCAATGAATAATATTCTACTAAGATGAGTGTCTCAGTTAAGGGAAGACCCTAGTGAAACTGAAAACTTTTACATTTTTCATACGATCGAAATTATTTATAGATCATGTGAAAGTGTACTCCAAAACTAAGAAAATCACACCTTGAGCTTCAAGATTACTTAAGAAATGTAGAAGTTACGCAACATTCAATGGTAAAAACGTACTGAACTTCAAAATGCTTCTTGCGTCTGAGTTTTAATCGCATCATATTCCCCTTCGTCTGAGGTCTTTAGCAAACTGAGGCGAAGAAAGTGAGGGATCGGATTTGAGATTGGATCACTTGTTTCATTTTGAGAGAATTTATTATTTTTTATTTCAAATTTTTAGCATTTTGCATGTTATTCAAATCTGAAAAAAAAGTTTCTTTTACAATAGAATGAAACCGATCCCTCATTTTGTGCATAAGGTATATGTGAATCTTCACTGCGAAGGAGAATTTGATCGGAGCAAAACTCAGACGCAAGAAGCATTTAGCGTAGCTGAAAAGATAGTTCTGAGTAAATGGCATTTTAGTGAAAACTGGTATAAGTTAATTAAATTCTCCAGAATATATGGCACAGAATGATTGGAACGGTCACATCATTAAACTTTATGTTCAACGTATCTCAGATTCTCTATTTCTGCTGCGGTGGCATCTCGGACCGCGAATCTTCTTCACCCTGCATCTGTAGATTCACCGTCCCAAAATAGATAATCAAAATAGGAATTGAATTAGCTATTGCGGTTGCCAGAAAAACTTGGCACTGATCTATAACACTCGTTTATCTCTGGCTGTTGCCTTAGAACAGTAACTCACGCATCGCCCAACAGCGCTCACTGCTGCCGCTCATTTTGAATAGAGCTTTGTTTGAGCAGTTACACCAGATATGCTGCGGAAGAAGGCTTCCGCTGACATTCTGAGCTCTTCTATGGCTAATCTCTCATGAAAAGATATTAGTTTTTCAATTATTAAGAATTTTTGATCTAGCGACTGCCAATTTTTAGCGTGGCGTTGATGGTTTCCTTCATTTCAGGGACATTAGTTATCTTTCACATAATTGTTGTCCTACAGAAATTGGATTTAGAACCAAGAAAATATGTTCATGAAGAAATTTTATATTTTGAGCGCTCCAGCTTTTTATTGCATTTTGGAGTCCTGCAGTACCCATACCCATACATGGGTATGTATAGTTTATACTTTGACTTTATATCTTATGAAACTCACTTTCAATAGTATTTTCAATAATTTCATGAAATTCTAGAAGTTCATTGTGGAAGAGCAAAAAAAAATTATTTTTTTTTATAAATTTTTTTTATAAAATTAGCTGCCCGTAAACTAGAAAAAATCGGAGGGCCTTAAATATTTGTCACAAGGTGGAGTTAAGTTTGCAACTTCCACCCGACAAACAAATTTTCACACGTAAAATCGACGTTTTTGTACCGGCGAGCAAAAAAAGTCGGTCGCGGGCAACAAAAGTTCTTTTTAGCCCGCTACCGACTTTCAGCGGGCAATAATAAACTTTTTTTGCCCGCTACTTTTAGCGGGCAATAATGAACTTTTTTTGCCCGCTGCTGACTTTTTTGCGCACTACCGATTTTTTCCCCGCTTCCTTAAAATCGCTCAAAAACGCTAAAATCGTGATGTCACAAAAAATATGGTGTGCACCAAGGGCTAAGTGGGCTTTTTGACCTCGTGTGGTTGCAGTACTCGTCTTCGGCTCGCAGACGCACTCGTCTTCGACTCGTGCTACCTCGCCTCTGGCTTGTACTGCAAACCCCACACTCGGTCTAAAAAAGCCCACTTTACGCCCTTGGTACACAATATACTATTGCGGCCACAATTCGAAAATGCAAAGTCAATCCCGGGTATGCAAAAAAAAAAAAAAAAATTGTTTCGTCCCTGGCACTAATGGTGTTATGAGCAGCAAAATATTCTCTTATGCGACAGAGTCAGAGGTCCATAAAATTTGAAAAAAACCGGCAACTCTGGCCAATAATCATCAATAGGTAGTTGAAATACCAGGAAATATTACCTTAATAAAACCTTTTTCTTGAGAATTAAACTTCAGTCTATCATTTATTACAATTCCTGACATGATATGTGAATCTCAAACTGCCGGACAATATTTTTCAAGCTTATTCAACAAGGTAGGGAATCAACCATGCGTTGCGTATCGTAATACGGATTGTGTTTAACATTCATACCGCCATATTCTAGTATATGGCTGAAAAATTCTACAGTTCCATGTAAACTCTTACTTGTAACTTGTGAACTACTGTTCGGCCCATCATGAAACTTACAGACAATCTTTGGTATTGAAGAAGACATGCTATGTAAAAATTTCAGCCAATTCGATCAGGGCACTTTTTTGTTACAAGAGATTTTCGAAGATTTTTCATCAAAACTACACTTTAATGGGGCATAAAAAATCACAAACAATTACTTTCAGAAATTTCATAGAAAGATGTGAAACTTTTGTGTTAGAACTTTTTCCATATGACATCTGGATTTCAAGCTATGTTAACTTGAAAAATCGCGAAATCGTTAAAAGCTGATTATTCGACAAGCTGTGGTGAAAAAATGTTTGGTCAGAAAAATCTGAAAAAATTCAGAGTTGATGCTTTCAATACAAACTTCAATAGGGTAAAAGGGCGAAAACATCAAAAGTGGTCAGGGAAATAATCTCGTTTTTTCGTTCGATTTGACGTGGAATCCCCCATATATATATATGGGGAATTCCACGTCAGAGCAGCAAACCAAAACCCTCACTATTTTAGATTGACTTAATTATCATATATGATGCTTGTTAGGGTTCAAAATGATTAAATTATTTTTTTCAATTTTTTTATCATTCATCATTCTTTCACAATAAGGCAAAATAGTTATTTTCGTACCATGGGCGTAAAGTACAACTTTACGCCCGCGGGTGATCGAACGCGCCAGAAGGCCGGCGTAGCCGGCCCGAGGGTCGCGCGATCATCCCAAGGTCGTGAAGTTGTACGCCCACGGTGCGAACATTATTTTTCGTCATGGTGGTGTTACGTGCGCAACTTTCAGTATACCTAAATCTCTAAAAATCTTTTTCATTAATTCACTAATTTCATTAATTCTCTCTTTCTGTTATAATTAATTCTTTCATTCTCCTATCATATTTTTGAAACCGAATAAATATTAATTTCATTTCTAAACAGCGAGCAGTAGAGCTCTCGTTTACTTCAAAACGTGATTTAGAGCCCAAGAGCGAGTCGCAGTAGAAACATAATATTAAATTGTAACTAATATTTATTCCTTCTTGAAATGGCTTATAAGTCACGTAGGTGCCGATGAGAGCGAAGCAGCGCTGGAGCACCCAGTATTGCTGACCCCTCATCATCACACTACCTTATTAGTACGTAAATTAGTTTCTATCTCTCTCTCTCCTTTCAGAAGAATAGGGAGAACTAAGTTAATATGAGTAAGACTATATGTGAGGTATGGAGTAACATGGGACCGCATAACGTCACCAGGCCCCCGCTCCTGCGCCTAACTGCAAGTACATTGTTGCAACCGCGTGCACCTCGTCGCCTTTGAACTTGAACTAGTGTCTTTCATCTGGTAAATCGCGAAGTGCGTGGACGCATCGACCCGTGTGCAAATATCGAGCCACGAGTTATACTCAATCTTTTCTTTGTCTTAAATTAAAGTGGTAGTATAAAGGACTCTGTACCCGTTAATCAATTCATACAAACGTGATATAATCTAGAAGTCTAGTGATCCGTTTAGACTTACATTAAATCTCTTCAAGATTTAAGTATTTTAGAACATCGTTCAATACTTTTAAATATATTACTTTAATATATTCGATTTAGTGATCTTTCTTCCGTCAAATCGCGAGGCGCGTGGCTGTAAAGATCCCTGTGCTAATTAGAGCCAAGAGTTGGTGTTCAATCTTTTATAAGTGTCGACCCAAAGGACTCAGTACTCGTCAATAAATTCAGTTAGAACGCGATTTAATCTAATAACTTAGTGATTCGCTTTCGTCAATCTAACATCTCTACTTAAGGTATAGATTCAGTGCAGAGACACAATCAGACTATAATAAACTTTGCCTCACGCCTTATATCCTCCTGGATATAAGTAGTTCTAAGAACAATCATTCAATTCAAATCCAAACCGTTTCCTTCTATTATATCTTAGAATCAGTGTAAAGACTATTCTAAATTCCGGGTTAATATATTCGTTTAATTCAAGTTTTATCAATCATTAGAGTCAGTTTCGAACAATTAACATTCTTTGTGCAATAGAACATTTAATACGATTTTAAACAACTCTAAATTCTTCCGTTAAATAAAATCAACCGTCGAATCAAAGGCTACGAGGTTCCTACGAAGGTGAGGGCGGCTAATTATCCAACATCCAAAGATTAGTCCCATGCTACATCAGGTCAACCAAAGATAAGTCTCTACGAATAGTTCACATGCAATAGCTCATTCTATTATATTTTATATTATATTACTCGTTGTTCTCCAGAATTCTTCAATTTTATAATAGTAATTATTCATTCGTCCAACTACAATTTTTCTTAAATGTGTAAATTAACAATGGGAATATCGTCAGGCCAATACTAACGGTATTTCGGGTAAAACCCTAGCCAAGTACGAGACCACCCATTGAGCAGTATTATTCTTTATAACCATAGTTGGGCGACAATATACCACATACTAAATTAGTGACTGCATGTATAACATACTACCTAAAGTTCGTATTATTTAGAACTATACCATAATAGATATAAATTCGATCAAGAGACTCGGTAGAGTCTCGTGCCAAGTACAATAAAAAAAATAAAATTATCATAAGGTAAATATATCTGTATACGCCGCGCGAGACTCGACGAGTCTATATACCCGTACGGGAGCTATTCGTAGGAGTGGGGAGACCGTATTTTCCTAATTTCTTCAGTTTCGCGATATCCCGGGGATTGAAATAATTATCTCAGGATGTAGGCCCGAAGAGCCCTTCACTTGAGTCCAACTTCAATTGAATCAAGCCACGGAAAGCTGAGATATGATTAACTTAAGTTTCTGAGTACCCGTTTCGTCTGAAAATATATCGTCTCCTTCTCCTTCAGACCAAATCATCCTTAAACCTATGTGTCTGAGAATTAGGAAAGAGCGGCCACCACTAAATAGCAGAGATATACTAAGTACTCGACATCAGCTGCCAGGTGGCGCTCTTGTCGACGCTGTTGACGCCATGATCGCGAATCGATTGCAGACCTTAGACCGCGGAGTACGGACTGTCAGACTCCCGAGTTCCGAGACACAGCTGAGAGCTGTCAGTTCTGTTCATATTCGTACATCTGATCATTTCGCAAATTTCATTCTCTTTTATGCTTCCTATACTTACTTATTATGATAAAATTCACATTTAAAGTGGAGGGCGAAATTATAACAATCTCTCATGAAATGACGAAGCGCGCGATTTTGAGGTTGGGTTATGAGTACAGTTATTGAATCGCATGAAGTTTAGTCTACAACATAAATTAATAAGTGACGAAGCTTTCAATCAACGTTGCAGGTCTTCAATATATTATTATTAATTTCCAAATATTTTCGTATATTCAATGAGTCAAATATATCATATTTAGTACATGCACACAAGAACATATCTTTTCATCATTCTAACCTCAAAATCGCAACTTCGTCGCGATTTCTCGGCAATCCTGATGAAAATTAATGATCGTTACTTGTACTGTTACAGAGCTTAGAAAGCAACGAATGATCGTGTGTGTCAGTATTTCAGGCCCTTGTGCTTTCAACATAATTATATTATATTACCACATTTAACATTACTGCTTATCGAGGGATTAATTAATTGGCAGAACGCTGACAACGAAGAGAGCCTAGCGAGCTAGGATATAGAAAGACCCAATCGAGCTAGCGTACGAGCCAACACGATTATTAGGTAGTCAAGCAAAATTTTACAAAAAGTAATTATATCATACTACCACATTTAACATTACTGCTCATCAAGGGATTCAGATGGTATGAAATGCATCACCGTAGGTGTATTGAGATATTCGTAGAAACAATTGGCAGAATGTTGACAACTAAACGAATCTAGCGAGCTAGGATATAGGAAACCCAATCGAGCACAATTATTAGGTAGTCGAATAAAATTTTAGAAAAAGTATTTATATTATACTGCCACATTTAACATTACTGCTTATCAAGGTCGTTAGATGGTATGAAATGTATAGTGTACGTGCGTTGAGCTACTCATTGACAGAATTGGCAGAATGTTGACAAACGAGCGAGGATATAGGAATACCCAAACGAGCGAGCGCAGCAAGCAAGCATAATTATTAGGTGGTTTTATATTATACTGCCACAGTTAACATTATTACTTATCAAGGCATTTAGATGGTATGAAATGCATCACCGTATGTGCATTGAGATACTCATAGAAACAATGGGCAGAATGCTGTCAACTAAGCGAGCTTAGCGAGCTAGGATAAAGGCAAATCCAATCGAGCGAGCGTAGCAGGCGAGCACAATTATTAGGTAGTGAAGCAAAATTTTAGAAAAAATATTTATATTATACTGCCACAATTAACACTACTGCTTAACAAGGGATTTAGATGGTATGAAATGTATAGCGTGAGTGCATTGAGCTACTCATAGACAGAATTGGCAGAATGTTGACATGCGAGTGAGGATATAGGAATACCCGAACGAGCAAGCGTAGCAAGCGATCATTAGGTGATCAAGCAAAATTGTACAAAAAGTGGTGATATCAAACCCAAAAGCACCTCTGGTGCAAAAACCTTTCGCCAAGTACAATAATGTGATCACTACCCCCAAAAATAATCTACCAACGAAAATTCCTCCTTAACAACAGTGGTACTATAAAAATGTCTACTTACAAAATGATTGAAATCACATACAATTGCCAAGTGCATATCCGCCGTACAATTATAAAACAGAAGATATAAAAAAATAAAAATTTGGAGGTAGTGGTACTTGGCGGGCCTCTTAGAGATAAGTACTAGAAAACAGCCATTAAACTATGTCAATCATCCTGAAGTGATATGAAATATAGGCCCGCCAAGTACCACGTACTCCAAATTTTTATTTTTTTATATCTTCTGTTTTATAATTGTACGGCGGATATGCACTTGGCAATTGTATGTGATTTCAATCATTTTGTAAGTAGACATTTTTATAGTACCACTGTTGTTAAGGAGGAATTTTCGTTGGTAGATTATTTTTGGGGGTAGTGATCACATTATTGTACTTGGCGAAAGGTTTTTGCACCAGAGGTGCTTTTGGGTTTATCATATAATCAGATAGAGAGAGAGAGAGAGAGCTCCAATACTTATTATTCTTTATTATTATTTCAAATTAACTCGTTATATTACACCTTAGACCAAATATTATTTCTTATCATCAACGTGAGAATCGTGAACAGGCTTTTCTTCATTTACAAGAACAGTTTAATAACAGTTCTTTTCTAAAGTAACAAGCCTCTACGATCCCCACGTCGGTGACCGATATTGTATCTTTATATTTTATTTTATTGTTTTGATATTTTATTATTTTATGTTAATCATTTCCTTCAAGCGACGGTTGATGTTAGTCGCTTGAACATATATCATTCATTTACCAATCGTTCAAGAATATATCATTGTTTTTACCAGTCAATTCTCATTATCATTTGAATCACCTTTAGCATTCATTATCCTTATTATTATTATTATTATTATTATTATTTTATTGTTATTATTATTCTATATTATTTAGCCTCTATAATTATTTAAACAATTCAATTGAGACCTGTATAGGACTAAACGGCAACGAATCCTATTTACCGGTCTATCGAAAGGTAGATCTTTTTCTTAGTATTTTTTATTTACTATTATTATTGTGTATGCGACGGACGGCCGAATTCTAATAGTTGACAGGTTCTCGCTTGTCGATCAAACCGTTAGGACTCAAACCACACTACCTATACCGATCGTCACATACGAATTGGTGGCAGCGGTGGGATTTAAAGCCGTTAAACAATTGAATTGTTTAAATTAAAAAAAAAAAAAAAAAAAAAAATTATTTTTCAAAATTCAAAAATATATATTTTCCAAAATCTTTAAGAAATTGAAGCTCTCTTTCTCTCTGATCAACTCCTCAGCGGGATTAGGAATTTCCCGCAACGGAACTATATAAATGTTTACATTATAAGACATATATATATACCTATAGACATTGAGATTTTCCACGATAAACTGTTTTAAAATCCAATTATGATCTAGGATATCGAGATTCTTCATTAAACTAGGAGCTCGTCTTCTAAATTTCTTGTCTCTTTTAGAGGATTAGGTTTTCCGACCCATATAAAATAAATTCATGAAAGATTGTTTACAACTGTACACTTCTAGTACACCATAAAATAATATACTTGAATTACTTTAAAGTGAAAACCCTTCTTTCCACATTTTAAATCTCTTTTATTTTATTACAATTTCTGGGATCTGATTTCGACCCCTTCTCTAATTAATATACATTTAGTAACCCTTTTTTTTTTTTGCTTCAAAATGCCGGATGAAAATCCAACATTCGCAAAGCGCGAATCAAACCGCTAGCGAGTCGATGTTAGCGTCGATGGCGGAGTGCTTCGCGCTACAGCACAGCACTCTAAGCGTCCCATACTTCAATGGAAAAAACATCCCATTGAAGGATTTCTTACAGGACGTCCACAACGGAACCGTCTATGTACCGGAAGGTTCAGAAGGAGCGTATGTGAAGGCAGTACTCGGTAAATTACAGGGTGCGGCGCGCGATAGCACTTACGGTCAAAAATTCAGTACAGTAGATCAATTAACTAAACATCTAAAAACCAGATTCGCGCCCGGGAAAAACTACCCTTACTATCATCACGAGATAGAGAATATTCGGATGAGGAGACACGAATCGGTTAGCGGATTCTACGATCGTTCAAATATTTTGCTTAGCGGAGCGCGCGTTTGCCTAGTGGATAAATACAAGGATAAAGCAGATGAAATGATGAAGCCTGTTGAGGAATGTGCGTTAGATACATTTTTGCGAGGTCTACCAGACGAACTGTCAAGAGCGGTGGACGCACGCGATCCAAAAGACTTAAAAGCAGCACACAAATGCGCGGTTACGATTGAAACGCGTATGAAAAGTGGAATCTTACCCTCGGGCGAATTATTAAAGTCTTCACATAATCGAGATGACAGAAATCGAGATGACAGACATCGGTCACCTTCGCCGACAGTAATCGGGAATAGATTTCATTATTCTAATTATTACGTAAGCGAGAATAACGAAGGCGATAGGTCTAGACCGAAAAGCCCGTCTCCTTCGTCAGAACGCCAACAACCTAACACCGGTAGAAGGGAACCTGATTCGCGAGATTTCTCGGCGTGTGATTTCTCGCCTCGGTTTCACCAACATGATAATAGAACCCCACATCAAAGCAGGAGCGCGAATCCGTACCCATATCTACCACCGTTTCCGTACATGTACCCTCCGATGGGGTTCCCACCCTATTACACACCTTATGCGTATCCACCACAACAGATGGATATCCATCGGCGTGATGACAGACAACGATCACCGTCACCAGGATCATTTAATAGGGGAACAAATAATGGGTTTAGATTGGGACCGCCTCTTTCAATCCAATCGAAACCACAAACGGAAGTAACAAATCCCAAAAGTAGTACGAGCGAAAGATCGACGGATAGACATCGATCCCCGTCACCGCATGAAAAAGATAATGCTAGATCGACGCAGTCTTTAAACGCGAACGCATCCCGTCGCCCAGACGCGACGGCGGGACATGCGAGCCGCGAGCGTCGGATGGTACGGTTCGAGGAGCCGGACCGAGAGTTCTCACGTGCGGGGGACATAGAGAGTCGCCGTTAATACGCGTTAAAGCACCGGAATTGAAACTTAAATTCGGAACATTTCTAATCGATACCGGTGCCGATATAAGCTTGATTAAAGCAAGCGTCTTACACCCGGATGTGATAATTGCACTCCACGAATCGGCAATTATTACAGGTATAACAACGGACGAAATCAAAACTTACGGGACAACAGACATAACCTTACAAGGACAGACTAATAAATTACATGTAGTAAGCTCAGACTTTCCATTAAAATGCGACGGTATATTAGGCAAAGACTATTTGAGACGCGAAAAAGCGGAGATATCCTTCCATCATCATACTGTAGTTACAAAGACTGAACCTATTAGACCGTTTAGATTCATTGACGAAGAAAATTCCGATTCCGAAAATACTCCGTCCGGACGTGTTTGGACTATTAAGGCGCGAACCAAACAAATAATTCCGATAGAGGTACTCGACTGCGACCTGAAGGAGGGTTATCTACCTAGGATCCCGATTATCGAGGGGCTATACATTGGCGAGGCTGCCGTCACGATAAGCAATGGCGCCTGCCGTGTAATGGCCATCAACACGTTAGAAAAGGATATCGAGGTGGAAATCCCTCCTCAGGAAGTAACACCGTTTGAATATCATGATTTTCCGGAAGAATTAGGGAATGACCCGGACTCAGACCAAATAACTAACGATACTATAACTGGTACCGCGAACAGACTTACTGAGATAGAGTCAAAATTGCGTTTGAAACACCTTAATGACGAAGAGAAAATACACGTGTTAGACCTAGTCGAAAAATATTCGGATATATTTCATCTACCGGGAGATAAACTAAAATATACGCCGGTAATTAAACATCGTATTCCGACAGTGGACGACATACCTATAAATACGCGTCAATACCGATTTCCACCAACCCATAAATCGGAGATTGAAAAACAGATGAAGGTTAAGCTGGATAGCAACCTTATAACACCGTCATCCTCTCCTTACAATTCACCACTCTGGATTGTCCCAAAGAAACCGGATTCAAAGGGAAATCCAAGATGGAGAATTGTTATGGATTTTCGGGCATTAAATGATAAAACCATAGGCGATGCCTATCCTTTACCTAACATTACCGATACTTTAGATCACCTAGGTGGAGCAACGTATTTTTCAACTTTCGATCTTGCTAGTGGGTTCCAACAAATTGAAATGGACCCACGGGATCGCGCGAAAACTGCGTTTACCACCCCGAACGGGCATTATGAGTGTTTAAGAATGCCTGAAGGACTAAAGAACGCCCCAGCCACATTTCAGAGACTGATGGATCAGGTTCTGAGAGGTTTACAAGGAAGTGAGGTATTTGTCTATTTAGATGACATTGTGGTGTTCGCTAGAGACCTGGAAGAACATGAACGGAAGGTAGAAAGACTGTTCAAAAAGCTGGCTGACGCGAAATTAACTCTGCAACCCGATAAATGTGAATTCCTAAAAACGGAAGTAGCCTATTTGGGGCACGTAATTAGTAGAAAGGGAGTAAAACCGGATCCCAAGAAGGTTGTAGCGGTAAGAAAATTTCCGCGACCTAAAACTCAAAAGAATGTTAGACAATTTCTAGGACTAGTAGGTTACTACCGTAGATTCATTAAAAATTTTGCCGCGAAGGCTAAAGCCTTAACCGAGCTATTAAAGAAAAATACACCGTTTGTTTGGAAAAAGGAACAACGTGATAGTTTTAGAACCCTACGTAAAGTCTTATGTCAAAAGCCTATATTACAATATCCAGACTTTAATAAACCTTTCACTTTAACGACGGACGCGTCAGATTATGCGATAGGCGCGGTCCTGAGTCAGGAGGTGGACGGTCACGACATGCCTGTAGCTTATTTATCTCGAGCCTTGATAAGCGCAGAACAAAATTATTTTACCACTGAAAAGGAATGTTTAGCAGTACTATGTGCAGTTCTACATTTTCGACCTTATTTATTCGAACGTAAATTCACTTTGGTTGGCGATCATGAACCATTACGCTGGATCAATTCTATCAAAGATCCAGGCCAACGCCTAGTAAGATGGAGGTTAAAATTGCAAAATTACGAGTATACATTTGTTCATAAACCAGGGAAATTAAATACGAACGCGGATGCACTATCTAGGAATCCGGTAACCAGCGATCAGTCGAGTGACTCAGAAGACTCAAACTCGGGTGTTTCAGAACAAAGTAGTGTCGAGCTAGAGGAACTTGAGACATTAAAATATACCGAGTTTATAAAATTAACCAAGTCCACTACAATAGAGAACCCCGACGTGATAGAAGTACATGAGGATCTTTTCGAAAAGATAGATAATTATGCGCATGCGGTTTCAGTAGATTTGGAAATGAGTTCAGGGATAGCGGAAAAGTTTAAGGAAAATTATGGTGTACCCGAAGAACTCAAGGAGCAGGCAAAATTACACTCGGTAGGTAGAATACCTTTAAAAGACCAGACGATTTACTATATTATGACTAAACAAAATTTTTGGGACAAACCAACGTGCGAAGACATGTACTTGAGTTTAATAAATTTTAAAGAAACTTTGATAAGAGATTCAGTAAAATCAATCCGAATCCCGATAATCGGTTGCGGTTTGGATGGGTTACCATGGGGAAAGGTGCGAAGAATGCTTTGCTTCCTCTTCCAGGGAACGGGTATTAAAATTTATGTATGTACAAATATCAGAACTATCGAGAATAATACAGAAGAAGTCTCTGTCAAAACCGTGCAAAGACTGTATCCGGTAAATAAACAAAGTAATAAGGGAACCAAACCCTCAAAAATACCGGCACCACCTAAAGGTAAGGTTGTGAGTAGATCTGTCTCAGTAGATCAACCTAAGCCAGGCGAAACCAAGACTAGACCGAGATTGAATACAGTTCCCGCGTCAAGTGCAAGTGCAATAGCAAAGAGAACACGCTCTAATGCAAAACCGGACACCGCTGCGTTGAATACAAGTACCATATCAATGAGAACGAGATCTAAAGCAAAATCAAATGTCGTTGTACCGCCTGTAGTAAAACCATCAACAATTTTAGAACCGATCGTAGAAAAGACTTTTGAAGATTCTTCGGATGACGAATCTTCCGAGCCACCTGGATTCAGAAAACGAAAAAGTGTCTTACCCAGTTTGGGATTTGATACGCAACCAACACCACAAATCGAGCCAGACGACCAGACTGACGTACCGACGGACGAACAGACTGATTTAGATACAGATAAGGAAATCGAGTTTAATTTAGACACACTAACAATAGGGGTAGCACCACCGGTACAAAACACCGACGACGACGCAGACGATGACGTATTCACCTTCGAAGCACCCACAGTTTTAGATCAATCACCCCCTAATAAAGAAAAATATCAGGAAGAATTTAGTAATTTGGTATTCAAACCACCTATAGATCTCAAGGAATTGCGAGAATCAATTGGTAAATTTGATAGGACATTACACGAGAGAAGTATAGCCGAGGAAAAACCAGACGATTCGGAGATAGTAGTTTTACCTAGAGCGATCTCCGCGGGTAGACTTGTTGACGAAATAACACGCGACGTAATTACTGAAAAGGATCCCTATAATGACGAAACCGAAGATGAGGTATTAAATTCTAGAATAGGGAAGTTATTAGAGAAGTATGAAGCAAAAAGAACAGAGACGGACGAAGCTGTTAGTCGAGGCAGTACTCAAGGTACTTCGGGGTCACCCTATACCTCAACTACAGCCGGCGTAAGCCGAGACACGTCGGTTATCAGCCAGCTGGTCCACCGGAGAGTAGAACTCCCAACGCCTACAGTAGCACCGCGTCCTATAGCGCTTTCTACTCCGTATCCAGAAACAGAGCATAGGACTGTAACAAGACCAAAGGGTAGCAAGTTACCAAGACGTTTAGAGCCGGTTATCACTCCATTAAGCGTGCCGAAAGGTATACAAATAACTGAAGGCATACTCCCTGACGTAGAACCAACCTCGCCTTTAAATTTACCTAGGGAAAAGTTCACTTTTGAAACTAATATATCAACAACCAGAGAAAACTTAACTTATCTTAAAGATAATTACGTACATTTCACGTCAAGCGATGCGGAGCTAGCAACGCCTATCAGCAGGCTATTATCCGATTTGGAAATAATAAATGTGGATGAACAGAGTAAAGCAAAAGCAAAAATCGGACAGATAATAGTTACTAATCGGGGTAGAAACAAAATTTTTAGCGTAGTTATCAAAGATAAATACTATGACGACATAAATTTAGATAATTTGAATCTTGGTTTAGAAAACCTCAAAATTGTTATGAAAAACTTACAACTACAACAGTTTAGAATCTCAAAAATAGGAGATTTTACCGATGATCTATCTCCTGGATTATGGCCTGGGCTATTAAGAGAAATTTTTGATGATATTGAAATTAAAGTAATTATTTGCTCGGGAATTACTGAAATACCACCCGTAGAGATTCGAAACGAGATTATATCGGAAATGCATAGTAGTTTGATAGGAGGACACAAAGGAGTGACTAAAACGTACCGAAGGGTTCGTGAAAGGTTCTATTGGCCGAAAATGCGCGATTACATTAGAGACTTCATACGGAAGTGTAATAGCTGTCAAGAACATAAGCTGGTTCGCGTTAAGACCAGGGAACCTATGCTGATCACGGATACTTGTAGCGAACCATTCGAGAAAATCGCTCTAGACACCGTAGGACCCCTACCAACTACACCTAGAAACAACAAACATATACTGACGATACAAGACAATTTGACAAAATACTGCTTAGCAGTACCCGTCCCGAATATCAAGGCGGAAACTATAGCTCATGCGTTGGTAACGAATTTTATTTTGAAATATGGCGCGCCGCGCGTAATCCTCACCGATAGAGGAACTAATTTTGTAAACAATCTGTTCGCGGAACTAGGAAAAATATTTAAAACTAAACATATCACCACCTCGAGCTATAGACCGCAATCAAATGGAGCCCTAGAAAGAAGCCACATGGTACTAGCCGATTATATAAAACACTATATGGAAGAATTCGACGATTGGGATGAAATAGTACCCTTGGCTATGTTTTCATATAACACTTCAGTTCATGAGGGGACTAATTTCACTCCGCATGAACTAGTGTTCGGGAAGTTGGCGCGTGCACCTAGCTCCTTCCCGACCGACGAAAAATTATTAACGTACAACTCCTACCTGGGTGATCTAATTACACGGCTAAGCGAAATGCATGATATAGCCGGGACACAACTTAGACTATCCAAAGAAAAGTCCAAAGAATTTTACGATCGAAACGTTCGCCCATTTACAGGAAAATTAGGAGACATGGCACGAGTACAAGTGGAAGTCCGGAAAGGTAAGTTTGGTAGAAGATATGAAGGTCCTTATAAAATAGTAGGAATTCTGGAGAACAATAATATTCTTTTACAGGAAGAGAGCGGTGAGCGATTCGTGAAACATATGGATAAGGTTGAACTGGCGTATTGAAGTTCAAGTTACTAATTGAATGACAGTATACTCAGTATACTTTGGGGCAACCCTAGTCATTCAAATGGTAATGGAACTAAAAACTAAATTCACTTGTTTTTCTTTCTTTTGTATCTACGAAGCTAAACTCACCTACGAAGATGCCAAAAGAAGGAACGACCTTTATTAAAATCAATTATAATTGGGAACGATTTCTTGATGTTCGCTCTGATGAATCGGGCACAATAATCAAACATAACTATGAATTAAGATCTTGGGAAAAAGAAATAATTGATCATATGATACTCGCCGACAACCTAACCGACGGACGTTATCTTTACTCAACGAAGGTTAGTCTAGGAGTACTATCGGATACAACGGTGCTCAAAGCAAATATCGGGTGGTCGACAAAATTGAAACAAGACCTGCTTGACTACAAGAAGCTGACGGTACAGAGCACTGGTATACTAATACAGAGGATGAAAATAGACGAGTCCATTTAAAATAAATTTTCAGTTAACTACGCGTTCCAATCATTTTACTCCACGATAAACCACAATAAACGATAACAGCAATGAAGATCTTATGGATAAAAATCTGGCTACTGGAAGACATCGGCAGAAACCGAAAAATTTTACGCAGTAATTTTGATCGATTCAAGTTCCGGACTACATTTTGAAAAATTACATAACGTTCGGTTTAAGCGAGCAGAATGGAGACTGATACTTTACTTGGACATAGGAAAATGAGAACAACAAATTCCAGAAGAAGCAGCCACCTACGAAAAATTGACTAAAGGCTGTAACGAAGTAAGGCACCGAGAAGGATTTCGTGATGTACTACTAACCTAAAAGAGATAATCACACATCCGCTCAAAATACGTGAAGCTCCACTGAGAGAACTTGGAAACCTACAACATCTGAAGAGAATGAAAATGGAAAAAGTCCTAGGATCAGTCGACCCTGACCTTAAATTTTTAATAGAAAATAACCGACACTTGACAGACTTGGAAGCCCATGAAGATCCACTGACCGGAAAATCATTGAAGGACGGAAAGGGATACACATCACTAACAGGAGAAGCAGCAGCGGACTTCATAGAGAACCAAAAAGGGCTGCACACCTTACAAATTAGCGAACCCGTACCCGCCCGCCTTTTGGTGAACCAATTGACTTCGTTCTCTTCATCAAAAGAGATTACCGCAATCTAAGATTTTCCTCATCACCGTTTGCCTCTTGGTGATCGGCAACCCAAGAACAGAAGAAGCCGACGATGTAATAACACCGATCGACTCAAGTCCCGAATACTGCACTTATACCTGGGAGATACAGGAGCCCGTTCTTCCGGCGAGATAAACAAAACCAGTACTTACGGATAGGCTACCAGAGGACTACTTCAGTCCTGTTCTGAGCCACAGGAAAGCGGCCGACAGTGTAGCAATACACTTCGAGGTCTCTCTAGTCGGACCGTGCCTGGGTGACGTATAAATTCTGGGTCTCTGGTACCTTATGAGTCAGTCCACGTCAAGCGGGACGGATTTGGCCAAAAATTTACCTCGATGTTTTTGATTCTTTTGTAATTTTTTTGCCATATTCTGTGGGCAAAATAAATGGATGAAACATTTTTTTTTTTTCTTTTTAACTCGAAGGGCTTAGAAGCTACAAGGGGTTGAATTTTCGAAAAAACCACCAAAAATCGGAATCGCGGTCTCCTTTAAACGTTAATATCTCCGGTTTCCTTTGTCGTACAGACGTCACCAAAAACTCATTTTGAAGCTTTTGAATCGCACTTTCATGTTATGAATTTTAAATTTATGGATTAAACAATTTTCTATTTGTTATTAACAATTATATTCTTTAAACGTGATTTTCGAGATGATTACACCCTTCGAAAATTCTGAAAAAAATACCAGCGTGTTTCTTGATTCATTCTCTACGAAATCTGTGAGTTTCAAAATGGAACTCCGATGGAAACTATATTTAAAAAGCGATTGATCCGTCCGGGACGTCGCGCGCGACTGGATTTTCGAAAAACCATCAAAAATCGGAATCGCGGTCTCCTTTAAACGTTAATATCTCCGGTTTCCTTTGTCGTACAGACGTCACCAAAAACTCATTTTGAAGCTTTTGAATCGCACTTTCATGTTATGAATTTTAAATTTATGTAATAAACAATTTTCCATTTGTTATTGACAATTATATTCTTTAAACGTGATTTTCAAGATGATTACACCCTTCGAAAATTCTGAAAAAAATACCAGCGTGTTCCTTGATTCATTCTCTACGAAATCTGTAAGTTTTAAAATGGAATTCCGATGGAAACTATATTTAAAAAGCGATTGATCCGTCCGGGACGTCGCGCGCCACTGGCGCGCCCGCGTAGACAGTCGCGCGCGACGTTCCGGACGGATCAATCGCTTTTTAAATATAGTTTCCATCGGAGTTCCATTTTAAAACTGACAGATTTCGTAGAGAATGAATCAAGGAACACGCTGGTATTTTTTTCAGAATTTTCGAAGGGTGTAATCATCTCGAAAATCACGTTTAAAGAATATAATTGTTAATAACAAATAGAAAATTGTTTAATCCATAAATTTAAAATTCATAACATGAAAGTGCGATTCAAAAGCTTCAAAACGAGTTTTTGGTGACGTCTGTACGACAAAGGGAACCAGAGATATTAACGTTTAAAGGAGACCGCGATTCCGATTTTTGGTGGTTTTTTCGAAAATTCAACCCCTTGTAACTTCTAAGCCCTTCGAGTTAAAAAAAAAAAAAAAAAAATGTTTCATCCATTCATTTGACCCAGAGAATATGTAAAAAAAATTACGACGATTTTCAAGAACATGAGGTCAAAAAGGTGTCCCGCTTGACGTGGATTGACTCTTATCCAAAATCATTATTGAACTTATTATATATAACACAGGATCAAAAGATCTTCTGGAATACCTTAGGTATCATCCAAATAATTCTGCTTTTATATCATAAAGATTGTTATAGGTAGGACCCATATTAATAGATTGCGAGTTTTCAGAATGATGCTTAATGGACCTGGAGGAGGGAAACACGGTGCGTGGAGCACTGTGAGATACACGCTGGGCATTGCAACAGCAATTCGGACTCTTCCTGACTGAGACACTCATACAGAGTTCCACGTACCCGTGGACCCTGAATCCTGGCCAGCGGTATGGTTATGACTACTTCAAGAAAGCTTATAGCTTACGTAGAACTAGGCTAACCTTTATAATAAGAGAATATGACACATAGGTCAAAACATATATAATTAAATAAAGTAGATATAGTAATAAGTTACCCTAGCAAGCTAGTCAACGAGGGCGTTGACAAATTTCAAGAAGGGAAGGATGTTACGTGCGCAACTTTCAGTATACCTAAATCTCTAAAAATCTTTTTCATTAATTCACTAATTTCATTAATTCTCTCTTTCTGTTATAATTAATTCTTTCATTCTCCTATCATATTTTTGAAACCGAATAAATATTAATTTCATTGCTAAACAGCGAGCAGTAGAGCTCTCGTTTACTTCAAAACGTGATTTAGAGCCCAAGAGCGAGTGGCAGTAGAAACATAATATTAAATTGTAACTAATATTTATTCCTTCTTGAAATGGCTTATAAGTCACGTAGGTGTCGATGAGAGCGAAGCAGCGCTGGAGCACCCAGTATTGCTGACCCCTCATCATCACACTACCTTATTAGTACGTAAATTAGTTTCTATCTCTCTCTCTCCTTTTAGAAGAATAGGGAAAACTAAGTTAATATGAGTGAGACTATATGTGAGGTATGGAGTAACATGGGACCGCATAACGTCACCAGGCCCCCGCTCCTGCGCTTAACTGCAAGTACATTGTTGCAACCGCGTGCACCTCGTCGCCTTTGAACTTGAACTAGTGTCTTTCATCTGGTAAATCGCGAAGTGCGTGGACGCATCGACTTGTGTGCAAATATCGAGCCACGAGTTATACTCAATCTTTTCTTTGTCTTAAATTAAAGTGGTAGTATAAAGGACTCTGTACCCGTTAATCAATTCATACAAACGTGATATAATCTAGAAGTCTAGTGATCCGTTTAGACTTACATTAAATCTCTTCAAGATTTAAGTATTTTAGAACATCGTTCAATACTTTGAAATATATTACTTTAATATACTCGATTTAGTGATCTTTCTTCCGTCAAATCGCGAGGCGCGTGGCTGTAAAGATCCGTGTGCTAATTAGAGCCAAGAGTTGGTGTTCAATCTTTTATAAGTGTCGACCCAAAGGACTCAGTACTCGTCAATAAATTCAGTTAAAACGCGATTTAATCTAATAACTTAGTGATCCGTTTTCGTAAATCTAAAATCTCTACTTAACGTATAGATTCAGTGCAGAGACACAATCAGACTATAATAAACTTTGCCTCACGCCTTATATCCTCCTGGATATAAGTAGTTCTAAGAACAATCATTCAATTCAAATCCAAACCGTTTCCTTCTATTATATCTTAGAATCAGTGTAAAGACTATTCTAAATTCCGGGTTAATATATTCGTTTAATTCAAGTTTTATCAATCATTAGAGTCAGTTTCGAACAATTAACATTCTTTGTGCAATAGAACATTTAATACGATTTTAAACAACTCTAAATTCTTCCGTTAAATAAAATCAACCGTCGAATCAAAGGCTACGAGGTTCCTACGAAGGTGAGGGCGGCTAATTATCCAACATCCAAAGATTAGTCCCATGCTACATCAGGTCAACCAAAGATAAGTCTCTACGAATAGTTCACATGCAATAGCTCATTCTATTATATTTTATATTATATTACTCGTTGTTCTCCAGAATTCTTCAATTTTATAATAGTAATTATTCATTCGTCCAACTACAATTTTTCTTAAATGTGTAAATTAACAATGGGAATATCGTCAGGCCAATACTAACGGTATTTCGGGTAAAACCCTAGCCAAGTACGAGACCACCCATTGAGCAGTATTATTTCATACCATATGTGAATTTATCGGACCAGTCGAACCAAATTTTTAAGTCTTCTAACTGAAGCTCAATAACATTGACAATAACATGAAATTCAAGTAAAGATTCCTTCAGTCCTTCAGTGGTCTAATTGGACAAGGCGTCGCAGTACAAATGCGGAGGTCCCGGTTCAAACCCGGGCTGAAGGAATTTTTACTTGAAAAAATAATTATGATGCACTTCCGTTTTTTTCGGTCTATCTGGAGATTGCACTCTCTATATAGAGGTGAGCTTCAGTTAGAAGACTTAAAAATTTGGTTCGACTGGTCCGATAAATTCACATATGGTATGAATTAATAGGTTTCGAACGATAGAGTCACTACACAATGAGCAGTATTATTCTTTATAACCATAGTTGGGCGACAATATACCACATACTAAATTAATGACTGCATGTATAACATACTACCTAAAGTTCGTATTATTTAGAACTATACCATAATAGATATAAATTCGATATCATATAATCAGATAGAGAGAGAGAGAGCTCCAATACTTATTATTCTTTATTATTATTTCAAATTAACTCGTTATATTACACCTTAGACCAAATATTATTTCTTATCATTAACGTGAGAATCGTGAACAGGCTTTTCTTCATTTACAAGAACAGTTTAATAACAGTTCTTTTCTAAAGTAACAAGCCTCTACGATCCCCACGTCGGTGACCGATATTGTATCTTTATATTTTATTTTATTGTTTTGATATTTTATTATTTTATGTTAATCATTTCCTTCAAGCGACGGTTGATGCTAGTCGCTTGAACATATATTATTCATTTACCAATCGTTCAAGAATATATTATTGTTTTTACCAGTCAATTCTCATTATCATTTGAATCACCTTTAGCATTCATTATCCTTATTATTATCATTATTTTATTATTATTATTATTCTATATTATTTAGCCTCTATAACTATTTAAACAATTCAATTGAGACCTGTATAGGACTAAACGGCAACGAATCCTATTTACCGGTCTATCGAAAGGTAGATCTTTTTCTTAGTATTTTTTATTTACTATTATTATTGTGTATGCGACGGACGGCCGAATTCTAATAGTTGACAGGTTCTCGCTTGTCGATCAAACCGTTAGGACTCAAACCACACTACCTATACCGACCGTCACAGTGGCGTAAAGCAAGCGTCAAGTTCGACTCTACGCCCGGTGTGTGTAAATAAAAACTATTCCTATGCGCGTAGGGATAGTTTTTGTTTACAAACGCCGGGCGTAAAGTCGAACTTTACGCTCGCAAAACAAGACCAAAAATGCGTACTTTACGCCTACTATGACGAAAACAAATTTTCCAATGGGACCCGATTTAAAATTACCAAAAAAATCATAGGCACTCTGTGATGTCCTAGAAACCTTCTCCACCAAAGATCAAAGTGGAACTACGATCAACGATCGAGACAAAAAATCAATTGTTAAAAATTAAAAAAATCACAAAATCATCCGAATTATTCCTTTTAATAATTAATTATTTGTCTCGGTCGTTGATCGTAGTTCCACTTTGATCTTTGTGTGAGAATGTTTCTAGGTCATCACAGAGTGCGTATGATTTTTTTGGTAATTTTAAATCGGGTCCCATTGGAAAATTTGTTTTTGCCTTATTGTGAAAGAATGATAAATGATAAAAAATTGAAAAAAATAATTTAATCATTTTGAACCCTAACAAGCATCATATATGATAATTAAGTCAATCTAAAATAGTGAGGGTTTTGGTTTGCTGTTCTGACGTGGAATTCCCCATATATATATATATGTTATGTATTTAGATGAGTTCGTTCCTCGTTTTTACACCGTGGGGTAACCGGGGTTTTAGGAGACAGGTAGTCACAGTGAATTAGTATATTTTTATTGATAGCGTTTGATTTGTAGTAAGATTGTATATATATATATATGAGTTATAATTGTAAGATTAAATGATGGGTGAGTGAATTTATAATGCGAGCTAGATTATATGCGACTGCTCTGATTGACGATTTACTTGCAAGTGCTTTGTCAATCTTCGCTACTGATGAGCTGATGATGAGCTGAATCGTTAGGTCATCATTTCCATTGTCCCGGGCATGGGCGCGTTCGTGCAGGTGCAGTTTTATGGGAGCATAGGTAGGGATGGACTTCTTGGAATGTAAGGGTGAGACTTCCTCTGATTAGAGGTGGTGAGACTGGATGCATGCAGGATATTATGTCTTGGGTGTTGAGAGTGAGAGAGGTATTGAATAGAGTGGGATACGTAACACGCCCATCCCCAGGGGAAAAAAAATATTGCTCCTGTGAAGCAGGAGGAAATTTTTTTTTTTTTTTTTTTTGTAAAAGTTAAAATGTATATAATAATATAATTTAGGTATAAGGTTGTATACTTACGACAGTAAGTATATTTATATTTACGTTAGTGAATAGATCTAGGTATACATTCACGTCAGTGAATGTATTTATGTACGTGGATCTACGTCAGTAGGTTCATTTACGCGTAGATTCACGTTAGTGAATCTACCTTGTTTAGGTGTATGGTTGTTACAATTTGTCTTACAATGAGATGGATAGTACAACTGGTATGTTGGAAATAGTTATAGTATAGATTATAGTATAGTTAATATTACTTATTGGCAATAAAATCAGTTATAAATGTCTTATTTAGGTATAAAAAGATGTTTGAGCTGTCTGAGCTGCTTCTATGTTTAGTGTAGTCGGTGTAGTTGTAGTTGGTGCACATGTGACTGCTGGAGGATTATTTTGTTCGGTAGAGTCTTGATTTTGTATAGTCGTTGGGGTCGGTTTAAAATCGCAAATAGTTATTTTTACGTTAAAATTTTGGAAAATGAAATAAATCATTGATCGAACGGTTTTCCAGTTCAGTTTGTCGAGTCCGCAACCAATTTTTGGCATGGATATTGATTGTACGTTATTTGATTCTAGTTTTCGTCTAAGTTTACATAGAATTAGGTACATAGTTTCGTACGTTGGTTTGCCGTGGAATTCAGTTTTGGTGATTAGATTGTATACGTTGTTATTATCGTATGGTGTTACTATGATGTCACCTACTTGGGGACTCTTTGATTTTAATACATCGTAATTTATAATGTTTCGTTCGATCATTACTTGTGCTATGCCTTGTCCGATTAAACAGTCGGCTGGGATGCAATGTGCTATATTGTCGTCTTGTACGAATAGGTTTTCAGTAGTTTCCTTTATAAGTTCGTTTATCGGGTCTGGTAATATTTTTAGGAGTTCTCGGAATTGTTTATAGGATGGTTTATGATAGATTGATTTTGTGATTGGTGGTATATTGTGTTGTGGTGGGGTGGTGAATTTAGGTATTGTCACTTGTTTTTCTTTGACAACGTCTGAGTATAGTTTTCGTGGATTAGGTTTAGAAATCTGTTTTTCACTGGAAGTTGGAGGTATTTCTTTATAAGGGGGGTCTTTGGAATTCGAGGTCCATGATTCGTTGGAGGTAGGAAGTTTTCGTTTGTAATAAGGTGTTTTAGAGCTTGGGGTTCCCGATCCACTGGAGGTAGGGAGTTTTTGTTTATAGTAAGGCACGTGGTCATCATCGGATGATGACGAAGTAGGTGGTGGTGAAGGAGGTTTACGCTTTCGTGGTCGTAGTTTGTATTTGTATTCGTGTGTTGGAGATTGCGCGCTCTTACGTTCGCTGTGTTCTGTTTTATTATTATGCATGCCACTTGAGTCTGGATTATCGCTAGGCTGAGTTGTGATAGGGTTCGAATCTTGGTTTTGTTCTTGATTAATTTCGAACGGAGTTAGTGTCGAAGTATTTACGAGTTTACGTGATTTTTTATTTACGGGTAGGTTGTCTGGAGAGATGTCGGTGTATGTAGCGTTTCGTTTTTGATCGATTCTTTTGGACAGTGGTTGGTCGTCGACAGAAGTGTCAGTAGATGAGTCAATTTTTATTGGTTTAGTAGATTTTGAAACGTTAATTGGGTTCTTTGGCATTGGAAAACTGTCTGTTGAGTCATCTGTCGATAGATCTTGTATCGAGTTATCTGAGAGACTGTCCGTTTCGGTGTCGGTCAGTGAGTTCATTTCTATGTCTTCTTCTAATGGGTGTATTAATCTTTTCGTGGGTATTGGGTTGTCTGTCGAACTATCAGTTAATGAATAGTTTGTTAAAGGTATATTTTGAAAATGTATTGTTTCTTTTCCTGTCGGTAAGCAGTCCATAGGAATTTGTTTGAGTTCGTCTTTTTCGGTATTTGAGTCGACGTCGTCCTTATGTTTCTTCATAGGAGCAGGGTTTGGTGAGTCATCTGTACTTTGTCGTGCACGGGTTGGGAATTGATGAGTTTCTTTTCTTTGTTTTGCGTCGGGTTTTGATATATTGTCTGAACTAGAATTTCGGTTACGTTTTGCGTTTATTGGTAATAGTACGTCAGCTTCTACTGGTGGATTGCGTGATAGTGCGTCTGCATTACAGTTAATTTGGCCTTTCTTGTATACAACGTTATAGTCATATTCTTCGAGTTTGAATCTCCATCTGAGTAATCGCGAGGTTGGGTCTTTGACGTTGCTGACCCAGACAAGAGGTTTGTGATCGGTAACAAGTGTAAATTTATGTCCGTATAGATAAGGTCTGAAATGATGGACTGAATATACGATTGCTAGTAATTCTTTTTCGATTACAGAGTAATTTAATTCTGCTTTGTTTAGTGTTCGTGAGGTATAGGCTATCGGTAGATCTTCTCCTATTTCGCCTTGGCTGAGTACGGCGCCAATCGCGTATTTAGATGCGTCAGTTGTTAGTATGAATGGTTGATCGAACTTAGGGTATTGTAATATAGCAGATGTGCATATGGAATCTCGTAAGGTTTCGAAAGCCATTTGATGTTCGGATGTCCAAAGGAATTTAACGTCTTTTTTTAGTAGTGTAGTTAGTGGTCTCGATATTTTTGAAAAGTTTTCGATAAAGCGTCTGTAATAACCGATTAGTCCAAGAAATTGTTTAATCTGTTTAGCTGTTTTAGGAACTGGGTATGCTTTGACTGCTGTTATTTTCTTCGGGTCTGGTTTTACACCGTTTTCTGTAATGATATGTCCTAAATAGATAACTTCTTTTCTTAGGAATTCGCATTTGGAGACTTGTAAGCTTAAATTTGCTGATTGTAATCGGTTAGCTAGTTTTCTGAATTTAATTTCGTGTTCTTCTAGAGAGTGTGCGTAGATAACGATGTCGTCTAAATATACGAATGCTATGTTTCCTTCTAAACCGGATAAAACTTGGTCCATTAATCTTTGGAATGTTGCAGGAGCGTTCGTCAGTCCGTATGGCATGTTATTGAATTCATAATGGCCGTGGGGGGTTGAGAATGCTGTTTTGTGAGCGTCAGTCGGGTCCATGGGGATTTGGTGGAAACCTGAGGCGAGGTCAAAAGTTGAGAAATATTTTGCGTTTCCTAGTTGATCAAGTATGTCGTTTATATTTGGTAGGGGGTACGCGTCACCTATTGTTTTATCATTAAGTTTTCTGAAATCTATGACCATTCTCCATTTTTTGTTGCCTTCTGCGTCTGGTTTTTTGGGTACAACCCAAAGGGGGGAATTGTAGGGTGAGGATGATGGTTTGATGATATTTTGGTCTAATAATTCGGAAACTTGTTTCTGTATCTCGTCTTTGTGGACCGTAGGGTATCGGTATTGTTTTACGTTGATTGGGTTATCATCTGTCGTTAGGATTGAATGTTTAGTTAAGGATGTGTTTGATAGCTTGTCACCTGGTAGAAAAAATAGGTGGTTGAATTCCGTTGTCAGAGCGAGTATAGATTCTTTTTCTTCGTCATTAAGATGGTCCAGATGCATTGAGTTTTTAAGGACTGTTAATCTTTCAGAACGATTATTATTATTATCATCGACGGGTATATGAGGTTTATTAGTTTCGATCGTGTCGTTTATTGTCAGCACGTTTGGGTTAGTTTTTGTGTTTTGAGTTTGATTGTTAGATTTAGTATCATAGATTTGTACTGAGATATCTGAGTTGTTGAAAGTTGAGGTTATTGATTGTAAGATTTTATCCCATTTCTGTCTGCCTAGTTCGTCGGATAGGTCAGGAATTGAGATTGATTTTGTGTTATTTGATTTTAGATGATTTTTTAGAGAATTTAGCGTATTAGTAATGATCGTATCGTCTATATCACTGGAATATGTTTCCATGATAATTGAGTGGTATATTACTTGTGAGCTGTTAGGGATTGTGTCTTTTATGGTATCTCCGATTATATCATTTTTTGCGTAGGTAATTAGCTCGTACTCGTTTAGATTAAAAGCTTTTAGTAATTCAACTGAGATTCCTCGTAATATTTGAATTTTTTGTGGTATGAAATGAAGGATTGTATCTGAAGATTTTCGTATATCACCGTTAATTTTTGAAATTTGTACGGCACCAGATTGGTTTATGGAACTTTTTGGATCGAGTGTACTCAGAGATTCGTTGACAGGTTCTAGGGTTACGATTGGCACACTTATTTCAACAGCTGATTCGTTTGAGTTTATCGCGAGTATACATGCTTGACCGTTACTGTTTGTAACTAATGCTTTACCGCAGTGAATATTGGAACCTAAGTTAATCGTATCTACATAGCCTTCGTTAATTTCTGAATTTGAGATTTTAAGAGGAATTACTTGAGCGGTACGACCTGGTATTGTAATGAGAGTTGCGATTTGTGGTTTGTGTTTTTGGAGTTTGAAGGGAATTACAGTATCTGTCAAAGTTAATGTATTATTTTTATAGGAAATGGTAGCTTTTTCTTTATGTAACAAGGGTTGTCCGATAATACCGTCTTGAGCTATCGGGAAATCTTCGCGGACGACGTGAAATTCGTGTTCTTTATTGTTGATTTTTAATTTTGTTTCCGCTAAAGTATTAGTAAATCCGTCTGTTATTCCTGTCATTTTCCGTATTTTAGTTCTGTCACGTTCGGTATCTCCTTTTAGGGAATTGATTTTAACGATATTTAAGTCCGCACCGGTGTCTATTATGAATTTTGATTTTGTTTCTAATTCTTTTATATCGATTTCGACGACCGGCAATAATCCATGTGTTGCTTCTGATTCTATTTCGAGGACGTGATTTATTGTATCGTTGAACGCGGCTGAGTTTGTGTTGGGTCCGTCGGCACGTTCTCCCGGCGGACTGAGTTCGAGTTTAAAGGACTCTGATTTTGTTGTCTCTGTGCGTTATTATAGGCGCGTTTTCGGCAATTCTCTATTGAGTGTCCTTGGCGCTTGCAATAGTTGCAGGATAAAGAATAATGTTGTGTATTTTGTTGGCTAGACTGTCGCTGTTGGTTAGGAGGTTGTTGGTTATTGTAGGCGCGTCGCCTGCAATTTTCTATCGAATGTCCTTGTTGGTTACAATGATTGCAAAATCTAGGGGGGTATTGTGAGTTTGGTTGGTTGAGAGGGCGTCTGTCTGGAGGTTGTGGTTGGTTTTCGCGGGCGCGTTGTCTACAATCGTCTATTGAATGTCCCTGTCGATTACAATGATTGCAAAATCTAGGGGGGTGTTGTGAATTTGGTCGATTAGGAGGGCGTCTGTTATAGTCTGTGTTATGAGCTGTTCGATTTAGGAGTTCTTGTTCTTCTGTTAGTGCCGTTTCGATGGCTTTAGCCAGAGTGGTCGGGTTTGAGCCGGCTACTCGAATTTCAATTTCCGGGATCAAGCCTCTAACGAAGCATTTAAGTACATTTGTTTCAACTGCTGCAATCATTCCAGCAGTATCACGTGTGCCTGAATTATTGATTGCTTGTGTTGTGTTGTGGTGTAAGTCTTCGACCTTAGCGCTATAATCTAAAACACGTTGGCCGCTTTTTTGTTTGATATTGTTCAACTCTGCTTGCCATTCGAAAATTGTTTTCTTTGGTAAGAAGGCTTGTTTTAAGACCGTTAGGATTTCGTCAATAGTGTCGTATTCTTTACTTCCTAAATATGATTCAGCTGTTCCATAGATTTTAGTTCTGATCATTCGCGTCAAAATAGGGCGTTGAGTTGGTTTCACAAGAGTTTTGGCATTTTCACAGCTTCTTATGAAGTTATTAATATTCAAGTTTTTCCCATTAAAGTAGGGGATTGTATCTAATAAGTCTTTAAGAGACCAGTATGAGGTTTCTGCGTTTTCGTCAGGCATTTTGCGATTTGTGAATTAGATTATTTCGTTTGAGGTATGTGTGTACTTATTATAATTAAAGATAACTTACAAGCTGATGATCAGGGTTAGGAAAAATTTCATGTTTAATACGGATCTGAGTTGATATTGGAGATGAAGCTGTTGTGTTGGACTGCGTCGGATGTCGGATGTCGAGAAGTCGTCGATGAGAGTATAGATGTCACGGCTCAGGAATCTGCACTTCGTTGTAGCGAGATCGCTAATTGTTGGATTCAGATGAATCTTTGTGGGGCTAGGTGCCTTTGAGGATGATGTCGGACTTCTTTTCTTTTAGCAACTTTGATTTTATTGATGAGTTATTTTCTTTGATTTTGAAGAACACTGTATTACGTTCTCACTTTGATATCTACGTATATAATATATGCACTTTATATTATGTGGATTTGGTAGATTTTGTTGATTTAGTGATTTAGTAGATTTCGTAGATTTTGTGGATTTGGTAGATTTTGTAGAATTAGTGATTTGGTAGATTTAGTAGATTTTGTGATTTAGTGATTTGGTAGATTTCGTAGATTTCGTGATTTAGTAGATTTAGTAGATTTTGTGATTTAGTGATTTGGTAGATTTCGTAGACTTCGTGATTTTGTAGATTTAGTGGATTTTGTGATTTAGTGATTTGGTAGATTTAGTATGACTTGTTGCAATGATTTAAGGTATGGAAGATTTTCCACTAGAAATCGTGCGTTTGAAAATTGGTAATCAGTAATCACTCGTGTCACATATATGTCGCTTTGTAGAATTCACTTATTTTGTCACTGTATTTTCCGGTAAACGAGGTAGTTCCGCTGCCACCATTGTTATGAATAAGGGGGAGATAGAGAGAGAGCTGCCACCATTGTTATGTATTTAGATGAGTTCGTTCCTCGTTTTTACACCGTGGGGTAACCGGGGTTTTAGGAGACAGGTAGTCACAGTGAATTAGTATATTTTTATTGATAGCGTTTGATTTGTAGTAAGATTTATATATATATATATGAGTTATAATTGTAAGATTAAATGATGGGTGAGTGAATTTATAATGCGAGCTAGATTATATGCGACTGCTCTGATTGACGATTTACTTGCAAGTGCTTTGTCAATCTTCGCTACTGATGAGCTGATGATGAGCTGAATCGTTAGGTCATCATTTCCATTGTCCCGGGCATGGGCGCGTTCGTGCAGGTGCAGTTTTATGGGAGCATAGGTAGGGATGGACTTCTTGGAATGTAAGGGTGAGACTTCCTCTGATTAGAGGTGGTGAGACTGGATGCATGCAGGATATTATGTCTTGGGTGTTGAGAGTGAGAGAGGTATTGAATAGAGTGGGATACGTAACATATATATATATATATAATATATAGTTAAGCCAATAATTATTGTGTAATGTTTCTGTACTTTTAACAAATTATTATATGTCCAGCGTTGTTTGGATTTTTAAATTTTATTCTATGACAGTTGTTTCAAAAATATGTGATACGTTCAAAGTATAGTTTAAGATTCATACCATATGTGAATTTATCGGACCAGTCGAACCAAATTTTTAAGTCTTCTAACTGAAGCTCACCTCTATATAGAGCGTGCAATCTCTAGATAGACCGAAAAAAACGGAAGTGCATCATAATTATTTTTTATAGTTTAATATATTGTAACGTAGTTTTTTAATAGGCGAGGAAAACCTAAATTTTACTCCGCTGCAATTCGGCACTCCTCCGTGTTAATGATTAAACTTACTGAATGTTGGGCGCCAGACGCTAATGCGTCGTTTCGATACGATACCATAAGACAAATTAAATAAAGCCAAAAATTTACGGAAATGCGACGAGCGATAACTTGACTAGCTCAGATAACAAAGCCTTAGATAGAGGGGCAGGGTACACCATAAAAACAATATTATTTCATTGAGAATATTTGAGAGCACATCAATCAATTATTTATTAATTAATTTAGATAATTCAACGAGATCAGTACAGAATTATAAGTTTTATACGACAGTTTGTTACGATAAACTATTTATTCACGATAGAGTTTACTTAATTACGATACGATTGACCCGAGGATGTGTCAGAGTTGACTCGATATAAAATTAATTATTTAGACTCCAGACTTGGTATCACAGAGCGATAGATCGTACCCAAATGCAAAGTTATTCATAACCCATCCTTAAATCAACGTATTAAGCTTGAGATTTTACATTATGAAAATCAGTAACAAACTCTACAGATTCCCTATTAATTAATTAGCCACGCTTAGCTATCCGATTTACGATAATTCGAGATCTACTGCTAAATAGAGACCACACGGTCATTCGAAAGACGCGAATCACAAGTTCAACGATAACAGATTAATTCGGAATATGATTGGATCTTTAACTGAATTCTGACGATACTAGATCGATAGTTACGATACTAAATTATCCAAAAGATATTAATTTTACTGAACCGTACTTGATTTTACAGACGAGAATAAATTATATGATAGAACCGTATTTTAATTAATGATTGACTCAATATTAACAGACTTAAATATAACCAAAATTAACGCTAACGAACTAAACTATACTAAACTATACAATAACGCGAGGCTAAGCCTACGCGGCTATCTTCGCTCAGGGTACTCCAGGAAAGGTAATTTTCTACAGTATTTCATGCACAATATTATAACATACTAAATCAGCAACATAAGCCATACGAGAAGCGATAGGCAATTATCAATCGATAATAAGCAATAAATTATAGCCAAAAAGCACTAAAAGATCTACGTAACTCAGCCAGACTCGAGGTTGTTCGATAAATTAACAGACTAAAGACAAAAGACGAGCTTCATAGCTCAATAGACAAAAACGAGCTTCTTAGTTCAATAACCAAATTAATTAACCATACTTTTATCAGAACGACCTCGTGCCTTCACAGAAAGAATCAAGACCTTACCTCAAGTTGCTCAACCAGATACACAATAACACTCTTACTTAATGATGTTAACTGTTTTAATTCGAAACTCGATACGATACCACTCGATACGACAGGTGAAGACTGAAGATGCGTAACGTAGACTGGAGCGAAGAAGTAGGCTGAATAGCCCGTGTACCCTCTTTATATAGTCGTTGTTTTCTTCCACCAGCTCATCCTTCAGATTAGTGGAATCACGTGTCATATCGGCATTCTAATTGGCTCGCGTAACGACAGGTTTGCCGAACGTAAGTTAGGAGAGCTCTACCTCACCCCTGCCGCTGCTAATACCGCTCCTAGTACCGCCGTCCCTTGGAATCCCCGGGCGCTGGACTCACATGAAGTCCAGCTCGCCCGGCTACCCGATATTTCTTCTAGGTCTTGACACCATTCGTCGATCCACAAGAAGATTGGTGGTAGATTCGTGTTTAGCATACTAAGGGCCTTACTCACGGAAGAATTCGTTAGGTCGGAGCTGATCCGGGGGTTTTCTTGATCAACCACGGTCGCGATTACAGATTCGGAGACAGTCGTTGATGGTAGCTGCACTTCGCTGCGATAGTGCACTTTCTTACAGGCGGTAGCATCTCCGGATGACGGGAGGATTTCATCGTGCTCCTCGCACATCCCTGTACGCCGTTCATCCGGTAGTTTGAGGCGGTAGACTCCCCACTTGAGAGGAGGCGCTGACCTTGGGGTCTCTATGGACCACCATATGGTGTGCACGCCGACAGTGTCGTCCTTGACGATATTGGAGATTTCCTTACGCTCGTTAGTCATCGTCCCATCGGTAGTTCCCATGATAACAGTCGTCTCGCGGAGTATCGGTCTCGAGATTACATATTTTACAAAAATAAAAGAGTGTTAGTTAATCCTAATTAATTTTCCCTAATTTTTCCTTTTCCTGGAGACCCTGTCTACGTCACGCATCATCTTATGCTCGATAGTATCGCCATGTGACGAGGGATTATAAAATACCATGTCACAATATACAGGGTGTCCCAGAACTAAGTGCAATAAATGTTAGGGGTAATAGAGGGGGTCGAGCTGAGTAAATTGACCTAAAGAACATGTGGTCTCCGAGTCAGCGTTCGCGAGATACGACCGGTTAAAAAATCGCGTTGGGCGCCGGCATGTAGGCAACCGCGGACATAGTAGGCAGCGGTTCGCAGTCTTTTTGATAAGCGCGATCTTTCTGATACGAGTCATAACACTTTTGAATTCGAAAATTTCAAACAGAAACACTTTCGACACTGATTTTCCGCCAAACACAACATTATTACTTGTTTCCATAATAAAATTTCATATCAAAAGTATTTTTGTTTGAAATTTTCGAATTCAAAAGTGTTATGACTCGCTTGAGAAAGATCGCGCTTATCAAAAAGACTGCGAACCGCTGTCTGCTGTGTCCGCGGTTGCCTACATGCCGGCGCCAAATGCGTTTTTTTAACCGATCGTATCTCGCGAACGCAGACTCGGAGGCCACATGTTCTTTGGGTCAATTTACTCAGCTCGGCCCCCTCTATTACCCCTATCATTTATTGCACTTAGTTCTGGGACACCCTGTATATAGTTAGTTTTATATAGTTTAAGATGTTCATTGTTGAAAAAACCACCGTACAAGTTATATCCAATAATCGCATAGTTTATAAATTCTTTTTGCTTTATAATCGGCAGTTTTTTTAATAACTGAGTGACAGAAAGATGTTGAAAAGAACTGTCTACGCGGGGTGATGTAGTAAATCATATTTTAATAAGACTTGGCTTCCGGGATGGAGCCGCGTTGTTTAACGGTTAGGTGCCGACGTTTCGTAAACATTGCAGTTTACTTCATCAGGGCGAGAAACAACCTGATACTGGTTGCTCCCCAACAGGGTGTCCCTATTTATGCCAGTTGCGGAGCCGTCAATGTGTGACGTTCCGCTTGGGTGGAGTTGACCAATCATATGTTTTTCAATGGTTGGCCAAACATTTAAAAAACCGGGAGGATGGCGTTCCAAATTGGATGGGTTTGAAGTCCGTTGTCTCTGTTGATGTTGTTAGGATGTTTACGGATTTCAAGGGCTTCTCTGTATTTTCGAGGAAAATACTGATTTGAGTTGGCCAAGGAGGTGGTTTGGTCAAATAAGATTTGGTGGCCCGTTTCCATTTGGTGTTCCGCCAGAGCTGAGATAGTAAAGTGCTTCAGTTTGACGCATCTTTGGTGTTCTTTAAGGCGAGTGCTGATCTTCCTCCCGGTTTCTCCGATGTAAACTTTTCCACAGGAACAAGGGATCCTGTATACCCCTGAAGAGCTGAGCGGGGGGAGTTTATCTTTTGGGGAGTTGAGGAATTGCCCGATTTTCTGTGGTGGTTTGAAAATCGGTTTGATGTTGTTTCTCCTTAGGATTCTCCCTATGGAGTCCGTCACTCCTTGAATGTAGGGGAGGAAGGCAGTTCTTCTCGTTACTTCCGTTGGTAAGTTTGAAATGTCTGTCAATGTCTGTCATATTTTAATATTGAAAAAGTAATATTAATGGCATTCATGTACTCGGTTTGTAGGAAAGGTATGAATAATAAAATATATGAATAAGTTAGAAAGAATTTATTGTGCACTTCTGTATTGTAATGTAGATTATTCTTCACTGATAATCAAAGAACATTTTACTGTGATGTGAATTTCTGTCAGCTCGTATTTCAATTATCTCTGCGACAACTATTGTAGAACCATTGATACCACCAGATTATTTATTCATGTCGAAGATCACCTGCTTCCGAATCAAAATATTCGGACAACATTTGCCGCTGTTGTACAGCACGTGAAGGCCCGTTGACCATTTCTTCTTCCCCCTGATCGACCTCTTCAGGATCGTTGTTTCCGTCGCGTCTGAGTAAATTTGGAGGAGCATACAAACGATGCTCTACTTCCAGCACAAGCTCGCTACTGAGGATGAAATTGTGTAGACACACCAGTGCCTGCACGACGGAAATGGATGTGTCTAATTTTAAATCCAATCTTTTATGAAGAATTTGCCATCTGGCCTCCATGATTCCAAAAGCATCTTCAATACAATTCCTGGCTCTGGATAATCTGCGAATTGAAATGTACTTCTTTTATTGAACGTATCATCTGCACGTAGGAAAAATACCCGGAGAAAAATAATTAGATGTGCGCAGATAATATTATATCTCGTCAGATCCGACAAGAACTCTAAAATTTCTGAGTCTCGCCAGATCTGAACAAATTCAAATAGATATAAACAGATCTGAGCAGATATGATGAGATGCGAATCAAACCTCATAATTCAGCATATCTGACGAGTTACAATTTGATCTTTTCATATCTGCTCGGATCTGATTGTATCTTATTATGTCTGTTCAGATCTAATCTCTCTCCCCTAATTCATTTGGATGCACGCATACCTGTAGTTGAACTTTTTTTGTCTTCTATCCAACCCATTATGCCTTGCAAAAGGCCTCATCATCCATGACTTCAGTGTGAAAATTTCATCTCCCACAAAACAATAACGCGAAACAATATCTGTTCGAGGTAGACGAGCGATAGGTGGCAAATCAGCTTCGTTATTTTCTAGAGCTCTATATAAATCAGTATACTGGAACGCTGATATGTCACTGACTGAACCTGAATATGAGAATCACTTGAAAAGTTTGATTTTAGGCACATGTATAGTGTGCGTAAAGTGTCCCATTTCCGAGCCGTGCGGAAAGCTTCACTTTCCGCATGAGGGATTTTTCCGCAATTATACGGTCGCTCAAGTAAACTTCGCTGCAGGAGTTACGACAAACAGTAGGTATGTGTGGGACGTGAGGATCGGCGATATCTGCCTCGTGTGAAGTTCTTGCCACTCGCTTTGTAAAAATAAATACGTAAGGAAAGCGATATTGAAGTGCTCCGAAATGCGTTTTTATTACCAAAGTCTGTACGTATTGTACAAATAGAACCGGAGATATAAGCCGTTGAAGGAAAGCGTGTCTTCGTTTTTTTTTTTTTTTTTTTGCCGTATTTCCGAAATTTCAATCCCGTGTAATTTCTAAACTAGGGCCGATAGAAATGAAATAAAATTGTTTGATTGATTCATATGTTCCAAAAAACTAGTAAAAAGATCACACCCAAATCAGAAAACATGAGGTCAGATTTCGCCCGTTTCAGTCCCGCTTGACGTGGAATGACTCTGATACGAAATCGCCGTCTTTTCGCACCTGCAACACAATCTACTATTCTGGACCAAGTGGAAAAAAAAAAAATAAATAAAAAAACGGACCTGAGATTCCATATTTTCAATGCGATGGAATCTAATGTTATGAGATTTCTTACACTCGCTTAGCGTAGTCTCCAATGTCGATCCATGTGAAGCGATAATGAGCATCGCAAGCCGCTAGGAGTTTGAAGCTGAAGAATTTTTTATAGTTTGTAACGGGTTTTCCTGGGGCTCGGGTACCCCGGAATAATTAAGCCGAATACAAACCAGGCCCAACTTGTAGGTAGGGGATGTTGTTGGGCGCCAGACTTCGCGTAGAAGTCCTCTCTCTCTCTCTGGGACCCTCCGGCTAGCTACTAGGGATAGAGGGATTTCGTGGGGGCGAGGAATAATGACACCAGATATATTATCACTTAGTTTTATTCAAAAAAAAGAAAAAAAGAAAAGGTGGCGAATTATTCAACACGCCCGCTACCTGGCGTAGGTTATATTTTATAATAATGACTCTACTCTACTTTTCTATTGCAATTCTTAATACGAAGGCGACGGTCGTCGTAGACGGTCGCTAGTTCTCTCTCTCTGGCTACTTGACAGTCAGCTGTCACTGTAGCGAGATTGCGTGCCTCTCTCTGTGTCCCGCTGAAGACTGACGCGGCGCGCTGTCCAGCGGCGGCGGAGGGGCGGAGGGGATGGCTAGCGAAGCGACGGAACTCTGACTCGTAGCAGCTGAGTGCTCCGCGTGACGTCAGCAGTCCGTGGCTCTATAGCGTCGGCGCGATCACGGTGAATACCGGCGCAGCGGTGACCCAAAATTGGCACGGCTCTACGCACGACAAACAACACGTGACTCCGTCCTGGTTATTTTAATTCCAACGGATCGCGAGATCGGTTGAACGATGAACACAGGATCGGTTCGCGGCTCGTAGGGTTTTTTAGGGTGGCTCACGGGTCTTTGACTAGAGATCGGTCCTAGTCAATCTCCGGTGACTTGTCACTCATACACAAACACTCACTTACACTCACGTAACACTCACTTAAAACTAGTCACTTAAAATTACTCTCTCTCTCTCTCTCTCTCTCTCTCTCTTGGTACACGGGTATTCCAAGCTGATAAAAGTTTCCTCAAATAATACATTGCAACTAAATCATATTACCTTAAAAATACGAACGGTATCTAGAACTGTGTTTTATCGAGCTTCTGACAAACTAGCATGGTGAGTAAACAAAAATTTTCTGAATAATTGGCGAAATAGTGAGCGGCACAAATTCTAACCTCAAACCTTAAACATGCCAGACAAAATTATCATAAACTGTAGTAAATGCCGTAAAATTATCGCTAAAGAAAAATACGAATGCAAACTATGTCTTAAATATTACCACCAAGGATGCGCCAAACTTCACAAGTCCTTTAATAGAGATGATGAACTTACCCTATGCACAGGAGAAATTGTGATGATAAAAACCGTGCAAACACCGCACGTAACACAAATAGTCCAGGAGATCGAAAACCCGCAGATTGATATCCAAAGTGAAATTTTTAACAATTCTGAGCATGACCACCAGCAGTTGAATGAACACCATGAGAACATCACAAAAATCCAGAATAGTGATATTGGTAACTGTGAACCGGTGCTAAATAAGAAACAACTCAACCCAAAGGAAGCAGCAAGCAATAAGAACAAACGGAAAAGATTTCTGGATAACAATAATGACAGTGTTGAGGAGAGAGAGGAGTACATGAGTGATAGAATTGATATGTTGACTGAAAAAATTAATAGTCTAAAGAATACTAAAGAAAACCAAAGTAATTTTGAAAGCGTAGTACGAGACATATTGACAAGTGAACTAAGCCTATTACAGATTAAAATGAAAGAAGAGATGACTTCAATCAAAAGTGAAATCAGTGAGATCAAGAACATGATGAAAGAGCTATTGGCAAGCAAACAATCACAGCCAACCGTGAAGGAGCCAGCAAACAACGACATCGAAATGATCAACAACGAAGAGGAACATGTGAGGACATACGCTGACATAACCTCAAATGTGACTCGACAAAATATGAACACTAATTCTATAATAGTCATAAAACCTAAAAATAACACGAATTCTGAGGTAACTGAGTCAATCGTGAGAAACAAAATTGATATTAACAATCTTGGGGTAGATAACTGCACAATGAAAAAAGCTACAAATGGTAAGGTAATAATAGGATGTGGGAACGTGACTGGTAGAGAAAAACTAATCCATGAAATGGGACAACAACTGGGTGATGAATACACAGTTGTAATTCCACACAAAATTAGGCCGAAGATTAAAATGATAAATATTAGTATTGATTATTATGAAAAGCCAAACGTAGATACATTGAAAGATATAGTTAAACAAAATAAAATCGAGTTGCTAGTAGATATATCAGAAATGAAAATTATTAACAAATGGAAAGTTGAAAAATACAACAAAATGGTAATAATAATTGAAGTAAGCGAAAAAATTCATCATATGATGCTACAAAGGGAATTCTTGCACTTGGGATGGAATAATTGTAGGGTATTTGACTATATGAAACCACTCCGTTGCTTCAATTGTTGGGGTTTCCACCACACAATCAAAACATGTAAAAAAGACACAAAATGTGGTAAATGCGCAGACAATCACAGAACGCATGAATGTGATGTTAGTGAAAGCAAATGTATAACCTGTTTAAAATATAAAGAAAAATTGAATTTATCACAGGACGATATCAAACACGAGGTCAAAAGTAAAATGTGTCCTTCCTATAAATATTTTTTGAGCAAATACAAGCAGGCGAACACTATAAAAACATAAATAAAGTTGACAAGCGAACAGCGCAATATAGACCAAAACAGAATCAATTAATTGTATACATGAATGCAAGAAGTTTGATAAGAAATAAGGACGAAATTGAAGAATTGATAGTTAAAATAAAAAAGCCGTGCATTATAGCTCTTACCGAAACCAGACTTACAAATGAAATAGATGACTATGAAATCTCAATACCAGGGTACAAAATCGTAAGATGTGACTCAGAAAAGAGATCAACGGGTGGTGCAATGATGTACATCAAAAATGATATAGAATATAAAATTATTGTAAAGGAAAAAATTGTAAATATTTGTTGGACAGTAGGTATAAGAATAAATTTTAATGGCTTTGACGGAGTAATATTAGTGACATACCACGCACCTAAAGCAAGTGAGTCAGTATTTATAGATAAAATAGAAGACATATGTGAGAAACTTAGTAGAGAACCCAAATGTATATGTATGGGCGATTTTAATATGAACGTGGATGACAAGGAATCTTTTTATGCAAATAAACTGATACAAACCTTTTCAGGCCTAGGGATGAAACAATATATAAAAGAACCAACAAGAGTGTATGGTGGTTCATCGACTATTATCGATTTGTTGTTTAGTAACTACGAAATCAAGGCACAAGTAATTAATACTCCACAAATAACTGACCATGCAATAATTGAATTTGAAATAGGAATGAATGAGATTGATAACAAACACCAAAAAATCATGGGACGTAATTTTAAAGCTATCAATAATAGTCAATTCAAAGAAAAACTAAAAAAACTAAATTATGATAATAACATATGTCATGAAAATAGTAATGAACAGCTAGAAAATAGGGCCAAGATACTCATTGGAAACATGATAAAAGTAGTAGATGAAGAAGCACCTAGGAAAGTAATTAATGTAAAAAAGAATAGGATGGCTAAAGATTGGTTCAATAGTGATATTAAGAAACACATTGAAGAAAGGCAAACCTTCTTCGAAATTGCTAGAGTAAGTAAAAATGAAACTGATTGGTCAAACTTTAAACAAAAAAGGAATAGGGTAGTCGCGGAAACTAGGAAAGCAAAAATCAAATACTTTGAAGACAAAATTGATAAGAATAAAAAAGATGGCAAAAAAATGTGGAGAGCGATAAATGAAGTACTAAAAAAGACAAAATATGTTAAACTACCGGATCAAGTGAGTTTGAATGATGAAATTATTAGAGGTGATGTACAAATTGCAAACAAATTTAATAACTACTTTGTACAGAGCATAAATGAAATTGTTGGTAGCATGAAACAAACAGAAGTAATGGGTGACCAAATAGAATATACAAAAGAAACACTCGAATCTTTTAAACTAATCTCTGTAGATGACTTTGACAAAATAATCGAGGACCTACCAAAAAAGAAAGGAACAAGTGAGGGGATCTCCACAGAAGTGATCAAACTGGCCAACGAATCCATAGGAGAAAATATACGCGCAGTAATGAATGATTCCATCGAGAGGGGGTATGTCCCTAAAGAATGGAAGCATTCAGAAATTGTACCTATACAAAAAATCCAAGACACGACAAAAATGGAAGAATTCAGACCAATAAATATGCTCCCACAATACGAACAAATACTAGAGAAAATAGTTGCTAAACAATTAATAGATTACATGGAGGGAAATAAATTATTTATAGACGAACAGTATGGGTTTAGACAAGGCAAGTCATGTGAAAATGCAATTCAACAAGTCGTATCAGACTGGAAAAAACATATTAGTAGGGATAAAATTGTCGGGGCTATATTTATTGACCCGAAAAGAGCGTTCGAAACTGTAGATAGAAAAATTTTACTAGAAAAAATGAAAAAATATGGTATTAAAGGGAAAGCGTGGGATTGGTTTAGTTCATACTTGTCAAATCGCACTCAGACAACATATTATCGATGTGGTAAATCGGAAGAAATTGAAGTTCAAATAGGCGTTCCGCAAGGTTCTGTACTCGGCCCAATATTGTTCATATTATACGTTAATGACATTATCCAATATAGTTGTACCGAAGGTGAAATTAGATTATTCGCAGATGATATGGTAATATTTATTTATGGACAAAGCTCTCAAGAACTAGAAAGAAGACTGAACCCCTGTCTACATAAAATAGAAGACTATTTGGAGAGGAATAAACTGAAAATAAACATAAATAAAACAAAATTCATGGTAATAAGCCACCAAAGACAGAAAAAAGGCAAAACAATAATTGTAAAAAGTAAATGCGGCTCTGAGCTCGAAAGAGTAAATGAAATCAAATATTTAGGGGTAGTTATTGATTCTAATCTGACATTCAAACAACATCAGGAATATATTGTCAAAAAAGTCGGTAAAAGGGTGGGAATGTTAAATAGAATAGGGAATGACGTGAGCATGATGACGAGAAAATTGATTTATGATAGTATTATATCGCCTCATTTCGAATATTGCAGCACTATACTGTATACAATGAACGAAACGAGCTTAAAAATCTTACAAAAAATGCAAAACAGAGGGATGCGCGCAATCCTCCATTGCAATAGGCGTACAAAAGTAAAGGACATGTTAGAAGCACTGGGTTTGATGAACATTGAACAAAGAATAAAATTAAATGCACTAAAATACATACACAATATGAGTAAGACAAGGAATAATGACGATAATAACAACGATAAACCCCGAATAACAAGACAATCAAAAGATATACAGCCGTACAAAGCAAAGATGAGTTTTAGCCAAAATGACATAATGTATAAAGGACTCCAATTGTACAATAAATTATCGACAGAAACAAAAAGCAAGTGTGATAGTGGATTTAGACGAGAGGTAGTAAAATGCCTAAAAGATAATAGAATATAAGTGAATTGTAGCGGGAAATCCGCAGTAAGCCAAATGTAGCATTATGCTAAATAAACTAATCAATCAATCAATCAATCTCTCTCTTTCTCTCTCTCTGGCTTCTTGTCGGCCTCAACACCCAGTGTCTTGTACCGTACGCGAAGGCAGACTGATCTCCTTTCCGCTGGGGATGGTTATTCTCATTACCACCTGTCCGGCGAGCGTTGACGACTATCGGTCGGCTGTTAGCAGACGCATGTCGTCAATATGGCTACGCGGGACACGGCGGCAAGGGTTTAAACCACGGAAATTGGGGTTTTGGCACTCGGTACTTGCGTAAGGCTGGTAAGGAGGAGGTCTTAACGTTTTGCCACGTTACAAGTTATAGTACAGACTACCAGATTTCGGGGGCTTTTTTATTCGAATTTCCTTTCCATCAATTGCACCAATCAATTGGGAAATTCCATCTAACCCGAAAACCCTCTGCGATAATCCGCCAGTCGACAGCATTTTTCCTCTGCAGATATAGTGGGGATAACATTTCCCACTCTCTAAATTTGGGTCAGTGGAAATTTCACTGATTGAATCAGTGATTCAGGATCTCACTGCCGAATCAGTGGTTTTATACCTAATGCACTGATCAATCAGTTAACTTCCTCTCGTCAGTGATTTCACCACTGCAAAACCAGTGCCCCAGTTCACTATTTGATCAGTGACTATTCTTCCGCTAGAGGCACTGCGTAACTCGAGGTTCCGATTAACGCGGGCTTGTGACTTGTGGTGACTTGCGTCTTACATACGTTCATTTTGATTGCGGCGTCGTGTATGAGAATTTGAAAAGGGAAGGTGTTTAATATTAACAGGTAAGTACGTAACTACATACATACATTCGTGAAATATACTTTAGAATTCGAATATCAGGTGGGACCTGCACAAACATCAACTTCAGTCTCTTCCATGGTATACTGTTGATAGGTTAGGTTAGATTAGGTCAGATTACATTGAATCATATTGTTTAGATTGGTACGATACTCGTAGTTTACGTATTATTGGGTGATTTCATGACTGGTCTACTATGAAGAATGATAATAATATAATTACCATGATTTTGCTGCATTATCGTTAGTTTTTTTTTATTTTTTATTTTTTATCCTTAGTTTACGTATTATTGCGTGATTTCATGACTGGTATACTATGAAGAATGATAATAATATAATTACCACGAGTTTACTGCATTATCGTGTATGACTCCTGCATACTACAATTCTGACGTTGATTTAGAAGATAGAATATGTCATTAAGTATACTATTTTTACTTGATTTTCTTTCTATATAAGAGAAGATATATAAGATATTCTTCATTCCAACGAACAGTATTTTCGTATTTCATAAATTTTATACCAATGCCTGAAGTTTCTTGCATTTGTAATGCAAGCTAGTCTTACACAATAAAACCTTATAAAAAAATACGTGTGAGATATAATATTTTGCTTCTTGAGGTCAGCATCCCCATTAGATAAGCCTATTATCCAGTATATTTTACTGATTCGATCAGTGAAGTTTTCACTGATTTCGACAGTGCAATTTCACGGATTTAAACGGTGCAATTCCACTGATTTCCAGTGACCTACTTATAACTGTAGCCATCAGTGACTATTCACTGCTGATCAGTGACTTTCCACTGATTCAAATTTAGAGAGCAGATAATCGGACACACCTCAGCTATTATCTGATAGAGGGTCGATCGACCCAATCGAAAGAAATTGACGGTGGTACGACTGCTGTCGCCGTTTGCAAGATAGCTGTCAAGGAAGAAAAGTATGTTGTGTTAGAGGGGTATGAACTATGAATGATATACAACAGGAAACGTACGAATTCGAAGTTATAATGAAGGGGATGCTGTACTCGATATTTATACCGACAGTCAGATACTTCTCCGATCCGAATATCTAATGGCGTTTTCGGCCGATACCGCTAGCGCTACACCGGTGTAGTGTAGCCATATTTTCATCTTTTTCTTTTCATTGAGGAAGAGAGAGACACGCCCCACCGGTGTAGCGCTGGAGGTACCAGCCGAAAACGCTATAAGTTCACGGAACTAGGTCAAAAAACAGCTGCATAGCGGAATTGTACATGCGATTCTAAACAAATACATACGGTAATATTTTCAATTCACGCAAAAATGAAGAAATTACATGGAATTTACGAAATTACTATCTTCGTCTTCATAATAAATCTTCTAATTTTCATGCCATTTTTTGAGTTTTATGTAAAGCCGCGTACTGACTTGAGCATATTTGCGCGCAGAACCATCTTTTTCCTTCTTGCTCCGCAAAGGAAGGAAGGAGACAAAAGGCGTTCGTGCGCGCAAATATGCTCAAGTCAGTACGCGGCTTCAAACCAAAATATTGCTGACGGAATTTTGCAGTTAGATATTCGTGGTGGGGCGGGGGGGGGGGGGGGGGGGGGAGTGGCCTCATGTAATATGTGGACGGTCTCAAACGATTAAATATGATGATTTTTAAATCTCATTATTGAACTTTCGTTACATTCAGATACAGGGGAGAGGTGGGCGGCGGAATGGGCCCCCTAAAAAATTTTCGTACTCTTTCGAAATTGAAAAACGTTTTAAATTTCATTATTTACCTTGCTCTAGCAAACTTTTAATCTTGATAACTTAGAGAAAAACGGGCAAAATGAGGGAAAAAAAAGTACAAAGTATATTCTAAAGTAAATACGAAAGTAAATTTGGAACATTTTACAATTTTGAAAAATTTCGAAAATTTTATAGGGTGCCCATTTTGCCCGCAATTTTCGAATTTTCAGGTAAGGGCGGTCGACATAGATCAGACTGTCATTTTTCGGTAAGAATTCGGGGATACATCGTTTCAAACCTTTATGTTTTAAGCGTTAGTTTCTTAGGGGACCTATTTTACCCACCTCTCCCCTAGATTTTTCATTGCAGTGAGCGTAAAATCCAATTCTACAACATGTTCTGTTAAAATTGAATCAAATTTTACGCGAAATGCATCAAAAAATATCGTTCGCAACATGGGCGTAAAGCCGGGATCACGATTAACTTAACGTAACGTAACGTAACACAACGAAACATACCTATAGTTTTGAAAGTTAGCGAGCGCGCCCGCGTTTTGAAAAAACAGGGGTTGTGATGGATGTTTCAGAACTATAGGTATGTTCCGTTGTGTTCCGTAGTTACGTTACGTTAAGTTCATCGTGATCCCGGCTTAATACTTATCACCCTTGTGTAATCCCAATTTTCCGTCACTATTTGTTACTGAACATCTATGTCCACAACGGGATTATAGTCGGAAATAATCGAGGGGTGACTTGTTAGTAAAATACAGATACTTAAATCATAATACACTCCATAATGCAAGAAAACATTATTTTATTTGCCAGGCAATAGATTGCTTACATGGGTCAGAAAGCGGCAGAGTGCTACTATGATTTGTTATTTTTTTTTATTTTAGGATTGTCTGAAATTTCAGAAAGTCACAAAATCCCCTGACCATTCCATGAATTTTTCAGAGATCGAAAATTCCCTGATATTTCCAGGGGTTTTCAGGTTTCCATGACTACTAGACACCCTGTTTATGATTAAAATGCATTTCCTCATGGTATGTTGCGTATTAAAATGATAAAGAAAATTCAACATTTTCATCATTTCAATTACATTCTTTCATAAATTCACTTACTTTAAGGTCAAAGCCAAGCGAAGTCTAGATGGCAATGGTCGTCTCAGACTAACTTTTTGAAGTCGATTCCCTACGATGTCGTGTAATAAGTCAAACTGATCCGGAGTCATACGCGTCATTTTATGGAACTCCTCGTGATCATGATGGATGAAGTATGAAAACAGTGTTTGGTATGCACCAAACAAATCGCGCATATCATCCATGATCTGCGGCTTGACCCACCACCGCCGAAAACGATTCGCCCTCTGACACCATCGCATGTACAACCGGACTGGATTTAACCACTGAAATGCTAGAAGAAATATTGGCATATAGTCCAGCATTTTGATGACCAAGACCACCCCTTTCACTACAGTATCCGAAAGCGCATGAAACGAAACAACGGCCCACGAGGTTCTTTGCCGCCGCAAGAATCAACAAGCCGTTGTTTCGTGTTTACGTTGTTTGGCGGCAGCAGTGTAGAAAGCGTTTGGCACAGTACTGAGTTAGCCTGAGAATGCTGATTCTACGCCGATGGGAACCGGGCGCTGTAGTCGCAAGGATGGGTGGGGGGAATACACACGTGCGCGGACGTTAGACCTCCGCACGCTTGGCTCCCGCGCCTTTTTTTTATCTCGCGAAAAGCCACGAAAAGCGAGGTTGAAGAGAAGAGATATCAAGATACGTTCGTGATTCCGTTGTTACTATTGTATAGTATCGAAATGGCAGATTCTCAGAATATTACCATCGACGAAGATGAGGTGCTCATTCTTTTGGTGCAAAGCAAAGATTTCTTGTACGACAAGTCTTCCTACGAGTACAAAAATGTACAGAAAAAGAAAGAGGCATGGAACGACATAGCCAGCGAAATGTACCATCTCACAGAGAGGCCGTTGGAGGGTATAATGTTTATATGTTATTAAAATGTTGAATTCATTGTAATAATATTATTGCCAAATATATGTGACACATAGAACTATAGGGATCGAACATTTCATGACAAAAACAATCGATTTTCGTCCCTAAAATGACGAGAAAAATTCGAATAAAAAATTCCTTCCAGTAATTAACCACCTACATTAGTATGTATTGGGTAAAAAAAATTTTACCCGTTCACGCAGGAGGTTGATATTTTTCTTGAAAAAAAAAAACACGTACACTAATATAATTGATAAATTACTGGAACGAATTTTAGATTCGACTTTGTTCATAATTTTAGGGATAAAAAATCGATTTGTTTCATGAAACCTGCGGAGTCCGCCCTTTAATGCGAAAGTTCAATTCGATGATTGGAAATTTTCCTGATCCAGTGAAAATGATGAAAAACAAATGGAGAAGCCCTAAAAAAAAATATACGGAGGAACGACGTAAAGTGACGGAGTATATTCCCTCGGGGTCAGCCGCTCCTGCGAGCACGTCTCACTGGAAATATTATCAGATGATGAATTTTCTGAAGAGGCACATCCATCATCGGCAGTAAGCATCAATGTCTTGGTTATAAATATCATAAGTAGAACATTAGTAGAGTAGTAAAGGTTTTTCAAATCTTCCAAACTTCATTCAAATATCAACTTCTTCTTTCTTATTCAAGGACGTTCAGCAATTTCCAATCGCTGCCACGAGTGGATCTCGACACAAGCACTGACGAGGACGACATAGACGATGAAGTTGTTGTAGGCGAAGAGACTCAGGACTTTCCAGAATGGCTGGAAGGTGACTTTTTAAAGAAAATAATTTCAGCAAGATAGATTTCCCGCTTCCTGACCATCAATATTTGGATTTAATAATAAACATGAAATTATTTCACATAATTCATTGAAAAATTTCTTGGACGTAAGACTTATCAAATTCAAATTCGCCGGTCTAGCTTGAAAACAGTTTCGTTGAGCACTGCATTGACATCGTTAACTTCCAATTCCGAACAATTTGTAAAATCTAAGTAGAAAATGGAAAAAAAAAAACATAAACGACGGAGAGAGCCTAAATTTGTTTGCAAATGTCGCTCGCTTATTACATAGCATGGTGAATTGCGAGTAACTTCTGAAAATGAATTGAAACTCTCTTCGTCACACCTGTTTCACTGAATGGAAACGATCCTAACTTGTTTTGCCTTGAAAGGCCCTTTGATTTGTCCAACTAAAAGGATTTGGGATGAGTTCAGTAATTTGTCATAACACGTCGCATTAGTTCGTGCGCTCATTTGCATAATATACTCATATTTTCAGGTGAAAATACCGATGACCCGAGGAGTGATTCGACTGCGGCACGTACAACGAGTACTACTGAAGTTAATAATTATCTTCTAGTATTGAGAGACGCGTGGATCAAAATACCTGAAAAAAACAAAAGAAAGTGTTTTTTCAAACTCAGGGAAGTCGTCAGGAACAAGAAAAAACAGTTGGCGTCAAATCCGTAGTCTCTCAATACTAGAAAATAATTCATATTATTATATGGTTATTCGAACCTCCCATGAAGACAGCTTTTACATAATCAGATGGAATTCTATACAATCATTTCTCGAATTTTCCCCGATAAGAGTATGAAATTACGTACACATCATTTTATAGAATTTTTCACTATTATAGGTATAATCCCATAAAAATGTAAAAAACCATACATATTATGGAAAATGAATTGCTGTGTATAATTTTATAACCTCTGACAACATTTTGTAATATTATGTAAGAGTACACATAATCGTATATTATTGTATGAAATCATGCATGTAATTACATACATACATATCACCTTCTCGAGACGAATTCGAGATGTAATTCTATTTAATTATGTAGAGCTTGTTTCCTGATACTTGTAATTATTAAATCTTTTCCATTTCTTATTTATCTACGTTTAAGGATGTAGTTCGGGTTAAAAATGCCTTTTTTTGTAAAAAACGTATTAAAAATTCAATTTCTCGAGTTTTGTCCACTGTACAACAAATTCCTGACGTGAATCTTTTATTTCTGTCTCTCTGATACCCCCAAAAAATGGAGATTGCTGTATCCTAAGTATTTCATCGCCAGTTCCATTTCTAGCGAAGCACTGCTTTGAGGCCTTTTTGGTGCTTCCCATCTGATCTTAAGCTTGTATGGACAATGTTATACGTTTTTTTTCGTAGTCTTAAGTGTACAAATGTATACCCAACAGTTGGCATTATTATATTATCAATTGTGGAAGATAGCTTTTAACGTGAACTACATCCTTAACATATAGTTGCTCATATGTAGGAATCATAATTTTTTAATCAACTTCCTAGGAAAAAAGAATGTTTTCACGTGACCACATCAAATCAAATTCTATAAGATTCAATAAAATTTGATAGAATTTCACTAAATTCAATCTCAATTGTGTCCGTATCGAATTGTATCATGTGGATTTTCATAAAGTCTTATGAAATTTAATCAGAGCTGATAAAATTCTACAATATGATGGAAAATAATATTCCTCTTGATTTTGTATAGTTGTATCAATTTTTATCCGCTCTGATCACATCTGATCAGATTCTATGAAATTCTATGAAATTCTACAGGTAATATTATATACAATTTGTGAAAGACAAAAGCGAGATGGAATTTAGTACAATTTCGTCACATTTTATCGAATGTAGTACAGAATCTGATGTGATCACAAGAAGACCACTTTTTTTCTCTGGTTCAGGTAGCTCTCATCTAGATATAGACACTGATATTGTATAATTATTGAGATATAATCATTATAAAATATATAATGTAACGTGGCAAAACGTTAAGGGGGGGGGGGGGGGGGGGGGGGGGGGGGGGGGGAAGGTCAAATCATGCGAAAAAAGCCATGTTTTCGTGATTTTTTTTCTGACGAAGCAGTTAAAATTTCTTTACTCAACCAATGGTACATTGAAGTATGACATTCGAAGAATGTTTCATCAAATTTGTACAAAGAAATATTAAAAAATACGGCAATGGCAGTAATTGTTCGGACGTGTCTCGAAAAAAAGGTGGATTGCGGTGCCCCTCATAACTTGGTGCTGAATCATCTGAAATCAAAAAATCAAAGTTCATTCGTTACATAATAGTTTTCCCCAGGTAACGCTGTCGAGTTTTTTTTTTTTTTAATTCCAATTTTTTCATTTTTTTGAACACTTTGAAGTGAAAAACACAATTTTTTGGGAAAAAATCGGCTAATTTGTTATTGCGAAATCAAAATTATGAACAAAAAAAAAAAAAAAAACTCGACAGCGTTACCTCGTAAATGATGTACAGAAATAGTGTTTAAAATTTCAAAAGGATCGGTGCAGTAGTTTTCAAGTTATCAGGGGCACCGACTTTAAAAACGTGAGTTGTGGGAAAAACGCTTTAAAGTTTTAAACACAAAAAAATCCAGTTAAAACGTTTGTAAGCGAATTTTATCGACATACCTCACACTGAGTCATCAATGCCAGGTCCATAGAGGATGTTGCTATCATCGATGATGTCTAATGCATCTTTTTGCTCCTGCCTACGACGAATCCTGCCTTCTTTGATCTTGAACGGTCATTTTTATTTTTTTAGCTGACGCGCTTATTGTCGTAACGTCTGCGCTTTTCCGTTTGTGGGGAGGTAAAATTTTTTTGGGTCGATGTAATCTCGAACTAACTGATTGTCTATCAGATCTTGAAATTTTTTTTGGCATTTTTGTAATAATTTAACAACAAAAATTGATGAAAACGGAGCTGAAATTATGCGAAAATAAGAACGCGCGGATACGTCTGCTCGATAGGATATTTCCTGCTGACTGAATTTTGTACGCCACACTGACAAAGTATACAGACCAGGTATAAACACGTTTGTCCTTTCCTTGAAATTTCGATAGATGGAGAGCAAAACATCTGCCGGGTAACAATAGCGCGCTCGGATCGGGGCGCTCGAGTCGAGTCGGGTATAGGTACAAAAATCCGCCAGGTATAAAAATACTCATAAATTTCATTCGTCAATTTTGCTCCAATTGACTTGAAATTTTGACACAATATTCTTCAGATATTACGGATTCAATTTCAAAAATAAAAAAAAAATGCAAAAAAAAAAAATTAAATACCTTACCCCCCCCCCTTAAGACCTCCTCCTTACCAGCCTTACGCACGTACCGAGTGCCAAAACTCCGATTTCCGTGGTTTAAACCCTTGCCGCCTTGCCCCGCGGAGCCATATTGGCAACAGGCGTCTGCTAACAGCCGACCGATAGTCGTCAACGCTCGCCGGACAGGTGGTAATGAGAATAACCATCCCTAGCGGAAAGGAGAGTCAGTCTGCCTTCGCGTACGGTACGAGACACCGCGTGTTAAGGGGGTTATCGTGATATTTCGTTTTCTTACGAATGTCGTGAAAAAATTCACATGAATAGCTTCTAGTACCACAATTAACACGTTAAAATTTCAGAGCCCTTATCGGCACCAAACTCGAGAAAATAATTGGCAAATTGAGAATCTTATACATGGCATCTTATGGGAAGCGTCGTCTAGCATTAACGTTTTGAGTCATAACTTTAAAAGTTTTCTTACGATTTTGACCAAAAACTAACACACAATTCAACATCAATATCGAAATAACATATCCAAGAATCAAGACATTTGCCGTCTCGGTTTTCGAGATATAGCTTTGTAAAGTTTGCTCTGCATTGACATTACGCGTTGATCTCATGGCTTCGCTTCACTCGTGGCGCTGCTGCGTCGCTAGTTTTACGCGCGCGCATAGTATGCGTGTGAACACACAAAGCGCCACTATGTGTGCGTGAACAGTCACTAACAAAAGTTTCGCTACGGAAGCGGGGCTAGGGGATACAGTCAGGAGTCAAGCGCTCATGCTATACTTTTGAGGCTGTTTGTAGCACGATAACCCCCTTAAGACCGGCGAGAAGCCAGAGATTGATTGATTGATTGAGATTTTTATTTATGTCCTAGAATACAAATTCCCTAAGGACAAGGGTTTCAATGATTACACGTTTCTATCATTTTTAATAATAACACATATTTCCATTGTTTAAAATTGTACACAATTGTGTTTGCTGATCATACTTTTATATTTATATATACACAAATTTTTCATACTTATTAACATTTTTCATACTTATAAACACAAGCCTAATTGCTAACCTAGATTTAAAACCTAACCTTAAAAGCCTAAAACTACCTCCTTCCTTCCGGTAACGTTACTCAAGACTAGTTCCCGTTGAATAAATTTTTTTTTTTTTTTTTTTTTTTGTCCCGTTGGGAATACCCAGCGGTTTTGCCACTCTCATTTCCTCAAGTTTTCGATCATTATCGGTTGTTTTTCTAGTAGGTATTCGAGTAGGCGGTCGCTAAAGGTATCCAGGGACTGAGAATGTCTGATTTCAAGCGGAATCGAGTTCCATGTATTGCTGGCTGCAGTGGAGAATGCCGACAGGCCATAGTTTGTCCTGCAATTGGGAACTTTGAGGTCATGGGGAGTGCCATGATTTGTTCTTATCGAACACTCGCTTCTAAGTGTCAGCCTCTCGTGTAGGTAGGAGGGTTTCTTGGTGGAGAGGACTTTAAAAACGAGTTTACCTAGTGAGAGCAGTCTGCGATTGTAGGGAGTGAGCCACTCCAGTTTCACATAAAATTCCGAGGAGCACTCAGTTGCTACGAGTCAGAGTTTCGTCGCTTCCCTAGCCATCCCCTCCGCCCCTCCGCCACCGCTGGACAGCGCGCCGCGTCAGTCTTCAGAGAGACATAGAGAGAGCCACGCAATCTCGCTACAGTGACAGCTGACTATCAAGTAGCCAGACCGAGAGAGCTAGCGACCGTCTAAGACGACCGTCGCCTTCGTATTAAGAATAGAAGAGAAGAGTAGAGTAGAGTCAATATTATAAAATATAACCTACGCCAGGTAGCGGGCGTGTTGAATAAGTCGCCACCTTTTCTTTTTTTTTTTTCTTTTTGAATAAAGCTAAGTGATAATATATCTGGTGTCATTATTCCTCGCCCCCACGAAATCCCTCTTTCCCTAGTAGCTAGCCGGAGGGTCCCAGAGAGAGAGAGAGGACTTCTACGCGAAGTCTGGCGCCCAGCAACATCCCCTACCTACAAGTTGGGCCTGGTTTGTATTCGGCTTAATTATTCCGGGGTACCCGAGCCCCAGGAAAACCCGTTACAATAATAATCGATAGCAAAAATAAACGCATCTTGAAAACATTCTAGTCCATTCATTTCATACAAATTATTTATACCAAAATTCAGATACGAGCAAAAGCTGCATTAAAAAAATACCAGGGTAGAAATGTTTTACATGTTTTCACATATAGTCATATTATACAACCATTTTTGCCTGGCTTTGTATCTTCAACTTACCTCTTACCTTTTACTTACTTTTTCTACAGCACTCATTATTGTAAAACTTATTGTCATTCGTACTGGAAATGACACACATTTGAGTAACACATTTCAGAGATATCGAATAATAATTTCCATTGGAAAATATTTTTATTCTACGAATTATGCATATCTCAAGACTTTAAATATGCAAAATTCAACAAATGATATAATATATATTTATATTATAATAATATCAATAAAATATAATAAATTAATAATATAATAATAATATATTCAAGAGACTCGGTAGAGTCTCGCGCCAAGTACAATAAAAAAAAAAAATCACAATATATATAAATATATAGGTATACGCCGCTCGAGACTCGGCGAGTCTTTATACCCGTGCGGGAGCTAACCAGCGGGGTGGGGAGACAGTATTTCCCTCATATCTTGCGCCTCGCGAAATCCATGGGATTTAAATATTTATCTCAGATTGTGGGCAGGAAGAGCTTTCATTCGAGTCCAACTTCGATTGAATCAGTGTACGGAGAGCTGAGATATGATTATTTCAAGTTTTCGACTACCCGTTTCCGTCAAAATTTTTCGTCATCATCACCGCGTTCAGCCAGATGACAGATCTCACCACGGTGTAAGAATAAGAGGTGGGTCAACTGCCGTATACTCCCCGTGTAGAGCTCTGTGATTATTATGCGGCAGTACGGCAAAAATCCGCCAGGGGCCTCATGCGTCGGAAAAGGTGGGTAAACCCGTGGGATAAACACGGTGTAAACAATAATGGGGTCGATCTAGCAGACAGTATTTGTATTATGAGTAATTACTTTGTTATTATCCCACACATTTATTAATGTGCATCCTTTTTGTGGTTTATTAGGTGTGGTCACCTTTTTTTTTGCTGCGAAAGCTCACCGGTTTATTTGATTTTCAGTAATACACTATCGCGATAGTCACATGAATTCATCGTACAATTATTTTCTTTTCGTGGCGTAACATATTTTCAGGTGCATCACCATACGTGAATAATAACGTGCACTTGTCATCTTCGGCAGCAGATTTTATTTTTCACACGTCAAACGTCAAACTTTTGTGGATACCGTGAATACTGTCTGCTAGATCGACGCCATTATTGTTTACACCGTGTTTACCTCCGTGTTTACCCACCCTTTCCGACGCATGAGGCCCCTGGCGGATTTTCGCCGTACTGCCGCATAATAATCACAGCGATTAGGGCCAGTGGAACCACCTCTTATTCTTACACCGTGGATCTCACATACACTAAATCTATGCGGACGAAAATTAGGAAAGAGTCGCCACCACTAGACAGCAGAGATATAAGTACTCAACATCAGCTGTCAGATGGCGCTCTTGTCGACGCTGTTGACGTAAGATCGAGAATCGATTGCCCAAGACCACAGACAGACGGACTTCCGACTACATGCCCATCCCAGGGCGATAAGTCGTAAAAGGATAGAAGAAGAAGAACAGACAGACGGACTCCCGAGATTCTATTCTAGGTAATTCTAGGTCCCGGGTATGGAGTTTAGATGTTAGACTCCATAGTCCCGGGACAGAGCACAGAGCTGTCAGTTCTGTTCATATTCGTACATCTTAACCACTTAACATTCTCCAAATTTTCGTCTCTTTTATGCTTTCCATACTTACTTTTCATCATAAAATTCACATTCAAAGTGGAAGGCGAAATTATAACAATCTGTAATGAAATGACGAAGCGTGCAATTTTGAGGTTGGGTTATAGGTTACCGTTATTGAATCGTATGAAGTTGAGTCTACAACATGAATGAATAAACGACAAAGCTTTCATTCAACGTGGCAGGTCTTCAAAATATTATTATTTATTTCCAAATATTTCGACATATTTAATGGGTCAAATATATCATATTCAATTCATGCGCACGGAAACATATCTTTACAGTGCTTGGAAATTAGCAACGAATGATAGCGCATGTCATTATTTCAGGCTTTCGTGCTTTAACACATTTATATTATACTACCACATTCAACATTACTGCTTATCGAGGGATTTAGATGGTATAAAATGCATTGAGATACTCATAAAAATAATTGGCAGAATGTTGACCATCAAGCAAGGATATAGGGAAATCTAATTGAGCGAGTGTAGCGAGCGAGCACAATTACCAGGTAGTATAAAAGGAAGTACATGCTAATACTTCAAGTACTTACTCCAAATTTAAACTTAACTGTCGTAGTACATGCTATGCTTTCATAGCGTCTACTCCTATGCACTCAATAGATACTTTCATGTACTTAGTAGATACTTCGTACATAGGGGTTGATACTATTTTTTTAAGCATCTACTCATAGATTGTAGTACATGCTTTTGTTTTGGGTTCGACGTAGCATTTATTACGGTTTTAGCAAAGTTGCTGTTGGGGCAACTTCTTCCGCCAGGCATCGTCCACAACTCGACAAGAATTACAGCATACATCAACGTGCGAAGAACAAATTATCGGGATAGGCGAAATTATGACAAAGACGTACACCGAAAATTATTTCGGTGATTATTTCAGTGAATTTCATTTTAAAAATCATATTTTTACTTGACTTTCATTAGACAGTTTTGATAGACAAAACATTGTGTGGATGACAGATCAATTTTCAGACGACACTAGAGAAACCAAAGGAGGAGCTCTTTCCCACATTAAAAATGGAAATTTTATTTATGGACTCTAGTTGAGAAAATAAATGTATGCCAACTGTTATAAGAAAGAGTGGGGCAGAGCGGGGTACCTGAAAAATTGAAGAGAAAAAAATCATTTTTAAAAATTAACAAATAGGATTAAGCGAATAGTGTCATAGATCAAAAAATTCGAATCTTGATGAGAATAAAATTATATTTTTGAATTCAAAATTGAAACGAATGAAAAAAAAATTATCACCGAAGATGAGGAATGATTGAATTGCTGAAGTACCCCGCTGACCCCTATACGTGTAACGTGGATAAGCTATATGTGGATAACATTATCGTTGAACCGAAGTTATCAGTAACTGGCTGATTTTAGGTGATCCTGGCTTTCGACAAGGAGTTATTGTGGACGTTGAGGTTTATTAAATTGCGAAAAAAATCGAGAATCAGTAGCCATAGTAGATACTCCACCGTGTAGCATTTGCTACCCGAGTGAAGTATAGGCGACATAGTATACATAGTATTAACCCAAAATGCTTGGTAGTAGATGCTACTACTCGAAGCATTAGCATGTACTTCGTTTTATGCATACCAGCCATTGTAGTACCACATTCAACATCACTGCTGTTCATTGAGGTTGAGATATTCATAGAAACAATTGATAGAACGCTGACAACTGAGCGAACCCAGCGAGCGAGGATATAGAAAGACCCAATCGAGCGAGCGCATTAGCGAGTGAGCCCAATTTTCAGGTGGTCAAGAAAAATTTTACAAAAAGTAGTGAAATAAAACCCAAAAAGCACCTCTGGTGCAAAAACCTTTCGCCAAGTACAATAATGATCACTACCTCCAAAAAAATCTACCAATCCAAATTCCTCCTTGACAAAAGTGGTACTATAAAAATGTCTACTTACAAAAGGATTGAAATCAGATACAATTGCCAAGTACATGTCTTTTGTAGTATTATATTAAACTAGTAAAAAAAAAATATCCGAAATTAATCCGAAAAAAAAAAAAAAAATTTGGAGGTAGTCGTACTTCGCGGGCCTTTTATAGACAAGTACGAGAAAGCAGCAATTGAACTATGTCAATAATCTTATATTGATATGACATATTGGCCCGCCAAGTACTACGTACTCCAAATTTTTATTTTTTTCGGATTAATTTCGGATATTTTTTTTTTTTTTACTAGTTTAATATAATACTACAAAAGACATGTACTTGGCAATTGTATCTGATTTCAATCCTTTTGTAAGTAGACATTTTTATAGTACCACTTTTGTCAAGGAGGAATTTGGATTGGTAGATTTTTTTGGAGGTAGTGATCATTATTGTACTTGGCGAAAGGTTTTTGCACCAAAGGTGCTTTTTGGGTTTTAATATAAATGATAATATAAATTTTAAAAAATAAACACAAAAAATTAAAAAATTGAAAAAAAAAAAAAAATAATAATAATATTACATAATAATAATTAATATTATATTATTGTATTGTGACCGAAAGTTCATTTTTAATTATAAATTTCAGCACTTCTTAAATAAAGTTCCCGCAAACACTTTTTTCGCGGCATTGGCTGTCATACCGCTGAACAAGGAACGGCGGTACGCGGAGCGAACAGTAGGAGCGAAGGTTGGCAATAGCCGGTTCGTGACGTCAGAATGTACGCGTAGCTGCGAACCTCCGCGTACTCGACTCCCATTGTAGACTCACCATGATACAAAGGTACGAGATCATTGTCACTTAACCGGCAAATACAGAGGACTAGGGATGTTCGATCTTCCGAAAAAAATCGATTTCGGGATCAATTCTGAATCGGATGTCTGAGAATCGATTCTGCAAAAAATCGAAAGGTAAAAGATCGATCTTGCGAAAATCGATTTTTTTGTATTATCCGGTGTCTAAAAAAAAAAAACGAAAAATCTCAAGCGTACGCCGACGAACTAATCTGCACTTTCTAAGTGAAAAAAGGCGTACATATTCAACCCTTCAAGGCCGAAGCCTTTTTTCTGGTGAAAACAAAAGTTTCTGAGCTAATGAGTGATTTTTTTTCTGCTGGAAACTGAAAGCCGGAACCCAGATACGACTCATGGTGCCGTCCCATGTAGGCCCGGATCGCCGGAATCCGGAATCACGGAACGGAATGGACGGAAATGTCACTAGAATCCGCGTTCCGCTAATGTCATTCCGTTGTATTTTTACGGAATGGTGGATCCGTCCGGTATTTGCAAATTATAGTCGTAAATAACTTTGCTTTGAGAAATTGATGCACTTTTGGAAGTCTTGAATAACCGAATCATCATCAATAGACACATTTGAGGATCCATGATCAAATTTGTATCTACACACGCGTCTTTCTACAATTTACAGGGTTATGTTCATGTAGAAGTATACACAAGTTCCGTGTTCCGTTCCGTCTATTTGCATTTCCCTGCGTCCCATGTACCCAAATTCCGGAACGGAATGCCGGAACGTCAACTTTTATTTGATGAAATAATCAATTATAGTTACAGAATTTGATCTTACATAGAAGCTAAGTAAATGAATTACATATATTGATACAAAAATCGTATCTAAACAGACAAATAAAGCCGAATAGCACAAATATGGATCGGCTCCGTTCCGTCGTTCCGTGCAATTTTGGTACATGGGACGGCAGGGTTTTTCAAGACCCGGAACGGATTCGGAAATCCACTAGATTTCGTCTGCGTTTCGTTTCGTGATTCCGGATTCCGGCGATCCGGGCCTACATGGGACGGCACCATCAAAGACAAAGAATCGATTCTGGTCTAGAAAAATCGATTCGCAAAAAAATCGGAAGCCAGAGAATCGATACAAAAAATCGATTTTTCGCGTCGAAAAGATCGATTCTCCTGAAGATCGATTCAGAATCGAACATCCCTAAGGGTCCTCTAAGAGGACCCGCGCACTATAAATGTAATCTTCGATTCGTTTCGAGTCATGTCATTCCAATGATTTTCCACAACTTGACATCCTACGACTCGCATTTCATAATAGAGGAGATAGCCACAGCTTTTGAAGGCGAAATAGAGGTGATCCCCCTGAACAAGGAAAAATATATAGCATTTACAAAGAAAGTTGACACTACTCGAGTCCGATTACGTTTTGTGGATTCATTCAGGTTTATGAGCTCCAGTTTGGCCAGCTTAGTTCAATATCTAGGCAAAGGAGGTTTACACATCACACGTAGAGCTTTCGCACATCTTGAAGAGAAAAAATTTGATCTGCTGACAAGAAAAGGTGTTTTCCCGTACGATTATGTCAGCGATGCGAGTAAACTGTCCGAAACGATGCTACCCTCGATCGAGAAATTTTATAATAAACTCGCGGACGATGACATTTCGGACCACGATTATTTACATGCTCAAACTGTCTGGAAAAATTTTGAAATACATACGTTAGGCGAGTACAGCGATCTGTATCTGAAAACCGATGTGTTGTTGCTGTCGCATGTGTTTGAAAATTTTAGAAAAAGCTGTTTACACAACTACGATTTGGATCCAGCTCACTATTATACCATCCCCGGATTGGCTTGGGACGCTATGCTAAAACTTACCGAGATCCGACTAGAATTACTCACAGATATAGATATGGTTTTGTTTGTGGAAAGAGGTATACGAGGAGGTTTAAGCCAATGTTGCAATCGATATGGCAAGGCGAACAACCGTTATATGAAAGATCACAATGAGACTGCTCCGGAAACTTATCTAATGTATTTCGACGTCAATAATTTATACGGTTGGGCTACGTCAAAATTTCTACCTTATACAAATTTTAGCTGGATGAATGACGTGGATTCTTTCAATTTAAAAACTGTGCGCGAAACTTCGGACATAGGATACATTCTAGAAGTAGATATCGTCTATCCAACAGAATTACACGATCCTCACAAAGATCTACCGTTCTGCCCAGATCCCGAAAAACCTACCGGATCTAAGAACAGCAAATTGATGACAACTTTCGACAAAAAAAGAATGATACGTAGCTCATCACTCGCTTCTACAGCAAGCGATTAGTCACAACGTTATTATCGCTAAAATTCACAGGATATTGCAATTTCAACAATCAGCTTGGCTCAAACCTTACATAGATTTCAATACAGAATTGAGAACTCGAGCTCGAAACGATTTCGAGAAAAATCTGTTTAAATTGATGAATAATTCGGTGTCGGTAAAACGATGGAAAATGTGCGAAACCGTGTTGATATCAAGTTGGCGACAAAATGGTGGGGACGATGCGGCGTTAATGCTCTGATTTCGGCTACTAACTTTTACCGAAGAACTGTGTTCAGCGAAAATTTCATCGCGATTGAGATGCGAAAGCTGAAGGTGGTGATAAACAAACCAATTTACGTTGGGATGTGCATATTAGATATATCTAAAACCTGTTTATACGAGTTTCATCACGATTATATGATATACAAATTTCCAGACTCGTGCAAATTGTTGTATACCGATACGGATAGTCTGATATATTCGATACAATGCCACGATTACTATTCCACGATGAAAAAAGATATGCACAGATTCGACACTAGTGATTATAACCCCGACAACGAATATAATATTCCTCGAGTGAACAAGAAGGTTCCAGGATTAATGAAGGATGAGATTAACGGCAAAATTATGCTGGAATTTGTAGGACTCAGGTCGAAGATGTACTCTTTTCGAATGGCCGACTCGGAGGTAAAAAAAAGCTAAAGGAGTTAAATACGCCGTTGTAAAGAAATCTATAACATTCAACGATTATGTGGAATGTTTGAAAAAATTTTCTATCACGGTTCGCGAACAGTGCACGATACAATCTAGATTGCACAAGATGTATTCAATAACCCAGAATAAGATAGCTCTTAGCGCCCACGATGATAAGCGATTTCTCATGCCAAATTCTACCGATACGCTGCCGTGGGGGCATCATAAATTATCTCAAGCTGAGAACAGCTTCTAAATGCGTTCAGGGGCAACATTGTATAACCGCTAATTTGCCAAAATCTATTCTCAAAACTGTACTAGATGCAACATAGTTGCACGCCAAAAAGATTGCGTATTAGACTTAACAAAGTGGTATAAAACGATGCACCGCTTCAACAGAGTCAGTAGACGGTTCACCAGTCGCATCCCATCAACAAATTCTGTACCCAGTTCGTCGACAAGATGTTCAAACACCTGCAAATATTCGTCATCGTCCTCATCTACGCTGCAGTCGTAGCTTCCCAGGAAGAAATAGCCCATACCGAAGATCGAGGTAAGTTTTTGAACTTGTCAGAAAAAACGATATTTTTCTACGGCGACAATCGGGTGAAACCGAATGATTCATCAGCGTAGTCGTTGAATATTTTGTATGGAGAAATAGGCACTCGTTGCGCTGAGAAAAAAAATCTCTAAGATGATGTTGGCGCGTTGTCGATACATTTCCAGTTTATTCAACGACCGCGCCGATGAACCATTCGGTTTCACCTGATTGTCTTGGTATATAACTATCGCTAACCGGTCTAAAAACTTACAGCCCAATCGGCGGTAGAGCGATGTTTTGCTCGTAAGCAAAATACTTACGAATCATTGGATCATACACGGAGAGAATTTTATGAGAATGGCTGTCATACTGGTATAGCTCGATTGACTTATCGCGGATTCTGATATCCCGTACTATAAGTACGGTAACCGTTCTCACAAGTGAGGCAATGGTTCCCATACTTATAGTACGGGATCTCAGAATCCGCGATAAGTCAATCGAGCTATACCAGTATGACAGCCATTCTATAATAAATAAAGACTATTCTTGTAAAATTCTCTCCGTGTACGCGAGAACTAGTGACCAGCTGTCTCCGCGATGTGGCTAGGCTTCAGCGCTCGATCGTGGATAACTCTCGGACGGCGATAACGTTGAGATATTTGAATGAAAAGTGCGATGCGGAATACCAATCAATAATTCAAAACACAACGCAGATCGATAGCCAATGTAAGATTCGACAAGTATTGATATGATGTATCAACGTAAAAGAAGTATATTGTATATTCTACTTTAATTTCAGACGAGACTTAACCGTGTGAGGAGGACATTCACAGCGCTGCCGTCTTGAGCAAATTTGAGCACGATGGCATTCTAAGCTGCAGAGTACTGACGCAAACACTGACCGAGCGTTATCGCGGGGAGGCCGAGCAAACGAGTCACCTGGATCGGTACAACCATGCGTGCCATACTAGGATCAGCCTGGCGAAACGGTTAAGGAGTCTGGGGGGCGTCTAATTAAAAAAAACTCACTAGTCTAAAATTTTAGATCTTTATTGTTACAATTTTGTGTGTATAATAGTAGTAATAATGGTAATAACAAATGAAATTATAGAATGTTATTCTTATCAATCCATGAATTGTGCGAAACATCCATACCCAACCATTTGACTAAAACCTTCAAACCTTTTGTTTTCAAAACTTTTTCAACTACACGGAAAAAAATATAAAGCACTGGTTACTGTTCTGCACAGTAATCGGCGAAAAATACAACGTAAAATACTCTTAAACATGACTGATTCATATTCAAACAGGAGTGAATCATGTTTGAACACGTACTATTACTATTCAAATAGTAACCAGTCCTATGCTACACAGAATTCACTCCTGTTTTAATATGAATCAGTCACGTCTGTCGTCGATTACTATGCAGAACAGTAACCAGTGCTTTATATTTTTTTCCGTGTAAATAAACATCGGGATACTTGGATACTTGGTTCTGTTCCAACGCTCGACTACCGAAGCTTTCATAACACTGTACGTTGAATAATGATTAATCTTATGTTTAGCAACTAAATTCTTGAAAACAGCGTTGTAAAATTCCTTTCCGTTGTCCGTCTGCAGGTTCCGAGGTATCCGACGTTCTTTGAAAATAGATTCAAATGCTTCGGCAACATCTTTAGCGTTCTTAGTTTTCAACGGTCTTGCCCAAGCGTATTTAGACAACACGTCGATGACAGTTAGGATGTACTTCATACCCTTGTTAAATTTTCCATACACCTGCATGTCGACAAGATCAGCCTGTCACAAATCGTCGGAACCTCGAACGAGTACTTTTCTGCGAGCAAAGTTACGTCTAGCTGGAGCGTGAAGCTCTTTGACCAGCTGTTTTTTCTCAGTACTCATGATTAAGAGTTATCCGAAATTACGATCTTCGCCGCGTCCGCCAGCGTAGCCAGCTTTAGGGTTAAACGAGCAACTTCAACTGTTAGAGATCTTGTTTTCAGGTCCACGTAACGTTTATTAGCAGCGTCGTCAGCGTCCTTGAGATCTTTGAGGTTGAAGATTTTTCAGCGCTGAGCTTCAAACGCGAGATTGTCTGTTTCGCGACTTACGCACAATTTAGAAATCGCGTGAAAGTTTAATTCCTGTCGATCGACGCGCAGTAGAAGTGACTCGTAACGTCTTCTAACCCTACTTTTGTCGGGTGCGGTCTGTCTTCCAAATTTGTCTACAGGCATGATGCTACTGATCGACTTTTGCGTCGGAGCTCCTATTTAATGATTTTCCCCTCGCGTAATTCTTCAAGAATAGCTGTAATTTCATTGTCGTGACCGGTATCCGGCACATTTTAAAGCGATCAGTAATCGCAAACGTTCCACCATCTCATCAAGATCGTTCCAATAAACGTAGTCTACACCGTTGTCGGTCACATCCATCCCGATGGGGAGGAGCCCTGATCCTAACGAACCTGTTCCGACTCGGGAAATCGTTGGAACGAGTTTGGAGATAATTTCTTTTCATCATTCTAGCCTCAAAATCGCGACTTCGTCGCGATTTTGTGGCTTTCCTGATGAAAAAATATAATCGTTACTTGTACGTAAAGACTTTTTGACGAAACGAGTTACAGCACTCGCCTTCGGCTCGTGCCGTAAACCTCTCGTTTTGTCAAAACAGCCTTTCCATACTCATACTGAAATGTACTATTATATTTATTTTTATAACGCATGCATGAAAAAGTTGCTTGTTTGGGGCTCTGGAGCGGTTATGTTGTGGCACTTTTCTGACGTTTGAGTAGGCGATGCCAACATGAAACAATATTGCATGCCAAACGTGCGCACTGCGTTTCGTGCACATCGAGCGTGCACAACATGATTCTTGTTACGCACGGCGTGCGAACAAGAGCGTTTTATAATCATTCATCCCTGTCGACGCGCAATCTCCGTGCATACTGCTGAATCGATTCGATGTTTTTTGTATGGTTGTTTACATTGACAACAGAGCCCCACAAGCAACTTTTTCATGCATTTGTTATAAAAAATAGCGTTTGATACTACCGCGAAATGAGGCGTTTAGGGTTGTCCGATGTCTTCAGCACTCACCTTCGTCTCAGCTGCCGCCTCGACTACGGTTCGTGCTGAAAACATCGGACACACCTATAAACGCCTCACATTTCGCGCTCGTATCGAAATCTACTAAACCATTGTTACCTCTCACCTGTTGATTGTGGGTGAAATTACGTTTGTATACCTGAGTTCGACGTAAAATATCTTTATAAGTTGCCAAGTCGTGGTCGGTGTACACAAGGTTGTTAGGAATATTCATGAATATTAATTCGTACAGCCCTGGTGTACCCTTATAGTTAACTTTTTGGAGTATTTCGTGACCGTAGATTATAAAAAGAAATTAGTCGGAGACGGTCAATTTTCTTGTAGCAATATCATTTATTTCTTAGTGACGTTTCGGCTAGCGAACGGCCGGCCATCCTCAGACTGTAAAAACGTGTGAGTCTCAGGTACATGTGGTATACATAGATTATATTCTAGATATTAATTAAAGACTAGTTTATAGAGATATGTGACAAACTAAGTTGATTAGGAAAATCTTAATTAAAGACTAGTTTATAGAGATATTCAACAAACTAAGTTTATAAAGAAAAGAGAAATAATCAACAGATCTAGTATTTGGTATAATAAAGATGGAGATAAGACATGTGGTTAGGTTTGCACGTGGCAGAAGGTAAGATGAAAATAAGACAAGATTTCTTGTAAAGTATGTAGAAAATATACAGAAAACCTACTAATTATGTTTGATATAGTTAGAAAACCTATTACAAGTGAATTGCACTAAATTAATGAGAATATAATCTATGTATACCACATGTACCTGAGACTCACACGTTTTTACAGTCTGAGGATGGCCGGCCGTTCGCTAGCCGAAACGTCACTAAGATTAATGATATTGCTACAAGAAAATTGACCGCCTCCGACTAATTTCTTCTTATAGTTAACGACTTTTATGTTGATGTCGTCATTGTCCACGGAAAACGGTGAATCACCCAACATCCAAACTCCATCCTCATTGCGAACGCCGTAAGTTGTGTCCATCTTGTTTTTCGAGTCGGTGACCAGCTTCTTCAGATATTTACCAGCTATCGGGCCAAATTGGTGTTGCAAGTAATTATGTACCTCGTTACGACCTTCGGGCGTGCGCACCAAATCTCGAACCGTGGGCGATGATGGAGGTGGTAAAACCTCCCCCACAAATTCATCGGGTAGGAAAAAAACGTTGTTATCATAGGTGGTTGATCGACCTCGCTTCGGTGAACGTACCGCCCCTTTAGCACTATTATCGTTCAGCGGAGACTGTCGACGTATTTTACCGTACTTCGTATGAGGTCTTGTCAGCGGGGTGGAACTAGATGCCAGGTTCAGGTCAACGTTCGGGTCAACGTTCTCCATATGTTCAAACAGCTCTCGTTTTGCCTCCTCTTCAAATTTCTTTTCTACAGAAGCGTTGTTAGAGACAGCTTGCTCGACCAACGTCTTCAACGGTTCTACAATGGGTTTGAAGCTTCGTTCCAACTGCTGGTCGGTTTCAACGCGATCGCTCTTGAGAGCGATATATTTCCTTCTGATTGCATCGCTGGAGCGGGCAATATCTCATTTAATTTATTTCACGGTACGACTTGTCTCGCCAGCCATTGCAATGTTGTCGAGAGTCTGACTAGAGCTCGACTGATTCTTGGGTAGCACGAGAAATTGGTTGAACCCTTTGCGATACCTCCCAGTCGTCATAGAGCTATCCTTGTCTATCACAACGCATCCGTACTTTGATTTCCAGCAGTGGGAGCATAATTCTCGAAACTGTTCGAGAGTCATGTCCGTGTTGACGTGATCGTTGTAGATGTGTTTTAGATTCAGCTGATCCTGCTTGAAGAGAATAATAAAATTGGTATTGTCGCGTATCAGATGTTTGGGGATGCGGGCATACGTCTGAGACAGATAGAAACAATCGACTACGGAATGTCTGCCGGCTGAAAAATATTCTCGAACGGTCTCCTGTTTGTCGCAGGCTATATCGTCAAAGATAAACACTGAGTTGGGCGAGGTGTCTTTTAAGGGGATCACTTCACCGCTATTGGGAAACGTGTGATATTGAACTTCGGGGATGCGATCGAGCAATTTTTCCAAGTACTTGTATTTAGGTTGATGAATAGATTTTGAAAATACGTAAACATTTTCAAATCGCAATTCGTGAGGGCTCCCCCCACGAAAAAAATATATATTCTAGAATGTAATCTTGGATATATCCGAGAATATATCCAAGGATGTATTCCAGAATATATTCTAGATCCATGCAGTATATACGCTGAATATGCACAGTTTTGCCCACCAAGATATATTCTACAAATATATTCCAGGATATATTTGGTATATATTCCAGGATATATTTGGTATATATTCCAGGATATATTTGGTATATATTCCAGAAATAAATTCCAATGTACTCCAAAACCATACTTCTGGATGTACCTGGAATATATGCAGTATATATGATACGAATTTATACTGGAATATATTCTACGAATATATCCAAAATATATACTTATACAGGGTGAGGCGTTTAAAGTGACCCAGGCAATTTTCTTCCAAACGAAGAGAGATATGGAAATATGTTTCAGACACCACTTACATGATTTCAAGGGAGACGTAAGATAGTGGTTTCGAATTTTTTCCAAAGTCGATGTATCAAGGTCATTTGAAGGTCAACTTTGGTTTTTCAAATGGAATGCCATGTTTTTTTTTTACGGAAATTGAAAGAGCATTCAATTCCAGTTCTAAAAGAACTCGTGTACTTATGTCTTAAATTCAAGAGATCATGGAATATTTATTGAAAAAGAAAAATGAAGCGGCATGGATTATTTCTCTCGGGGTATCGTTCCGCGTATAAAATGCACGCTGCACAGGCGTTTTTTTTTTTTTTTTTTTTTTTTTTTGCGTTTCACTGTGAATGGAAATCATATCAGAAGTGTATCGACACAAATTGCCATCATTTCGAACATTTGCTGTAAAAATTCAATGAAAGAATCTTGTCCGCACAATGTCTACGCCCCTGATCCTCAGGTAATGCATAGAACCGATTTATTTTTCGTTTTCAATAAATATCCCATGATCCCTCAAATTGAAGACATAAGTATACGAGTACTTTTGGAACTGGAATTCAATGCTCTTTCGATTTCAGTAAAAGAAAATACACCATTCCATTTGAAAAACCAAAGTTGACCTTCAAATAACCTTGATACATCGACTTTGGAAAAAAATCGAAAGCACTATCTTACGTCCCCCTTGAAACCATGTAAGTGGTGTCTGGAACATTTTTTCATATCTCTCGTCGTTTGAACAAAAATTGCTTGGGTCACTTTAAACGCCTCACCCTGTATAGGGGTGTACATTCGGTATATATTCGTGTGTTTTGTTTTTTCGTACAAGTCATTTGTGGTCAATGTTGGATAAAATTAAAATGATATCATTTATTTATTTAGAAAAGTGAAAAAACTCAATATGTTTAATTATTAGTACGTACAGAATAATCATAAAAAAATAAAACGTTAAAAAGGTGAACTGATGACTTCAATATCTTGATACCACAAGAAAGATTTAGCCCATGTCAGGATTACCATCGTCTCTTGAACCGGAATCGTCATCGTCTTTTTTGTCTTTTCCATGAATCTAGAAAAAAAAACATACATTATTTCTTTAAACGTCTGAAGACGAGGTAAGTAAGAAATTTTTAAAATAATATTAAATTATTTACCTTAGATTGGCGAAGTTCATATCTGACTTTATTGCATTTATTATTAACAGCCCTTCCAAAATCACTACTTTTAAAATTTTTAAAACGTTTTGTTACAAGTTCTGAAAGAGAAATTCACATATATTCACATGAATAATACAATTATTATTGTTATGATGAGAAATGATCCGAAATGTAAGATAAAAAGTAAAGTCCATGGTATTACGTTTAATGGCATTTAATTTCACAAAATCCAAACGATTATGCTGAACTTTTTTTTCATCTTTAATAGTTTTGGGTGCTCCGCCTTTATAATTGCTCTTGGACAAAATATCCAAACCAAAGACAGATAGTAACAAACTTGCTGTCATTGCTGAAGGTGTTGCAACGCACTCAGCAGCAGAATATTGTTCCTCGTTAATGAAAACGTTGCTTCCCGGATCACCAATTTCTAACTAAATTTTTAGAAAAATATAGAAAAAACACTGTCGAGCCAATTTTTTTTTTTTTTTTCAATTTACAAAAACTTACCATTTTAAGACCACCGGAAGAGCTGTTTTTAGTTTTCTGTCTGGGTTGTAAAGCTTGAGATGTCGAAGGCTGCTGATATTGTTGCATTTCTCTCAAGGCTGGAAATAGTTAGAATAAATAATTTTCTGTTATTCTTTAATTAATAAAAGACAAAACATACCTTTCACCAAATCTTCTTTTGTGACATATTGATGCCCAACTTCTTCATTGATCTGAATTACTGGTGTCGTTTTTCTGGTCTCTTTGCCCGCAGAATTTCCGTTTTTTTTCCCAACTGTGATAGTAAAATTTTCATCATTTTGATCCTGAATAATAAAAAATTATAAAGACATCATTTGAGGAGGGGCTCAATCAATCAAGTCGAGTCAGTGAATTTAAATTTCTCTTTGGCCTGACGTTTCGGCAGTGATGTGCTGCCCTCATCAGAGGCTTATTAAAATTTGTGATAAGTGAAAAAACATGGTGTCAACGACCACCATTATCACGGTACACGATGAGCCAAGTGTCATCGTGTACCGTGATAATGGTGGTCGTTGACACCATGTTTTTTCACTTATCACAAATTTTAATAACCCTCTGATGAGGGCAGCACATCACTGCCGAAACGTCAGGCCAAAGAGAAATTTAAATTCACTGACTCGACTTGATTGATTGAGCCCCTCCTCAAATAAGTACCAGTTCGAGTGATAGCTTCATGATGATGAATATGAAGACATCAATTAAAAAAAAAAATCATAATAATAATTGACAATTTAATATCAACTCATTCAAATTTTATAATAAATTTAAAGATTTTGAATATTTGAACTAGGAAAATTATTTTAAAATAAATTTTACCTTCTTATCATCTCCGATAATATCAATTGAGCTATCGTTTTCAAATCTAATTTTCTGTCGTAAAGTATCGTCCTCCGGATTCTCTTCATCCTCTTCATTCTAGAAGTAAAATTATCAATTAATTTTCTGTATATTTATTAATTTAATAAAGTTTAATAAAAATAATGTGTCTAAAAACATCATATTATTAATGTAAAATTACAATATTAATTTACCGCTTGCGTAGATATATCGACTACTGAATGACTGCAATGGGCTTGAGAGGCCTTACGTTTAATCGGCACTGTTTCTTGGGTATCTTTCACTTTCGGCGATTCAATACCATCTAGAGCTTTTAATTTTTTATTCAAAACGTTACGAGAATCTAAAAAAAATAAATAGTTATTGGTAAATATTTGTCACCTTTAGTTTTTATTTGTAATCGTTATATTGATATGCAAACTCACTTGAGACCGCAATAATTCTCGCCTGATAGCATATCCAACCACCAGGTGGTTCTTTGGGTTGATCGTGCCATTCAATCACGTATATTTTTTCCGGATCTTCTTCTTCACTGGTAAATTCTTCGTAATTAAAATTTTTAACATGCTGAGTTTCTATCCCGGCAGTATACCGCGAGGACCAGGTGAAAGAGAATGGTCCATCCGCCCAGGCAGATAATATTTCGTATTTTTAGGGGGATAGCCACTCGTTGCGCTGAAAAAATCCCTAGGGTGATTTTGACGCGCGGTCGATGCAACTCGGCAGCCATTGTTGATACAAGCCGGCTGACTGTCAATACATCGCGGAAGGTAGACAAGTGTGGTTATGTTCGTTTATTTGAAGGAAATGATAAATAAAGTGAATGAAACTTACGTGAATAAGCTAGGAATATTTATCAAAAATCGATCAATTAGTTTTAAATGATATCTTAATGCAATCAACGACTTAACCTAAGCTATAACTGGAAATTAATGAGAATCGAAGAGTTCATCGAGAACAACTAATTTGAATGAAATTATTAATTGTATCCTAGGGTTGAGGGTTCAATAAATTGAATAGCTCCATAGCTCCAACTCCAAGACCTGGCGGTTTGAACTGCGCTACTTGCTGTAACGAAGACTAATTCATTACAACATGACACTTATCCTTGTTATGCATTGAATAAACTTTCAGAAAGCTTCAATAAAGTTTGTCTCACTCACCTAGTTCAATTTATTGAAGCCTCAACCCTAGGATACAATTAATAATTTCGTTCAAATTAGTTGTTCTCGATGAACTCTTCGATTCTCATTAATTTCCAGTTATAGCTTAGGTTAAGTCGTTGATTGCATTAAGATATCATTTAAAACTTCTTGATCCATTTTTGATAAATATTCCTAGCTTATTCACGTAGGTTTCATTCACTTTATTTATCATTTCCTTCAAATAAACGAACATAACCACACTTGTCTACCTTCCGCGATGTATTGACAGTCAGCCGGCTTGTATCAACAATGGCTGCCGAGTTGCATCGACCGCGCGCCAAAATCACCCTAGGGATTTTCAGTGCAACGAGTGGCTATCCCCCTAAAAATACGAAATATTAGCTGCCTGGGCGGATGGACCATTCTCTTTCACCTGGTCCTCGCGGTATGTTTTGTCGTCTACACCTCCAACCCACTTTACCAGGGCCCAATATTTTTTCTTTGAACTGAACATAGTCAGAAAAATTAAAAATAAATAGTATATTATGTGGCATGCCCGTAAACCAAGTGTTTCTAGAAGAGGATAATGATTTCAGTACGAGCTAAAGGCGAGCCGGAAGCGAGTTTTGAAATCATTATTCGACTCAAACACGGTTTACGGGTGCGCCCCATACTTTATTTTTTTCGAAATAGGCATGGAAAGTCACTTTGACGCCAGTTAAGATCCACAGACGTAGAGTGAGGTTATGGTGCGATCTGTCGCGCACTTCGAACTGCGCATCGAAACTGCGGTATACAGACTGTATACGGCAGCTTTGGAATGCGCACTTCGAACCATGCGCATCCAGACTGCCGTATAAAGGCTATACGCCCATTGCGTAACATACAGGCAAAGTAAACTAAGCTTGTGTGGCGTATACATTAGGGTGCTTCAAAAAAAAAAATCAAATTTTTTTTTTCAACTCTTACCCCCCCCCCCCCCCCCCCCCCAAATGTTCGAGGTGGGTGAGAAAAAAATCTTTGCGAAAGTCGGTCGCTGTAGCTCAACTCTAAGAGGTTGCAATTTTCATTTTAGTTTCCCATTCATTTAACATGGGAATTTTCGGTTTTTTATTCAAAGTAAAATTACATCTATTCATTTTAATTTTTTTTAAATAACCATTGTATATATTCAGAAAGCTGGTTTTTCAAGCTTTCCAAATCTATATAATAAGAGTCGATTACCTTCATTAGAAGATTAAATAAAATCATTTAAAGTCTAGAGATTTTAAACTATAAAATGAAAATTGCGACCTCTTAGAGTTGAGCTACAGCGACCGACTTTCGCGAGGATTTTTTTCTCATCCACTTTGAACATTTGGGGAGGGGGGGGGGGGGGGGGGGGGGGAGGTGAGAGTTGAAAAAAAAATTAGATTTTTTTTTTTGAAGCACCCTAGTATACATGCATGAAATTGGCATCCAAGTTATGGCAGGCATCCACGTTAGGCAGCATTGTCGGCCGTATACCGAAAATATTCGGTGAAGGTAACCGATCCCCTTCCTACGACCAGACCAATACAAGCGCGCACCGCGTACGTGAGACTCGACGAGCGGGGCTAAGCAGCCAGTGGTGCTTCTACCGAATGTTCCGCGCTAGGCCGAATTTTCATAGCCCATCCGCGCTAACTCGATAAATACTTAATTTAAAAAGCAATTATTACACTGAACACGGAAAAGAATGAACTCCAGTAAAATGAATTCGCCTGATACGAACATTTATTTTCAAAGATTATCAACGAATTTAAAATCAAATAACAATTAATTGGATTTAAGTATTGATTATCAGTGTTTAAGATCGATATTTGAGACGGAATGGAACAGGTAAGTGGAGGGTAAATCATTGAAGACAACATCGTCAAAAATTGGTTTCTTTATTGATTGATTTATTTATTCATTTATTTTCAGAACTCGATTCTATTCAAAACATCTGTTAGGAATACTAGCTAGTATTCAATCTAATGAAAATTAAGAGTTCGTGAGAGAGTTTTCAGTATTTGTCTCAACTTGAGTTTATTAATAACATAATGAATCATTTGATCAGAGTACAATGCAGAGAACGAAGTCATCGCGGATAAGGCTGCCACCCACAGGCCACGTCCTTAGGTCTGAAACAGAAAAACGAAATTTATCAACGATTATTGGTTAATCGAGGGATCCATTGCTGTTAAATTATGGTGTACGCACAAACTTATCAGAGATTGAATGCTTGGGAATCGAAGAAGGGCTACCGATGAGCCACTGTCGAACGTAGTATACTTTCACTCAAACCATTTTTGTCTCTGAACGACTACTTCTATCGGAGACCTGAGTGCTGACATGTACCTCAGCGAGGCTTCATAGCGTACGGAGGGGCTTTGTCGCAGGAGTTTGTAGTTCGTTGTGAATCAGGTGTCTGAGAAGAATAAACTCATACTCGTTGAAGAAGACGTTGCCATCCCAGGACATCGTTACTTCCTCCGAAACAGCAAGGTGAGAGTATAACTGACTATCATGAGAATTTATAAGTCTTGTAAATCTTTTGATGTCCGTTAACTTTGTATCCTACGTACCCAATGACTGATCGCCCCCTAACTCTTGAGGAGAAATATCGCCGGCGTCGTTGTCCAAGCTGACCTCGGGCATCAGACTGCGAAGAGTGATCGAGAACCAAGCAAGGATTGATGAAACGAGAGCTAGCAACAGCGTCGGCGAGGCTTGGCAGCGTACCGAGTAGCTTCGTTGCAAGGGTTCGTAGCCCGTCGAAGATATTCATCGAACATTTCTTACTTGTCTAACGACCATTCAACGTTCGTGTATCGTAGCAGGCGAAGAAGCCTCGTCGCAGATGTTCCTAGTGCGACGAAGCAGCTGACGAGGAGCTTCGTTGCAAGGGTTCGTAACCCGTCGACGATATCCAGCGAACATTTCTTACTCTAACGAGCATTCAACGTTCATGTCTCGTAGCAGGCGGAGAAGTTTCGTCGCAGATATTCGTGGTGCAATGAGTCAGCGTACGAGGAGATTCGTTGCAAGGGTTCGTAGCACGTCGACGATATGCAGTCCTTGTCTGGACTCTGGCGAAGCCTTGCCACACGAAAATTTAATAGAAAATGCTTGCCGACGCACTGCGAACTCTTACAACGAAGCTCCTCGTATGCTGCCTCATCGCACTGCGAACATCTGCGACCAAGCTTCACCGCCTGCGACGAGACATGAACGTTGAATGCTCGTTAGAGTGAGAAATGTTCGATGGATATCGTCGACGGGCTATGAACCCTGGCAACGAAGCTCCTCGTCGCACTAGGAACATCTGCGACGAAGCTTCTTCGCCTGCTACGAGACATGAACGTTGAATGCTCGTTGGAGTAAGAAATGTTCGATGGATATCGTCGACGTGCCACGAACCCTTGCAACGAAGCTCCTCGCACGCTACCTCATCGCACTACAAACTCTTGCGACAAAGCCCCTCCGCACGCTCTGAAGCCTCGCTGAGGCACATGTCAGCACTCGGTTCTCCGATAGAAGTAATAGTTGAGAGACGAAAATGGTTTGAGTAAAAGTGCACTACGTTCGACAGTGGCTCATCGGTAGCTTTTCTGCGATTTCCAAGCATTCAATCTCTGATAAGTTTGGCGTACACCATAATTCAACAGCAATAGATCCCTCGATTAACCAATAATCGTTGATAAATTTCATTTTTCTGTTTCAGGCCTAAGGACGTGGCCTGTGGGTGGCAGCCTTATCCTCGATGACTGCATTCTCTGCATTGTACTCTGATCAGATGATGTTTTAAATAAAATCGAGTTCTGAAAATGAATGAATAAATAAATAAATCAATAAATAAACCAATTTTTGACCATGTTGTCTTCAATGATTTACCCTCCACTTACCTGTTCCACTTCGTCTCGAATATCGATCCTAAACACTGATAATCAATACTTGAATCCAATTAATTGATATTTAATTTTAAATTCGTTGATAAATTCGGAAAATAAATGTTCACATCAGGCGAATTCATTTTATTCGCGTTCATTCTTTTCCGTGTTCAGTGTGATGATTGCTTTTTAGGTCAAGTATCAAGGATGGGCTATATGGATTCGGCCTAGCGCGAAAGATTCGGTAGAAGCACCACTGGCCGCCTAGCCCCGCCCGTCGAGTATCACGTACGCGGTGCGCGCTTGTATTGGTTTGGTCGTAGGAAGGGGATCGGTTACCTTCACCAAATATTTTCGGTATGTACTGTGACGTGGTATTTTATAATCCCTCGTCACATAGCGATACTATCGAGAATACGATGATGCGTGACGTAGACAGGGTCTCCAGGAAAAGGAAAAATTACTAAAATTTGTAACGTATTTTTTTAATAGGCGAGGAAAACCTAAATTTTACTCCGCTGCAATTCGGCACTCTTCCGTGTTAATAATTAAACTTACTGAATGTTGGGCGCCAGACGCTCCTGCGTCATTTCGATACGATACCATAAGACAAATTAAATAAAGGCAAAAATTTACGGAAATGAGACGAGCGATAACTCGACTTGCTCAGATAACAAAGCCTTAGATAGAGGGGCAGGGTACACCATAAAAACAATATTATTTCATTGAGAATATTTGAGAACACATCAATCAATTATTTATCAATTAAATTAGATAATTTAACGGGATCAGTACAGAATTATAAGTTTTATACGACAGTTTGTTACGATAAACTACTTATTCACGATAGAATTTACTTAATTACGGTACGATTGACCCGAGGATGTGTCAGAGTTGACTCGATATAAAATTAATTATTTAGACTCCAGACTTGGTATCACAGAGCGATAGATCGTACCCAAATGCAAAGTTATTCATAACCCATCCTTAAATCAACGTATTAAGCTTGAGATATTAAATTATGAAAATCAGTAACAAACTCTGCAGATTCCCTATTAATTAATTAGCTACGCTTAGCTATTCGATTTAGGATAATTCGAGATCTACTGCTAAATAGAGACCACACGGTCATTCGAAAGACGCGAATCACAAGTTCAACGATAACAGATTAATTCGGAATATTATTGGATCTTTAACTAAATTCTGACGATACTAGATCGATAGTTACGATACTAAATTATCCAAAAGATATTAATCTTACTGAACCGTACTTGATTCTACAGACGGTAATAAATTATATGACAGAACTGTACTTTACTTGATAAGTGACTCAATATTAACAGACTTAATTATAACCAAATTAACGATAACGAACTAAACTATAATAAACTATACAATAACGCCAGGCTAAGCCTACGCGGCTATCTTCGCTCAGGGTACTCCAGGAAAGGTAATTTTCTACAGTATTTCATGCACAATATTATAACATACTAAATCAGCAACATAAGCCATACGAGAAGCGATGAGCAATTATCAATCAATAATAAACAATAAATTATAGCCAAAAAGCACTGAAAGATCTACGTAACTCAGCCAGACTCGAGGTTGTTCGATAAATTAACAGACTAAAGACAAAAGACGAGCCTCTTAGCTCAATAGACAAAAACGAGCCTCATAGCTCAATAACCAAATTAATTAACCATACTTTTATCAGAACGACCTTGTGCCTTCACAGAAAGAATCAAGACCTTACCTTAAGTTGCTCAATCAGATAACACAACACTATTTTACAGAAACTTGATGATATTCCACAATAATATAATAATACTCGAGAAAGATAGTTGATTCCCAATTCGATAGACTGGATATACGATAGTGATCTGGGTTCGATAGTCGAGACAGTACGATAGATGAGTGACGTAGAACGGAGCAAAGAATAGGCAGATTTGCGGTTGTACCCGCTTTATATAGGCCATATTTTCTACCGTCAACTCATCCCTCAGATTAGTGAAATCACGTGTCATATCGATACTCTAATTGGTCCGTGTAACGACAAGTTTGACGAACGTAGCGTTGGAGAAATCTATCCTACCCCTGCCGCAGCTAATACCCCTCCTATTACCGCCGTCCTGTTGAACCCCGGGTGCTGGACTCACTTGAGGTCTCGCTCACCCGACTACCCGGTATTTCTTCTAGATCCTGACTCGATTCGTCGATCCACAAGAAGGTTGGTGGTAACTTCGTGGTTAGCAAACTGCAGCATGCTTAACTCACAAAGGAATTCGTTAGGTCGGAGCCGATCCGGGGGTTTTCATGACCAACCACGGTCGCGATACCAGCTTCGGAGATAGTTGTCGATAATAACTGCGCTGACTGATGGTCACCAGGTGGGAGGCTGTGAGGATGTACCTGCACATGACCCTGTACGCCACCCTTGCATCGACAGTGCACTTTCTTGTAGGCGGTAGCTACTCCGGATGACGGGAGGATTTCGTCGTGCTTCTCGCACATCCCTGTACGCCGTTCATCCGATAGTTTGAGGTGGAAGATTCTCCACTTGAGAGGAGGCGCTGACCCTGGGGTTTTTCTGGACCATCCATAGTTTGCACGCCGACAGACTCGTCCTTGACGATAGTGGAAGCTTCTGTACGTTCGTTAGTCATCGTTCTATCGGTAGTTCCCACGAAGACAGTCGTCTCGTGGCGTATCGAGCTCGAGATTACATATTTTACACAAATAAAAGAGTGTTAGTTAATCCTAATTGTTTTTCCCTAATTTTTCCTTTTCCTGGAGACCCCGTCTACGTCACGCATCGTCGTATTCCCGATAGAATCGCCATGTGACGAGGGATTGTAAAATACCACGTCACAACTCTTCCCTCCCGGAAAAAGGCTGACAAAGCCGTGATGCTTTAAGTGAGACACGAGTTTTTAAATATCAGCTACTAGAGACGATAGTGAAATTCGTAACTGGCGAGTACGTAAAGCGATAGTTTGACTGAATCTTAATACGCGAGTTTTTCTGGAGATATCCTAAGCGGTAGATTTATTATTTTGCCAAAGCTTTTTTTTTTTAAAGTTCCTTAACTAAACTAAACTGAAGTAAACTTGACTAAACAAAACTAAACTAGACTGGACTAGACTAAATTAACAAAAGGTTGTGCGAAGCACGCGAAACAAACAGAGGTTTTCTTTACGACAGAGCGCGTGAGTTTTTCCGTGAACGGACGAGAGATCGCGTGGATCTTCGGATAGAACGAAGGCTAAAGGATTTTGGTACTTTTTGATTACCCACGAGTTAGCCTGATTTTTAAGCATTTCCTGAAGATCGGGGACATGTTAATGTGGTTTCTTCCGGTTTGCCGCATTTAAAACAAAATTTCTTTTTATTTTCGTTGCATTGAGGGAATCGGTGTCCCGGTTTTCCGCGATTCCAGCATTTTCCTAACCAAGAAGTGGATTCTAAATTTCCTTCGGTAGGAGTAATGACGTTAGTAAAGTTAACGGAATCGACAGATGACGTTGATGCAACTGGTTCTTTTCTAGGAGTATTTGTTTTCTTATTACCGATATCTTTTGTGTTCTGCGGTTTCTTTTTTGAATTGAGTTTCGATGAAATAGTTGCATTTGTGAACTCAGGACTTGCAACGTCCAGACTGTACGTGGTGAGTGCTTTTCGAGACTGTTTTGGCGTTGAACGCGTTCCACGATAGGCTAGTTCCGGTAGTAATGAATTTTCGGGTGTTGGGGGCGCTTCATAGCGACTTACCGTACCGTACGTATTTTCGAATCGTCGAGCAATTTCTTGAGTCCTTCTTCTTCTAGTCCGTCTAGATCATATATTTTGTCACGACGGATTAAAATTTGATAGCGCGGTAGCAAATTACGGTGCGCGTACTCAATTTGCTCTTCGGCACTCCAGGGGGGATATAGTCTATCAAAATATGCTCGCATAAATGTGACGTAATCTGCGACAGATTCCTGCTCACCTTGAGTTCGTCTACGTATTTCTTCTCTAAGCGCGTGTTGAAGGTCAGGATTTCCGAAACGGATGCGCCAAGCATATTCGAACTGTTGCCAATTTTGCCAACAATGACGTTTCGATCTGAACCAATAGATCGCGACACCGGTTAGAAAAAATGGTATACTATTCAAAATATCTTCATCGCGAAGATTAATCAAAAGTCGACCTTCTTGAATTTTCGATAGAAATGCTTCTGCATCTTCGTTACGTTCACCTGAGAATGTGAGTCTCCACTTACGCATAACGTCGTAAGCAGCTGCGGGAGTTGGTACACGGGTGTTAGATGACCTTGCATTCAAATTCTGATGTGTTGCGTTAAACTGAGGACGGAAGTTAGTTTGATTCATTCTCGGCGTGAATTCAAGACTGGTCGGCGAAAGATTTGAAAAGGGTCGTTGTAAAACGATAGCTCGTCCCTGCGATATATTTTGTGGCGACACTTGCTGCGAATGCACGTTATTTGTCGGTTGTTGATTTTCGCGAATATTATTATTTTCGGGAATGTTATTTTCGAGATTGTTATCTCCGATATTATTATTTTCATGATTATGATCTTCGAGATCGTTCTCTTCATGATTATGATTTTCGAGATCGTTATTTTCATGATTATGATCTCCGAGATCGTTATTTTCAATATGATTATTTTCGAGATTCGAGTCAACTCTGACACATCCTCGGGTCAATCCAAAAATTTACGGAAATGCGACGAGCGATAACTCGACTTGCTCAGATAACAAAGCCTTAGATAGAGGGGCAGGGTACACCATAAAAACAATATTGTTTCATTGAGAATATTTAAGAGCACATCAATCAAGTATTTATTAATTAAATTAGATAATTTAACGAGATCAGTACAGAATTATAAGTTTTATACGACAGTTTGTTACGATAAACTACTTATTCACGATAGAATTTACTTAATTACGATACGATTGACCCGAGGATGTGTCAGAGTTGACTCGATATAAAATTAATTATTTAGATTCCAGACTTAGTATCACAGAGCGAGTCGAGTGATCGCTCGTCGCATTTCCGTAAATTTTTGGCTTCATTCAATTTGTCTTATGGTATCGTATCGAAATGACGCGGGAGCGTCTGGCGCCCAACATTCAGTAAGTTTAATTATTAACACGGAAGAGTGCCGAATTGCAGCGGAGTAAAATTTAGATGTTGACTGAAAGATAATAGCAATGGTGATGAACTGTTACTATTGGAGGTAGGAGAGGGGATGGAGGGAGGGGGGGCCACCCGCCCACCCACTTCCCCCCCTTCCTCCAGGGGGTTACTTGGACTAATTCCACTGCTTGAAGGATTATTCATCTCCGACGTTTCGGGCACTAAATATCTGCTCCCGTCCTCAGGAAAGGTTGTCTGGCGACTTCCCATCAAAGAGTGATCAAATTCCGCGCTCCCACCGGTATATATAGGTTGGTTGTAGGTGGCGCCAGCTACGCCTGGTGGCGCCCCCTTGGCCTGCTCATGGCTTCCCTCACCTCATCCCTGTACAAAGGTAACCATAATTTGTTAAGTTCTATGCTGGGTTGACTTACAGCATTTGGTGTCACTGCTATGCAGGCTGATTCCTTCAGCTTTCGTTTGATAGGATTGGATTCCTTCAACAATATCCGAGCATCATCCCACTGGAAGTGGTGTTCATTTTCCCAGGCGTGATCGGCCAATCTCGATTTCGATCGTTCGCACATTTTAACGTTTTTCCGGTGTTCTTGGATGCGAACGTTCAAGGGCCTTCCTGTTTCGCCGATGTACACGTCCCCACATTGGCATGGGATTCCGTATACACACTCCTTGCTTTCTTGCGCAGCATGTCGGGGCTTGGTTTCTGTCAACAAGCCACGCAAAGTGGACGTTGATTTGAACCGTACCTCAATGTCATATGCTCTGCATATGCGGTGGATCTTCTCTGCAGTCTGCTATATAGGGAATCGTCATGGCGAAACTCGGAGTGCCAACGTCCACAGGGTGTTCTGACCTCATTCTTTGTGTAGTGGTAGTCTGGTGTTGCGCTTTTTGCTGCGCTTTTTGAATGACCCTCTCAGGATAGCCGTTATTACGTAGAGTTTTTCGCACTATTTCTAGTTCCTTCCTTAGGCCTTCCGGCGTCGTACTGATCTGGAACGCGCGATCCATGAGACAGTGCGCCACACCTTTCTTCGTGCTACCTGAGTGGTTCGACTGGTAATCTAGATATTTTCCCGTGTGCGTGGGTTTCCGGTAAACGCTTGTTTGTAAGGTATTTTCCCAGCCTCTCTCTACTAGTGTATCCAGAAATGGGAGCGTATTGTTGTCTTCGACTTCCATTGTAAAATGGATCGACTCCCTTACGCTGTTTAGTTGGTCTCTGAAAACCTGTAACTCTTCTTTTCCATGCGGCCAGATCGCGAAGGTATCGTCAACATATCGGACCCACAGAGATGGTTGGAGTTTTGCCGTCCGTAAGGCCAATTCTTCGAAATGTTCCATGTATAGATTCGCCATCACCGGTGACAAAGGGGAACCCATTGCCATACCTTCCTCTTGGCTGTAGAACTTGTCAGATACCTGAAAGTAGGTGGTGTTTAAACACAGACCGAGTAGTTCGATAATACCTTCTACGCTCAGTTCCGTTCTCTCCTTCAACGTCAGGTCCTGTTCCAACCTTTCTCTGGCAACTTGCAGAGCTTCTACGGTAGGGACATTAGTAAATAAACTTTCAACATCAATATCAGCGGCCCGAGTAACAATTTAGTCTGCGACGGGCGCGGCGTGAGGGAAATGCAGCGACGAATATCGCAGCTAGGACACAGGCGGCCCCGCGCAAATTTGAAAAATTGTTGCCGTCGATTACTGGAAGTCCCCTATTGCGAACCAAAAACTGATTACGGAATCCAAAAGTGTATATCCTGACGATCATTTTGAGCCGGCGCAGGGTCGTCCGTACCGATCGGTTCTCCAAATCGCACCATTGGACCTTTTTGCACCTGGCGTCCAGGTTTGTGAATATTTTTGGATTTACCAAACTCTATCATGTTCGTCAATGTTCAGGTAATATTTCTAAATTTTTCAAGATTTTTTTATACTCATTTCAGATAAACGGTGATGAGTTGAAGTTGACGTACGGCGATGGACTCCGAAAAACTACGTTTTTTAACTTTTCGGAGATCATAACGGCTTTCACGATTTTTACACGGAAATTTGCGAACAACCATTAGACGCAGAAAACTTAGCGCTTTCCGATCTTTCCAGACTCGATGCTCTACCAATTTTCCTGTAGAAGTTATGATCACTTAAACAGAGAGGCCAAACCTTTTGAAATAGACAGTAGGTACAAAAAAAGGTACTTGTACCTAGGTACTTTACAACACTGCTCATGAATTAGAAAAATGTTGTATTCAAATTCATGAATTTTCAGTTGCAGTGGTCGAATTCCGAGTGTTGCCAGGCCACACACGGAAGATTTCGAGTGTTACCGTCGCAACACAAGCAACACAAGAGTTGCCGGCACTGGACAGTGACGTACTGTTACGTCCTAGGCTGGAAGCCGAATATTTAATCTATAGGTACAACAGTTACCATTAGTTATTATCTCAGGTATAAGAATACCGACGTGCAATTACCATCAGAGTTTTAATAATGCATCTACTGATGTAATTCCATTTATAATTTTTTCCTTTATTCTTTCATATTGTTACAAAGATTGATTTTCCTCTTTCGCTTTACTAGGAGATTACTTTTACATTCTATATTTAAACTTCGCATCATCTAGCAGTCATAGAAGATAAATGAATACAAATAAATGACTCGTTAATATTAAATAACTGAAGTAAAACGTTATCATAAAAACAGTGCTGTTTCACACTTCAAACTGTAAACACACATTTTCTCACATTTCCCAATATATTCAATTTCCCTGACAAATATATTTTCTCTGACTTGAATCTCTTATTTCAACTCAGGACCCACATTTTATTTAACTTAATCTGCTCGAGCCTTTCTTTAAATAATTATAATTAGCCCTCAGAAGCTAATTTAGTAACACTGGTGTCAGAATCGGGATTACTGAGTTGAATTAAAAGTGCTACAAGTCTTTAACTTGAAAACTTAATAATTTGATTACTTAAAAACGAAATATATTGGGAAATGAGTCGTAATACACGCAGTATTGCTCAAAGCCATTCTAATGAAGCCCCAGTCCAACCAGCTGAATCCCAGCTACCCTCCATCCCAACGTCCCATCCTGATCCCATGGCTCAGATGGAATCGCTGCTCCGGATGGTAATACTCGCCCAACAACAACAGGCCGAACAACACCTCCGAGCACAAAGGTAAGACCGAGAGGCGTTACTTCAAGCTCAACGAGAAGACCGGGAGAGAGACCGGGAAGCTTCTCTGTTACAGGTAGAACGGTCCGAACACCAACTCCGCCAAATCCTAGACGCTCAACGCGCAGCTCAGAAGGAAGATCGGGACGCTCATCTCCAGGCATTTCAACGCAGTTTGGAAATCCTAGCCCCCCGAGTTTCTGAAAACCGAGTCTCTCCCATCCCTACTCCCCGCAAACTGTCCTTAGTTAGAGACCAGCTAGAACAGGTTCATCAAGAACCAAGGTCTGTAAACGTTTTTGAGGAAAGAACTCCCTCTGTTTTAGTTAGGCCTGAGATTTCACAAACGACTCTGTTACGTATTCCGCCCTGTTCCATACTCCTCTATGCTCTCTCACTCTCAATACCCAAGACATAACATCCTGCATGCATCCAGTCTCACCACCTCTAATCAGAGTAAGTCTCACCCTTACATTCCAAGAACTACATCCCTACCTATGCACCCATAAACTGCACCTGCATGAACGCGCCCATGCCCGGGACAAAGGAAAAGATGATCTCATTATTCAGCTCATCAGTAGCGATTATTAATATTAAACTTGCAGAAGACACTCTCTCCTAAATCGTCAAGAGGAGCACTAGCTCCCTTTTAGCTCCCGACTTTGATAAAGTAATCAATACAAAATCACTCATCGCAAATATCCAATAACGTGTAAAACTTTATAGATAATTCTACCATTTCTGTAACCAATAATAAAAACAACTATTCTGTTAATATACCCAAAATTCACTGTGATCACTTCAATCTCAACCCCGGTTACTTTAGAGTGTAAAAGCGAGGAACGAACCAACGAAATCCAACTCCAGCGTAATACATAACAAAGGTGACAGCGTAATACATAACAATGGTAGCAGCTCTCTCACTCTAACCTTATTCATAACAATGGTGGCAGCGGAACTACCTCGTTTACCGGAAAATACAGTGACAAAATAAGTGAATTCTACAAAGCGACATATATGTGACACGAGTGATTACTGATTACCAATTTTCAAACGCACGATTTCTAGTGGAAAATCTTCCATACCTTAAATCATTGCAACAAGTCATACTAAATCTACCAAATCACTAAATCACAAAAGCCACTAAATCTACAAAATCACGAAGTCTACGAAATCTACCAAATCACTAAATCACAAAATCTACTAAATCTACTAAATCACGAAATCTACGAAATCTACCAAATCACTAAATCACAAAATCTACTAAATCTACCAAATCACTAATTCTACAAAATCTACCAAATCCACAAAATCTACGAAATCTACTAAATCACTAAATCAACAAAATCTACCAAATCCACATAATATAAAGTGCATATATTATATACGTAGATATCAAAGTGAGAACGTAATACAGTGTTCTTCAAAATCAAAGAAAATAACTCAGCAATAAAATCAAAGTTGCTGAAAGAAAAGAAGTCCGACATCATCCTCAAAGGCACCTAGCCCCACAAAGATTCATCTGAATCCAACAATTAGCGATCTCGCTACAACGAAGTGCAGATTCCTGAGCCGTGACATCTATACTCTCATCGACGACTTCTCGACATCCGACATCCGACGCAGTCCAACACAACAGCTTCATCTCCAATATCAACTCAGATCCGTATTAAACATGAAATTTTTCCTAACCCTGATCATCAGCTTGTAAGTTATCTTTAATTATAATAAGTACACACATACCTCAAACGAAATAATCTAATTCACAAATCGCAAAATGCCTGACGAAAACGCAGAAACCTCATACTGGTCTCTTAAAGACTTATTAGATACAATCCCCTACTTTAATGGGAAAAACTTGAATATTAATAACTTCATAAGAAGCTGTGAAAATGCCAAAACTCTTGTGAAACCAACTCAACGCCCTATTTTGACGCGAATGATCAGAACTAAAATCTATGGAACAGCTGAATCATATTTAGGAAGTAAAGAATACGACACTATTGACGAAATCCTAACGGTCTTAAAACAAGCCTTCTTACCAAAGAAAACAATTTTCGAATGGCAAGCAGAGTTGAACAATATCAAACAAAAAAGCGGCCAACGTGTTTTAGATTATAGTGCTAAGGTCGAAGACTTACACCACAACACAACACAAGCGATCAATAATTCAGGCACACGTGATACTGCTGGAATGATTGCAGCAGTTGAAACAAATGTACTTAAATGCTTCGTTAGAGGCTTGATCCCGGAAATTGAAATTCGAGTAGCCGGCTCAAACCCGACCACTCTGGCTAAAGCCATCGAAACGGCACTAACAGAAGAACAAGAACTCCTAAATCGAACAGCTCATAACACAGACTATAACAGACGCCCTCCTAATCGACCAAATTCACAACACCCCCCTAGATTTTGCAATCATTGTAATCGACAGGGACATTCAATAGACGATTGTAGACAACGCGCCCGCGAAAACCAACCACAACCTCCAGACAGACGCCCTCTCAACCAACCAAACTCACAATACCCCCCTAGATTTTGCAATCATTGTAACCAACAAGGACATTCGATAGAAAATTGCAGGCGACGCGCCTACAATAACCAACAACCTCCTAACCAACAGCGACAGTCTAGCCAACAAAATACACAACATTATTCTTTACCCTGCAACTATTGCAAGCGCCAAGGACACTCAATAGAGAATTGCCGAAAACGCGCCTATAATAACGCACAGAGACAACAAAATCAGAGTCCTTTAAACTCGAACTCAGTCCGCCGGGAGAACGTGCCGACGGACCCAACACAAACTCAGCCGCGTTCAACGATACAATAAATCACGTCCTCGAAATAGAATCAGAAGCAACATATGGATTATTGCCGGTCGTCGAAATCGATGTAAAAGAATTAGAAACAAAATCAAAATTCATAATAGACACCGGTGCGGACTTAAATATCGTTAAAATCAATTCCCTAAAAGGAGATACCGAACGTGACAGAACTAATATACGGAAAATGACAGGAATAACAGACGGATTTACTAATACTTTAGCGGAAACAAAATTAAAAATCAACAATAAAGAACACGAATTTCACGTCGTCCGCGAAGATTTCCCGATAGCTCAAGACGGTATTATCGGACAACCCTTGTTACATAAAGAAAAAGCTACCATTTCCTATAAAAATAATACATTAACTTTGACAGATACTGTAATTCCCTTCAAACTCCAAAAACACAAACCACAAATCGCAACTCTCATTACAATACCAGGTCGTACCGCTCAAGTAATTCCTCTTAAAATCTCAAATTCAGAAATTAACGAAGGCTATGTAGATACGATTAACTTAGGTTCCAATATTCACTGCGGTAAAGCATTAGTTACAAGCAGTAACGGTCAAGCATGTATACTCGCGATAAACTCAAACGAATCAGCTGTTGAAATAAGTGTGCCAATCGTAACCCTAGAACCTGTCAACGAATCTCTGAGTACACTCGATCCAAAAAGTTCCATAAACCAATCTGGTGCCGTACAAATTTCAAAAATTAACGGTGATATACGAAAATCTTCAGATACAATCCTTCATTTCATACCACAAAAAATTCAAATATTACGAGGAATCTCAGTTGAATTACTAAAAGCTTTTAATCTAAACGAGTACGAGCTAATTACCTACGCAAAAAATGATATAATCGGAGATACCATAAAAGACACAATCCCTAACAGCTCACAAGTAATATACCACTCAATTATCATGGAAACATATTCCAGTGATATAGACGACACGATCATTACTAATACGCTAAATTCTCTAAAAAATCATCTAAAATCAAATAACACAAAATCAATCTCAATTCCTGACCTATCCGACGAACTAGGCAGACAGAAATGGGATAAAATCTTACAATCAATAACCACAACTTTCAACAACTCAGATATCTCAATACAAATCTATGATACTAAATCTAACAATCAAACTCAAAACACAAAAACTAACCCAAACGTGCTGACAATAAACGACACGATCGAAACTAATAAACCTCATATACCCGTCGATGATAATAATAATAATCGTTCTGAAAGATTAACAGTCCTTAAAAACTCAATGCATCTGGACCATCTTAATGACGAAGAAAAAGAATCTATACTCGCTCTGACAACGGAATTCAACCACCTATTTTTTCTACCAGGTGACAAGCTATCAAACACATCCTTAACTAAACATTCAATCCTGACGACAGACGATAACCCAATCAACGTAAAACAATACCGATACCCTACGGTCCACAAAGACGAGATACAGAAACAAGTTTCCGAATTATTAGACCAAAATATCATCAAACCATCATCCTCACCCTACAATTCCCCCCTTTGGGTTGTACCCAAAAAACCAGACGCAGAAGGCAACAAAAAATGGAGAATGGTCATAGATTTCAGAAAACTTAATGATAAAACAATAGGTGACGCGTACCCCCTACCAAATATAAACGACATACTTGATCAACTAGGAAACGCAAAATATTTCTCAACTTTTGACCTCGCCTCAGGTTTCCACCAAATCCCCATGGACCCGACTGACGCTCACAAAACAGCATTCTCAACCCCCCACGGCCATTATGAATTCAATAACATGCCATACGGACTGACGAACGCTCCTGCAACATTCCAAAGATTAATGGACCAAGTTTTATCCGGTTTAGAAGGAAACATAGCATTCGTATATTTAGACGACATCGTTATCTACGCACACTCTCTAGAAGAACACGAAATTAAATTCAGAAAACTAGCTAACCGATTACAATCAGCAAATTTAAGCTTACAAGTCTCCAAATGCGAATTCCTAAGAAAAGAAGTTATCTATTTAGGACATATCTTTACAGAAAACGGTGTAAAACCAGACCCGAAGAAAATAACAGCAGTCAAAGCATACCCAGTTCCTAAAACAGCTAAACAGATTAAACAATTTCTTGGACTAATCGGTTATTACAGACGCTTTATCGAAAACTTTTCAAAAATATCGAGACCACTAACTACACTACTAAAAAAAGACGTTAAATTCCTTTGGACATCCGAACATCAAATGGCTTTCGAAACCTTACGAGATTCGATATGCACATCTCCTATATTACAATACCCTAAGTTCGATCAACCATTCATACTAACAACTGACGCATCTAAATACGCGATTGGCGCCGTACTCAGCCAAGGCGAAATAGGAGAAGATCTACCGATAGCCTATACCTCACGAACACTAAACAAAGCAGAATTAAATTACTCTGTAATCGAAAAAGAATTACTAGCAATCGTATATTCAGTCCATCATTTCAGACCTTATCTATACGGACATAAATTTACACTTGTTACCGATCACAAACCTCTTGTCTGGGTCAGCAACGTCAAAGACCCAACCTCGCGATTACTCAGATGAAGATTCAAACTCGAAGAATATGACTATAACGTTGTATACAAGAAAGGCCAAATTAACTGTAATGCAGACGCACTATCACGCAATCCACCAGTAGAAGCTGACGTACTATTACCAATAAACGCAAAACGTAACCGAAACTCTAGTTCAGACAATATATCAAAACCCGACGCAAAACAAAGAAAAGAAACTCATCAATTCCCAACCCGTGCACGACAAAGTACAGATGACTCACCAAACCCTGCTCCTATGAAGAAACATAAGGACGACGTCGACTCAAATACCGAAAAAGACGAACTCAAACAAATTCCTATGGACTGCTTACCGACAGGAAAAGAAACAATACATTTTCAAAATATACCTTTAACAAACTATTCATTAACTGATAGTTCGACAGACAACCCAATACCCACGAAAAGATTAATACACCCATTAGAAGAAGACATAGAAATGAACTCACTGACCGACACCGAAACGGACAGTCTCTCAGATAACTCGATACAAGATCTATCGACAGATGACTCAACAGACAGTTTTCCAATGCCAAAGAACCCAATTAACGTTTCAAAATCTACTAAACCAATAAAAATTGACTCATCTACTGACACTTCTGTCGACGACCAACCACTGTCCAAAAGAATCGATCAAAAACGAAACGCTACATACACCGACATCTCTCCAGACAACCTACCCGTAAATAAAAAATCACGTAAACTCGTAAATACTTCGACACTAACTCCGTTCGAAATTAATCAAGAACAAAACCAAGATTCGAACCCTATCACAAATCAGCCTAGCGATAATCCAGACTCAAGTGGCATGCATAATAATAAAACAGAACACAGCGAACGTAAGAGCGCGCAATCTCCAACACACGAATACAAATACAAACTACGACCACGAAAGCGTAAACCTCCTTCACCACCACCTACTTCGTCATCATCCGATGATGACCACGTGCCTTACTATAAACAAAAACTCCCTACCTCCAGTGGATCGGGAACCCCAAGCTCTAAAACACCTTATTACAAACGAAAACTTCCTACCTCCAACGAATCATGGACCTCGAATTCCAAAGACCCCCCTTATAAAGAAATACCTCCAACTTCCAGTGAAAAACAGATTTCTAAACCTAATCCACGAAAACTATACTCAGACGTTGTCAAAGAAAAACAAGTGACAATACCTAAATTCACCACCCCACCACAACACAATATACCACCAATCACAAAATCAATCTATCATAAACCATCCTATAAACAATTCCGAGAACTCCTAAAAATATTACCAGACCCGATAAACGAACTTATAAAGGAAACTACTGAAAACCTATTCGTACAAGACGACAATATAGCACATTGCATCCCAGCCGACTGTTTAATCGGACAAGGCATAGCACAAGTAATGATCGAACGAAACATTATAAATTACGATGTATTAAAATCAAAGAGTCCCCAAGTAGGTGACATCATAGTAACACCATACGATAATAACAACGTATACAATCTAATCACCAAAACTGAATTCCACGGCAAACCAACGTACGAAACTATGTACCTAATTCTATGTAAACTTAGACGAAAACTAGAATCAAATAACGTACAATCAATATCCATGCCAAAAATTGGTTGCGGACTCGACAAACTGAACTGGAAAACCGTTCGATCAATGATTTATTTCATTTTCCAAAATTCTAACGTAAAAATAACTATTTGCGATTTTAAACCGACCCCAACGACTATACAAAATCAAGACGATAGCGTTGCAAATCCTAACTCAAATAACGAGAATCCCATGCAACCTGACTACTCAGACGTACCGGGAAACCTCGAAAACAACCATACAGACAACATCCCAGAAAATAATGTGCCCCCCTTTAACGAAAACCAAGAGTTACACAATATCGAAAATACTAATTTTGACAAAGAACGACAAGATCCACCACAAAATCTACCACCTATAAACCCACAACCTCAAGATCCAATTCCACATTACAGTCACACAGACCCAACACCAATAGCAACTAATATCAAAGAAACGAATGACGATATCCTTATGAAAAAAGATAACTACGTACACTGCATGTCAGCCGACTGCGTTATAAAGAAAGGAGTTGCTAAACAATTAATCGACATCGGAAGTCTAGATACAAATTTTCTAAAATCTCAAAACCCTGAAATAAATAGCGTGATCATAACACCAAATAAAAAAAAATTTATCTTCAGCTTGGTAACACAAAAGAAATACTACCAAAAATCAACAACGGAAGGAATATATAACACATTAACTATCCTTCGCGACATACTACGAACAAAACACATCAAATCTTTTTCAATTTCCAAATTAGGAAGCGGATTTGACAAATTAAACTGGTTCGCAATAAAAAACATCCTCAGAAAAGTCTTTAACTACACAGATATCACAGTTAACATTTGCTTAAACGAGATCAACGTTCCTAAACCTGAACTAATTCAGGATATAATTCGCGAAAACCATGAATCCGTAATAGCCGGCCACAAAGGAATAACTAAAACTTTTAAACGAATCCGAGCAATATACTTCTGGCCAAATATGAAAATCGATATAGAAAATTTTATAAAATCATGCGAAAGCTGTCAAAGACGAAAACTCGTGAGAAATAAAGTTAAACTCCCAATGGTAATAACAGACACGCCAACAACTGCTTTTGAAAAAGTATCCTTAGACATTGTTGGACCCTTACCAACCTCAAATTCATAAAACAAATATTTGCTTACAATTCAAGATAATTTAACTAAATACTTAGAAGCAATACCACTAAAAAACCAGACGGCAATAACAATCGCTAAAGCATTCGCAGAAAATTTCATTTGCCGCTACGGAGCACCTGAATCAATCCTAACAGATCAAGGTCCAAACTTTCTCAGCCCTGTTATGAAACAATTAGCTAAAATCTTCAGAATTAAACAAATAAAAACCACAGCTTACCATCCTCAATCCAACGGCTCCCTCGAACGCAGCCATCAGGTCTTAATCGAATACTTAAAACACTACATCAACAACAAAAACAACTGGGACAAATGGATACGATACGCAACTTTCTCCTACAACACATCGGTACACGAAGGTACCGGTTACACACCACATGAACTGATATTCGGAAAACTAGCACGTCAACTATCAAATATACGTACAGACAAAAACATTCCGAACAGATACGAAGACTACCTACATGAAATTATAACCCGACTGAAAGAAACCAGACAGGACGCATTAAAGAATCTTAACAATGCAAAATCAAAATCAAAAATACGATACGACAAACACATAAACACACAAATTTTTCAACCAGGGCAGTATGTCTACCTGATCAAGGGATCTACTACGAGCACATACAAAACCTCAAGACCTACAACGACGAATGGAAGCTAATAAACTTTATTGACTTAGACACACTAAACGAAAAATTCGAAAAACTAAAAAACTATTTACAAATACTAACAGAAAAATGCGATTCTTACACAGATAGATGTACAATGCGTGGACACATAGAAATGCTCCACAACCGAATATCAATAATTTCAGAACAACAAAACCAGATAGGCACCCTCATAGGCCAACACGACGAGACAAACATACAACAATACCTCGGAAAATACCTCAATTACAGACCAAAAAGGTCAGCCCCTTTTGACTTTATAAGTAAAATAAGCAAGACGCTATTCGGAACTTTAGATTCAGAAGACGCGGAACATTACAATGCAGAAATCGAAAAACTATACGCAAATACCAACCACCTAGTCTTCCTATTAAAAGAACAAACACATATTATACAATCCACACTGGGAGAACACAGAGCGCAACTCCAAGAACTCACAGAACAAATTCAAAAAATTAGAACTATAGAATTTCAAGAACTACTAGATAGTATGACTAGACATACGAGAACCAACGCCGGAAACATCATTTTTCTCAACCACATTCTAAAACTTGACCAATACACTAACGAATACGAACTTGACCTGAACAATTTAATCGACGCAATCCTATTTGCCAGACAGGGAATACTGCACCCCAAAATTCTCACACCTGAACAAATCATGTCAACAATAAGACAAATACAAAGCCACAACCCCATGAAACACTTCCCAGTCCCTCTAGAAAACCAATACGCACAAGAACTAATAAGACTCTCAAGACTCGAAATAGCCTATATAGACGCCAAGATCATTTACATTATCTCAATACCACTACTTAATACTTACACCTTTAACATATACCGATTAATACCTATACCGGTGAAGCAACATTACGACGCAACAGACGACAAATTTGCATATATAAAACCAAGTAGCGACTATATAGCAATCACTAGGGACAGAAGTTTATACTTTAAACTAACCGAACTAAAATTCAGCAAATGTATGCTATCACTGGAAACATACATATCGACGTGTCCCGTTCAGAAAGAAGTAACTCAGAAAATCTGTGAAGAAGGAAGTAACTCAGGAAATCTGTGAAGAAGGAAGTAACTCGCGCTAGCGGTTAAAAAGGAAGTAACTCGCAATAGCGGTTTAAAAAGTAGTATCTCGTGATTAAAATTATTTTTCATGCTTATTTCGAAAAATATACAGTATGTGGCGCACCCGTAAACCGTTTTTGACTCGAATAATGATTTCAGAACTCGCCTCCGGCTCGCCTTTAGCTCGTCCTGAAATCATTATTCTCGCCGAAAAACACTTGGTTTACGGGCATGCCACATAATATACTAAAACAAATTTGAGTGACTGAGAAATGGGTGATCATAAGTAGGTCCGCCAAGTTGTCGATTATATTCCTTTTTGCTTCATAGCTCTGCCTGTTTAGAATAGTAGAATGTATAAAATGGGTATAGTGAAAATACAAAAAGCAAAATTTGCTCATTTCTTCTAATTTATTTTTTTTTCTCATTTTTTAGTATATAATTCGGACTTGGGAGTGTCAGAAGCAAAATCAAAGGATCGTTTATGGCTATGCTCGACTAACGCGATTCCCCCTCAACATCACAACTATTATAAATCGTTGAAGCCAATAAGGCAGACTGTATGATATAGACCGTAGAATACGTTATGATTTGCCTGAAAAATTGACAGTGAAAATAATAATTTAATAAATACAATTGAGGTGCTATTAATTTGTATATTATTCGTATATTTATTTGCATTTATCTATTGGTTTTCTCGGAAAGACTGGTCGGTAGCAAAATAATAGGATAAAAGAACTAGAAAAGAAATGAGCGAATTTTCCTTTTTTTTTTCCCCCCCCCCCTTTTTTTTATGTTATTTTCATAACATATTCTACGGTCTATATCATACAGTCTGCCTTATTGGCTTCAACGATTTATAATAGTTGTGATGTTGAGGGGGAATCGCGTTAGTCGGGCATAGCCATAAACGATCCTTTAATTTTGCTTCTGACACTCCCAAGTCCGAATTATATATACTAAAAAATGAGAAAAAAAAAAAAAAAAATGAAAAGAAATGAGCAAATTTTCCTTTTTGTATTTTCACTATACCCATTTTATACATTCTACTATTCTAAACAGGCAGAGCTATGAGGCAAAAAGGAATATAATCGACAACTTGGCAGACCTACTTAAATAGGATCACCTATTTCTCAGTCACTCAAATTTGTTTAATAATTTTAATCACGAGATACTTCTTTTTAAACCGCTATTGCGAGTTACTTCCTTTTTAACCGCTAGCGCGAGTTACTTCCTTCTTCACAGATTTCCTGAGTTATTTCCTTCTTCACAGATTTTCTGAGTTACTTCTTTCTGAACGGGACACGTCGATATGTAGACAGAATCAACCATTATTCCATTCAAACAACCACGCCATCTGCGAAGTGGGACTATTCATTCGACCAACAGAAACAGACAAAAAGACATGTGACATCAGACTAGGAACCTTCGAAGGAATGTATTGGACGGAATTAACTACATCAAACTCTTGGATTTACTCCCTCACCAAATCAGAAATTATGCATATCGTTTGCAAAGACGAAGAACCAATACAAATAACACTACGCGATTCCGGAATACTGAAACTCAATAACAAATGCACCGCAAATTCACATACAATCTCACTATCAACAACTAAACACTACCAAACCATAGAAACACATTCATACGCACCAAAATTTAACTTGAACATTTCGACCATCTATGAAGAACCCAAAAACCTATCGTTCATCCCAACATCAATACTAAATAAAACTCCATTCTTAACGTCCAAAAACCTATCCGCAAACGGACTAACTTTAGATGACATTATCAAAAGAACAGACGAAATGACTCAGAACCAAAGAGCCGCAGAAAACGATAACCGTATCGAAAACATGCTCTATTATATCTCTTCCCTATTCGGCTCAGTATCACTGGTATACATAGCGCAAAAATTTGCAACAGCAGAAAGAATACTTAAGATATTCAGAAGATTTAGAAGTCCTGACGGAAATCAAGACTCTACCGAACAAAATAATCCTCCAGCAGTCACATGTGCACCAACTACAACTACACCGACTACACTAAACATAGAAGCAGCTCAGACAGCTCAAACATCTTTTTATACCTAAATAAGACGTTTATAACTGATTTTATTGCCAATAAGTAATATTAACTATACTATAATCTATACTATAACTATTTCCAACATACCAGTTGTACTATCCATCTCATTGTAAGACAAATTGTAACAAAACCATACACCTAAACAAGGTAGATTCACTAACGTGAATCTACGCGTAAATGAATCTACTGACGTAGATCCACGTACATAAATACATTCACTAACGTAAATGTATACCTAGATCTATTCACTAACGTAAATATAAGTATACTTACTGTCGTTAATATACAACCTTATACCTAAATTATATTATTATATACATTTTAACTTTTACAAAAAAAATTTCCCTCCTGCTTCACAGGAGCAATATTTTTTTTCCCCTGGGGATGGGCGTGTTACGTATTCCGCCCTGTTCCATACTCCTCTATGCTCTCTCACTCTCAATACCCAAGACATAACATCCTGCATGCATCCAGTCTCACCACCTCTAATCAGAGTAAGTCTCACCCTTACATTCCAAGAACTACATCCCTACCTATGCACCCATAAACTGCACCTGCATGAACGCGCCCATGCCCGGGACAAAGGAAAAGATGATCTCATTATTCAGCTCATCAGTAGCGATTATTAATATTAAACTTGCAGAAGACACTCTCTCCTAAATCGTCAAGAGGAGCACTAGCTCCCTTTTAGCTCCCGACTTTGATAAAGTAATCAATACAAAATCACTCATCGCAAATATCCAATAACGTGTAAAACTTTATAGATAATTCTACCATTTCTGTAACCAATAATAAAAACAACTATTCTGTTAATATACCCAAAATTCACTGTGATCACTTCAATCTCAACCCCGGTTACTTTAGAGTGTAAAAGCGAGGAACGAACCAACGAAATCCAACTCCAGCGTAATACATAACAAAGGTGACAGCGTAATACATAACAACTCCGATAGCACCTGCACCTTCTAATGATTTAAATAGTTTTTGTGAAATAATCAGTGGTATAGTCCGAAAAGAGATTAGCGCCGGGAGTAGTCGCGAACAAATAAATAGACCAGTGTCAGAAAGCCGAGCTGAGCCTATCAATAACTCCTCTCGCGTTATTCGAGTCCCAACATACGACGGTACCACTTCTTGGGCCGCGTATGAATGCCAATTCTTGATAGTAGCTGAGTTGAATGGGTGGAACTCAGCCACCAAAGCCGGAAATTTAGCGGCCAATCTCAGAGGATCTGCACTGACTGTTTTAACTTCTCTCGCAAACCATGAACTGAAGGATTATGATAAGCTCAGTTCAGCTTCGAAAGTAAGATTCGGAGACGAACACCTTCAAAAACTTCATTTAACCCTACTAGAAAATAGGCGACAAAATAAAGATGAGAGTCTCGCCAATCTGGGACTCGATATAGAAAGAATGGCTAGAGTAGCTTTGCCAGATTGTTCTGAATCAACAAGAGACCGTTTAGCTTGCTCGCGGTTTATTAATGCAGTGAAAGATAGTGAACTTAAACATGCTCTCGGATTAGCGGGACCCCCAACTCTTAGAGAAGCAGTCATTCGAGGATTAGAGATTGAAGCAATGGATAAATTATATTTAGGAGCAGGTCGCGTGAGACAGATAAAAACAACAGATTCTTCTTCCGATAATCGAAATAAAACTACTCCCGAGCAGCATCGCGCCTCAAATAATTCGAATACATACAGTTCCAGAGGATCTTCAAAGTTCTGTAGATATTGTAAAAAAGATAGTCATAATATCGAAGACTGTTATACTTTAAAAAGGAAGAATGAAATGAATTCTAATGATCCTCAGAATAACTATAATAATAATCAAAATTGTAATTCCAATTCCAATTCAGATAATAATTCATGGAGGAACAGAGATTCCTCTCATTCCCAACCTTCTAGCTCAAATAACTAGACTCTGATGATTCAGTGGGACTAAAATCATCAAAAGAATTTAAATTAGTAGCTCTTAGATTTTCACGGGACTTCCGTAAATCATTTTAGCACCCCTTTCTTGTTTTTCGTGTGTGTACGGTTGTCCTATCACACGGGGTAGTCGCGATTTTTATGAAGAGTAGAAATTCGAGCGAGCTATTGTCTTTAACCATGACCTTTCAAAGGAACAATCTTAACTATAACATAGACAATTTCATCTCATTTTCTCACGAAACGAATATGCTCTGGAACACTTGAAACACCATAAAACTGAAAGCCTAAACTTTAAGTAAACTTTGAAAATCCTTATTGAGGAAACATAAATCTTCAGATCCTTCAGATTTTTACGACCCAAAGCGGAAAAGTCTAAAGACAAAGACAGCTCGGTTTAAAAAGAAGAGAGATATAGACGCTTACAGCATCCCTTCTTAGCGCCTCGACGCTTGGGCCTCTGACCCAATCGCCTCGCGCAAATGGTCTTCTAGCCAACCATATTTTTTCCCGCTTTTGTTTTAATGTTCTTTTCACCAATAGAAAAAACCTCGCCTTCCCGCGAGTTCTCCAAAACCTCCCCTTCGCGTATCCGCGAGGAGAGATCTTTTCTACTGCAGTATTGGCAGTTAGTCACGAAACCTCAACTAGTAAAGATCGAACTTATAGAATCTTAGATCTGAGAATTATCAACTCAAAGTGTTTGGTGTAACAGTTAATTAATAAGTGAATTACTAAATAAAATAATAGAAACTACAAACTTTAATTAATCTACACTTGCGTGAAGATTAATTACCAAAACTACAGTGCAGATTGTTATTATTAAATTGTTTGATAAATATTGTTATAATTAGAGGTGAAACTATAAACATTTATTTCACCCACGCATAGTGGTGGCTGATAATACCCATACCTCAACAGATATCTCAACAGATACGAGCTCAGCGACGTCCAGAAGAACTAGTAATTTAAGACTCGGTAAGAAATATAGAACTCTACCAACTCAAGATCATATAAATTAACTAGTGATTTGTTCTTCTAAATATCATTCAACTCAAGACGTAACAGTACTACGACTATCTTTCTCGCACTCAGGTGCGAAACCTACGGTTCTACAGAATTATTAATACGCAACACAAAACTCGAAAAATCTTATGCAAAACGGAAACGCAAAACTCTATTATGATGTGAGACACTGGTGGCGGCCTACCGACTCGAAGGTCGTCTTAATTTGATTCCAAAGATATTAATTAGCCTCGTGGCTCGGACAAGACAAGATGGCTGATGGTCGTTTGCCGAATTCAAATGACTTTGAGTCAAATTGGCTAACGCTTACCGTTTTCCAGCCAGAATGCAAGGCCTCGTGGCGTCTCGATGACGAGCCCTCAGATGCACTAACTCGAACTCAAAAACTCAAACGCTCGTAACAAAAAGTCCCTCGAAGGGAGTACTACAAAAATACAATTAGAGCGAGCACTAGAGCTCTGCGCTCTACATGCGAGGCAGGCCTACGGCAGAGTGATCTTTCACCGTCGGGTGCTGATAATTCGCACCCTGGTCATATGGTCGCCTAATAATTTGAGTATTGACCACTAGATCGCCTCACGTAAGGTCGTAGATCTTGGCTCAGCACTAAATTCGAAGTACACCACGGTGTTAGAAGCTCGTTAAATCGGAGGATCACGGGTTGCAGGTTCTTCTTGGTGGCGGGAATCTCTTCCACCACCGATATCCCACGCTGTAGAATGCCCTTGGCACTCCCCCGTGTCCTCTGTCTCGATGTTGGAGGTAGCCTGGCCAGTACTATCCTCCAGAGCTTTCGGTGGCGTTCGTCGAAAAGGATCCAATGCAGTTCTTAGTTTCTTAGTCGTCGTACAGGCCTCGTACTCGAAAATATCGGCCATGTCTCCCACATGATAGAGAAAAGGTAGAAAAAGAACAAAAGAATAAGAAATAGATTCGATAGTCTTAGATCGGTCACGGTCGCCTCTCGGAGAGTTCATAGCCTCGGGGCTAACCTAACGCATTCATGCTTCTTTCATGCATCCACCCTACGTAACTAGGGTCGTCTAAGGGTTCGGGAGTTCGGGATAAAAATACGGATTATTTTAGGTGGATACACATATGAGTGTTTCTAGATATAGAGTGAGAATGAAAAACGGTATATATTATGGACACAATAACAATAAAGATTTGGGAAAAAGAAATAAGAAAATAGAAAGAAGAAGTGAAAAAAAGTGAAAAATAAGTTAAAAAAAAGAAAAAAAAAAAAAGAGGTCCCGAAACGTCTCCGAAACGTCTCCGTCGTTGGCCTTGGGTAAAGCTAATATCGGGTTGAATTAGTTCACGTACACCAATTGTAAGTGCTGCTCTCAGCTGCCGCCAATTGTTAATTAATTTATAAACAAACAATGGAACTTTGCTACGCCAAAGTTGAAACGGGATCGCGTTTCACTATCGAAAAACAGCCTCCGTGAATTTTTTCATATTTTTTCGGACATGCGTGTCGATTTTGATATCAGCAGCTATTGTTAATTAATTAATTAATTAATTCATAAATAAACAATGGAACTTTGCTACGCAAAAGTGGAAACGGGATCGTGTTTCACTATCGAAAAACAACATTGGTGAATTTTTTCATATTTTTTCGGACATGCCTGTCGATTTTGATATCAGCAGCTATTGTTAATTAAATAATTAATTTATAAACAAACAATGGAACTTTGCTACGCAAAAGTTGAAACGGGATCGCGTTTCACTATCGAAAAACAGCATCCGTGAATTTTTTCATATTTTTCCGGACATGCGTGTCCATTTTGATATCAGCAGCTATTGTTAATTAATTAATTTATTTATTTATAAACAAACAATGGAACTTCGCTACGCAAAAGTTGAAACAGGATCGTGTTTCACTATCGAAAAACAGCCTCCGTGAATTTTTCCATATTTTTTCGGACATGCGCTTAACAATTTATGTCCCGGGGCCCCGACGACACCCATCTTCCCTGGATTTTCGCCTGTGGCTGCTAACTCTGGCTGCTAGCTTCAGCGTCATATAATTACTTAGGGGGAGCGCGCACGCACGAACTTTTTACCAGGTATAGCGATTTTACGGATGAGGCTACCGGCTGATGATGTGTAAGTCTGTTTTATCATCCGCGGTAGGATAACACATCTGCATAGCATTTGTGACGTGGATTTTTCCTGGTCCTCAGACCAGACCGGAAAGCTAGCCTGAGAACCGTCCACTCGACAATTGGCCAAAGGAAAATTAATAATAAAACGAAAGGTTGGGCGCCAGGCGTATTATCGCCCCGTTCTGAAAATCTAAATAAAAAAAAATACAAACTACCGATACTTGAGCGCCGGCTAGCGTCAGTACCGCGAAGAGGGGTCGGGATTAATTGAAGGATTAGCAGGGCGTATTAACGACTCGATTATTTGAATTTAATGAAGAAAATATAATTTATTCAAGAAAAAGAAATAGTATCAAAAGAAAATAGAAATAATAATACTAGTACCCGGGGGTACTCCCCAGCGGGTATAAATTGACTACAGGTCGTGTAAAAGTGACCTGGCCACGTTTGGCGAGTTTTACAATAAAAATCAAACTACTAGCTTCCACGTAGGAGAGCAATAACAAACAAAAATCATGCAAAAATATATAACTCGTCAAATCAAGTCCAGGAAGTCCTCGCGGGACAATAAACTAACTAAATTACTAACTTACTAAATACTAGCTCACTGCGCGCGCTTCGCGCGCGTCTGAATCTAATTTTCCGCATCTGTATTTTTGAATCGTTCGCTGATTTATTCTTCTTCTTCTTAACGTAACAGAACGGAACATACCTTGCGACGTGGATTTTTCCTGGTCCTCAGACCAGACCGGAAAGCTAGTCTGAGAACCGTCCACTCAACAATTGGCCAACTGAAAATTAATAATAAAACAAAGATGCTGGGCGCCAGGCTTATAATCGCCAATTTCTGAAAATCTAAGAAAAATACGAACTACAGATACTTGAGCGCCGGCTAGCGTCAGTACCGCGGAGAGGGGTCGGGATTAATGAAGGATTAGCGTGGCGTATTAACGACTCGTTGATTTGAATGTAATAAAGAAAATAAAATTTATTCCAGAAAACCAATAGAATAGAAAAATAGAAATGACGAGTTTTACAATAATAAATAAACTAATAGCTTCCACGTAGGAGAGCAATAACAAACCAAAATAAAGAAAATAAATAAATAACTCGACAAATACGTCCCTCGCGGAACAAAATTTACAACTAAAAGATCGGGATATGCCCGCAAGGCTTAACAAAACTAATTCCCAGAATTATTACTTAAAATTAACTTAAACTAACTCTGCCATCGTAGGCGAAACAAAAAGACTAAACGAAATTCGAAATATAACAATGATCGGTATCTCCTCGTGAGATGGAGAGAGCGCGACAGTGACGTACTATGACTGTCTTTCTCGCACTCAGGTGCGAAGCCTATGGCTCTATAGAATGACTAATACGCGACACAAAACTCGAAAATATTACGCAAAACTGAAACTCAAAACTCTATTATGCTGTGAGACACTGGTGGCGGCCTACCGACTCGGAGGTCGGCTTAATTTGATTCTCAAAATCTCTAAAAGCCTCGTGGCTCGGACAAGACAAGATGGCTGATGGCCGTTTGCCGAATTCAAATTAGTATGAGTCAAATTGGCTAACGCTTACCGTGGTCCAGCCAAAATTAAGGCCTCGTGGCGTCTCGAAGACGAGCCCGCGGGTCTACGCTGCAACGGGTGCACTAACTCGAACTCAATCACTCAAAAAAAATATAACAGAAAATCCCTCGCAGGGAGTACTAGAAAAGGCTACAATTGGAGCGAGCTCTGAGCTCGGTGCTCTATCTGCGAGGCAAGCCTACGGCAGAGTGATCTTCGACCGCCGGGTGTCGATAGTTCGCACCCTGGTCATATGATCGCCTAATAATTTGCGTATTGACCACTAGATCGCCTCACGTAAGGCCGCTTAGATCTTGGCTCCGCGCTAAACTCAAAATTTGCTCTGATGATAACGGTTTCTGCAGGAGAAACGCGGTTCGCTGGCTCTTCGGGGTGGCGGGAATCTCTTCCACCACCGTTATCCCTCGTAGCTGAGTACCCTAGGTACTCCCCCGCGTTCTCTCTTTCTATGGTAGACTCCACTGCAGTTTTTCGCCTTCAGAAGCGTAATTGACGGGCTTTATCGTCGAATGCCTCGTTGTTGCCTCCGTCTCTGTAGATTTCAGCCTCGTACTCGAAAATATCGGCCATGTCTCCCACATAATAGAGAAAATGTAGAAAAAAGAACAAAAAGAATAAGAAATAGATTCGACAGTCTTAGATCGGTCACGGTCGCCTCTCGGAGATTTTCTAGCCTCGGGGCTAACCTAACGCATTCATGCTTCTTTCATGCATTCACCCTACGTAACTATGGTCGTCTAAGGGTTCGGGAGTCACTTGTAACACGCGTTGCAATATGCAATGTTACAACCTATAGTTTTGAACGTTAGCGAGCGCGCCCGCGTTTTGAAAATACAGGGGTTGTGATGGATGTTTCAGAACTATAGGTATGTTCCGTTGTGTTACATTACGTTACGTTAAGTTCATCGTGATCTCGGCTTAACTCTATACCCTCGAATATATATTTGCCATTGTGTAAATGTTCACTTATTATAAGTTACGCCTATTTGCCACATTGGTGGAAGCACTCCGGCAGGTGATTCGTGTTGTACCCACTCCCTGCATATTTTGCGGTCACCTCAACTATGCTTCTACCAATTGGATATTAATAATATATTTTCTCATTTAGTACATTCAATTCTCATCTATACTTGTGCTTTTCCATCATTTTATGTATGTTTTATAATTTTCTGGTTCTTTTTCCTTCCATTTTCTTTTAGATAAATTATAATATTCATTAACGCGATTGACGTTTTCGGTGTAGCTGTACATTGCCGATCAGCTCCGAAATTTTAAGACAATTGCCGAAGCTTCGAATTTTGAAAAATAAATAGCGTGCCTCTTATTTTCTGCATATAGCGTACAGTGCAGCATAATAAAATTCAGAGCTTCGGCAATCATTTGAAAATTTCTGAGCTGATCGGGAATGTTCGGCTACACCGAGTGAAAACGCCATATAAGTTATACCATGTTCTTTATTTGTTTTTATTCATCCTTCTCTTTTTTGTTCGTATTCAAATATTTTTTTGAATCACAAAAAGTGAATGCGGTTGCAATTGTTGTTGTTGATTTCTGCGGACGTATTTTATTATACCAAATACTTTCAAATCCATCGGTCGCACGTAAGATAAAGCGTTATTTTCGTAATTTTTGTGCATTCGAAATATCATCTGATGGCTGGTGTAAAAGTTCATAGCAAAGATAATGGTAAGTACTTATTAATTATCCATTATTTTTTCACTTTACTATCAGTATGCGAATATATTATGGTCCACTTTTCGTCCATTTCACACTAATTTTCACGTCCCTCCCGATTCAATTTCTCTTATGAATTATGATGTCCCATCCTCTGAACTTAATTTGCAAAATACAAAATACGTTCAGATCGGTATTACTGCGATTGCTAATTTATTTGGATTTTTTTTTATTTTCAATTTTCACCCTACATACTTGATATTGGATACACGATTGAATGAGTATCATCATTATGTAGTAGTAGTATTTATTTTTACTTGCTTGCCTTTCGGCTTGTACAGCTTTTACATTTGCTTAGTTCTATTTATTTTTCATTGTTCCTGTTGTGTCTTTCTATCTTTGCTTCTTTCTTAATACATTTCATTACATACATGTTTATTTACATCTCTAACCTTTCCTTTCCTGTCTGTCGTTTATGTTGTCTGAATAGTACATCGTAGATCTATGTATATATAGTAAATATAGTAAATCATAATTAGCTGACTAATTTGCTACTTTTGCGTAAGATCTGAAATTAAATTAAATGCTGTAAGTTATTGTACCTATTATCTAGTTTGTACCTCTCCGTTAACTTAAGTTAAATTGCTGAATACATAAACCTAATGAGTAATGGATATAGCGCCACGTGTTTCTGTTCTTTTCGCGCTGTTTCGCCATCTTTTGTTTCCCTCTTATTTTTCATCTTCTGATTCGCCCATTTCTTCCAGCAGCTCTGCTAGCTTCTTTCTTATGCTCGCTTGCTTCTTTGCTTTTTCTTTTCCCTTTCCGCTGCCTGTTGCTTCTTGTTCTTTTTCGTGTTCTTTTTCCTTTCTTTCTTTGTCTTTTTTCTCTTTTTCTTCTCTCCACCTTTTGTCTTTTTCATCTCTCTTTTTTGTCTCTTCGTCTCTTTTTTCCCGCTCTGCTCTCCTTTGGTCAGCAGCTTCTCTTTTCTTTCTCCATCTCTCCTCTCTTTCTTTTTGTGTCAGATCCTCTCTTATTTCTACTCCTGTGGCTTTTTCTACTTCTTCCTTTCCTGATATGACTGCCTCCTTGTCTTCTTCGCACCACATTTCTAGTACTGCGATGCCTATTTCCTTCTCTAGATTTTTTCCCCCGCACGCCCACTCTCTTACTATTTGTATTTGTCTGCCGGCTGCTTCTCTCGCGATTTTCTTCACTTCGTCTCTCCAGTTATCTTTACCGCCTATTCCTTTTATCACCACGTTTCTTTTCTTTTTTTCTTTTATCATTTCTTCTATGTCTTCCTCACTTCTCTCTTCCTTCTTCCTTCTTCGTCAGACTTTGTTTCGTCTCTTCTGTCGCGTGTGTTTTCTTCTCTTTGGTTTTTTGCTTTTCCTCTTCACTTCTTTTTTCCGTCGTGCTTGCTTCGAGCTTGTCTTTTACGTCTTTTACTTCGGCTCTCAGCCTCCCCACTTCCCTCGCGAGCCCCTCCATCATTACTTCGATGAGCTCTAGCCGTCCCTCGTCCGACTCTACCTGGTTGCTTGCCATTTTTGCACTGACTGTTGGCGCGGTCTTCCTCGTGCTTCTCAGCGTCCTCCCACTCCTCAGTCTGTTGCTCTCTCCCTCAACTGTCTCGCTCACTTTCTCCGTCCGCCTGGCGCGCCACTGGCTCATTCGGCTCCGCTTGTCACCTCCCCGTGTCCCCTGGCGAGGGGGTCGACCCCTCGGCCTCGCCCGAGGTCTGAGGTTTGTTTCTTTTCCGTCGCTCTCGTGTCTGGCTTCTTGCGTTTCGTGAGCGTGGGGCTTTGCCCTCCTTTTTCTGGACGTCTAATGCCTGTGTCTTCTTTGTTCTTCGTCCTCGCTTCCTTCTCTTATTTTCCTTGCCTCTTCTCTTTCTGCTTCTATCTTTACTAGCCATTTCATTCCGGCTCCGTCGTCGCTTAGTATCTCTTTTATTCGGTCTAGTCCTCTCTGTTCTCCTCCTCCTGTGCATCTCTCTAGTACGTGCTCCCAGTCTTCTCCTTCGGCTTCGCATATCCTGCATTTCCTTTTCTCTTCTTCCTCCCAGTATTTTCCTTCTCTCATTTCGTTGCCTAGTCTAAACCTGGCTAATCTTATCATCTCTTTTTCTTTTCCTTTGGTCTTTAGGTATCTGGGTCTTCCTGCCGTTGCTATTTCTTTGTACACTTTGTTGTATTTTGACTTTATGATCTTTTCGTACCTTTCCTGTGCTTGTACCTCTCTGTCTCTTTCTTCTATTTCGCCCTTCACGTTTTCTCCCCTTGTTCTTTTCTTTTCTATTTCCTCTGCGCTGTATCCTCTTTCTTCGTAGAATTTTCTTCTTCCTTCTTCCCACTTTGATCTGTCCTCTTTCTTGCTGGCTTTTATTTCTTCCCAGCATCTTCTTGCTATTTCGTTTCCTCCTCCCTCTTGCAGCTTTTCTTCGTATTTCATCGCTCTTTTTCCTGCCTTCGTCCTTATCTTGTCTCTCTTTGTTTCTTCTCTTATCATGTACCCTGGGGTTCTCCAGTCCAGGCCCAGCGTCCATCTCATAAACTTTTCTTGTAGCCTTTCTATTGGCTTTCTCTCTTCCCAGCCCCATATCTCCGCTCCATACATTGCTATGCTCTCTATTAATGCTTCGAATAGTCTTATTCTTCTTTTCCAGTCCCCTGGCATCTTCCTTTTCCCTATTCCCCATACCTGTCCCATCGCTAGGGCTGCTTTCTTCACTCTGTCTCTTACGTGTTCTTCCATGCCTCCATTTTTCTGCACGATGTATCCTAGGTACTTCAGTTTCTTCACCTCCTCTATCTGTTTTCCTTTCCACTCCCACTTTTCTTCTCTTTCTCTGCCTCCTCCTTTTCTGAATCTTATTATCTTTGTTTTTTCTGTGTTTAGCTCTAGTTCTTTTCTGTCTAGGTATTTTTCCGATCTCTTCATCATCTGTTTTAGCTCTTTTTCATCCTTTGCCAGCAATACTACGTCGTCTGCGTACGCCAGTGTCCATATCTTCTTTTTTGCTACTACGATCCCCCCGTCTTGTCCTTTTCGTAGTGTTTCTTCCCAGTCTGCGAGGTACGCATTGAATAGGTATGAGCTGAGTGGGCATCCTTGTCTAACGCCTTTCACTGTCCAGAATCCCTTGCCGGTCTTCTCTCCTACTTTTACTGTGTTTTTCGTTTCTTCATATATTTCTTTTATTCGCTCCCTCAGGTTCTCGCTTATTTGCTGTTTTTCCAATAGCTTCCATAGTTTTTCCCTGTTCAGCGAATCAAATGCCGCTCTCAGGTCTATGAATGCTGCTACCACTTTGCCTTTTTTCTTTGTTGTCTCTCTGCCTATTATGTGGTTCAGAACGTACATGTTCTCTGTTGTACCTCTGCCTTTTCTAAATCCTACCTGGTTGTCCGGTATCACGCCTTTCTCTTCTAGTTCTCTGTTTAGTCTGTTTGCCAGCACTGCTGCGTATATTTTGTATGCTGTCGGCATTAGTGTCACTCCTCTGTAATTGCTGGCGTCGTTTTCTTTCCCCTTTTTGTATATTGGTATTACCAGACCCTCCTTCCATGCTTTCGGTATTCCTTCTCCCTTCCATACTTTGTTTATTGTATTCATCAGCGCTTCTATGATGTTTCTGCTGCCGTGCTTCCATGCTTCGTTTACGATGCCGTCTGCACCTGTTGCTTTTCCGTCTTTCAGCTTTTTTATCACGGCCTCTATTTCGCTTTCCTGTATGCACTCTTCTATTGCTCCTCTTTCTCCTCCCGCTTCTTTCTTCTGTTCGCTGGCTCCTTCTTCTTCTCTCCTCTCCTTTTCAGCTGCTTGTCTTTCTTTTGTGCCTTGTAGTAGTTGCATGAAATGTTCTTCCCACTGGCTCATCTCTATTTCTTTGCATATTCCTTTTCTCTTTTTCCTGTCTTTGTTTATTATTTTCCATATTTCTGCTTCCGATCTCGCTTTCTTTATCTCTTCTATTATTCTGTCTGCTTCTTCTTCTTTCTTTTTGATGCATGTGTCTTTGTACTTTTTCTTCTCCTCCCTGTATGTCTCTATTTTCCCTGTAGCTCTTTTCCAATCCTTTAGTGCTCTTTTCGCTTTTTCTTTTGCGTCTGCGCATTCTTCGTCCCACCATTTCTTTATTTTGTTTGCGGAATTTCTTCCGCCTATCTTTTTCCATTTTGCTGCTTCTTTTATTGCTTTTGTTATGCTGCTCATTACTTCTTCCGGACTTTCTCCTGTTATTTTCTTTTCTCTTATTTTTTCTTTGTATTGTCTTATTCCTTCTTCCGACCAATCTATCTTCTTTGCGTTTGGTTCGTCTTTTCCTTCTGCGTGCTTTGTTGTTTCTCTTATTGTTATTACTACGGGTAGGTGATCTGATTCTATTCTTTCTTTTATCTTTATTTCTTTTATGCGTTCCCATGCTTCTATGTTTCCTATCACGTAGTCTATTACCGACTCTCCTGCTGCTCCTACGTACGTCATCTCTCCTTCTTCGTCTCCTTCACACATGCCGTTTAAGATGCCTAGTCCTTCTTCTTCGACCCACTCTATCAGGTCTTTTCCTTCTTTGTTTATTGTTTTGTCCTTTGATTTTCTTGTTCCGATTCTTCCCCCTTCTTCGTCTTCTTCGTGTGCTAGGGCCCCTTCCTCCGCTGTCCTTGCGTTCAGGTCACCCCCGATTAGGATTGGCCCGTCTCTCCCTCCTCTTTTTAGGCTGTTGCTTATGGCTCTCGTTACCTCTTTTATCCTTTGGTTGGAGTATACTGTGTATATCCTCCACTCTGTTTTTCCTATCTTAACTCTTTTCTCTAGTACTCCTTCTGTTTCTTCTACTTCTTCTTGGTCTTTCTTTTTTCCTTCGGTGCCTACTCTTACTCCCGTTGCCATTCCTCCACTTGCTCTTCCTCTTTTGTGTTTTCTTGTTGCTTCTTGCGTTTCCCAGCTGTAGCTTTTCGGTAGCCATTCTTTTATCTTGTCTTTCTCTTTTTCTTCACTCCATGTTTCTGTTATTCCTGCGACGTCCCAGCTTCTTATTTCTTCCCAGAATTCGTGGCACTTGTTCTTTATTCCCGCTACGTTCCAGAATCCAATCTTCACCTCTTTTTCTTCTGCTCCAGCCTCCCTGTTTTCTTCTTGCTCCCTTCAATTGCTGTTGCCTCTTCCTCTGCCGCCTCTTCCTCTACTACTTCTTCCCCACACTCTTCTCTCGTTGGGCTCTTCATCCTCCTCCTCTGCTGTGTGTTCTTCCCATTTTTCTTCTCCTTCATTCCATCTGATGAGTACTCCGTCGACTATTAATTTTTGGTATAGTATTCTTACGTTTTTGCCTTTTCCTTTTTCACTTCTGGCTCTTTCCGATATTTTTCTCTGTATGGTTCTTTCTTTCCATGTCCTGTCGTTGTCTATGAAGATTTTTCTCGTGCCTAGCTTCTTCTTGTTACTCATTATCTTCACCTTTTCTTCCCAGGATCCTATTTCTGCGATTATCATTCTTCTATCATTCTCTCCTTCTGTCCATGCGCTTATTATTTCGTGGTCTTCTCCTGTGATTTCTTTGCAAATTTTCTTTGCCCCCTCTAATTCATTTCCTGCGCTCTCATTCATTCCTTTTATTACTATTCTGTTTTTCCTGTCTTGTCTCTCTTTCTTCTCTGCTTTCCACTTCGCTTCTTTTATGTTCTCCCTCATTTGTTTTTCCATGGCTTTCACTCTTGTCTTTATTTCCTCCTCTCTTGTTTTTTCTTCCTCTCTTTTCCTTAGTTCGTCTTCTTTTTGTTTTTCTTCTAGTTCTTTAGCTATTTTTTCTCTCTCTATGTTCATTCTTTGTTCCCATCTTTTCCTCTCTTCTTCTTCTCTGGACGCTCTTTCCGTTTCTAGTCTCTCTATTCTGTCTTCCAGCTTTTTTCTTTCTTTTCTCGCCTCTTCTTTCACTTCCGCTATTGAGTTGTGTATTGCGAAGTTTAAGGCTCTTAGTTCCTCCTTTGTTTCCTTCCTTTCGACTTCTGCATCACTTATCATATCTGTGAGTGCTTTCATTATTTCGTCCATGCCGTTCCTTAATTCTTCTTTTATTGCTTGACCGTCCTCTCCCCCTACTTTCCTGGTTGGCGATTTATCTTGTGACGCGCTTTGTGATGGCGACCTTGCCATTAAGTTGCTCCTTTTGAATCCTTGCTCTTCGCTTTCTACTTCTGTCTCTCCTTTTTCTTTTTCTTTATTTTCGTTGAGATGATCTCCTGGTTTTTTTCTCTTCCACAGCTCGTTTAGCGTTTCCATGGAAAATGATTTTATCTTTCCTAGCCTTTCCGCTTTCGTGGGTCATTTGCAGCATTTTTCCATTTGGTGTACTCCAGTTCTCCTTTGCTCCATCCTCCCCATCGCTTTCGCCTTTCTCTGCTTCTTCGTTCTCTGCGTATTCTTTTTGCTGCCGCTCCTCTTCTACTTCCATTTTTCTTGTTTTGCTTCTTTTCCTACTCCTTTTCCGCGTCTGTCACGTTCCTTTATGACGCCGGTGGCGCTTCGACTCTGACGTCAGCGGCGTGTCGCTCGCGAACTTCCTCCCGCTTTGCCTTTCCTTCGTTCTTGTGCGCGCTCGCCTTGCTTGATGTCGTTGTCTCTTATTTGTTTCCTCTCTCGTGTCACGTGACTTTCGGTGTTTTCGTTCTTTTTAACTGCACTTTTCTGCTTTCGCGGGTTGCGCACTGCACTTGCACTTCGCGCACTGGTGGCTTGGTGTTCTGTGTGCCTTTTTTGCTCTCCTTCACCGCTTACAGCACCCTTTGTTTGCTTTTCTCGCTTAAATTCGCGCCGTATTTATTCTGCCTGTCACTTGTCAGACATCAACCGGAACTCCGAGTATCATCATTATGCATTTTATGATTTCAATTTATCACCTTCTTCTTATGTTGCATTTCTTTGAATGTTCATACCTTTTTTTATCATGTATAAGTACCCTTATTGAAATATGAACATAAGCGAGTATAATTTAAATAAAATATTATAAATATATCTTCTTCGAGTATATATCTATAATTTTGATGAGTAAAAATAGGAATAATATACATTATTAATAATAATAATAAAATATATGAAAATAATGAATATAATAATAATATATAATATATAATATATATATTAGACTGTCCCATTTTTTTCAACTTTTTTTTTGCCACCCATATTTTACTTCTATCCTTTATTCCATAATACTGAATCTCTCGCGATGTAGACCCGGCGAAATAATATTTAACCTTAGACGAGGCATGTCGTTTTTTTTGCTCTCTACGGAGCATGTGGGGTCCGTGTGACCCCACGCGTTTCCTTTGTGTAAAATGCTTTCTATAAACGATAATCGGGTTCATATATAGATGAATCTTTTCGTTTTTCAATAAGGAATAGAATGGTGTAAAATAAAGTCAAATTTCAAACACCAAAATTCCTGAAATATGGAGGAATCCAGACCCGAGAATGCTGCCTGCGATTTTAAGAGCGCATTTTGCGATGGGAATGGGGTCCATATGGCCCCCACATACTCCTTCTAGGGTTAAAGGTGGCTCAACGCAGGGTTGTGAGCCATTAATTACTTCAGCAATACGATATCCGATTCGATTATTCATGACATTCGTAATATGTAGTTGAACATTTTTGTAAAGTAATGGTAATTGAAAATGTAATGGAATTACATTTTTAATTACAATTTTCACAACCCCGGCTCAACGTGATTCTAGATTTTCCATTTGATTTATATGGCAAAACATCGATTCTAGGGTTCTAAGGTTAATATCTATGTTTCTACTTATAAAATAGTCGAATAATTCTTGAAGTACGCTTATGACATATATAATCAAAGGCTCAGAAAATTTCAGACCTTTCAGTCAATATTAATTATCAATTTTCTTTGCAGAAATAATAAATTTCACTTTTTTTTTCCTTTTTCTTTCTAACGGGGTCAAGCTGTAAATTTAGTTCCGCAAGTTACAAAAACGTTCCGAACATCTTCAAATCTTCTACCTCATGATAAAAAAGTTATTCACATCTGACCATTTAAAGATCAACTTTCGCGTGTTAACTAAATGGGAAATACCAAAATCAATTGAGCTACCTTTAAATATTATTTCTCAGGGTCTACATCACGAGAGATTCAATTTTATGGGATAAAGGATGGAAGTGAATTAATATAAATAATAATAATAATAATAATATCTATATATTCTTTTTATTTATGTTGAATTTTTTTGAATTTTCATACCTTTTTTTATCATGTATAAGTACTCTTATTGGAATATGAACGTAAACGAGTATAATCTAAATGAAATATTATAAATATATCTTATAATTTCATCAGGTGATGTTAGTGATCATTCGGTTGATATCGATCTTGATTTTGATCTTCTTGAAAAAGAATCCGATGCTCCTGAAAAGATGAATTTTACCGCGTCCGAGGATATAAAAGCCATAAAACATTATGACAACACTGTGTAATTCAAATTCATATTACGTTCATTTTTGCTTCTAATGTAATCTAGTTTATTTTTCCTCCTTTGTCAGTAATCCTTGATCTATATTATTTTTTTAAATTCAGAATCCATTTCACATAATATTTTTTTACTTTAACCCTAGAACTCATGTATCTTTTTTTCTACCTTATAACTCATGACTGGGGTGAATATCTACCCCACGCGTTTCTTGTTCGTAAAATCGTTCCTAGAGCTATAATGGAATTCGCAAGTACATGAATCTCTTCGTTTCTTCATAAGGAAGAGAATGGTGAAAAGCAAATTCAATTTCATTGAAGCTTAGTTGGTGAAAAATCGATTTGAATACCTGAACGTAATTCAATTTCCAGCTTAGGAGCGCAGTTTGAGAATCGACTGGGGTAGATTTCTACCCCGTACATGAGTTCTAGGGTTAATGATATCACTTATTTGCATTTTTTCAAATAATAATATTATATTTTCCTTCATGTTTTATTTCAATTTAACGTTGTCGTATGTCTGCATTTCACAATTTTTCGATATTGCTTTCTAATAATCTTCGACTCAAATTAATACATCTCTTTAATTCAATGTAATCTTTAATTCTATTACGTCCTCTGAAATTGAATATGAATTGTTTTCGTTTTTCATAATATGCTTTAGAGAAATCGTTGGCTACATCGATGGTATCGAGTCAACTAAATTAGTTGGCGTAAAGAATAACAAAATCTTTAAATTCTTCCTTAATAACAATAATGGTGAAAGGGTCCAAGTGACTTGTTGGAACGCAGAGTGCGATCGGGTTGAACCAGTGCTGCGAACAAACTTTGTAAGACTATTCGAATATTTTTTTAATTGCACTCATTTTAATTTCATTCGAATTTTGCATTCTGACGATACTATAGTTCAATTTCTATACCATTAGTCCGATGGGCGATATTTCTGCTACAAAAGCTATTGTATAAATTTGAATTTAAATATGCATATAACAATTATGCATCGTCTAATATTTTATTAATGTCTATTTTACATGAAACATTTATACAAATGTATTGATTTTTCACACATTCATATTTAATACATTACATTACAGATAGCACATATAGATGGTGCATACGCAAAGCCAAGTCTAGTTAGTGATTTCAATAAAGGTACTGTCAATTTTGAGTTGATTATACAATCGAATACCATCGTCAATATTATTGGAAAGCACGATATACAAGAATCTGAGCTAAGTTCTGAGTTAGTACTTTTTTCGGATGTATTGAGTGTTACGAACGAGCCGGAGGGTGTCGCAATTCGCCACGCGACACGGAAGAACGCGCTGGAGGGTGTCGCAATACACCTCGCGACACAGAAGAATTTAGGCTGCCGGTTCAGCGATTTCGTCATAGACATGAGCTAGTGGATGAGTGAACCAAACTGCGCGGGTGAATCAAAGGTTGGTTGCCCAAGAGGCTGACCAAGGAAATTCCATCCCCCGCCAAAGCCGATCGGTAAGGGATAAAAAGACCCCGTATCCCTTACACGTCAGTCAGAACTATCGCCGAAAGTGACCGTGCAACCGGGACCGTCACACCTTGTCGCTGGAGGTTATCCGACTGGAGAAGACCGGCTTGGTATAGGAGCACATCTGCAACCGCCAAGACACCCTCAGGGGCTATACGTAATCTTCAACCATCGGCCTCCTTGGTGACAGGTTGTAGAAGCTGACGAACCGCGCAGTCAGGTATCACATTTCCACTGGCTCATACCCTTCTTAATCCCCCCCCCCCCCCCCTACCTTCGTAACTATCACTATTACTACAACTGTTATTACGAACAAATATCACTATTTCATTGAGTAGTGACTCTATCGTTCGAAGCCTATTAATTCATACCATATGTGAATTTATCGGACCAGTCGAACCAAATTTTTAAGTCTTCTAACTGAAGCTCACCTCTATATGAGCGTGCAGTCTTCAGATAGACCGAAAAAAACGGAAGTGCATCATAATTATTTTTTCAAGTAAAAATTCCTTCAGCCCGGGTTTGAACCGGGACCTCCGCATTTGTACTGCGACGCCTTGTCCAATTAGACCACTGAAGGACTGGAGGAATCTTTACTTGAATTTCATGTTATTGTCATTGACCTTCTTAGTCCCAGGTCTGTGTTTATTTCATTGAGTAGTGACTCTATCGTTCGAAGCCTATTAATTCATACCATATGTGAATTTATCGGACCAGTCGAACCAAATTTTTAAGTCTTCTAACTGAAGCTTACCTCTATATGAGCGTGCAGTCTTCAGATAGACCGAAAAAAACGGAAGTGCATCATAATTATTTTTTCAAGTAAAAATTCCTTCAGCCCGGGTTTGAACCGGGACCTCCGCATTTGTACTGCGACGCCTTGTCCAATTAGACCACTGAAGGACTGGAGGAATCTTTACTTGAATTTCATGTTATTGTCATTGACCTTCTTAGTCCCAGGTCTGTGTTTATTTCATTGAGTAGTGACTCTATCGTTCGAAGCCTATTAATTCATACCATATGTGAATTTATCGGACCAGTCGAACCAAATTTTTAAGTCTTCTAACTGAAGCTCACCTCTATATGAGCGTGCAGTCTTCAGATAGACCGAAAAAAACGGAAGTGCATCATAATTATTTTTTCAAGTAAAAATTCCTTCAGCCCGGGTTTGAACCGGGACCTCCGCATTTGTACTGCGACGCCTTGTCCAATTAGACCACTGAAGGACTGGAGGAATCTTTACTTGAATTTCATGTTATTGTCATTGACCTTCTTAGTCCCAGGTCTGTGTTTATTTCATTGAGTAGTGACTCTATCGTTCGAAGCCTATTAATTCATACCATATGTGAATTTATCGGACCAGTCGAACCAAATTTTTAAGTCTTCTAACTGAAGCTCACCTCTATATGAGCGTGCAGTCTTCAGATAGACCGAAAAAAACGGAAGTGCATCATAATTATTTTTTCAAGTAAAAATTCCTTCAGCCCGGGTTTGAACCGGGACCTCCGCATTTGTACTGCGACGCCTTGTCCAATTAGACCACTGAAGGACTGGAGGAATCTTTACTTGAATTTCATGTTATTGTCATTGACCTTCTTAGTCCCAGGTCTGTGTTTATTTCATTGAGTAGTGACTCTATCGTTCGAAGCCTATTCATACCATATGTGAATTTATCGGACCAGTCGAACCAAATTTTTAAGTCTTCTAACTGAAGCTCACCTCTATATGAGCGTGCAGTCTTCAGATAGACCGAAAAAAACGGAAGTGCATCATAAGAGGTGAGCTTCAGTTAGAAGACTTAAAAATTTGGTTCGACTGGTCCGATAAATTCACATATGGTATGAATTAATAGGCTTCGAACGATAGAGTCACTACTCAATGAAATAAACACAGACCTGGGACTAAGAAGGTCAATGACAATAACATGAAATTCAAGTAAAGATTCCTCCAGTCCTTCAGTGGTCTAATTGGACAAGGCGTCGCAGTACAAATGCGGAGGTCCCGGTTCAAACCCGGGCTGAAGGAATTTTTACTTGAAAAAATAATTATGATGCACTTCCGTTTTTTTCGGTCTATCTGAAGACTGCACGCTCATATAGAGGTGAGCTTCAGTTAGAAGACTTAAAAATTTGGTTCGACTGGTCCGATAAATTCACATATGGTATGAATTAATAGGCTTCGAACGATAGAGTCACTACTCAATGAAATAAACACAGACCTGGGACTAAGAAGGTCAATGACAATAACATGAAATTCAAGTAAAGATTCCTCCAGTCCTTCAGTGGTCTAATTGGACAAGGCGTCGCAGTACAAATGCGGAGGTCCCGGTTCAAACCCGGGCTGAAGGAATTTTTACTTGAAAAAATAATTATGATGCACTTCCGTTTTTTTCGGTCTATCTGAAGACTGCACGCTCATATAGAGGTGAGCTTCAGTTAGAAGACTTAAAAATTTGGTTCGACTGGTCCGATAAATTCACATATGGTATGAATTAATAGGCTTCGAACGATAGAGTCACTACTCAATGAAATAAACACAGACCTGGGACTAAGAAGGTCAATGACAATAACATGAAATTCAAGTAAAGATTCCTCCAGTCCTTCAGTGGTCTAATTGGACAAGGCGTCGCAGTACAAATGCGGAGGTCCCGGTTCAAACCCGGGCTGAAGGAATTTTTACTTGAAAAAATAATTATGATGCACTTCCGTTTTTTTCGGTCTATCTGAAGACTGCACGCTCATATAGAGGTGAGCTTCAGTTAGAAGACTTAAAAATTTGGTTCGACTGGTCCGATAAATTCACATATGGTATGAAATATCACTATTATTGTCATTACTATTACGAACATAACTTTAACCATTACAACAAACAAATATCACTACTATTACAAAACTATTACTATTACTATTCTAAACTATTATACTATTCTAAACTATTACTATTCATGATACGATTGCTATTCTAATTAGTGACGAGAATATATATATATCTTTGAACGTGTCAAAAGGGGCATCATCAAGTTTGAATTATTATCCTTTCATCTTCCATTCAATCCTTCAGGTCCACTTTAGTGGTTTAATAAAGCAAAGACCCACAACGGGAGTCACTTTACCGCTCAGGTGACTTCCGCATTCTAAATTACGATCAAGAGTAGCCGGCAATCTCGCCAATGCTCGCTTGCACGTAACAGAATTGGTGCTAAGTGTGGGGTGCGCTTAGAACTGAAGTTTTGAATAAAGATCTCTGAATTAAAAGATAACAGTAGTCAGAGCGCAAACAAGTCATCGACTTCTAGCGTAATACACTGGCAAACTACAGCAGACTGCTGACGCGCGCATACTTCGTACGGACGAACGTAACGAGTATCGGGTGACAACGGACGCCGACCCGATTACATGACGTAAATACCTTTGACTCTTTAATTACTGTATACACACGACGGCCTAAATTTACTATAAATCCTTTCCTCATATCTATCTTCATCCCGTCTTATCACACCTGTCAACCTGGAACCAGTATCAGACATGGCTACCACAGATCAACTGCTTACAACCCTGATCGAGTATACAAAAAGCTTCAGGAGCAGAGACACATTGTTTAAGGCCGTAGATCGAATACCAGAATTCGATGGTGAAAACCCGCCATTAGGCCAGGTTTTGAGGAAAATCAGCGATGGACTTACTCTGGTTGACTCAGAGGAAGAACGCGAATATGTGGAGCAGGTGATCACTCGACTTACCGGTGCTGCCAGAATCAGCGTGGAAGGCAAAACATTTAACACCGTAGACGCCTTGATAAAACACCTGAAGAAACGATACGCCCCTGGCAGGGATCCGGCTTCGTTTCTAGCTGAGCTAGGTCGCCTGCAGATTCAGGATAGGGAGAGTTTGTCGAATTACATCGGACGCACCTCCAAGTTGGTAAACAAAGCTCGTGCAGCAATCAAAGGGGCTTACGCCGACAGCGCTGAGAACGTGACACAAATGGAAAAAACTGCATTGGAAAACTTCATCCGAGGGTTACCCGATCGCATATACTACACCATAGCGCCGAAATCGCCTAAAACGCTAGACGATGCCTATGACCTGGTAATAGAAGAAGATCGGGCGCGGCGAAATCGCAGATGCGCGCTGGGTAATTACCGGGATTACGACAGAGAAGATTCCCCGAATCGCAGTGCGTCAAGATTCGACCAGACTCGCAGGCCATCTTGGGAGTCGAAAAGAGAACACGAAAGCCGATACCAGGGACGAAGGGACAACATCGTCGTCACCACTGAGGACAGTAGTACTCCCTCCGGATCGGAGCGTCAATCACGATTTAGACGTTCGGATTTCAGCCCAACCACCCTGACCAGAGTTTTCAACGCGGGATTGAGAACGTTGAACCTAGGTAACTCTCGTTCTCCATCTAGAGAGCGAGATAACTCTACCCAAAGACGTGAGTACTCTAGAGATCGAGATCCATACTGCATTTACTGTAAACGCAAGGGCCATATTGTAGAGATATGCCAAACCCTAGCTCAAAAACAGCGAGAAATGCAGGACCGAATCCAACAACTAGGATCAGCCGAACGAGGAGCAAGTACCGTACGGGATTCATCAGTTTCCAACTCGAATTCTTTAAACTACGAGGGCGGACGTCACGACGCGGAGCCTACGGAAGTAGCAAAAACTGTGCGATTCAAGGACGAGGGACGGGAGAGGCCCGCTCCCACTGCCATATTGCGCAGGCCCCAACACCAAGAATCAAGATCCGAGCCCCAGAGCTGGAGCAAGGTGAAGGACAATTCACGTTAGACACCGGCGCTGGAGTCAATCTGGTGCACATCGATGCACTAGGCGACGAGGCTCCCATCATCGACAGATGCAAATCCGAGATCTTAGGAGTATCGGAAGAGCCGCTCTACACATTGGGTACGACCACTATTACGACATTAGGTAAAAAGAGCCTGTTTTATGTTTATGACAGTATCAGCATAGTCGGAGACGGACTGCTGGGAGCGCCGTTCTTTCTCGAACATCAGGCTGAGATATCCTTCCATCATAAGACCATCGTATCTTGCGAGGAACCGATACGACCAATACCGTTCTGCAACAGGCGAGAGATCGACGCTGTGGAAAGGGAGTACCGCCGACATACTTTCCGCCTCGAGGCTAGGAGCAAGACGCAGATTCCTATCCCAGTTCGTAATGAGAGGATACGGGAAGGTTACCTACCAAGGATCACAACGCCACCCAGGGTTTACATTGGAGAGGCTGCAGTGACCAACCATGACGGAGTCTGCTACGTAATGGCCACTAATTCTACTGAAGAACCTGTAGAAATTGTTATTAGTCCACAGGAACTCGAGCCATATGATCTAGCTGTGGTTCATACGGACTCGGAAGATGAGCTTGCTGACTACCAGGACGAAGACCGCGTGGACCGAATCGTCAAGGCGCTCCGGCTGGACCATCTCAACGAAGAGGAGACGAAACACGTCCTGAAGATCGTGGAAGAATTCGCGGATTGCTTCTACCTTCCAGGAGACCAACTAGGGAAAACAAACACTGTAACTCACAAGATCGTTACCACCGATGAGACACCTGTACACACCAAGCAGTACCGGTATCCAGTCGTACATCAAGGGGAGATTAAGAAACAGATAGAAGGACTGCTGAAGAATGGCATAATAAAGCCCTCAACTTCACCGTATAATTCACCTCTCTGGATCGTCCCGAAGAAGCCTGATTCACAAGGGAATAAACGCTGGAGAATGGTGATCGACTACCGAACGCTCAACGAAAAGACTGTAGGTGACAGCTATCCACTCCCGAATATCACCGATATTTTGGATAGAGTCGGAGGAGCCCAATACTTTTCAGTCTTCGATCTGGCCAATGGATTTCACCAAATAGGTATGGACCCGGAAGATCAATGCAAGACTGCATTTTCCACACCCAATGGTCACTACGAGTACGAACGCATGCCGTTCGGGCTTAAGAACGCCCCTGCGACGTTTCAGCGACTAATGGATCTAGTTCTCTGTGGACTTCAGAGCATCGAGCTGTTCGTATACCTGGACGACGTAGTATCGTTTGCCTCAAATCTTCAACAACACGGGTATCAAGTCAGAAGATTCCTGCAAAGAATGAGAGAACACGGACTGAAGCTGCAAACGGACAAGTGCGAATTCCTACGGAAGGAGGTGACGTATTTGGGTCATATCCTAAGCAGAGACGGCGTAAGACCAAATCCACGTACTCTGGAAGCTGTCCAGAAATTTCCGGTCCCAAAAACGAGGCAGAACGTCCAGCAATTCCTTGGACTTGCCGGGTACTACCGTCGATTCATACCGAATTTCGCTGAGAAAAGCAAACCAATGACTAATATCCTGCGGAAGAAAGCAACGTTCGCCTGGGGGGAGGAGCAGCAGAAGAGTTTCGAGGAACTTCGAGATGCCTTGTGTGCCGAACCAGTACTGCAGTACCCTGACTTCAATCGTCCATTTGTCGTGACGACCGACGCATCCGATTACGCCATAGGCGCCGTACTAAGCCAAGGCGCAAGGGGGGAGGAGAGACCGATAAACTATGCCTCAAGGACTTTATCCCCAGCCGAGGAAAATTATTCTACTACAGAGAAGGAATGTTTAGCGGTAATATTTGCCATAAACTGTTTCAGACCGTACCTGTATGGGCGACAGTTCACCCTATACACCGATCACCAAGCCCTAGTTTGGTTGCACAATGTCAAGGACCCAACATCCCGACTGACTCGCTGAAGACTCAGATTGGCGGAGTACGATTTCCGGATTGTGTATAAGGCTGGAAGCACCAATGCTAACGCCGACGCCTTATCTCGTAATCCCGTGGCCCACTGTCTGCCTTTACGAATGAAAGACGAGACCAAAGATCCGGAGTACAAGCCGACAACGAAACCCGATCAGACCGCTGATGTCAGCACTATAGCGAGCCGGCTGCGTGAACATAGGAGAATCGCACCCATGACCTACCCGAATGAAACCGACACGGCCGACTCTACTTTCGAGCAAACGATTCCGCCAGCTGCCGAACCACCGGAACGAGGTGACAAATCTTTTTCGGTAATTCGCGAAAAGGACGATGATAGGACCATTGACGACTCACTTGATACTACAATTCAAACCACTCACGACCTTACAACCTGCGATTTGACTGCCAATCAACCCTGCGAGCTAACCACCGACAGAATACAGTTTCATAAAATGCTGAAGGAAACGGATCCAACTACCAGCCAAGTGATTGAGGACCTCTTGCAAAAACGGTTTCCAAGACCTGAGGAGACGCTAAATCTCAGCATACTCAACCTCGAGACTACTGGAGAAGAGGACTCGGACGTGGACCAGGACCCGAACAGCACGAAAAACCTGTCAGATCACCAACGCCCAGAGACCACACAGCAACGACTTAATCGAGAGAATGCCTCTTTAATCCAGGTCACCGAAGCTTTGAGTCTGGATAAGGCACGTGAGCATATCAAAGAACTTGCTCGGTCATTCGATGGCGCATCACCTCAAACCCCACGGACCGCAGAGGAACCAAGGCCACCAGTAGAACAAGGTATCAGGGTTACTAATGTTTCAACACAGGAACCGAGACCCTCGACGCCCATAGAGAGACCCCGGAGGAATAGGGTTTCCTTTTTACCGACACCACGACGCTCATTGATGCCAACGGGGCGCTCTACTCCATACGGATCCCCAACGGGTTTCCGAGACTCTTCAGAAGAGGAAGCTGAGCCTGAGGAACGCAGGGCACCCGAAACTAACACGCACCTATACCCAAGCAGCTCCGATGACTTCTCGGGACACGACTCAACCGACGAAGACGAGAGGAAGGGCGCAGCCGCCAAACCCAATAAATCCGGTAAACACATAAACGCCATTCATGGTAAATGCAAGGTACAGTTAACCCCAGAAACATTGACCATGCGAAAAAGCAATTATGCACACTTCATTTCCACGGATTGTCTACTCACAACACCCGTAGCTAAACAACTCCAAGGGACGGGATTGCTTAGTCCAGAAACCCTCAAGGAAGCGATGCAGGGTATGGGACACGTCGTAGTCACCACACGAAACAAACGAAAAGTCTTCTCCGTAGCCAGCATGGAGCAGTACTACCATAGGATGACCCCTAACGACCTAGTCGACGGACTGAATGCGTTAAGGAATGCTATGGAAGCTACAAGAACCAGCGAGATAAGATTGGCCGCGAAAGGCGACGGGATTGACAACCTACAGCCGGTAATTGTCAAATCACTAATCCAGGAAATATTCCAGGACTACCCATGTCAGATCTACCTTTGTACCGGGGAAATCGAAACACCACCACCAGAGAGACGATTGCAGATCGTCAAGGAATGGCACGAAGGGAAAACAGGAGGACATAAGGGAGTCACTAAAACCTATCGACGCTTACGACAACGCTACTACTGGCCTGGGATGAGAAACGAGGTCCAGGATGTGATCCGATGCTGCGAGAACTGTCAGAAACGAAAGGTATCCCGTATTACGACCCGGGAACCGATGATCATCACGGATACGCCAGTAGAAGCCTGGGAAAAGATTGCCGTAGACATTGTAGGACCACTACCAACTACCAGCCGAGGGAATAGATATATCTTGACGGTGCTGGACCTACTCACTAAGCTGGGGCACGCTTATGAGTTACGCGACCAAACATCATTGTCAATAATCCGGGCGCTGGACCAGAAGTATTTCAAGCCATACAGCACGCCCCTGATCCTGCTGACCGATCGTGGAAAATGCTTCACAAGCGATAACATGAAGGAGTTCTTGCGAATCAACAAGGTGAACCATGTGATGACGTCTGGATATCATCCACAGACAAATGGGTCACTAGAGCGAAGCCACACGGGACTCGTTGACTATCTTAGACACTTCGTTGACGACCACGTGGAATGGGACGACCTACTGCCTGATGCCATGCGCTGCTACAACTCGGCAGTGCACGAAGGCACAAACTTCACCCCGCACGAGATGGCCTTCGGAAAACTAAAAAGAACCCCCGAGACCTTGCCCCTGGCAAAACACCTGCCGACCACAACGAAGTATGTGGAAAGCCTAGTAACCAGATTGAACGAGCTAGCGGAAATAGGAGGCAACAATCTCAACTCTGCTAAGCAGAATTCGAAACGCCGTCACGACTTGAAAACCAACCCGATCCAGTATCACGTGGGAGATCAAGTCTATGCTAAACGGGAAGTTAGGCGCAAGCTGGACCCTCACTACGATGGACCGTTCGAGATCGCCGAGATGCTGGATCTGAATACTGCTATAATAGTAGGACCAGATGGCAAACGCCGCTTGAAACACTTGGATAGGCTGAAGAAGAAGGATGAAGGGCCGAAAGCAAAATAACCACACTGATACCAGCCCTGTTTACCACCCACCCCCTTCCTCTTTCCACCACGCAAAGAAGTACCACCTTGCTGAACAGCTAATCAATCCGAACTCTCCTTTGCAGGCAGGAATGATTAACTACCCGCTTTACGTGTTCGTAGCCTGCGTGCTCCTGGGGGACACGCAGGGGCAGTCAGAAGAACAGAACGAGGACTATGACATCTACAAGCTGCCGCACAATTCTGGAATCTATTACGAACGAATACGGACGTTACGAGCATCCCACACGTCCTGGAAGCTCGTCACCCACCTGCAGATACAAGACTTCCTGGACCAGAAGCCAAACATCCCTCTGCACATGAAGTATTTAAGGGATTTATGTGCAAAGTTCAACGACGTCCCCTGTTCAGACACAAAGATAGAGCCCATGCTGATCGGCAAGCTGAACGACACCTACAAATATGAGGAGATGTTACGTAACACCCCTAGGGACGGAGAAGCCCCGGTATCCAGGAAAAAGCGCGGGACTCCCCTAGGCTTTATCGGCAGTCTCAGCAAGAGCCTGTTTGGTACACTGGACGAAGATGACGCTGCTTACTACAACGGCGAGATAGACAAGCTGTACGCGGACCAGAAGCACCTAGCCGAGATCGTTGATAACCAAACGCACATCCTGCGTTCGGAATTCGGCGACATACACCAGAACTTGGCAGAAATCAACAACCAGACCACGATGTTAGCCTACCAGGCCAACATCCTTGCCCAGAATACTAATACGAATGCAAATAGCATACAACGATTACAGTATGAGGGACTAGCGGAACAGTGGCTAAACGAACTGGTAAGGCACACCGAGGACTACCGCATGAGCATAATCATCCTCGCCACCGCAGTCATCTTCGCGAAGCAAGGAGCACTACACCCAGCGATCCTTTCCTCCCAGCAACTGACGAACGCAGCACGGCTAATACGACAACGGACTAACTATGACTTCCCGCTAACAGAGCAAGAACTTCGCTCCGAAACATTGAACACGGTAAGCGACCTGCAGGTTAGCTTCTATAAGGGAAATCTGATCTTGGAAATAAACATCCCGCTACTGGATAAGAGGTCGTACGATCTCTATCTACTCCACCCATTGCCGGCTAGGCAACACGCAGCAACCAACCGCACTTTAGCAGTGTTTATAAAACCACGGAACCCATACCTCGCCGTTACTACAGATAAGCAATGGTATATCACCCCCACCGAACGGTACCTGCAAGGATGCAAGTCCCACCACAACCAATACATTTGCCAGATGACGCTGCCAATATACAGCGTTGGAAAGAAACCAACTTGTGAAACAACGCTTCTAAGTAATTCACAGAATATACCCTGGACTACTTGTGATCTCCGTGCCCTCGCTACAGATGATGTCTACTGGACCCGTCTGGAGACTATCAACAGCTGGCTATTCTCCAGCATGAAACCAACCGAGGTCAAGGTTAACTGTAAAAAACGGGTTGCTGGAAAGGAAATATTGACGGATGCTGGAATCCTCCAAATCAGGCCGGGATGCACGGCAACCACAGGGGCAACGAGACTCATTGCCCAAGAAACTATAACAACAGGTGAGGCCCATACATACACCCCAATGACCTCTCTGAATATTACTCTAGTCGCACCCGACCTGCAAAAACCGGAGATGACGCCCCTAGTGGATGAGATCCTGGCAACCGCCGGGGAGAACAACAACGATTGGGGACACAGCGAGAACGCGATGACCCTCAAGGAGCTAGAACACCAGGCTAAGGAACTCCAACAGGCACAACATCATCGTTTACAGTGGAATGGGCTGCACCGCGCTAATAACGATACTAGTACTCGTGTATTTGGCCTATCGATGGTTCGCCAAATCATCGCCTCCGCGACGACGACCCGGACCTTGGGAATCGCGAGGCCAAGAAGGAGCGTCTGTAAGGCCAGAAATAATCCACCACCTGCCGCCCCCCAGAATCGAGCTATATGAAGTGCCTAACTCACTACCACCCATGAGACTGGAACCACCTCGAGCAATCCTGCCATCAATACCAAGAGCCGCGTCCGTGGATAGCTTCACGGTTATTTAGGACGGACACCATCCTGCTCTTCTCGGAGACCAGACGCAACCCCGGTAACACCGAAGATAGCGTCTTGGGGGAGGATTCTGTTACGAACGAGCCGGAGGGTGTCGCAACTCGCCACGCGACACGGAAGAATTTAGGCTGCCGGTTCAGCGATTTCGTCATAGACATGAGCTAGTGGATGAGTGAACCAAACTGCGCGGGTGAATCAAAGGTTGGTTGCCCAAGAGGCTGACCAAGGAAATTCCATCCCCCGCCAAAGCCGATCGGTGAGGGATAAAAAGACCCCGTATCCCTTACACGTCAGTCAGAACTATCGCGGAAAGTGACCGTGCAACCGGGACCGTCACACCTTGTCGCTGGAGGTTATCCGACTGGAGAAGACCGGCTTGGTATAGGAGCACATCTGCAACCGCCAAGACACCCTCAGGGGCTATACGTAATCTTCAACCATCGGCCTCCTTGGTGACAGGTTGTAGAAGCTGACGAACCGCGCAGTCAGGTATCACATTTCCACTGGCTCATACCCTTCTTAATCCCCCCCCCCCCCCCCCCCCCCCTACCTTCGTAACTATCACTATTACTACAACTGTTATTACGAACAAATATCACTATTATTGTCATTACTATTACGAACATAACTTTAACCATTACAACAAACAAATATCACTACTATTACAAAACTATTACTATTACTATTCTAAACTATTATACTATTCTAAACTATTACTATTCATGATACGATTGCTATTCTAATTAGTGACGAGAATATATATATATCTTTGAACGTGTCAAAAGGGGCATCATCAAGTTTGAATTATTATCCTTTCATCTTCCATTCAATCCTTCAGGTCCACTTTAGTGGTTTAATAAAGCAAAGACCCACAACGGGAGTCACTTTACCGCTCAGGTGACTTCCGCATTCTAAATTACGATCAAGAGTAGCCGGCAATCTCGCCAATGCTCGCTTGCACGTAACATGAGTCACAAAAATCTAATTCGTAAGTATATGTTAATTTATATCTTTTTATCATATGTTTCCACCTGCATTGCATTGTTTCATTATCATTTTTATCCACTTACAACATGTTTAATTCCAAAAAATTTGACTATTTTTTTTTATCCATAAGTACAAGTAATTATAATAATCTTTTTACTAATTTCACCAATGACTCAAAAAAGTACAAATAATTATAATAATAGATATAATAAATCAAATGTTATATTAGTCATAACATCAAGTTCAAAAACTAACTCTTGATAATATTATTGATTACGGTAATTCGCCGGTAATAATCACCATTGTTATAATATTATTAATTCTGTTGATGAACCCGAATTGATAATAATTTTTATTTGCATTTTTTATACGCATAATGTTTCATTTCCACTTACGTTTATTTTATACGTGTGAATGCAATCATCTTACAGGTCTACGAGGATATATCAAATCAAATTTTTATTTAATCAAAAATCAAAATGCAAAATCCTCTAATTTTGGTTGTGGATCCATTACCGATGGTGTGAATAAATTAGAGGTGCGGATATCCGAAATGGACGCTGGCCATTGTTTCCTCAAAGGCAACCACATCGAAATAACAGGATATATTCAATCCAATGGTTAGCTAGTTATCTTTTTTACACATTTCTACACATCCCTTCTATATATTTTTATTGATTTTATTTTATCACGACTTCCAAGTTAGTTTTAGTTGTTATATTATTCAGCAATGCGTATTGTTTTTCATTAAATCACTGCGTTAATAAATATCTAATATATATATATATATTATACTAGGGGGGCTCTGCCCCCCTGCGCGCTTCGCGCGCCAACCCCCCACGTCTTGTATACGTAAAAACAACGGAAATTTTGAACAGATCTTTCAACAGATTACATACGATTACAATTACATACACAATTTATAAATTCCGCATTTTCATAAAATTATTTAAAAAAAAAAAAAGGAATTTAAGGTTGCTCTATTTGAAATATTCAGAGAATGAGATATAACGTCAATTAGTTAATTATAGGTGTATTCTTTTGACTTTGCGATCACTAATCGAAATGATGTTGAAATTATTATGTTAAATTGCGATTGCAAATAAACATTGATATATATTATAACTGTATGATATTATTTACTTAGTTTAATCATTTTTATAGTTTCTAATTAATTAATTAATTAGAAACTCATTTACTGATTTTTCAATTTACTATAAAATAAACATTAACATACATTATAATTGTATTATCATAATAGTATTTATTTTACAAAGAGTAGAAGTGATTCTCAATAATTTGAAAATTATTTACTATTTATTATTTATTACTATCAGTGGATAATCCTGATCTATACAGATCTACTATTCACTTAGTGTGATCATTTTTATAGTTTCTAATTAATTAATTACTTAATTAATTAATTAATTAATTAATTAATTAGTTTTGTTAAAATAATAAAATAATTAAGTAAGTTAAAATGCGATTATTTGTTAAAATTATTATGTTAAATTGCGATCGCAAATAAACATTGATGTATATTATAACTGTATGATATTATCTACTTATCTATCTATATTTACTGATTTCTCAATTTACTATAAAATGAAGATTAACATATATTATAATTGTATTATCATAAAAGTATTTATTTTACAAAGAGTAGGAGTGATTCTTAATAATTTCAAGATTATTCACTATTTATTATTCATTACTATCAGTGGATAATCCTGATCTACTATATCTAATATAGATCTATAGCGTAAAAAAAAGGACACTTAACTGGCCTCACTGCTCGGCTTATATGTCATACACGATCGGCTATCCAGTTATAATATTAATCAGTGGTTGTTTCCTTTATATTTCACTATACACAGAGCGAATCTGAATGAATTTGGTTTTCCGGATGGTAAAGCAATTCGGTTTTTTCTTTAAACCGACAACTTATTTACCTTACACCTGTGACCTTAAAAATCTATGGAAAACCCGGGAATTCTGGGGAAAACCCCGGACCTTTGACCTTTCACCCTGAAAATCTATGGGGAAAACCTAGGAATTCTGGGGAAAACCCAGGACCTTTGGCCTTTGGACCTTTGACCTTGAAAATCTACGGGAAAAACCCAGGAGCTCTTACCTTTGACCTTGAAAATCGATGGGGAAAACCCAGGAAATTTGGGAAAACCCAGGAGCTTTGACCTTTGACCTTGAAAATCTATGGGGAAAACCCAGGAAATCTGGGGAAAACCCAGGACCTTTGACCTTTGACCTTTGACCTTGAAAATCTATGGGGGAATAAAAGAACAAAGAAACAAAAGAACAAAGGAATTCTAGGGAAAACCCAGGAATTCTGGGAGAAACCCAAAAACAAAAGAGCAACGAAACAAAAGAACAACGAAACAAAGGAATTCTGGGGAAAACCCGGGAACTCTGGGAAAAACCCAGAATCAAAAGAACAAAGAAACAAAAGAACAAAGAAATAAAAGAACAACGAAACAAAGGAATTCTGGGAAAAACCCAGAAACGAAAGAATGTCTTTTGTTTCTTTGTTCTTTTGTTTCTGGGTTTTTCCCAGAATTCCTTTGTTTCGTTGTTCTTTTGTTTCGTTGTTCTTTTGTTTCTTTGCTGACACGGCGACGGCCGCGGCGAGAGATTTTTATAATATTGTTACGCTGGGTGAAACGCCCTATAGCTCTCAAATTATCAATATGTAATTCGTATAATCATCTAGTATAGCTATGAGATAAATGAGCTACTTCTTAAAACATAGGAGCTAGGTTTCTACATAAACAACGATTATTGTAAAAAGACAAGTCAGTCTTGCTCCAGACATAAACTCGAGCACTTGTACATCCAAATAAAACTAATTCGTTGAAACCGATTTATCAGTGTTCCATAAATCTCCTTATTTCGCTCGAGGACTCACGATTTCCCTTTTCCTGTTACTCATCAAGTAACATTTGGTGTCAGGAGTGTGATTTTCCCGAGCCCGATAAGTTGATTTAATCTGACACTTTTCTCTTGGTTTCTTCTAATTGATTCAATTTGAATTTACTAAACCCCTTGCCACTGTCCTTTGAGAATCAAACTTGAATTGAGCATTTGCCTTTGAGAATCAAACTCTTTCACGAAAAATGAGCACCCGAAGAAATATTCGCTCCCACCGCCAAGTCTCCCCTGATACTGACCAACCTCAGGCCGCTGAACCCGAAGCGACCCCGATTGCTGCATTAGTCCAACTCCTACAACAACAGGCCGCCCAACAAGCTGCCCAACAAGAGCGTCAGCAGGCCGCACAAGAGCGTCAACAGGCCGCACAAGAGCGACAGCAAGCTGCTCAACTCGAGCAGCAGCAGGCTTTGTTTCAGCTTCTCCAAGATCAACGCGACCGACACGAGCGATCTGAAGCACGCGTCTTAGAGGAACGACAACGATCTGAAGGACGACTGATCGGAGTCTTACAAGAGCAACAGCAGTCTTTCACGCAGCTGATTACATCGTTGCGAGATGACCGACGAGGATCCGGAGGCGAGCCCCACCGAATCCAGTCCTTTGACGACCCGATCCCTTCCACCTCCTCTTGCCGACCGACCCAGGTTTCCACAATCCTAAGGTCTGTACCAATTATAAGGGAAGAGACTTTCCCGAATTCACCTTTGCCTCAGGCGAATGAGGTGGTGACCATAATTGCACCACCTATTCAGCCTATTCCAGATATAGGAATAAATGTAAATCAAAATTCCCGAACCCAAACAGAACCCTTAAGAAATTCTTCGACGGTTAAAGTGGCTACTTTTGACGGCTCTGGTCCGTGGACTGATTATCAGAGACAGTTCCATTTAATCGCGAAAACCAATAACTGGAATAATTCAATTAAAGCGACAAATTTAGCCGGAAGCCTCAGAGGCCAGGCTCTTACAATCCTTTCCACTTTAGCCGATGAAGAAATCCAAGATTTCGATAAACTTAGTGCAGCCATTAACCTCAGATTCGGTAACGAACACATGGCGAATTTGTTCTTGACCCAATTTAATACTAGACGCCAACGTAGAGATGAAGACCTTGCCACCTTAGGGCATGATATAGAGCGATTGTCCCGAATCGCTATGCCTAATTGCCCAACTGAAATCCGCGAAAGTTTAGCTACCGACAGGTTCATAAACGCTATTTTAGACTCCGAATTGAGACATGCCTTAAGTGTGTCAGAGCCAACTTCTCTACGAGGGGCCATTATCAAAGCTCTTAAATTAGATGCCTTATCGAAACAACATTTAGGGTCAGGGCGCGTTCGCCAAGTGGAAGTTAAAAAACTTGTTCCCGAAAATCAAAAGGAAATCAATCAGGAACACCCTCCTCCCTGGCAAGATCATAAAAATAATTCAAATAGAGATTTTCAGAGAAATAACCTCGAATGTAGATATTGTAAAAAATCGGGGCACGACATCGACCATTGCATTTCATTACAAAATAAAAATCGATCTAGGAATAGTCAGAGGCCTTCAGAACAAACCTCGTGGAGAAATTTTAACGATAATCGCCGAAACGATAACCCTCACCAGGGAGAGAGGATGCTCCCTTTTAATAACTCTCGGTTGAACTCCGAACAAAAAAACTAGTTTCCGATGATTTTGGGGGGCGGGGATCATCGCGAATTTCGTCAGAGAAAAGCCCTATTAATGAACAGCTGTTAGTTAGAAGTCTAAGACAGTCCGGTCTTTATGCGCGGGGGACAGTCGATGGTATAGACTGCCTCTGGGTCATAGATACCGGAGCGGAAGTAACTGTGGTCCGTTCGGATCTCCTTAAGTCAATTCGAACAGATATTCCTTTTACAACCCTAAGAACTGCGACAGGAGAGACCACCCCCGTGTTGCAAGAAGTTTCCGTACAAATAAATATTTCAGGCTGCATAAGTTCCCCTCATAAAATCTTTGTAGCCGACATCGAAGACGAAGGGATTTTAGGGATAGACTTCTTAACCAAACATCGATGTGTAATTTCAACTGTAGGCAATTCTTTAAGATCAGGGCGACACGAGATTCCACTTTTAACAACTAGAGATAAAATCCCAAACCCCCCCTCTTTTTCAGCTCTTCCAGCGCCGGTTCTACTTTTAGATGCCTCTGACTCGGCAGAAAGGGTTTACGAGAATTTTTGCGGGGTTATGGGACCCAATGACGATTAGGTTATAAACTTTGACAGCTCGTCTCTTTCTTTTTCTTTGGGGGAGAGAGGGACAAGAGGTTCGTTGCGTTGTGCCGGTGTGGCGCTTGCGGTGCCGATCGTGAGCGTTTTGGATTCTGAGTTCCGCGCTCCTTTGAATGTCCTTCTTATTTTATTCTTTTGTTTAGATTTTCAACCTTTCAATGTTCTCTCCTGTCAGCAGTTCATTCAGATCTTTTTCTTTTACTTTTTAAACTAGCGAGATCCGAACCGTCCTTTTTCCTTTAATATTTAGGCTTAAGGTTTAATGAATTTTGAGTTTTACAGATTTTTCTGATTTATTTGAGAAAAAGATCAGCGAAAATTAGAAATATGACACAGAGTCCTCAGTCCGTCCCTACTTCCTGAAGAAACTTCAAAAGATTCTGATCAGATAAGACCGTTCCAATTTTATCCTTTCTTCTTTCATTTAACTATAGATTTTGTTAATTTTTATGTAACTTATCCTTCAAAGAAGCTTTCAATTATAAATTCAGGCCTTCAGCTAACCAATATTTCGATCTCTTTTCCTCAACATGAAACTAACATTTGTCCTCCAATCTAGGTCGTTTAATCAAACTTTTTGAAGAGGTTTGGAGCCCGGTTCTTCAGTCCTTGGCCCCTTTTCCCTCCAGCCGCTTCCCATTACAATACGTAGGACTCGACTCTTTTCATCCTGATCTTCATTCCTGTTCCTGATCTTCATTCCTGTTCCTGATCTTCATTCCTGTTCCTGACCTACATTCCTGTTCCTGATCTTCATTCCTGTTCCTGATCTTCATTCCTGTTCCTGACCTACATTCCTGTTCCTGATCTTCATTCCTGTTCCTGATCCTCATTCCTGTTCCTGATCTTCATCCCTGTTCCTGGTTCCTGTTTTTGAAGATTTTTATATGCACCGACCGTGCACCATGTTGTGATATCTAAGTAAACTCGACTATCTTCCTGTGGCTTTCTGTGGTTTACCCAGGAGACCAAAGGTTAGACCGGATAGTGATAGGGAAATCATACTGATTAATTTTCGAGCCACAGCTCAACTTTCCCTATGAGAGTAAAATGCTAAATTCCCTTTTTGCCAACATTTTAATTATTTCAAGAGTCGGGACGACTCTTTTGCTAGGGAGGGAGCAGTGTTACGCTGGGTGAAACGCCCTATAGCTCTCAAATTATCAATATGTAATTCGTATAATCATCTAGTATAGCTATGAGATAAATGAGCTACTTCTTAAAACATAGGAGCTAGGTTTCTACATAAACAACGATTATTGTAAAAAGACAAGTCAGTCTTGCTCCAGACATAAACTCGAGCACTTGTACATCCAAATAAAACTAATTCGTTGAAACCGATTTATCAGTGTTCCATAAATCTCCTTATTTCGCTCGAGGACTCACGATTTCCCTTTTCCTGTTACTCATCAAGTAACAATATAGAGAGGAGAGGAATTCTAGGGAAAACCCAGGAATTCTGGGAAAAACCCAGAAACAAAAGAGCAACGAAACAAAAGAACAACGAAACAAAGGAATTCTGGGGAAAACCCGGGAACTCTGGGAAAAACCCAGAAACAAAAGAACAAAGAAACAAAAGAACAACGAAACAAAGGAATTCTGGGAAAAACCCAGAAACGAAAGAATGTCTTTTGTTTCTTTGTTCTTTTGTTTCTGGGTTTTTCCCAGAATTCTTTTGTTTCGTTGTTCTTTTGTTTCGTTGTTCTTTTGTTTCTTTGCTGACACGGCGACGGCCGCGGCGAGAGATTTTTATAATATAGAGATATATATATATTGTAACTTTTGGCGAGTATCTTGAACCCGAAAGTTGAGAGATACCCGCAGTTATTGTGAGTTCTTTACCTATATAAAAAGGGATTTAAATTATCAAAATTAATAGGGCTTTTCTTTGAGGTACGTAGGTAGGGAAAAGGATGGGTTAGCCACCAAAAGCCACCTTCTGAATTTACTTTATCTCAGGACTCGGGTAGATTACTCCACCAAAGCCTGTTCCCTTCGGACTCGGGTAGAACCAAAGCCGATCCTTCTCCTATTCGAACAGAGCCGGGAAGTGAATCCAAGCCTGCTATCCTAAACACAAAATCTATTCTTTGCTCGGATCCGGGAACCTTGCGATTCCAAGACCGTGTCTCAGACTCGGAATCGTATTTCCTTGGCCCTCGGACGCGGGAAGTTAATCCAACGCCGTACGCACTTGGAATGATCCAAAGCTGGTCCCTATAAGGCTTGTTCAGGGATGGAAATTGATTAGTTAGGAGTCAGTGCTGAAATATCCGACAAAGTTCAAATAAGAAAATAATAATTGTATTCAATGATTCTAACATACTAATTTTTACAATGGTTTCCTTATTCTATTCCTATCCTAATTTGCGTGACTCTAAGTCGCGTTCGTGTGTTGTGTCGTTTGAAATTATCGTTCTATTTGTCGTATTTATTCTATTATTATTTGCTATGCGCGTTTATGCTTTCTGTTTTGATTCTATTTCTTTCTATTCGTTTCTCTCCTATTCTCATCGATTTTACTTTATATTATACGCAATGATGTTTTATCGAAAGGTATTTGATTTTAATTTTTAATTCATGATTTTATATTAGTCATTTAGTTCAAGACGATCTAATGCTATTCAAGTGAAGTTAAATTAATTGAGTGATGTGAGTCGCACCGGTGCTCTACCTGACTACGCTATCGGTTGTTTGAGTCGACCGGCCTTTTGCTCGTGTCGCTCGAATTTTGAATATTGGTTTATGAGTCGCACGGCCGCTCTGGCTCGAATACGCTAACGAGTGAACGCGTGAGCTGGTTATATATTCTTCATCCCCACTTTCTAGCGTGACGTCAGACACTTGGTCGAACGTAGAGGATTAGTGTAATCCTTTTCTTTGTTCGGGTTTTGGCGATATTCGGTGTGCACTATAGCTGGATATGTTACATTGCCCCCTTTCATCAAGTAAACTTCTGCATCTTCATAAATTTTTTTCGATGTTGATGTTGTGGAGTTTTGCTTGATGAAGCTTCAGTCTTGTTGAGTCTTCCGTCTTGATCGGTCGTTCTCTTTTAGTTTTTCTTCTTTGTTATATTTGGTGTTTTATATTTATTTTATATGTCATGTCCGGTGTGTTTTATCTAAAGTTGTTTGAGTCCTAACGGATCTGTTGGGTCTATACCCCTCATGTAATCCGGTAGCGTGGGTGCAACGAATAATGGCAGTTCTGGGAGTGATGGTCCAGGTGATTCTGTCTTCTTCGTCTTCAGTGCATCCGGTAAGGTAAGTAAATTTTGATTTATCGTCGTCGATGAATTTAATCAGTTTGTTGATAAACCCTCTTATTCTTCCAATCAGATTTTGGTTTGATTGTATCGAGTTTTTATTTCAGTTCCAGATCCTTTCGTCTTCTTCTTCGTGAGGTCATCTTTCCAGCGTATCTTCTGGCAGTTCGGTATAATGACATATTCGGTGATCATAGGTAGATTTTTCTCTGGTTTATGCACCAATTCTTTGATTTCATCTTCCATCAGGTTATTGTTTTCGTCACATTTCTGTTTTTTAACTTTCTTTTTCAGGTATCCAACGAGTATCGTTGATCGTGGAATCACGTCGTTCGTTTTATTGGTAAGTTTTTTCTCATTGCGATTCTCACACTAGCTATGTAATTTTTGCGAATTGCGGTGCAATTTTAATTTTCAAATATTAGTAGAGATTTAAATTGAATTTGCGTTTGAAAAGAATAGGCTATAGGCTAACTATTTAAGCTACTTAAATTTAATCCTTTAATCCTAATCCTTAATACTAATCCTGATCTTTCGTTTCTTGTAGAAATGCATCCTATATGACGAAAGTCGATCAACCTACTTCTTATTGAATTCTCTTACGCATGCAAGGTAAGTTACAACTTTTAATTTTACATTTTTCTATTTTATTTGTCTGTGTTTCAATATTGTATGTGCTAATAAGTTATTTTGCTTAAATTTACTTAATTTGCTCTTCGAGTTGGATTTCTCTATTCGACGTTTCTTAGGTCTGTTGTTGTTTTGATCAGTCCATTTAAATTTCCTATTATGTGCTAACTTATTTCTAGTATCTCGAAAGCAATCACGCGAAAATTTAAATCTTCTAGTCTTTATTTTATTCAAAAAGGAGTATAAATTGCCCCCTGGTCTTTGTTGTATCATGTAATCGTTTTCATTTGACTTAAAGTCTAATTTTAATTTCATCATTGGTAAGTTATAATCGGTATTCAAAGTTTTGAAATGATTGCCCCCTAGACCTTGGTTAGTGACATTGTTGTCTTTGTCTATTATATTGTGAGCGTTCTCATACATTTCGAAATTATATTGTAGATCGGTCGTGTTATTGTTTACTTCTTTTAACGCATCTAACCTACTGGTATGAACCTTTTCAATAGATTTGTTGTGTATTTCATTGTTTCCGTCCGTCTTGTTACCTATTTTGCTTTCAAATTTTGATTCTTCTATTTTTGCATTACCTAGTTTCGGCTTTAATATAATTTTTTCTAAGGAATCGAACCTTATTTCCATTTTCTTTTCTAGGTTAGCTAAAGAAGCTAAAATTCTGGCTAATGGATCTGCTGAATTCATGTCGGTTTCTGGATTCATTGCGAATGCTGAAATGAATTTATATCCTGAAAAACCTGAATCTAGTCCCTAATTCCCTAAATTGACGACTTATTTGATCCTCTGTCGGACATTTCAGCCCCGACTCCGATCAAATAACAATTCCAAGCCTGAAACACAGGTCTCTTGTCGGTCTATTTTTGAACTTTGAAATTTGATTCTAGATTCTACTGATTTTACTGTTTTTTGACTGATTTTAATGTTAATTCAAGTGATTTTACTGATTTTATCTTTTATTCATGCTTTTTCCAAATGATTTTACTAAGAAAAGCCCCACGTTGGGCGCCAAATGTAACTTTTGGCGAGTATCTTGAACCCGAAGGTTGAGAGATACCCGCAGTTATTGTGAGTTCTTTACCTATATAAAAAGGGATTTAAATTATCAAAATTAATAGGGCTTTTCTTTGAGGTACGTAGGTAGGGAAAAGGATGGGTTAGCCACCAAAAGCCACCTTGTGAATTTACTTTATCTCAGGACTCGGGTAGATTACTCCACCAAAGCCTGTTCCCTTCGGACTCGGGTAGAACCAAAGCCGATCCTTCTCCTATTCGAACAGAGCCGGGAAGTGAATCCAAGCCTGCTATCCTAAACACAAAATCTATTCTTTGCTCGGATCCGGGAACCTTGCGATTCCAAGACCGTGTCTCAGACTCGGAATCGTATTTCCTTGGCCCTCGGACGCGGGAAGTTAATCCAACGCCGTACGCACTTGGAATGATCCAAAGCTGGTCCCTATAAGGCTTGTTCAGGGATGGAAATTGATTAGTTAGGAGTCAGTGCTGAAATATCCGACAAAGTTCAAATAAGAAAATAATAATTGTATTCAATGATTCTAACATACTAATTTTTACAATGGTTTCCTTATTCTATTCCTATCCTAATTTGCGTGACTCTAAGTCGCGTTCGTGTGTTGTGTCGTTTGAAATTATCGTTCTATTTGTCGTATTTATTCTATTATTATTTGCTATGCGCGTTTATGCTTTCTGTTTTGATTCTATTTCTTTCTATTCGTTTCTCTCCTATTCTCATCGATTTTACTTTATATTATACGCAATGATGTTTTATCGAAAGGTATTTGATTTTAATTTTTAATTCATGATTTTATATTAGTCATTTAGTTCAAGACGATCTAATGCTATTCAAGTGAAGTTAAATTAATTGAGTGATGTGAGTCGCACCGGTGCTCTACCTGACTACGCTATCGGTTGTTTGAGTCGACCGGCCTTTTGCTCGTGTCGCTCGAATTTTGAATATTGGTTTATGAGTCGCACGGCCGCTCTGGCTCGAATACGCTAACGAGTGAACGCGTGAGCTGGTTATATATTCTTCATCCCCACTTTCTAGCGTGACGTCAGACACTTGGTCGAACGTAGAGGATTAGTGTAATCCTTTTCTTTGTTCGGGTTTTGGCGATATTCGGTGTGCACTATAGCTGGATATGTTACAATATATATATATTAGGGTGGTCGTTAAAACAAAAAATTGAGGTTTGGGGGGGGTAGCCATTTTTTTCCACGCAGCAGCATTCTGGTAGACTAATTCCAGAGAATTAAAAATTTTTAGGACCATTATTAATCCCACAATGAAATAATAACTGGTGAGACTGCGAATCACCATGCATTTTGGATGGAAAAGTTCATCCTCTGTAGTCAAGGGTCAAGCGTTAAAATAAAAATCTGAAAAAATTACAGGATTATAGTTTTGATTTATTTGGAGTCGATTTGGAGGGTGGCCCGGAAAATCTATCTTTTATCCTGACTTAACGACCACCGTAATATATATAATAATATATATACTGTACCTATATATTATTATATATATTTACTTTTCTTGTTTTATATTTCAACGTTTTTAATTCTTTTTATTAATTTTTATTTTATAATAAAATTTTTACTATAAACTTGATCATAAATCTTTTCAAATCAGTTAACCAATCAATATTTTGCAAAGTTCATTTTCAATTCATTCATTACTTTTCATTTAAATTTTTTTATTTAAATTCCAAGTTGTTCAAGTATTAAATCTTTTCTCACCAATTATTTGTGTATTTCTTATATATCAGAATATCCATATATTTTTTCTTTCCATTGTTCATTAGCAAATCCAGTTTATCTTCAAATTAAGAATATGGCCAGCATCAAGCTCGTCGATAATAGCAAGATGTCTGGATCTAAATTAATCAAAGCAAACAAACCGATTGAAAAGTTGCCTGTTGCCGTTGAAACAGCCGCAAAAAAACAGAAGACATCATAATCTTCATAAGTATTTGTTCGCCCTACGGACCATTTGAGTTAGAAGTGTATATGCAATAGGGTGTCCCTTATTTTCGAAATTTCGAGCAATTTCAGAGCACGCTTCCTAGATCATTGCCCAACTTCATTTAAAATTCAGAGATATTTCATGTAATTTGCATAGAAAACTTTCATGCTTGCACGCACGTGTTAATATGGAGAAAAAAAATTATTTTTGGCGCGAAAATTCATTTTTTGAAATAAAGAATCGATTTAAGGGGCATGCTCTGAAATTGCTCAAAATGATAAAAAATAAGGTACATCCTAATACGCTATTATTTTTTGCCAGTGATTTAAGATTCAATTTCTTTTTCCAACATATACCATAATCACTATTTTGATTCAGGGATTGTTGTTTCAGTTTTTATTTCGTAATTTCACACATTTCTACATTTCACCGAAGTCTTACCTCAAGCTTTTCATACTGTCTGCTAATCCGTCAAATAATTTTCAAAAGAGTCTACCCATTTCTACTAAATCTGGTGTAGAAATACTTAAGGGGGGCCTATACTGAAATATGGAAAAAAAATAGTTTATAATTTTTCAAAGGTGTAGAAAAGGTCCAAATAAAAAAGCCAACGTTACGTTGTAAATGATCGTAGTATCTATGTATAGAAAAGAATTCAATCTTCTGCCATGGAAGTGTAGACGCAGGGAACCTTTCGCAGAAGTTTGCAGCGCAACGATGGAAAGTTTCTGCAAAAGGTTCCTTGCGTCTACACTTTCATAGTATAAGATTGAATTTTTTTCTGTGTATAGATACTACTATCATCTACAACTTAACGTGGGATTCTTTTAATTGGACCTTTTTCACACCTTTGAAGAATAAAAAAACTGTTTTTCGTCTAAATTTCAGTATAGGCTCCCCTTAACACTATTTTCTTTACAAATAATGCTCCATCCTACGCGACCGATTTATTTCAAAGTATTTGGTATTAATAAACTATAGCATAAGTCGATAGGAGAAATGGCGGTGACGTGATAACGAGTGATACGGTGTCTGAAAGTGCGGAAGAAAAACCGTGATAAGTGTGATTAAGCAGGAGGGAGCAAGGCAAGGGGAGCAGGAGGTGAGGGGAAAAAGGAGAGGAAGCGAGGAGGCGCGAAAAAAGCACACAGGAGGAAAAGGTCAGCCTAAAATAACAAAATAGGGAGTAGAATAACAGTAGACCACGTGACTCAGAGAGAGAGAGCACGGCGCACGGCGCAGGCAAAAGAAAAGGAGCGAGAGTGAGAGGCGGGCACAAAAGTAAAGCCAGACACGCAGCAACAGCAGACAAGAGCGCAAGCAGCGACCGAACGACCGAACGTCTGACGTCACAAGGACGGCGCCACGGGCGCGCGACGGAGCTAACGAAGGCGCAAGGCGAGACCAAGAGTAACGCTGAGCAAGGCAAGGGCAACAGAAGAGGGATAAGGAAGAAGGAGACAAGAGGAGAAAGGCGCAAACAAGGGGAGGGAGGAAAGGAGAGGAAAGAGACGAATGGAGAAAGACAGGGGGACAGAAGGCGACACCCAGGAAAATAAGCAAAAAAAGAATCAGGAGGAGATAGGAGGAGAGAAAGCAATCGAAAAAAAGGGGTTAGGCAAAACAGCAGAGGAAGAGCTGCAAACGGCCAGGAGAGGAAGACCCACCAAGGCGGAGCAACTTAAAAGGGAAAGGTCGAATAGTACAGGCGGACTGAACATCTACCTGAAGAGGAAAAGAGAGGGCGAAGAAGAAGAGGCAGACGCGAAACCGAACAAGAAAGAACATAAAATGCCGATACAAAGAACCCCGGAAAAGGAGAAGGGACAGATGGACGCAAGGCAGTACACACCAAGGCAATCAACAGAGCCGGGATTTCCGGGACAAGTGCCACAGGGGAGCTACCCAGAGGAAACCAGAAAAGAAAAGGCAGAAGAGGCAAGTATAAGGGAGATGCTGGCGATTATGATGGGGGATATAAAAGAAATGAGAGCAGAGAGGGGAAAAGACAAAGAAGAGGTGAGAAACGAACTCAGGAAATTAAAAGGGGAAGTGATGGAGGAACTGAAAAGAGGACAAGAGGAGCGAAAGAGAGACGAAGAACAGCAGGAAAGAAAGCTAGAACAAAGACTGGGAGAGATAGAGAGGAAACTGCTCGCCGGAAGAGAGGAAGCGGACAAGAGGATAAAGTACCTAGAGGAGGAACTAGAAAGGAGAGACAGACACGAGAGAAGACTCAACATAATAATAAGAGGAATGGAAACCGAAGACGATGCGGAAGTGCCGCGAAAGGTGGGGGAAATTTTGGATAATGTAGCGGAAAAAACGGTAATGTGGACAGAGGTGAAGGAGATAGGAAGAGCGAAGAGCGCGATTCTAGTGAAGTTAAAAACCTGGGAGGACAAGATGGCGATTATGGGGAAAAAAGGCAAGCTAAGAGGAACAAAGATAGCAATTGAGGGGGATCTAACGAAAAAAGAAAGGGAGATACAGGACAAGCTGTGGGACAGAGCAAGAGCGGAAAGAGCGAAAGGGAATAGAACAAAGGTGGGGCACAGAAAACTGCAAATTGGAAACGAGACATGGGAATGGGACAATGAGGAGAAGAAATTAAAAGAGAAGGAAAGGGTCACGGCAGAGCACAGCAGAGGCACGCCAAGAGATGAAAGAGGAGGAACGAGAGGGGGGAGGGGAGGAACAAGCGCGTCCCAGAGAGGAGTCGTGCAAGAAGAGATGAAGCAATAGGATAATGAAGAGGAAACAAAGGGAGAAAAGAGGGGAGAAAGAAGAGTGATAGGGGAAGATGGGGGGGAGGGAGAAGAAAAGGAAGAAAGAGGGAAGACAGGAAGGGGTAATGAAAAAGGAGGAGCAGGAGAGAAGAAGGGGAGCTGGAGAGTAATGTTTTGGAATGTCGCAGGCCTGGCAAGAAAAGACGATGAATTTTGGAAAAACCTAGGGGAAGCGGACGTAATGGTGCTGACGGAAACATGGCTAGAGGAGAAAGGCTGGGAAAAAATGAAAGGCAGACTACCAAGAGGATTCGACTGGCAAGTGCAACACGCGAGGAAGGAGCACGTGAAAGGAAGAGCAAAAGGGGGGATGCTGATGGGGGTCAGAAAAGAACTAAAAGAGGAGGAAAAAGAAGGTCAGGACAGGGAGAAGGAGGAACAAGTAGAGGGATGGCTGAAGGGAAGGGTGAGGGCAGGAAGAGACAGATGGACAGTGATAGGTCTATACATAAGGGAGGACATAGACGAGAAGATGGAAAAAATAAAGGAGACGGAGGAAAGGGAAGGAAAAAGAAGAATGATACTGGCAGGAGGAGATTTCAACGCGAGAACTGGGAACAAAGGGGGAGAATACAGGGGGAGAAGCGATAAAGATGAAAGAGGAAGAAGACCAAAAGATAAAGGGTCAAATAAGGAAGGCAAAAAAATGCTAGAGACCATCGAGGAACTAGGCTGGGCGATAATGAACGGGAACACGGAGGGGGACGAGGAAGGGGAATTCACCTTCACAGGAGGGAGAGGTGAAACGGTCATCGACTACGCAATCAGCGGCATGGAAGCGAAAGAAAGAGTGAGCAGAATGGAGGTAGGAGATAAGATAGACTCGGACCACCACCCGATCACGCTAGAAATAAAGGCGGATGGGCGAGAGCGAGAAACCAAAAGAAAAGTAAGAGGCATACATAGAGGCAAATGGACAAGGGAGGGGAGAGAAAAACTCGTGAGGGAGGTCAGATGGAGAGACGAAGAAGCAAGGGGGATAAACGAAGAAATAGCGGAAAGGACGAAAGAAATAAGAAAAGTAACGGAAGAAGAAATGAAAAAGGAGGAAACGAGAGCAAAGGTGAGGAAAGGATGGTGGGATGAAGAAGCGAAGGAGGAAAAGAAGAGGGTTAGAAAAGCACTGAGAAGATGGAGGGGAGGAAAAGAAGGGAAGGAAGCGTACAAGAAGAAGAAAAGGGAGTACGAAAAGCTGTGCGAGAGGAAAAAACAGGAGGAGAGAGAGTGGTTCATAAGGGAGGCAGAAGAAGCCAGAACCGAAAGTAAGGTCTGGGAAATCCTGAACAGGGAAAGAAGGAGAAGAAGACGGGTCAACGAAAACATCGAGATGGGAGAATGGAAGGAACATTTTATGAGACTGCTGGGAGGAACGGAAAGGAAAGCCGTTGTGGGGAGAACAGACATGGCAAGGGAAGGGGACGGAGAAAGCGAGATTAGCAGAGAGGAGATAAAACAAACACTAAAAAAGCTAAAGGAAGGAAAAGCCCCAGGAGGAGATGAAATAACCAACGAGATATGGAAGTACGGAGGGGAGGCGGCAGAAGAATGGGTATGGAAGACGTGCAACAAAGTATGGGAAGGGAGGCCTGAGGCATGGAAGGAAGGCCAAATCATACCGATAGTGAAAACAGGGGAAGGGAAAAGGGTGGAAGAGTACAGAGGGGTCACGCTGATGCCGACGCTGTATAAGATATACGCGACAGTGCTGGCAGGAAGACTAGAGAAGGAGATGGAGGAAAAAAGGATGATTCCGCAAAACCAAACGGGATTCAGAAAGGGCATGGGGGCATTGGACAATATATATGTGCTGAATCATTTGATAAACAGAAGAATCAACAGAAAGGGTGGAGGGCTGATAGTACTGTTCATAGATCTAAAAGCGGCCTTCGATACAGTAAATAGGGCAAAGCTGTGGAGCGCAATGGAGAAGAAAGGGGTGAGGAGGGAGCTAACAGCAAGAACAAAAGAGGTGTACAAAGATACGAAAAATAGGGTGAAAATAGGGACGGAAGTAACAGAAGAGTTCTGGACAGTAAGTGGAGTAAGGCAGGGGTGCCCACTGAGCTCATACCTGTTCAATCTGCTAACGGCTGATATGGAGGAGGAGATGGGCAAAACAGGAGAGCTGGGAGGGGCGAAATTGGGAGAAGGAAGAACGTACACACTGGCATATGCAGACGATGTGGCACTGATAGCAGAGGAGGAGAGGGGTATGGAGGCGATGCTAAGAAGGCTGGAAAAATACCTAGACGAGAAGAAGCTCACGCTAAACGCGAAGAAGACAAAAATTATGAGATGCAGAAAAGCCGGAGGGAGGTACAAAAAGATCATATGGAAGTGGAAAGGAGAAACAATACAAGAGGTCAAAGAGTTCAAATATCTAGGGTACATAGTAACCAAAAACTGCAGGCAGGATGCGCACGTAAGAGACAGAATAAGAAAAGCAGGTGTTGTCATGAAGCAAGCGTGGGGCATTGGGAAAAGAAAGTTTGGAAAGGACTGGGAGAAGAGGCTATGGATATTTGATAGGCTGGTGTGGACAGTCCTGGAGTATGCAGCGGAGATATGGGGATGGAGGGAATGGAAGAATGTAAAAGCGCTGCAAGAGAGGTACTTAAAATGGCTGCTGGGGGTGGATAAGAGGACGCCAGGATACATGGTAAGAGAGGAACTAATGAGGGAAAAACTAAAGACCAGAGCGGGAAAGAGAGCGTGGAACTTCGAGAAAAGAATGCGAGAAGGAAGAGGGAGCGAACTCGCCAGAATCTGCTGGGAGCAAGTGGTAGCCAGAGCCGAAAAGAGAAAAGAAGAACTCTCAGAATGGGAAAGGAGCAGAAAGAAGAGAAAGGAAGTATGGAGAGAGCAAGGCGAGGGGGAAGAAAGCGATGGGAGAGGGACCGAAGAAGAATATAAAGATATAGAAAAGAGGGAGAAAAGGGAGCAACAGGAGGAAAGATGGGAAAGGATAAGGGAATCAAAATACAATAAATGGTACACGGTAATTAAAGGGCAAGGTATACCAAAGTACCTGACAAAAAAATGGAGCGAGAATAGCTGGTCCAGGATAGCAAGATTTAGAATGGGAGGGGGGGGGGGGGTCAAGGAGGCAAGGTACTGGGAGGAAGAAGAAAAAAAGCTGTGCAGAGTGTGCAAATGGAAAAAGGAAACTTGGGAGCACGTCTGGGAGGAATGCAGGAGAAAAGAAAAAAATGACGAGAGTTGGCAGGAAGCGGTACAGAGAATACTGGGGGACGAAGGCGAAGGAGGAGAATAGATGAGGGAAATAGAAAGGATAAGAGAAGAGGCAGAGGGAGAGAGGGAAACAGAAGAGACGAGAGGAACGGAGAAAGACTGACTCGAATGAACGCGCCAACGGGCGAATATAATAATGAACGAGACGGCAAGCGGGAGAGGAGTACACAAGCACACCAACATACCGACATACCGGCAGGCAGATAGAGCGCACCGACCGGGAATGGGATGGGGCAGAGCAAAATAGAACACATACCGACAGAGTAGAACAGAGCTGGGGTAAAGAGGATAAGGCAGACAGCCAGGCAAAGAGGTAAGGAAGAGCCGACGGAGTCACGCCAGCAAAGAGCAGGAAAGGTAAAGCAGAAACAAGACACAGAGCGCAGGCAAACAAGCAGACCTCGAGATGAAAGCAAAACAAAGGGCAGGACAAAAGAGAGTAGGTAAACAAGGCAGAAGCACCGGCAAGGGGGAAGGACGCGATCAACAGGAAGCAGCCGGCAGTACGTCTCAGGCGATATAAGAAGGTACACCAGTTCATAGAGCGTGGAAAAGAACGGAAAATGAACAAGGAGCAGGCAGAAGAAATGATAGAGGTGCTAAAGGAGGTGGTGGACGGGATTAAAGAGGTGAGAGAGGAGTTGAAGGGGTTGAGAGCGGATGAAAGAGCGAGAGAAGAAACTAGAAAGAAGGAAAGGAGAGAGGAAGCAGAACAGTGGAGAATGTGGGTGGGAGAAAGAAGGGGATGCACCGAAGGAGGAGAAGCCGAAGTGGAGGCAGAGAAGTCAGAGCAAGGAGAGGAGGAGGAAGATGAAGAGGAGGAGGTTGGAGTCCGCAAACACCGGAGGGCACACCACCGCCGCTGCAAGAATACGGAAGCGACTGGAGCGAGGCCGAGGGGTCGACCCCCTCGCAAGAGACGATCGGGAAGCGAGGAGAGGAGGCAGTGGTGGAAGAGGTAGGGGAAGAAGAGAGAGAGACAGAAGAGACAGGCGACGAGATCGGAATCGTGTGGGAGGAGAAAAGACACAGACCTGAAATCCTGCAAATAGAGGCAGCGATAAGAGAGGCGGCAAAAGAGAGGCTGGACGTGAGGATAGGGGCAATAGAGACGAGAGAGGAGGGAGGAGGGAAGATCACAATAAAGATAGGCAGCAGGGAGAGAAAGGAGAGAATCCTGAGCAGAGCAGAGGGAATAAGAAGGAAATGGGGGTGGAGTCTAGAAGGGGAAAAATAGATGAGGGAAAGGACGAGGAGGGATGAAGAGGTGCGAAAAAACGAAAGGTGAAGAGAAGGAGCAAAATTCAGGAAAACAAGACAGTGAAATAAAAGATAATATAATATAATACAATGTAATATAAAAGATATAAGATAACATAGGATATACAGTACTTAAGGTAATAAACAAAGCAGTAAGGTAGAAGCACAAAAAAGATAGAATTAAGCAGAGTTAAGTGAAAATAAATAGAGTGTAATGACAGGTGGGCGCGAGCCTTGTAACCCCTCGGGGAACAATAAATACACCATACCATACCATAGCATAAGTCGATAACAACAATTGTAACCACATTCACTTTTTGAAATTTCAAATGATATTAATATAAATAGAGAAACATGAATATAAATAAACAGAAATCATGAAATAATTCATAGATTTAATAAATATATTATAATTTGAAAAAAAAAGGGAAAAGCATATATATTAATATATTCAAGCGGTTCATATCCATTATAATACTAAATCCAGTGGTTCATGGGATTGTGAATAAATGGTACTTAGTTATTGGTTAATGATTTTATTAATCTTTGTACGACGTTTCGTCCTTTTCAGGACTTTTTCAAGTACTGTAACATAAAATTGTTACAAATAAATAGACTTCACACTCAGGTACAAAAAATCGTGAAAAATGTTCAACTGGCAAGTTAAATTCTTTCCTAGCTACAAATATTATTCTAACGACTCAATAACGGACGAAACGTCGTACGAAGATTAATAAAATCATCAACCAATAACAAAGTATCATTTATCCACAATTCCACAATCCCATGAACCACTGGATTTTATATATTAATATATTCATGTAGTATTCATGTATACCATTAGACTGGTTCGTTTCTTTTTTTTTTTTTTTTTTTTTTCGATTCCTTGCACCACACAATAGCATGTGTTCAAGATTGAACACATTCAACAACAAAATTCAAAAAAGAAAACAAAACAAAAATAATAATATCATGTTTCAACTAAAACACTAGAAATACGCTGCCAAAATGTATATAGTTCAATTCATTTATTCAATCCACTATGCTGAATGCACAATCTTCCAAAAATTCAAATTCACAAAAATTCCTTTCGAATGTAGAGTCCTTTCTCAAAATCCATATAGGTTGCGCTTTCGTATTTTATACCCAAAAAATGTGCAACCTCTTCGATTACAAATTACAATAATACCTTTTCAAATTCAGATTGGTTTTGTAGAAAAATTATATTCCTTTGCTTCCATTTTTTTTATCTGTTTTGCTCGTTCTCTTTTTTCAAAATTCAGCTCTCACCCCCTGGAAACTCGATTTTCGGTATAAAATACGAATGTGCAACCTTTTCGTATTTTTTGCTAGGGCTCTCCTTTCATGATGAATTTTTTTGAATTCGAATATATTATATACTTTTGTGTGGTGAGTCGGAAAAACCAAAAATGAATCTGAAATGAACCTTGAATCATTGAATCCTTTGTAACTGAACTTCATTAGGTTCAATACCGATTCTTTTTCTCGTTAAATCGATATTTTCCTAATTTTAAGACTAAAATGTTACACTTGTTTGCACGTCTCATAATAAACTGCGTATTATATCATTTAGTTAGGAATCTGGTAAAATGTTGTACTTGTTTGCACGTCTCATAATAAACTGCGTATTATATCATTTAGTTAGGAATCTGGCTTTTAATTACATATTTCTGTACAAATAGCTTTAATTTATTTTATGAAACATATTGTAGTTTGATGTCAACGGTGGATGATATCTAATTTTATATATCGATAAAATTTTCCAAATGTAGGATACGACATATTAGAACGTGAGTATCGATATAGATCTGTTTTTACTTTTTTTTATTATGAATTCAAAATTTTAATATCACTAATTTACACAGAGATCGATTGAGCCAATATCATGCATTTATTTTCAGGTTATAGCTCATTCGACTGGTTACACTGGTTGCATTTAGCTTTCTTCTTCTTCTTCCTTGTTGGATATATACCCTTAGAGATAGATATAGATATAGATATAGATTAGGGTGGCCCTTAATGTGGGTCTGGTGACAAATTGTTCGGGCCACCCCCCAAATCGGTTCCAAATAAATAAAAAATAATCTACCTAAATTTTCAGCTATGTCGATTAACCCAGATAACCAAGTGTGAATGTGCAAACAGTCCATTACGCTTGCTGCAAATTTTGTTGTCATTTTATCAACTGCTTGCTGAAAATACTTCTCACACATTAGAATTTACAGCAAATGTACAGCAATAACTGCTGTCGTTTATTATGTCAGCAAATGTTGCTGCAAATATGCTAGCAACCAGAAACAACTATATTTTGACAGCAAGTTGGAAGCAAATTGTTGGCAATACATACAGGGTGTCACAGAATTCGCGATGGGGATTTCACAGCGTAAATCTTGATCAAAAACGGGGTCGAAATTTTCTTAGCCGTTTTTTTCCTGAAATGCTTAAATTTCTCGCCATAATTATTTTAAGTCCAGCCAGTGACGCGCGCCTTATGAACGGTTGTTTGTCTCTGCGTATCTCTCACCCTATAGTTGCCGCGAAAAAAAGTGCACACAACCAAGCGGTAAGCACACCGACAAACGGCCGTTCATAAGCCGCGCGTCATTGACTGAAATTAAAATAATTATATCGGGAAACCTTTGCATTTCCGGAAAAAACGGCTAAGGAAATTTCGATTCCGTTTTTGATCAGGATTTACCCAGTGAAATCCCCGTCACGAATTCTGTGACGCCCTGTATATGTATATGGGAACTTCAATTCGCCTAACATTTTGTTTTATTAGTTATTATCACTGTAAATGGAATCTTAGAATAAAAAAAAAAAAAAAAAAAATTATTAGCAGTCGCTCTCAGTTACTTTTTGTTTTGTTCAATCAAAAAATGTGTAACTTAACAGTTGAACAAATTCTCAGATAACCAAGTGTGACTGTACAAGCAGTTTATTCCACTTGCTCCCCAAACCTTTTTGACAAATACTAGCTGAGAATACTTTGTGCATTATAATGTCCAGCGAACACACATAGGATGACATTTTGACATAATAATCATCGAATATATGTACCAGGTAGGTCAATCTAGTTCATTATCAATATAAAAACTCCCTCAGCCGCACTATATAAGCACAATTAGTCGCCACCATGTGACAACGACATCGTGGGTGAGTGGACAGCGTGCCGGATTCACAGTAGGAGACATTCTAGAAACCAGGTTCGTGCCCCGTTCCGGAACAGAAGATTTTTTCGGAAATAAATTCGAATGTGATGGTTCCCAAAATCAGTCACGAGATGATTCCGTACATTAACTACCCATGCAAACTTTTTTTTTCCTTTCTTTTAATTGCTCAGAACTCAATCCCGACCAGTGTTCGGGATTCACATTTTGCTGATGTTTTGCTGACAATTCGTGTTGAAATAATCTTGCTCTCATTTCTACGGCAATAGAGGACGCACCTTGCTCTGATATTGCTAACAATATTCTGCACGAATTGCTGTCATATTGCTGTAAAATTTGCACGTACATGGTTATCTGGGAAGAGGAAGGCGTGCCTGTAAGCATGAACTTGTCCTGATTTGAATAAAATGACTCATCGTTTTATGATTGGTGACACAATTTTTTTTTTCAATTTCTGTTGATGTAAATCATCCTTTTACTTCACTCAGTGTGATAATGGCTGTTATACGCCGCACTCGTATCTTAAGGGGTAACACCACTGTAAAAGCTTAAAAAAAAGCGCATTCTTTACCATTTCTTTTTGGATAGAAAAAAAGGTGATAAGAAAATAATATTCAAGGAAGTTATTAGGCATACTATATTCAACTATACTATAAAAGAAATGGATCAAAAAATATTCAAATATGGCGACACTGCAGTCCTTCTCGCGAGACGTGTTGGATCTGAGGCGCCCTGCGGCACGCAGTGTAACTGGTGCAAATTTGAATCTGAAAAAAAAAAAAAAAAAACCTCCTAATCTACATGTCTATAGCTAGAGAAATACGTACGGGATTTTTGATAACTTGATTTAAGGGCTTTTGAGCGAGCTCCGACAACTCCTCGTTCGGAAGAGCGCCTCTAGCGCCCAGCTGAAGAACCCTATCGAAATGACTACATCTATAGGCTAGTCTCTGCATGTGTTCGTGTCGATGCTACCCTGCACTACCCTGTCACTTCAGATTTTAGTCGACGGATGTGATTGCTCCTGCTGCTCTGATTTACCGCGGGATAGTATTAAAAGATTGCTAACGAGAGCCTGTACGGCGCGCTGGTTATCCCAGCACCGGTTTTTCCAGATAAAGTGCAGAAAATAATATTATTAATACCATGTGTCTGTGTATCGGCCATGTATTAGTGTCAGCTGATTTCACAGCTTCGTATAAATAAATCTATTATTAATTGGAATTTCCTTCAATTACTTGTCGGATACCAGCGCGCCGTGGCTGATAATCTGAGGATCACCCCTATGACATCTGAGAGTGATTAGTGAAGCAATAGAGACGTGATCCGTCGACTAAATTACGGTTATGAAAACTGGCCGAAAATGCTACTCCGTCGGTAAAACAGCAGAGCGCTCAAAAGCCCTTAAACATTTTTTATTGACAAATGATTGCCCTTTAGTAGATACCCTGGGCGGGTTCTGGACCAACGCGTGTTAGTTCACACGTACACGCACGCACACACACGCACCCTCCCGTGTCCGTGTGAGGGTGTTGGAGGGGGAGTCTGAGTCACGCTCTCGGACCCCTGACGTCACCCTCAAAATGGCGTCACCCACCCTCAAAATGGCGTCATACACCTCAAATTGACGTCACACACCCTTAAATTGACGTCACACACCCTTGAATTGACGTCACACACCCTTGAATTGACGTCACACTCCCTTGAATTAACGTCACATACCCTTAAATTGACGTCACACACCCTCGAATTAACGTCACACATCCCGATATAAAATTCCAACCCTGTGTCAGTGCCTTCTAGAAGCTTCTCCAAGGTCATTCTCGAGGGCAGACAAACAGTTCCTGGAATTATTCGGCACCCTGTGTGAATTTGATACCCCTGTACGAAGAACATGCAAGTCTATTCTTTGATAACTAATAATCCCTGGAATGACCATTGTTGGAATTTCGGGCAGTCAAACAGTTCTCAGAATTATTACTGACACCCTGAGAAGTTTTTGAGTCTGATTATTCGACACGCTGTTCTCTTCGGATCGAGTTACTTAGCCTAATGATTCTCAGAAGAATAGTTCTCGGAATCGAATCTGGAAAGATCTTTTCGAACGTTCTAGAAATTTGGTGGAGGGAAACATTTTGACTCCGGAAAGATCTTTTGGAACGTTCTAGAAAATTAGTGGAGGGGTTGTCAGCTATAAAAGAGCCAAAATTTCAGGGATGAAAATTAGTATTCAACCGATCTTCAAGTAGTAAAGAATCTAAAAAATATCACAATGGAGATGATTTTGGATATGCAAGGTTTCGAAAACTTTTACGACCAATTTGTAGTAGAGAAGCTGGCTGCAATCAGTGTTCAACCGGATGACGCAGGTAGACATGGTATAACTCGCATCCTGTTCAAACCACCCTGTTCTTGGCAAACCTTACCACCCAAATGCAGAGCTACCAATTCCTGGTTGACGCGAAATTATTATGGATTAGAGTGGAATGACGGTGACATGTCTTACGATAATCTGCAGACAGCATTGAAGAGAATTGTTGAGCAAGCAAGTTATATATATGTCAAGGGAAATGAGAAGAAACAGTGGCTCGAGAAGATGATCAACGACGATTCAAAGCCAGTGATCGATCTGGAAGAATTGGGGTGTCCGAGTCTTCAGTGGCGGGTTAAGGTACTTGGAGGCCCCAGGCGCAAGCAGATTTTGAGGCCCTAGATGGGAAGTCAGTAAAACGTTCAATCTGTTCGGGGCTACTGAACATTCAAAATAATGAATAAACGCAGTTTTAAAGGACAACAAATAAATTGCAATATATATAGACAGGGAAATGAAATATTTTATTAAAATTTATAAGCAGATAGTTATTAGTTATTATTATTTGATAATACGCTAAATATTATTTGTTATCACTAAGAAGGTACATGAACCGACAGGTACTGAAATATAACGCAAAAAAAATCATTAGGCGAAAGAACACCTCTTTTATATGAAACCTGATATCGTGATATCATTCATAAAATCAAAGTACGACTTTTCGTGCTTTTGCTTTCGCAAAATTATCTATGACAGATTCATAATCCAATAACTGAACGATATCATTTTCGATGAACATAATAGATAGGTCACTCAAATGCGACTGACTTAAGCTATTTCGTAAATAATTCTTCACGCGCTTAAGAACCGAAAATGTGCGTTCTCCACTTGCATTGCAAATAGGCATTGTCAAAAAAATTTTCAGTATAGTTTCCACATTGGGAAATGTCGATTGTAATCCGCCAATTAATAACTTGTACATATCAATGGGGTTCGAGATGTTTTCTTCTTTCATATATTCATTGAAATGACGTACTTCATCTTTAAAATACTTTACGTCGATGTCTTTCTCATATTTAGTAGCTATTCTTTCAAGACAGTCATCCATTTCATCACTGTTAAGCTGATGATTAAAAAAAATTTGAAAATCATCTAAAACATTATTATAAGCTGTGCTTCTTCTGGATATTTCTGATACAAGTACGTCGCAAACAACATTATGTACGTTAATTACGAAGGATTCTTTTTCAGTGAGTTCTGTGTGATTGTCAGCTGTTTCGTCAAACTGCAGTTTTCGTTTTCTTCTCCTGCTCACTTGATAATTCCTACTATCCGTAAGACAATTGGCATCTGTTTCAATATCTTCGAAACGGTTTCTGATATCAATTATGAATTGAGAAAGAGACTTGAGAAGATTCGCCCCGTGTAATAAATTGGATTGTACATCTTGTAATGATTTGCTCGTACTGTTTATCCTTTGTAACAATTTGTCCCACAAAACTGTTAGTAAAGCAATTTCGTATTCGTCAAAAGATTGCGATAGTTTTTTGGCCTCCAACTTACTGATTGGTTTCTCGTTGTCGTTTGTGCTTATTAGGACTAATGCTTTCTGAATATTTTTGTAATTTGATCTTAAGGCTGAAACTGCGTCCGCTCTTGCTGACCATCTGGTATCGCTTATTCTTTTTATATGTTTAGATTTATCGTCCTGTAAACTGTTCATAAGAATATTCCAACGTCTTCGGGATGACGAAAAAAATACGTAAACATTTTGAACGAAACTGAAGTAATTCAATGCTCCCGAACATGATTCCGCAGCACAATTTCCGACTAAATTTAAAGAGTGGCTAGCGCATGGTATGTAAGTAGCTGTTTCGGCATGTTCTTTTATTCTTGCTTGTAATCCAGTGTACTTACCGGACATATTCGCAGCATTATCATATGTTTGTCCTCTACAGTTTTTTTTATCTCGATTGATAAAGTCTTTAATGTTTCCAAGACTATGTTGGCTAATTACGCAGAATCGTGATGCGCAATTTGGAAAAAACCATAAAATCTTTCTTTTATATCTCCTTTCTTATCAACCCGTGAAAAAATATTTTAGATCTAACTGGATCAAATTATATCTAATTTGATCTAATTTGATCCACTTAGATCTAAATTATGGGAAAAATTAGATCTGCTTGGATCTCAGGAGATCTATCTAGATCTACGTAAACCTGCTTAGATCTAAAAAAAATTTCACAGGTCTGTGCGTATTAGATCCAAGCAAATCCAGTCAGATCTGAAGCGATCTAAGAAGATATCACTACGTCTGCTTAGATCTACTTAGTTCTCATGTTATATCTAATTAGATCGCGTTAGATCATTTTAGATCTCATGAGATCTCATGAGTTTCTCCATGATTGTTTTTATTACCTCATTAATTTTCAGGTTCTAATAGAGGAAATCGAAGTTACCAAATATTAAATAATCTTTAACATTATTAAAAAGTTCTTAGTTTCCATAACCGAAGTTAGGTGAGTCGGTAGCAGGCAGAGTTGGCGAGCACACGGTTCACGGATCGATCCCCGGTCGGGATCAAGTTTTTTTTTTTTTTTTTTCTCCGGGCTGATACTAGTATATATAATTATATAAAACTATATAAAATTACATATGGCCAAAACTCATATATAATTTTATATAGTAATTTATATATAATTTTATATAATTATATAAAAAAAAAAAAATAGATCTAGTTGGATCTAAATAGATCTAGTTAAATCTAAATAGATCTAGTTCGATCTAAATAGATCTAGTTAGATCTATCCCAAAATTTAGATCTACGTTGATCTCATGCTTTAGATCTACTTAGATCTAAAATATTTTTTCACGGGAACAAATCTCAAAACAAAAGTTAACTGATCCACGTGGGTGACGTCGGGAGTAGAATCCACAATCACAGAGAAATATAGGGCTTCCTTAACTTCAGAAATTAAATTTTTCCTCACTTCGTCTGCCATTATAGTTATGAATTCGTCACATACAGTATGCGATAGATAATTCACATTGCCTGTTCCACAATTACCGAATCGTTCCAAATGATTCTTCAAAAAAATATCAAACTCAGAGAGGTATTCTATACAGCTCAAAAAGATTCCCTTGCGTTTAGAGTCCGCACTTTCTTTATGTCCTCGAAATGCAATACCCATACTAGCCAATAATTTTATAGTAGCACCAATTCTTTTTAATACCTCTCGCCAATAGTTTTGATGAGTATTTATTTCATTGGCTAATTGTGCATCGATAAGCGTATTCGTTGAAGATCGTCTCTTCAAAGTGAACATTGATGCAATATGTTCTTGAGAACACTCATGTTCTTTCAATGCTCGGGTAATATTTTTCCAGTCGTTAAATCCAGTCACTAATTTCATCGGTACGCTCGATTTTGAAAATAATTTACATACGTAACAGTAAACACATCCACTCGTCTCAGAAAATTTTAGCCATTCGCGGAGTTCCTTCGTACCATTTGCTTTGAAGCAATAAAAATTTGATTCCGCAATGTTTCTGTAATAAACTCGGTTTCTGTCCGTGTATTCAACTTTGAGGTTTTGAATATCTCCTACATTGCACGGTTCATTTTTTGAAAAATGATCTACCATTTTAGCAGACAAATGCGTTGGCCATAGAGCAATATCATCCGGAACCGGATGATTCTCTAAGATATCTGTGACGTGGTCTGTGTTATTGTTTTCAATTTCTGGGTTGATCTCAACTTCCGTTTCTTGATGACTTCGATTATCTTCTTCAGTTTCGATTCTAGTATGTTTGACTGCGATCTTGGGTACAGCTCCAATATCGAGTTCACGAACGGACGCAGGTTCCTCTTTTTCTTCTGTAGTTAAAGGTACCAGAAATGTGACTAATGAATTTTTTTGTTTTTCGGCATATTTTTCTTTTTCTTTCTGTCGTTTTCGTTTCTCAGCGCCAGACTCGAATCTCTTTTTCATGGCTTAAAAAATAATAACATCTATGTATTCTAAAGCAATATGCCAATACCCATTGTTTTATTACGAGGAAAAAATAGATAATAACAAATAATTCGATGATAATACAGTAATACTTACTTGATAGTTAATATTTATATGCCACAGGTCACACAATTTCAGAAATAAATTGTTGCAACAAATTGTTTCATCAATCTAACGCTACTATTCGTACCGCTGAGTTATACGTATTCGTACATGTGTCAACTTAGTTGCGGGTGCGCCAGCATAGACTCGCTGACGCTAAGACTGTTTTGTTGGTGCGCGACCGCCGGAATCGCATCGAAGAGCTACATACCCAATAAACACAGGATCATGTAAAATACGTAAATTATATGTAAAGTTAGTTTAAAAATGGTATAGGTATAAAATATAAACGTTGAAGAATCTATGGTATATATAAACCTATGGGCAATATACGACTTCAATATATGTTTTTAATGAGTTTATTGATATCCAGTCATTTATTGAACGTTCTAAAACTTGACTACTCTATATAGTATAAATGAAAGGTCCTGTAGGCGTATATTCGAACGTCAAATAAGCGTCTAGGAATTGTATAAAAATCAGTTGTCCAAACTGATACCTTAACACTCCCCAATAAACCATAACGTAGAAAAAATAGGGCTGATGTCCGGCGTAATCACGTTTAATACACGTGTTTTAGCCGGACATCAGCCCTATTTTTTCTACGTTATGGTTTATTGGGTCCCTATATCGGGGAAAGAAAGAGGGTTAATAAACGTCGGACTTTATACTATACGTATAAAGATCGGCAAAGAATCGTCGAAAATAACGTTTTTAGGGCGGGCATTCTGATAGACATTATGCGTTACTCGTCTACGATTTTTAAACTCATGGTTCATACTTTTTCTCAACGTTTAATATACAATCTTGTGTTTATTGGGCGAGTTGCGGGTATCAGGCGATAGGATTTGATTTGTCAATTGTAGGATAAAGCCGTAAAATACTTCATACATGTTTTGCTCATTTTGGGGAGCTCAGTGGTGGATTATTAAAATTTTATAAACCAATTTTTTATTTTTGGAATACCACGTCTTGAGGCCCCTGTCCGCCCGAGGCCCCCAGGCGCGCGCCTCATGCGCCTGTGCGGTAATCCGCCACTGCGAGTCTTGGATTCTTGCAATACATCAAAGTGGGTGGTTGGCATAAGGACTATCACGGGAACATCGTCGGATACCGGTGTGCCTGGGAAAACGTTCAGCGATTGAAATCTTGGTTCTTGAAGGACTGTACCGAGTCTTTACATAAATCTTTGCAAATATATCTTCAAGTGGGAAGTTTGAAACGGATGAGGAAGGAGGATATAGCATTTTTAACGAAACAATTTATCCTCATTTACGCATCGGATATCATTGACGAGGTGTGGGAGAAACTATCAGAGGCTATGAAGAGGGACGAGGACATCATAAACTGTCGGAAGCAAAGAAGCAAACATATCTGTTACGACGAATTCGATGGACCTATGACAAATGAATTTGTAAATTTCCAACAGTTAAATAAATGATGAAATATTTTACAACAGTATTAATACTAACTCTCTCCTTCCTTTCTAAGCTTAATCTAGAGTAATAAGATACCGCTGAGCGGCGGGATGGAAATGATTGAAGCGTCACATATACTTAAAATCTTTATTTGCAGAAATACATATAATTATACCAATTTCTTCACTCCGCCACTTATGGGATTGTATTCAACTACCCGATCGTGTAAAATCAAGCAGTATGCCGACGTATCGGTAGGGAAGTTGTCTTTAGCTTCAAACTCGAGACGAACATCTACAGGTCCAAACTTGAGCGACTCGTTTTGTTTCGAGCAGTCGATGACGAATAGGGGAGCGTACTGTAGAAATTCACTCTTTTTCAGCAACGGTTCAGGTTCCTTGCCGTAATAGGAGGTTTGGAAATTGGCGTACATTTCATATAACAGAGCATACTGATTATGACTCATATCGAGATTAAGGTTCCCATAGGGATAGCATTGAGAATTCAAGAAGAGTTTAACGTCGGTGATGTTGCAGTGATCGAAATGGCTAGCGTTTCGATTCAGCTTATTCTTCCGACTTGTTTGGAAACCCAGTATAACGTAGCGAGGTTTCTCCAGCTGAGTCGATGTCTTCACCGTCCAAACGTGCTTCGAAGTAGTGGGAAGTACAGGATACTCGTACAATTCCCAATTGCGAAAACTCATGGAGATCGCCGAATCTTTCTCGATGAAATTCAACAGCTGTATTTTCCGTTGATCCGCGAGCTTCACATATGGTAACAACCATTCGACCTTATCGATCAGGATTTTGAATTCCTCATCTTGAGCTTGTAGAACCGCATTCGTATCGGTCTTCGAACGGGTCAAGATCAACTCGTGTTTGGCGTTCACGATTATCTTGCGATAGTCTTCGGCGAACCCTAACATCATCTTCAGCGGTACGCATACTTCGAAATTACCAGCGGCATCCACATGGGTCGCGTTCACATTAAGCCAACCGGCATTCTCCATCATCCAATTCTGTCCAGGTCTCAGAGAAGGGTAACCTTTCATAAGACTGGTGAGACCGACGTTTTTGCTCCTATCAATCTCAATAGCATTTATCTCGTAACGCATTTCTTCAAACAGATGACAAACACCGTTGTTGACCAGTGTTGCGGTAGTCGACGGAGTTCCATCGGCCTTGACTATCTTTCCATACACATGCAATGAACTCTTGCACGGCAATACGCACAGTTCTTGGTGTTGAACAGCGATACGAATCTCGTCACTGTTATTGAAATTCGATGAGGCATAGGGTTTGTGTGTGTGAACCTCGTAGTGTGCGATAGACTCGTCAAAGACGACGGGTGTTTGAATGTCTAAGATTTCCTCCTCCATGGTATACAGCAGATGACACAGATGCAAACGAATCTTATTTTGCGAAAATTCCTCTTCCAAAAGGTGTGATGTTGAGACCCAAGCTTTTCAGAAGCAGCACGTCCCCAGGTGTCAGCTCTTTGAGAACCGGTTGACGACTGACGTGTTCGGGGCATCTTACCTTAGTATTATAGCCACTTCTGTTATAAACTATTCCCATTATTGAGTCTTGATATGCAACCTGATAGTTATAACCTCTCCACGGAAATTAACCAAATCACCGTCCTGATCGACTATGCGGAGTTGGACGTGATCTATGATCCTTACGGTGACTGAAAGGTAAATGACGTGAGACGGTACTTCAATGATCTTATATCCAGGTGGAACAACGGGAAAAAACTCATGAATGGTGTGTACTTTACGCTCATTGACGTAGGCACCCGTTGTAATGTTACACTCGACTCGTAGTGCGTTGACTTTAAGAATAGTTACAGGAAGGTCAGACTCGTGAACTCGATCAGCTTGCAAAATACGTGGAGTGAATAGTCCAAGATCCCAGAGCCCCCAGACATACCTTATTTTCTAATGGACAAAATGTGGGGCTTTGAGTAGTGTTCATGTGTACATTAAACGTAGGCATACTTGTAAAGTTGGTCAGACGGCCAATTTACAGGTACCAGGTGAGAAAGGTAAGTAAAAATAGGGTTAACTTATCTTACATTCTAATGGTTGATTTTTATATATATTCCACAGAATATTATTACAAAATGATATTCAACACTGCCAGACACTTTCCGCCGGCCATAACTTGCGCCAGACGCTTTAAAGCTCAAAAAAAAAAAAAAATAATCGAACTTTTCTTATATTCTAACGCTTGATTTTTATATATGGGGAGTTCCATATGAAATGTACAATTGGTTGTCCACACCCCTTTCGATTTGTCTCAAACTTAGTCAAGTTGAATGATAGGTTGAAAAAAAAATTCCTCTGAATAATGAAAATTCTACCTTTTACAGGTCGCGAGTAACACCGATTCACAAATTTCGAATTATTTTTTTCAAATCGCTGTAGCTCCCAAACTACATGTTCGCGCCTGGAAGTCAAGTACGTCAAAAGTTTTGTAATTTGATGTACTTTTCGAGCCAACACTATCGGCTTTTTTCACATCTATTTCACGTAAAAAAAAGTTTCAATAGTTTTGAAAAATTTAAAGTCAGAAAATGTCTAAATCCGGTCAGTTTTTCCTGGAATTTCCCTCATATCTCTTTAACCAGTCAAGTCCCGTGACTTTTCTTTACACGAAAATTTGCGGGAAAAATAGCCGCATTTTATGTTGAAAAATGGACCTCAAAAAAGTTTGGGGAACGAGATCATTATCGCGTTTTTCGCGTTTTTTATACCATTAACTGAGAATCGACTTTGTCTCGCGGCACCATCGAAAAGTACATCAAATTACAAAACTTTTGACGTACTTGACTTCTAGGCGCGGACATGTAGTTAGGGAGTTACAGCGATTTGAAAAAAATGATTCAAAATTTGTGAATCGGTGTTACTCGCGACCTGTAAAAGGTAGAATTTTCATTATTTAGAGGAATTTTTTTTTCAACCCATCATTCAACTTGACTAACTTCGAGACAAATCGAAAGGGGTGTGGATAACCAATTGTACATTTCATATGGAACTCCCCATATATAAAAATCAAGCGTTAGAATATAAGAAAAGTTCGATTATTTTTTTTTTTTTTTGAGCTTTACAGCGTCTGGCGCAAGTTATGGCCGGCGGAAAGTGTCTGGCAGTGTTGAATATCATTTCGTAATAATATTCTGTGGAATATATATAAAAATCAACCATTAGAATGTAAGATAAGTTAACCCTATTTTTACTTACCTTTCTCACCTGGTACCTGTAAATTGGCCGTCTGACCAACTTTACAAGTATGCCTACGTTCAATGTACACATGAACACTACTCAAAGCCCCACATTTTGTCCATTAGAAAATAAGGTATGTCGGGGGGCTCTGGGATCTTACTCTAGAAACCCAATAGGCTGCCTATAGAATCGCCGGGCACAAAATTTACAGGGTGACTGCATTTGATTTCGCTACACAGTGTATTATTATTCGGTTTGATGTTGATGGTGATACCCTTATTCGACAAGACACCCTGTACATAACTCTCTATATCCTCTATTTCATAGCTACCGGTGGGTATAGTGACTATTTCTTCACCTACGTAAATCTTGTTGTGACCAACATCTACATTGGGAATCGAATTAAAAGTCAGTAATTCAACGAGACCGAGGGAGTAATTCTTGAGATGGGAAAGTTCAATAGGGGGAAAGTATTGAGTCTCAAGAACCGAGGAGTTCCCCGATACGGTTAGTGTGAACGAATCATCCATGACTACTGCGAAAATCAAACTGACTTCGAGGAATTACGCTGCATGTTTATATAGAAACTCGAGACACAAGTGACCAGAGTTGAACGTATCGTAGTCTTGATATCTTTTATGGTTATATTTGACGCTACCAACACCAAGGTATCTGACGAGGTCCGACGGTGGACGAAGATTACCGAAACTGTCAAAGTAAACTACAGTGAAACCTCCCGTATTGTCCACATTTGGGACCCAGGCGATCCCGTATAGTCCAACGGGAGTGGGGGTTGACCACTTCCCACTTGGTTATAGGTGGGGGAAAAAATACACAGGATGGTCGGTTGTGGTGGGAGCGATTGGGCATGGCTTAGGGACAACTCGAGATATCTAAATCGGACAACTCGGGAATCGTGGACAACTCGGGAGCGGACAATACGGGAGGTTTCACTGTACTTCGTTACCGATCTTTCGGTACGCGACCCAATGTGTTCCAGGACCATCTTTATCATCTAGATTGACGATCCCCGATTTAAACCTACGCGGTCCATCTTTGGGCAAATCGTTTCGCATGAAGACGCCGCGGAAATGTGAAATGTCCAGGGTAGTCGCATACTTTAACAGGTCCGCGTCAGTTAGCGCTCGTTGTGGCAGCGTCACTTTTAGTTTTTTGGCTTCAGGTGGAGACCCAAGCCTTTTCTATACGGTTTCAGATGGAGCCCCTTGCCTAGAGCGATAGCTTCCATGGTCTTGTTGTGCCGTTGACTTTCTTCCAGTTGTCTCTTGGCGGAGCTTGCGTCATTCACCGCTTTTGCAATACCTGCTGCCCCACCAGCCAACGCGCTCGTAGCACTGAGCCCGGCAAAGAGGGGTATAAGGAATGGTAAGAAACCACCAACTTTAGCTGGGACAGGTAGAATCCGTGGAGACCGTACATTGCGTTTACCACCAGCTTTTCTAACAGCGCCTCGTGCACCCTTCAATGCAGATTTGATGGCGACTTGCGCAGTCTTTCCTGGAACCATAGACCGTTTGGCGGCATCGATAACCGTTCTCAATACCACCGGTTTCCGCATACCCATACCGAGCTTAGTTTTCGCTTTCATCGCGTTTGTCACTGCCCAGGCGGCTGCTTTCTCACCGATATTTGCGTCTGAAGCCAAAACTCGTTTCCAGGCTCTCTCAGCCAAAATCTTATCTGCCGCACTTCTAGCTTCCAAATTTTCCCGATTCTTCGAGTAGGCGATATCGTGTTCCTTGCAGGCTGCGTCAAGCGGGTTGATACCTGGGTCACCGCGCGCGAGTCTCTTCGCTAATTTGGTACCAGGTCCGCAGTATTGATAACCAGGCAGATGTAACTCTACAGGAAGGCTGTTAATGATTCTGTTGACCAGACCTTTCCCACAACGTTTAGTTCGCTTACGACAGGCTTTGTGCACGATCATGGCTACGCTCTGACTGAGGAATCTTCTTTATAAACATGCTATTTATACCGTTCACCGTTAGTCAGAGTCGAGATGAGGTTCGAGACGCAGCCTGTCAAGCTACCTGTAATGAATTTCGATAAATTTGTGCAACAAAATGTTGCAACTGAAAAACGGCACGGTGATTTGCTGCCGAACAGCGTGCGCGCGGTATTTTGCGGTCCGTCCAACTGCGGCAAGACCAACGCGCTGCTCACCCTCATAACACACCCCAACGGATTGAGGTTCGAAAACGTCTATATCTACTCGAAATCATTGAATCAGCCCAAGTACAAGTTGCTGCAACAGTTACTCGAGGAAGTAGATGGCGTTGAATACTTTCCATTCGACGAGCATGAACAAGTAGTCGTGCCAGACGAGGCATTACCCAATTCGATCATCGTTTTTGATGACGTGGCTTGTGAGAAGCAGGATAACATCTGAGCTTTCTTCTGTATGGGAAGACATAAACACGTGGATTGCTTTTATCTCTGTCAGACCTACGCCCGCATCCCCAAGCATCTCGTGCGCGACAACACCAATCTTTTGGTACTGTTCAAGCAAGATGAGATGAACTTGAGGCATGTATACGATGATCATGTGAATACCGACATGGCTTACACGCAGTTCAAAGACTTGTGCTCTGTGTGTTGGAACAGCGGCAAGTATGGATTCGTTGTAATAGACAAGGACAGTGAGTTGAATGACGGTAGATATAGACAGGGGTTTGACTGTTTTGTGAGCATAAATTGAGAATATTCCGGAAAGTAGAATCAGTAGCCTCTCAGATAGGGGAGACCGGGTATGGTTGTCTCACGGGTTGGTTGTCACAGAGGTCATAACACAGAACTGAACGAACGAATAAATTTATCTATCGGCATCGGAGGATCACAAGAGCAACACCACCCTCCTTACTTCATTTTAGTCCGCTCCGAAATGCCGTGACGCAGATATGTGCGTTTGATTTTTTCATACAGTCAAAGTAATTTTTTATGTATCTGTGTCGAGTCTCCTAAGTATACTTAAATTTTGTATAATAATATAACTTTTCGTGTATTTATAATGTTAAATGTGTGTTTCATGATATCATTATATGGTTTTTTGAATATACATTAAATTGAATTCTTTTTGGAAGGTCATGTTCTAAAATGTGTATTGGGGCAGGTTGTCTCAGGTTGACGGGGGCTGGTAATCACATGTGACAACCAACAACATACACGTCTGCTGTCTTTTTTTATTGACTTTTTAGGGTTTTGCTACATGAACGTTTTTTTTTTTTAATATTTTAATTTTTTTAATTTCTAATTTTTGATTTAATTTTTTTTTCTTGGGTACAATTAGCTACGTACACCATTTTGTTTTCCATAAAAATATTTATTTTATTTTATTAAGCGTTTCTTTCTATATAGAAAGAAGGGGGGAATATTCCCCCCTTGATTTACCATGTGACTATCTACCCCAGACACTGTGACAACCATCCCTGACACGGGGTTAAAAGTCACACTTTTCTTTTTTCACAAAAATTGTAATATATCCTCGATAGATAATGTTAGAGAAAAAGTCTTTATTTCTTTTTAAACTAGAATAAATACATTATCCATTGATACATACATGTCAACTAAACTGCTAAACTGAAAACATGGGTATTAAAAATGCAAAAGAAAAAAAATGTGACAACCATACCCGGTCTCCCCTACAGCTGCGTCAACATGCAAGATACGAAAATTTATCAACAAAAAGAAGTGTTGCGTCATATCGCTAAAGCCAGCGCGGCGATTCGACGTAAACACAGAATGATAAAGTCGGGTAGGGAGACCGCTGAGCAGACAATGAGCAATGTTTTCAAACCGGTAGTAACTCCGCTGCGACAACTGGTGAAGGTTCCTCAAGCTAGCGCCAAGTCCATCAAAGAAGTGCCGACCGAACAAGAGCCGATCAAAGAAGAACCGATCAAACAAGAGCTGATCAAAGAAGAACCTCGAGAAGACGATGATTCCTTTTTAACAGCAGATGAGGATATAACTATACAACCGACGGATGAGTTTCTTGAACAGGGTAGCAACGAGTATCTCGAAATGTTACGAGATGTGAATAGAAAAAAAGATCTGGATAACGTGTACGGTGTACGCGTACTTGCTGACGACAGGTTGATGATGGGTGACTCACCGATAAGTTTTGGGAGTGACTTTATTCATGCGGGCGACAAGCGTTATACAAAGACCGAAAATTTGTTGGAACTACTATTCAAAAAGATACCCAATGAGACCTACGCGACTTCAAATGATATAAAAAATTATAAAGAAATCGTAATTGCTACCAACGTACATCGAAAATACTATAGAAGTGATCAAGCTATTCGAGCAGTGGATAACCCCAAGTTTAAGAAGTTCATCGCCACCGGATCACACACGGGTGGAGGTGTGCTTCCACAGCTCATGGTTGCTCAAGAGCGGAGAGGAACGGATTACGTTCACTGGGACGACCCCAACGAGCTAGTGGACCGTCTTCGTTTACTCCTGGCATCCCAAGCAGCTGGAAACTCGAGTCACACCAACGAAATCGTATCGATAATCGAAGAATTGCGTGAAGCTGACATCATTTATTAATCAACCTCCCATCGTTTCCACAGTCATTTCCAAAATGAGCGTCGATGTGTTTGGACGACAGTTGGACAAGAGCGCCGCCCCAAGCAGTCGCGGTCCTCCCGGTATTGGGTTTAAATTCACCACCGACGGGCATTACGATATAGATAACAAGCGACTGTGCAACGTTGCCAATCCTGTGCAGCAAGGCGACGCTGTTACTATGAACCTCATGCGTCATGAGATCGACGTTGTGAGAAACGGAATCCTCGCAATGATAAATGTCTTGGACTCTCGCATGACGAATGCTCTGCGGAACCTAGGTATTGATATCGAAGCAGTACAAGACTTATCGACTCGCACCGCCGAAATCATTCTCAAGCTGGACACCAGACTAACGGTGTTGGAAAATGAACGAGAAAAAGCTATCGCTCGTGACGGAGCTGCATAGACCAGCTCGAAAGAACTATCCGCGTCGTCGTGTAGATGTTCGCGGTTTGGATGAAACCTGGCAAGCGGATCTCGTTGACATGACACTGTACGCGGGAGAAAACAAAGGCTACAAATACATGCTCACGGTCATCGATATATTCTCAAAGTATGCCTGGGTCGTGCCAATGAAGAGCAAGACGGGTAAAGACACGGCGAGTGCTATGGAATCTGTACTCGTACAGGGACGTACCCCGAAGAAATTACACGTTGACAGAGGCAAAGAATTTTATAATTCAAATTTCGATTCTCTCATGAGACGATATAATATTCAACTATACTCAACCTTTAGTAACTTGAAGGCATCGATCTGTAAACGCTTCAATCGTACGCTGAAGAACAAAATGTGGATGCAGTTCAGTCTGCAAGGAAATTACAAGTGGACGGACATTTTATCTGATTTGGTTTCGGCTTACAACAACTCTAAACATCGGACTATTCGCATGAAGCCAAAGGACGTATCCCGTAGAAACGAGCGGACATTATTGCAGACTGTATACCAAAAAGTTCGAGTCAGATCGGTTAAGCCGGCAAAGTTCAAAGTTGGAGATAAAGTCCGAATCAGCAAATATAAGAATGTTTTTGAGAAAGGATATACACCAAATTGGACGACTGAAATATTCACGATCATCCAAGTAGTAAATACTGATCCAGTAACATACAAGCTTAATGACTATCAGGATCAACCTATAGCGGGTGGCTTCTACGAACAGGAACTTCTCAAAGTCAAGAATTCCGACATCTACCTGGTGGAGAAGGTGCTCAAGAGACGTGGAAACAAGCTATTTGTAAAATGGTTAGGTTTCAATAATACACACAATAGTTGGATAAATAAGTCTGACTTGTAAGGTTTATTAATAAAGAAAGATAATGTTTGACAAGTATATTTATTTCATTCTACACAGTCTTATCGTAACCCGTCCGTCGTGTCAGGAAATATGATCCTCTTGTCGTCGTTCCAGCTCAGCGCTATCTTCCTCTGCATCACCGTATGAACCTGATGATTCTTACTTTGAATTAAATTTTGACTTTTTCTCAGATTTCGATGCTGCAGAGCACATTGTATGTAGTCATCGAACGTTATGGTTTTCAGTGTTGCCCCTTTGATTCCCTTGGCACGTTTCTGCTCTCTATTTTCACCTAAAACTTTGAAGGCATATAATTTAGCTCTTAAGGGGGGAAACACATGGAAATTTTTTCAAAAAAGTTTTTTTTTTTTATTTCACGAATCGATAGTTCAACATCTTAAGAATATTCTATGAAAATTTCGTTGTGATATCATGAATACTTTCGATGTTATGGCCGGAGAACTGAGCGAACGCGCGCGGAGTAGGTAGGTATGACGCCGCTCGCCGGGAGACTCACTCGTTCTTTTTTTTTTTTTTTTTTTTTTTTTTTATTTACGAGGAAGGTCCACTTTATGGTCCCGGAATAGCGGAATAGCCTTGAAACACCTATAAGGTACCAGACACCAGACTTTGATTTTCCGTTGCCCGAAACTTTAAACGCGATTTTCTCGAAACTACATTTTCGCAATCTGCGGCAGCGATAGAAAAAAAACCATTCATCCGATTCACTTCAACCAAATTTTTTTAGACACGTCATTGCAAACCCTTGTCGATAAACCTCCAATATCTCGAAAAAAAAATTTTTTAAATGCATTTTGCATAAAAATGTTCGGTGAAAATCCGATCTTTTTTTTCTGAGTGCCGCCATTTTTACAATATTCAACATTTTTAACTTTTTTGTAGGTTTATCGACAGCGTACTTTCATACAGAATTTAATGGTTTTTGAAATTTTTGATTCAGATGAAAAATAAAAAAACTACAGCTGCCGCAATTTGACGTCGCGGGAAAAATTCGTTTAACCACAATTGGTTGCAGTCAGCTGATGAATAATTATTTTCCATTGAAAAAAATGTTTTTCAAGTCTTCGAATATCAAATAAAATAGCCTCCAAAGTTGAAAACGATTGGTGTAGTACTGACTTCAGAAAAAAATCCCGAAATTCCTCGTCATTTTTGACCGTTTCCATGTGTTTCCCCCCTTAAACCTATAAACTCAGTCATTATCTTCCCGTTATTTTCGTCTTTCATTAATCCCAACGCTTTTTTGTTGACTAGCGGCATCTTGTAAATATTTTCTAAAGGATAGTCGGAAGTATCGAATCGGTCCAAGTCGCGTTTCTTGAGCTCATATATATCGGGTACCGTGAAGTGGTATATGAGACTAACCGTATCGGTATACATAAGCTTTGCTTGGTCACCGAATCTGCTTTTTATGTAATTGTAATGAAAATCATAAATGTAGGTTTTAGCGAGATCCATAATAGAAAATCCCGCGTATATAGGTTTATTGAATTTTATTTTCGCTCGATTCAATTCGATTATTGTCATGTCTTCACCGAATACAGTACGGCTATGAAAATTTGGTTTAGCGATAAGCGCTCTTGCTCCATGTCTACCATCCCACTTTGTAATTAGCCGCACGTCTCTGTGTTTTCTAACATCTTCCATAGTTTTCCCGAAAACAGCGTTATTCATAAGTTTATAAAAATTCTTCTCAAAATCGTTGTTTGACTTTTTTCTCAATTCGGTATTTAAATCTATATATTTCTTGAGCCACGGTGCTTGTTTGAATTTTAATATCCGGTGAATTTTCTCCAACTTCATACCTAAGCTCAAACACTGTTTCAAAACTTGATAGTGAATGACATACCGCTTTTTCGAGAAATAGTATATTATGCTGCAAGGACCGAACGACAGTGATTTTTGACCAGGGTGAAGTTGGCTGAACGAGACGAAGGCGAGGGTGAAGCCCGAGCCACAGTCGAGTGCAGCCAACTTCGCCCGCGTCAAAAATTACTGTCAATCTGTCCATGCTGCATACCATACTTTTCATAACAAGCGCACAGAAAGTGGGGTTTGTCCTCATTTAGAGCGGAAAATCAGTCTTTGAGTCAGGATTCAGGTAACCCACTAATATATATTCTAACTGGATAGCCGATCGACCAAAATCGACGTCACCGCATGGTGGCAACGTTCGGAACTGGAGGACAAATATTTTCATTTTTGACCAGCATTTTTGTCCTAGGACCTGAAAAACTAACGAATTGGATCCTGACTCAAAAAGACTTATTTTCCGCTCTCAAATGAGGACAAAAAAACCCCACTTTCGGTGCGCGTGTTATGAAAAGAGTTGTTGTTAATTTAGAATTTTTAGAAAGAGGTGGGATGTAATGCTCCGGACACAATGGTAGGTCTTTGTGAGAGTCCTGAAGTTCTCGCGGATATTCTAAATCTACTTCAAGTATGTAACCTACGGGAGACTCATTTGAAACGGTTGAAACATCGAAATTTTCAAAATTTGACTCCCATTCGAAGGAACCATACGGTAAGAAGTGACTCATAGCTGCACCATATAAATTATTGACATCGAAATACATGAGGTAAGATTCTTCTTGGCGTGAATCGAATGCTGATCCCATATATCTGTTGTTGGCTTTAGCGTATCTATTCGAGCATTGGGCTACTCCGCCGCGAATTCCTCTTGCTATAAACAATAACATATCAATGTCGACGAGGAGCTCGAGTTCAACACCCGTGCACTTGAGCATCGCGTCGAACGAGAGGCCCGGTGCCGTATAATAATGTAACGGATCTAATTTATAAGTGGACCAACAATTACTTCTGAAATTTTGAAAAATATCCGCTAAAAGAAGCACATCCGTTTGCAGATACAAGTCCGAATATTGGCCCAAAGTTTTGACTTGAAAAGTTTTCCAAACATCACACGCGTGCGAATAATTATCCTCCGAAATACCTACATCATTTAATTTTGAATAAAATTTTTCTATGGGAGGCAACTGTGTCTCTTCGAGGCTCTCCCAACTGTCTACATACTTGTACGGAAATACACCTTTTCTTGTCAGTAACTGAAATTCTTCGACGCTTCCGCAATGCTTACGCGTTATTAATTTCTGCTCATCGTTTAGATAAGACGCTAATTTTTCTCTCTTGAGGTCTGAATGGTTTTTCACAAATGTGACAAGTCTTAGCTGTATGAAATGCTTGTTTCTGATCATGACTCAACGATGCCATAGGCACGACGCGCTTGAAATAAGGTTCCAAAGCTTGAGCCAATTCTTCCAACTCGTTTACGAACCATTCTATACAATCCTGACCACGATTGATTCTAAATTTGGAAACTGAATCGTCGAAGGTGCAATGTAAATAGTAGGCAATACTGTATGGAACATGTTTTTCATACACCCTTCTATTCTCAGACTCAGATGTATCGTTAACCGGTTGTAACAGACATTCCATATCAGCGTAAATACAAAACGGAACATTTTCTTTATATTTGAAGTTTTTGAATTTCAAGATTTTATCTTTTTCGTCCGGTAATATCACTCTGCATTTATTTAAATTCGCACAATCAATGCTGTGTTTGGTTAAACAATTTTCATCTTGAAAATGACTCAAACACCTATCACAAAACCAGGTATGACCTTTGTGCTTCGAAATCTGTGAACTTAACAGTCGAGATACATTTTTTATCCAAGCAAAATGATATATTGTTTTGTTGACGTCATCAATTTCGTTCAGCTCAATGTCAGTTTCTAACATAAGAAGATGTATGGTAGGTGTATCTGATTTCGCTCGACTCAAATAAACTGGTACTAGTTCATGTTCATCTATACCGTACACGTTAATCGCTAAACCGTTCAATTTTTCAAATTTTGAAATTTCGTTCAGACTCATGGGAAAATTCAAACCTTCATACCTCAGCACTGAGCTAAAATGCGGATAAGAGGTCGTTCTATTCACATGATTACCTGCTGGGTGAAGAGCTGCTGTGACTGACCAGAGAAAACAATACGGATCGTTGTTCATTATATTTACCACCGCCTTTTTATCCTGTATATACTTCGGTAACTGTGTGTAAGTAGATATACCTCCTCGCAGTGGTACATATTTGTTGATGTTCACAGCCATATTTATAATTTCAGTCAACGACCATCCCGAATCCTTTTCCTGGAAGTCTTCGATCTTGACTAACAATTTTTCCTTCACGTTCTCGTCAAACCATTCATCAATGTTCGTCGCTGGGAGAATAGCTTCATTTTTGGTATTGAAAAACTTCATTTCTTCGATAATTTCACCACCTTTTACAGTTTCGAATTTGCAGGATAATACTACATTTACTTTCAAATTTCCGTCTTTCCGGAGCATATTCTTCAATCTGGAGATTATTAGTTTTTTCGAATCATCTAGAAAATGTTTCAGATCTTTGTGTTGTAGATTCGCTATTATTCCTGTTCTTATTCTTCCTTTGAAAGCTGACTCTAAGTCCTCCCACTTTACTCTATCACTTCTCCTCGGTCTCCTCACACCCTCCCCTCTTTTTCGGCACTGCTCAAACCGAGCTTTCAATGATTTTAAGACTCCTATTGTTGTCAAAATTCTTGTTTTTTCTCCGACCGTTGAAGCGGTTTTTCGTAAAATTTTATTCAATAGCCTGATGTTTTGAGTTCCAAATCTGATCCACTTCTGTGTTTCCGTAGTAGATGATTTCTCTTTCAGAATTTCATAAGCTGTAACAGGAAAATAGAATATTAATATATAAACTCAACGTCAGCGTCAAAGTCCTTACGAGGGGACGCTCACAGAGGTTCATCGAGTTAGGGGTACTGACTTCGCGTGGTTATAGTGTGAACAGGTACTAAGTAAACCCCCAAAGCACAGCCGCCAACTCGGCTTGGTTTTCGATAAATCGCGGGTTGAAGTTTTCGAGACTATTTATCATCCGTAACGCGCTGACTATGTACCAACGAAGCGAACAGCCGAGCGGCTAGAGTTCCAGACTCTCGTCCGGGCGTCCCGTGTTCAAATCTCTCGGCAAACTTTTTTTTTTTTTTTCAAATTTCCAATTTAATATTACTTTTAATTATTCTAGTATTATTCTAATTCAAAAATTACTAATTTTTGTATTACTAGCGAATACGTGAGCCCCAATTTTACGATTGATTTTCGTTTTTCCTTGAATGGAGTGACGTGTAGGAAGTGTTTCAATGAAGTACCAGGAAATATATTTCATGGAAGTTTTTCGACAGGATAAAAACAAATGTATACCTGTCGATCCGATGGGACATTAATTCGTCGAAATTGGCGGAGGGTCCGCGACCGTTGGTGTTCACGATCAGGTATTCACTGTAACCCACCTGCCGTTTCACGAATCAGTACCTACCTACCTTGGTTTGTATTCGAGTTTTGAGGGTCTTACCGAAAAGGTCGCTCCTCGTTAGTTGAACACTTCCTACACGTCACTCCATTCAAGGAAAAACGAAAATCAATCGTAAAATTGGGGCTCACGTATTCGCTAGTAATACAAAAATTAGTAATTTTTGAATTAGAATAATACTAGAATAATTAAAAGTAATATTAAATTGGAAATTTGAAAAAAAAAAAAAAAAAGTTTGCCGAGAGATTTGAACACGGGACGCCCGGACGAGAGTCTGGAACTCTAGCCGCTCGGCTGCTCGCTTCGTTGGTTCATAGACAGCGCGTTACGGATGATAAATAGTCTCGAAAACTTCAACCCGCGATTTATCGAAAACCAAGCCGAGTTGGCGGCTGTGCTTTGGGGGTTTACTTATAGACCGGGGGATAGTGACAGATTTTGGGATACGATTTTACTCAGTATGCCTTTCAGATGACAATATTATCCGTATATCCTCATGATAATAATGTATGAATTAAAGAGTCGTCCTGGGTTCTTCATATTAAAAAATGATTCGTAATTTGTTCGAAAATTGTGTGTTTTGGTACGATTTCAATCAGGCTGCCATGTGTTTTGTAATGAAATTCAAAATAAAAATTCTTCGGAAAACCATTGGCATACCGTTGGGGTGGGCCCGAAGGGCTGGTATGGTCACGTGAACTTGTATTTGATTGAGGAAATTTTCCGCGTTTTTAAACAGGCTGCCACTGATGAGTATACAAGTTCTCGTTATAAAACTGCTCGAGAAAAGATGGCATACCGATTGCGTATGCCCAAGTACTGTTTACATTGCGAAAATGTTGTACAGTTATGGGAATAACATTCCGTGATTTTAATCAGTATGCCATTTTATTTTCATACAGTTTATGGTAACGTATGATGTACATGAAATTGGCATATCGTTCAAGAGGGTAAAAACTACAGGCATACGCAAAAAACATTGCAAAATAGGACAAAGAATTTCCGTGTTTTTAAGCAGTATGCCTTTCTGCTTTTATCATAATCATGGTATATGTAGGTGGAATAACAAATGGCATACTGATAGATAAGGTCCAAGGATGTTGAAAATATTAAAAAAAGAGGCAAATGTAGAGAAAACCGGTGTGAGATAAGAATAACATTTTTTGTGTTTTTAAGCAGTATGCCCTTCTGTTTTTATTATAATCATGGTATATGTAGGTGGAATAACAAATAGCATACTGATAGATAACGTCCAAGGTTGTTGAAAATATTTAACAAAGGAGGCAAATAGAGAGAAAACCGGTGTGAGATAAGAATAACATTTTTTTATGTTTTTAAGCAGTATGCCCTTCTGTTTTTATTATAATCATGGTATATGTAGGTGAAATAACAAATGGCATACTGATCGATAGTGTCCAAGGTTGTTGAAAAATATTAAAAAGGAGGCAAATAGAGAGAAAACCGGTGTGAGATAAGAATAACATTTTTTGTGTTTTTTAGTAATATGCCTTTCTGTTTTTATTATAATTATGGTATTTGTAGGTGGAATATGTAATAAGTAATAACAAATTGCATACCGATAGATAAGGTCCAAGGCTTATAAAAATAGAGACTAAAAAGAGAATTTATGAAAATAGAGTTCATTGGAAATAAACCATATATATGCATATCATAATTATGGAGTAACTTCTTTTTCATTACTCCGCAATATCTATTTCGAAGTTTGGCTCTTCGTCGCTATCATTCTCTTCTCGTGTGTCACTCGCCACTTCGAAGTCAATTTTATCATCTTCATCGTTATTGAAGCCATCATCATTATCATCATCGTCTTCATTATCATCATCATCATCCAAGGCTGCGATCATTTCGCTGTCATCTTGCACATGATCTGTAAATGATTATAGGTATTTCACATTTCAATGAGGATCTTCAATAATCTGTGTGAATGACAAGTGACGGTTGTCATTTCTTTTTGTATTACCTTCTGTATCGTTCGCTTCAACGAAGACGTCATGAACGAATTGCGGAACCTCATCGCCTTCAAACCAACGGAGGGTGTACATATTATTCGGCTCTATCATCCAGCCAAATTCCGTTGGATTTAAGGTGCTTGGATTGGGCAAGTACGCATTGCTCCACATATTACCAATATATGCCGTACGCAATATATGTTGTTGGAGTTCTCTATTGCATGGTGGTAAAACGCATGCATCGAAATTTAAGAGACTTTTTTTGAAAGATTCGGTGCTATCGATCATGCTATAATTAGAAGTGAACAGATGAACTCGCGCATCATTCACAGTCGTACATCGTTTGAGTCCGTTTTTTTTGGTCGCATACATTTTGCAAACAAAATCCTCTATTACTGTACACGAAGATGCGTAATTTTCGTTGGCTGGATCTTGTATACAAAAAAAAGCCTTTTGATAATCTTCATTTGCTTTAAAAGTTTTCCACGGCTTGTTTTTACCTAATCGGTAAAATGATGGATTGAAGTCGCACCCAGTGAACGCATGGAACGCGGGTAAAGCCATGCAAACGGTGGTTCCTAGTGATTCGTAAACTTTTGTAACATTTACGAATCTTTGGCTGTTACCAGTACCAAAAAGCAGCCAAACTTTGAGAGGCTGTGATATGTGTGCCATATTTCCCAACAAAATTACAAGGATGTCTGTATCGGAGCACTGTATAACTACATCGCACGAACCTTCTATTTGTCTTAAAAAAAAGCGATTTTTGTGTCAGCTTCCTCATGGCCTTCGCACTTGTAATCACTAATGATTTGGCAGACAATAGATCCCTGATCGACTTTGTAGTAATAGCATTTCTTGTATGAAACATAAATCTCTTTATCGCGAATGATAGCAACAGCTAGTGGTGTAGAAATCCAATGTTCAACTAGAAACGATACGAAGCATTCCTTGAATTTCAGATTTTTCAATTCACCACCGAAATCCGACGGCCGAGTTTGCTGCGGACCTGAGGAAAAAAAAATTCGTACTCGAGTTCAAAACTTTTATAAATGTTTAGAATATGTATTATATGTATAATACGTATTCAGAACGTAGTCAATTTCGTGTCATTGAAAAAACCTAGTCGCTCTCCACTTCTACCTCAATTTAAAGACAAAACTGAATACACTCTGTATAGTACATATTACAGCAGAGTTCGGTAAATACAGATGTGACTACTCCGAATGTTCCGGAGCTCTTATGTTTCTTTTCTACCTATGAATATTGGGGGAAGAGGGGTAGAGCCGCTCTATTTGGAGTAGTCAGATCTGTATTTACTGAACTCAGCTTGTATGTCATTAGGGTGGTCCTTAAAAATAAAAATTTTTGATTCACTTTTTTATTTTTTATTTTTATTTTGATTTTTTCAATTTTTTTTTTCTTCAGTTTTTTTTATCAACTCTGCATATTTTGTGACACATTTCCAAAAAACTGCTGATTCATCAGAACAAAAACTTTGATCGCCTGCCGGTGTTCTTTCCATTTTTCTCACGAAAAACAGGTGTCCTTCATGTTTTTACACAAAAAGCAAACCTTCTGGAGGGGGAATCAAAAATTTTCATTTTTTGGGACCTCTTTATCTATGACTTAATATGTCATAGTATATCGTATTTTACCTGTAATGCAATAATCTCGACTAAAGTTGTCTCTGAAAACATGCTCATTGTCCTTAATCGATGGGCTGTTGTACTCGTCAAAAATTAGGTATATCCTTTTTGCCTCTTTCATTGCTAGTATTCGCAAAATTTTGAGTGATATATCTCCAAATTTCTCGGGTACTTGCTTCAATTGGTGCAGTAGGAAAAATCCATCGATAATAACAACCTCAGTGTTTTGCGGTTCTCCATGATCTTCGACGGTACTTATTAATATCTTTGCCAAAACCGATTTGTCGGTTTTATTAATTGTACCGTCTAAGTGGCACAGAGACAACGGCACTGGTGTCAGTGGGTAAGATAATATCTGAAAAAATCGAAAGCCATTAAGGACAATATTATAACCCCAAGTAATACAAACAGTACCTTGTCTATGTCAATTGTTTCTTGCGAAGACAAAGAGATGCCCAAGAGCCTCCCGAACAAATCTCGTTGAATTTTGACTTCCTGCACCTTACCAGCAATGGTCATTTTCCTCTTTTTGGCGCAGCTGGCGAAGTTCAAAATTTTATTTCTCTTCACAACAAATTTTTGAAAGTTATCCTTATTTCCTGAGCATTCGTCTATCATTTTTTTCCGCATGTCCTCTCCAATGCTTTCAACATTCAAAAGAAATCCTGACACTTCATCGGAAACGGCTTGTCCTGTTGCAATATTCAAAAGGGCATCCTTTCTCACTTGACAAGAAAAGGGATCCATTCTGTCGTGCAACTGCGCAATAAAACGATCAATTTGCGCTTTACTTTTATTAATTCTATTACTCATCAAGTCGTTGGTGATATCTTGCTTGTTGCTGAGCCCGCAGTCGTTCATAACGGTGGAGATTAAAGCACATCTCACGCCATGGTTCAAACTCCATCTTTGACGAGCGCCTATCGAATTTGTCAGATGTATAATGCCGGTGAGCCTCCTACCTGCATCAGCATTTATAGTTTGTTCCAAAGTGAGATCAATGGGAACCCTGGAGAATGGCTTATCAGTTCTCTTCACGCCGAAGCTTCCTTTCATGAATTGATCTTTCAGGCCAGGATGAGTTTGCTCGACATTTAAAAGTGCATCGTTGTACCATGCGAGCCAGCGCGCATAGTTTTGTTGGTTGAATGTAAAAAATAGCTTGTTCATTTCAGCTATTGCATAACAGTACAGTTGAAAGTCTCCGGTTCTAATGCTGCGTTCAAACAGAAGATAGTGATGTATAAGTTGAATGTATTTCGCATAATACCGTTGTGTTTTCCCATGTAATCCTTGCAAGGTCTCCATTTCATATTTTTTAAATCGATCAACAAGATACAGCACCTCCAAGTTGTTAACAGTTAGATCGGTAAGTGACTTTTTCTGCAAATCGTTCAAGAATTGTTTGACGTTGTTATCAATATTCATCTCCTTACTCTCCAAAAACGACTGAAAATGTTGCATCTGCAAACATAAGGACACCAAAACGTGCAGTCTTTTACATTTATTGAATTGTTTCCCGGATAGATAACTAGCAACAGATCCACTTCCTATGAGTTCGCTTTCCACCATGACAGTTGTTAATCCTGAAGAGTCAATAAATGAGCCTACTGCTTTGAAAAAAGCCATTTCAATGTGAAAGCCGCCAATGTGAATGAACAAACGTTTAAATTCGTCCCGCTCAGTATTTTGCAATGGGAAAGCAATTTTTGCGATGCCCAAATCGTAAGTTACTTGAGCGTATGGCTCACCACACTCATCAGCAATTTGTAAAGCCCTGCGCATGGTTTCCAACACCACAGATTTATCCGTAGGAGACTGATTGATCGGCGGCAAATAAGCGATCTTTTGCTTCGTGCTTTTATCGGATATCAGCTGCGCATTGAAACCGACCCACATTGGAGTTCTAATGCCGCACACATGTGATATCATCCATGCCGCGTCAATGATTTGAATTTTCGGTAAGTCAGCTGGAATTATCTGACGCAAAGGAGACTCGTAGGGCAGCATTGTGGATTCCATTTTTTGTTTTTTCGCATATGGTCGCAGTTCTGGAAGAATAGCCTTGTAACTTCTTCTTCGTTTTTGTCCAGTAATAATGTTTGATGTCGATGGAGACTCATCCTGCGTTAGAGCGTCATCAGCTGATTGCACTGTTTGTGCATCGTCACCACCTACCATAACTTGTTGCTCGTCGACAGTATTTTGGAATATAATACCAACAGTATCGTTGATTGTTGTTTTACCAAGGGTGGTTTCGATAAAACGATCGAAATTATCAAAAGCAGTTCCTGTACACAGACCTTTATCAGTTTTAATGTCAGATGGACATAGGCGAGACGCATCCGTAATTGCGTATGTTGCTTCTGTCTCCAACTCTTGTATAACACTGTAGCTGCCAATGTGTCCGTATCTATGCAGGATTTGTACTACCTTTTTGCTGCTTGTCAAGCTTTTTACGGCACTTCCCAAAACAATTTGCTTCGATGGTAGGACTCGCCCATTCGTAACTGCATGTACCAAGTCGGATGCAAACGAATACATGAGTCTCGTTGTTTTATTACTGGTACGGCTCCTGTAATTGAACGCAGCGAGCAAAGTATTTAGAAAAGTAATTAGTTGTTCCGGCAATGCGCATTCGCCTCTGATTAGCTCTGTGACTGTGACATTGTTTCCCAATTTGCAGGTTTCAGAAGTAAGAATTACACGTCGAAGAACTAATGCAGCTCTATGTAAGACGTCTGCATCATTCATATCACTCAAATTGATTGGGATACGTGTGCCACAAGGGACTATCATTCGATTTTTCTTCCAAGTAATAAATTTCACCTTTTTTCGGAAGTGTTCCTTTATTTTCGTTGGAATATGCTTAGTATACAGCATTTTCTTCAAATTGTTACCCTTTTTGTATTGCTCCAAAAGAGATTCTGTAAAAAGTTCGACAATAAAGCTTTGCGTGCAGGCGCTGCGGTTTTTAATCACGTACTCTTCAAGAAACACGCATACTGTTTTAAAGGCAACTTTGTAAAATTTCCTCGTAATATGCCACTCTCCTTCAACATTGCTATCGACCTTTCTTTTTTTTGAGTTGTCGTAACTGAGCTTGCAGAATCTGTGGTACGGAATGGTTACCGCATTTTCTATGCATTCATGTATCGTATTTATTATGTTCAAATCATTCCACTTTATGGCGTGCTCTAGTATATTGTCCATACAATTATACTTTACGGTGTAACTCAACCCCTCATTTCGGCCTCTTCCTCTCTTGCGTCGCCTGTTACAAAAAATGCATACTCTCTTTGTATCAGTAGCTTTAGCTTTGGATGTCGCACATTCATCCTGTAATTCCTCAGGGTGATCGTTAAATGACTGAGGTTGATCGTCGGATGGCAGAGGCTGATCTTCAGATGGCTGAGGCTGATCTTCAGGTGGCTGAGGCTGATCTTCAGGTGGCTGAGGCTGATCGTGAGATGGTTGAGGAGCATTTGATATCTGGCGAGGTTGTTCAGAGTGACTGCAAAAAAGAAATGCAATGCTGGACCAATACTCATGATTATTCGGCAGTATTTATAAATATTATTGATTATAATAATAAAATAACGTGATTTTTCGAATATCTTTGAAATGCTATTGTTCTACAATGCGAAAATAGGAATGTATAGGGTGAAGGGAGGCAAAACGGGCACAAAATCTACAAAAAATAATTTCGTCGGAAATGATTTTTTATGATACTGTGACTATTTTGGATCAACAATGACACAAAAACCCTATTTTCCAAGTTACACAGGGGTGAAATTCAGGAAAAAGAGACAAAAAATCGAAAACATACTCCCCTTCAAACGGTCATATCTTTGATTGTATTCATCCTAGAGACTTTTCAAAAACCATTTCAAAGTTATTGAATGACACTATTATTATATATTTATTTAATTCTGTGATAACGAACAATGCTATTTGTTATAAACAAATATATTATTCAAACGTGATTTTCAACGCAAATACCACGCGATAAAATTCTCAAAAAAATATGAGCGTATTCCTTGATCAATTCTCTACAAAATCGTTAAGTCAATTTTATGGAGAACCGATGGAAACAATATGAAAACGATTTATTTATAAGCGACGCCGCGCCCTGCCGCCGAAAAAACGTATACCCGAGCCGGGTCTTTCAGCGGTAGCGCGCGCCGTCGCTTATAAATAAATCGTTTTCATATTGTTTCCATCGGTTCTCCATAAAATTGACTTAACGATTTTGTAGAGAATTGATCAAGGAATACGCTCATATTTTTTTTTGAGAATTTTATCGCGTGGTATTTGCGTTGAAAATCACGTTTGAATAATATATTTGTTTACAACAAATAGAATTGTTTGTTATCGCAGAATTAAATAAATATATAATAATAGTGTCATTCAATAGCTTTGAAATGGTTTTTGAATGAATTCTCTAGGATGAATACAATCAAAGATATGACCGTTTGAAAGGGAGTATGTCTTCGATTTTTGGCTCTTTTTCCTGAATTTCACCCCCGTGTAACTTGGAAAATAGGGTTAAAAAAAAAAAAAAAAAATTGTTTGATGAAATTATTTGTTCCATAGAACCCGTAAAAAAAATTATAGCGAAATCGGTAACATCGAGGTCAGAAAGCTGTCCGGTCTGACGTGGAATGGCTCATTAGTAGAAGTCATTTTTTGGACCAAGCTAATGCTATAGGGCGTATGATTTTTTTTAAAGCTAGAGTAATATACAGGGTGGTCCATTTAAGTTGACACAGCTGAATATCTCGAGAACAACGTATTTTAGAAAAAGGTGTTGCAAATAAAAGTTTCATGGTTTGAAGGGGGCAAAACACTGTGCTATCGTACTTTTCATATGGTAGAGGTTTACAAGGTCATTTGGAGGTCAACATTGTTTTTTTCCATGGAAACGTATCCTGTTTTTCACAGATTCGCATTGTACACTGAATAACACAAAACTTTCATCCCAAGTTTTTTTGTCTATGACATCAATTTTTTTGAATAAATTTTTTTTTTTTCAAATATCCGCAATAAAACAGTAAATTATAATTCAAGAATAAATTTATTTCAACAGATGCTCAAAATTATGCCCATTAACTTCAATACATTCCGCAAAACGTTGTGAAAAATGGACAAAAAAAAATTAGGAATAAAAAAAATTTGGAAAAATTAAAAAAAATGGATGTCATAGAAAAAAAAAATTGTGATAAAAGTTTTGTATTATTCAGTGTAAAATGCGAATCTGTGAAAAAAAAGTATACGTTCCAATTGAAAAAAACAATGTTGACCTCCAAATGACCTTGTAAACCTCTACCATATGAAAAGTACGATAGCACAGTGTTTTGCCCCCTTCAAGTCAAGAAATTTTCATTTCAAACATATTTCTCTAAAATGGGTGGTTCTCAAGATATCCGGCTGTGCCAACTTAAATGGACCACCCTGTATATATTAGGGTGGTCGTTAAAACAAAAATTATTTTGGATGGCCTTCAATCGGTGCTAAATGTGAAAAAAATAATTCTCTAATTTTTTCAGATTCTTGATTTGACTTCCTATGGACGCTATTTTCACATGAACTTTTGTTAATTCGTAAAAATCATAATTTGAGATGGGTCTAATTTAAATCAGCGTTATTACATCGGATACGTCTTGTGATTGTATATTACACACAGCTCGAGTGAAAAAATTGAAATTATTATTTTACATATTTTAATATATTGATTAATTAATTTTTTATTTTTTTTTTTTATTTTTTTTTTATTTTTTAATTCTCGCGTAAAAAAATTAAAACTCAAATGATATTGCTCAAATAGACAGTCACTGACTATATTCAAGCTTGGCGCTAAGAAGCCTATATTTGAATTAAACAATATCAAGTTGAGCAATATCATTTGAGTTTTAATTTTTTTACGCGAGAATAAAAAAAAATAAATAAATAAATAAACAATAAAAAATAAATAAACTAATCAATATATTAAAATATGTAAAATAATAATTTCGATTTTTTCACTCGAGCTGTGTGTAATATACAATCACAAGACGTATCACAAGACGTATGTAATCTCTCTTTATTTGTATTCATACAAATAAATAAATAAATAAATTAAATAAATTTCATAGACAAATGGATGCATGAAAGGGTTAAATACTTACAGGCTTGTTTGAGGTTCATTACACTTATATTTCTGTTTTAAAGCATTAAAAGCGCTATAACACCTCGGGTGATTACCGAGTGTGGCACTCACTTGCACTGGAACTCCACACTCACTGTACTTCAGTTTATGTTTAATTCTTAACTGCAAAGTTTCCCCGCACTTTGATAAAGTATTGTCTGTGAACAGTTTTATGACAGGATCTGATTTTTCACACACGAAACACAGTTTCTCTTGCTCCATCTTCAAGAAATGTGTTCGCCGCCGCGCTACATAGTTGACAGAATAGTGGCTAGTGGCTGGCCCTCTCGATACATTTAACAGTATTATTATAATTCGCAATAGTGAAGAACGTTTTATTAAATTTTTTGATATGATGAACCCGCACAACTTGTATGCCATTTTTATTAGAACACAATACATTACTAACTTTAATGATAGATCAAGAGGCATACTGATTAAAAACACAGAATTTTTTTTTCATAACTTTGCAACTTTTTTTACAATTTTCTACATGGAAAACTCGCACAACTTGTATTCCGTTTCTTGTTTCACCTACATATACCATGATTATAATAAAAACAGGAAGGCATACTGCTCAAAAACACGGAATTTTTTAAATCTATTTTGCAACTTCATTTTCATTTTTTAATATGATAAACCCGCACAACTCGTATGCCATATTACATATCAACATTTTAGGATACAAACTTAATGTTACAACAAATTTTGTACTGATTAAAATCACGGAATGTTATTCCCATAACTGTACAACATTTTCGCAATGTAAACAGTACTTGGGCATACGCAATCGGTATGCCATCTTTTCTCGAGCAGTTTTATAACGAGAACTTGTATACTCATCAGTGGCAGCCTGTTTAAAAACGCGGAAAATTTCCTCAATCAAATACAAGTTCACGTGACCATGCCAGCCCTTCGGGCCCACCCCAACGGTATGCCAATGGTTTTCCGAAGAATTTTTATTTTGAATTTCATTACAAAACACATGGCAGCCTGATTGAAATCGTACCAAAACACACAATTTTCGAACAAATTACGAATCATTTTTTAATATGAAGAACCCAGGACGACTCTTTAATTCATACATTATTATCATAAGGATATACGGATAATATTGTCATCTGAAAGGCATACTGAGTAAAATCGTATCCCAAAATCTGTCACTATCCCCCGGTCTATTAGTACCTGTTCACACTATAACCACGCGAAGTCAGTACCCCTAACTCGATGAACCTCTGTGAGCGTCCCTTCGTTAGTTAAGGTTAATCATAGTTAAAATATAATTTGAACATCATATACAATAGTCCAAATATCACGCTATTTACGCCATTGTCAAAATTCGAGTTCAACAGCGTACGGACGCTCGAAATTAAGTTAATGCGCAAGCGCCGAAATATCGACCCGAGATATCGACCGAGGAGCGTACAACACGTGCTCACACACACACTCTCACGCGAACTCCCTTACGTCTACCTTCGTAGACGACACTCTCACGTAGCTCGTTGATCGATAACTATTGTATTTGACTATTGTGTCCATCCTTAGCTGTGACTCTCACAGTATTGTCTAATTATAATCGAGTTGTGTTAGTCGCTATAATTTCTTTGTCATATTATATTATTTGTTAAGTGGTATAAAGTCGCCAATTCAGGCAATTGTCAATCGTGTAATACTAGTAAAATTGTCAATAACTATAGTGTTAATAAATATAAAACAGACGCCTAAGAGTCGGACTTTGACAACAATTTGTAAGTACAATAAACTTGTATATTCTGTCCAACTCTGTCTTTCTTTGCTCTTGGAAATTTAGATCCTCCCTACCTTGGGTCCTCCAAACGAACTCCCTTGCGAATAGAGTCTATTTATTAAATATTAGTCGATTAGAGCTAAGCCGATAATTGTTTTCGTTAATTTTGATAATTAACTGGCGCCCAATAAAATTCAGTATTTCGAGCCTCGACAGCTTTGACCCAGGCCACGTCGAGTGGAAGCGTTCAAAATAAAATAGTTAGTTTTGTCAAATTATTAAATTATATTTAGTAGTTAGGCGAGATTAACAAAGGGAGAGAACGCCTTCTGTCTCAAAGCATTTTGCATAATGCTGATAAGTTTACGACATTTGTCCGAGTCCATTTTCGCGTGATCGCTAACAACAATTATACACTGCAAAAGTTTGAGGGTGAATGGTTCCTAAATACTGAGGAGTAGTCATTTTATAGGTCGACATCATCGGTAAATTCCAAGAACTGTGAAATTTGATCCCTATGCATGAGGACCCTTTTTTACAGAATATTACCGAAGCAAGTCCTACAGCTAGTGAAATGGTAACAAGCAAACGATCCAGCTTATTTCCTCTGCGTAAGTCTGTTTGGTGAAGGATAGTTAAACCTACATTTTGTCGAGAAAAAATGTACGCGAATGTTCTAGAACAATGGCTTATATCCTTAGAGAATCATTAGGCTAAGTAACTCGATCCGAAGAGAACAGCGTATCGAATAATCAGACTCAAAAACTTCTCAGGGTGTCAGTAATAATTCTGAGAACTGTTTGACTGCCCGAAATTCCAACAATGGTCATTCCAGGGATTATTAGTTATCAAAGAATAGACTTGCATGTTCTTCGTACAGGGGTATCAAATTCACACAGGGTGCCGAATTATTCCAGGAACTGTTTGTCTGCCCTCGAGAATGACCTTGGAGAAGCTTCTAGAAGGCACTGACACAGGGTTGGAATTTTATATCGGGATGTGTGACGTTAATTCGAGGGTGTGTGACGTCAATTTAAGGGTATGTGACGTTAATTCAAGGGAGTGTGACGTCAATTCAACAGTGTGTGACGTCAATTTGAGGTGTATGACGCCATTTTGAGGGTGGGTGACGCCATTTTGAGGGTGACGTCAGGGGTCCGAGAGCGTGACTCAGACTCCCCCTCCAACACCCTCACACGGACACGGGAGGGTGCGTGTGTGTGCGTGCGTGTACGTGTGCACTAACACGCGTTGGTCCAGAACCCGCCTAGGGTATCTACTCCCTTTTTTTGTCGAAAATTCAACGTATTTTATATAGATACTCGTCAATCACACAAAAATTAATATTTTCAAAATCCCGTACGTAGTTCTCTAGCTATAGACATGTAGATTAAGAGGTTTTTTTTTTTTTCCAGATTCAAATTTGCACCAGTTACACTGCGTGCCGCAGAGCGCCGCAAATCCAACACGTCTCGCGAGAATGACTCCGGTGTCACCATATTTGAATATTTTTTGATCAAATTTTTTTATAGTATAGTTGAATATGGGCAATTCCACCTCAAATCGGCCAATTTTGGGTGTTTTTTGACCTCGTATTTTTTGAATCGACTTAAACTTTTTTTACGTGTCATCTACGTCAAAAAAGTAGACCCGTATTTCTTCGTTGGTCCAAAAAGTTTTTTTTACGCCAGTTATGAATTATCGAATTTTACTGTGAAAGTAGCGCAAGGGCGGCTTTAAGAATTAATATCTCGGGTCCCTTTCACCGTAGAGAGATGTTTAAAAAAGCGTTTTGAAGGCGACGAAAGACACTTTTCGATAAAATTTTTCAACTTTTCGAAAAATATGGTTTTGTTATTTTTATGAGCAATCAAAATGTTTATAGATTTTTTTCGCAATCTAAGGCCATTTTTAAAATTCTAAAAAAAAAAAAAATCGCATTCCTTATTCAATTCTGAAGATAACCATTTTTTACAACAGATGGAGCTATTTTTCTAAGTATTTTTTTTACAATTATTTGTCCGGCGTTGCGTGAGATTGGCGCGCCACGCGCCTCTCGACTACCGCGTCGCGTCGTACGGGGCTCGGCAAATGGCGTGGCGCGCGGCTTTCCATATTTTATTCTTTGCATTTCCAATGCGATATTTCAACGGATTTTGAACGAAATTTGCAATTGCGACAAACATTCGACGAATATTTTCATTAGTATGGACAACCGATGAATTCCAAGAATCTCATAAGCGGCCCCAGGTATAGTTCTTAGTGACCAGGCTTACAGCCCTCGTAAGTAGACTGGTCATACTTGGTGCTCTCGGTCATACTTGTGTGCACTCGGTCACTGGCTTTGCATAGGTACGTGCATGCCTCAGTGGCGTCATTCGGAGAACCAGGCATTGGTTTGGGAAAATAATATAACAAAAGGTCTTTTGAAAAATTTCAAATTACCACTAGGTAAAAGCTGATGCGATTGGCTCGGGAAGGGTTTCACATTCGGATATATAACCGTGGATTTTCATAGGTAAGCTCAGTCAAAAATCGTCTGCATATTGAGTAATAACTCATTTGCATTAAGAAATCGAAGTCATACCAGCAAATCTCTGTACAAATTAGTATACAGAAATAGTTTGTTTTTCTGGAAGAAAATTGAATATTTATGAGTTTGAAGTAGAAATGTCTGAATCCAACTCGTACTTCAAGTGTTTTAATCCTTTCGAATTGGAGAACCATCGAGTGCGGGATAAAGATAAGCTTCGAAGGGTCACAGAATTCCAGCTAACTTTGCTCAACCAAGATAGAATATTGGACAACTTATTCGTTTGTAATAACTGTCGAATTAGAATTACAAAAATGGATAAAAACGATAATGTGGTTCCATCAACATCTACACATCAAGCCACTGCACAACGTAAGGACGAGTCTTCCACATCAGAGAGTAACAATATCCTGGAAACATCAGCTTCGACGCTTGCAGATGTTCCAAATTTGCCAAACGATATCTTTACTGAGGAATCTTCGTCCGTGTCAAGTCCGAAGTTTGAAGCAGCGGTAGAAACATTAAATCAAGCTCTCATTTCGCTGGGAGAATCGCCAATAAAGAAACGAAGATTATCTCAACAATCATATCCTGCTGAGAAGTTTGAAAAAATCAATAAGATTATTGGTGAGAAAATTTTCTCTGTAAATGTTACGAAGCCAACAACAGACGACGACAAGAAGAGGGCCGTTTTTGAAAAACTGAAGCAAGCATTTCGTGAAACGAATGACAAGAATTTTAAAATCAGAATCTTGACTGCTGTGGCAGATTGGTCAACTATGGAAATCCAAGCTCACTTTAACGCATCTAAACACATGATTACTGTCGCACGAAAAGTGAAAGAAGAAAAGGGGATCTTGTCATGTGCGAATTCGAAAATGGGCAAGCAATTGGATGATGGGTTGATCCGGGAAATCGTCGATTTTTATGAGTCAGACGAAATAAGTCGTATAATGCCAGGGAAAGAGGACTACGTCACCGTGGTTGAGAATGGCGAGAAAATCCAAAAGCAGAAACGATTGGTATTATGCAATCTCAAGGAAGCATACCGGGAATTCAGGCAAAAATTTCCAGATAAAAAACATAGTAGCTTCAGTAAATTTGCGGAATTAAGACCCAAGAATTGTATTCTGGCTGGAGCAGCAGGCACACACACCGTTTGCGTTTGCATGGTACATCAAAATGTGAAATTGATGGTAGAAGGTGCAAAAATACCAAAAATATCTAGAACGATGCCGGATCGTATAGAAACATACCACGATTGCTTGAAGCAAATGATTTGCAATCCTCCAACTGACGATTGTCACTTGAATAAGTGCGGAAAATGTCCGGGGGCAATTAATCTTATCGATTCTTTGTAGTCGGCATTTGATGAAGAAATGATAGAGATGGTGAAATACAAGCATTGGGTGACTGTGGATCGAGCAACGCTAGAAACTATTGAAGCTCCTGTACAAGATTTCTTACAAAAACTATCATCTGCTTTGCAAAATTTGTTACCGCATGCTTTTATTGCTGAGAAACAATCAGGCTTTTTGGAAACGGTGAAAGCAAATTTGACGAACGAGGAGTGTATCGTCACTGGGGATTTCGCCGAAAACTATGCATTTGTATTTCAAGATGCAATTCAAGGAGTACATTGGAACAACGACCAAGCAACTATACACCCATTCGTGATCTATTATAAAGAAGATTCAATATTAAAACACAATAGTTTTGCTGCGATTTCGGACTGCTTAAAGCATGACACTGTTGCTGTAAATTTGTTTCAAGGAAAAGTTATTGAGGTCATCAAAAATACGTTAAAAGATGTCAAGAAACTCATTTATTTTACCGATGGTGCTACAGCTCAATATAAGAATAAAAAGAATTTCATCAATCTCTCCCACCATTACAATGACTACGGCCTCGACGCAAAATGGCATTTCTTTGCAACATCCCACGGGAAAGGACCATGCGATGGTATTGGTGGAACGATCAAAAGATTAGCAGCAAGAGCTAGTCTCCAAAAACCAGATCAGATCATAAAGACTCCGAAAGATTTATTTCAGTGGGCAAAAACAAACGTTCGTAGTGTAGAATGCCTGTATTTCGATAAAATACAGTACAGCGCTCACGAGAATACCTTAAGGTCACGTTTTGAGTCTGCTAAGCCCATAACGGGTACCAGAAAATTTCACTCATTTGTACCAATTAATAAAAAACAGATCGAAGTGAAGGAGTTTTCGACTTCAGCGAAATATTCTCTAGTTAATGTATTAAAATAAAGTATTATTATCAATTCTAATTATAAACGACTCAATTATTACCCCTAATTCTAATCACACATGCTTTAGAGGCTAGATTTGTGCCTATCACGAAATATTCAATCTTGAAATGTGGAAATCCGCGCGCCACGCCATTTGCCGAGCCCCGTGGGACGCGACGCGGTAGTCGAGAGGCGCGTGGCGCGCCAATCTCACGCAACGCCGGACAAATAATTGTAAAAAAAATACTTAAAAAAATAGCTCCATCTTTTGTAAAAAATGGTTATCTTCAGAATTGAATAAGGAATGCGATCATATTTTTTTTAGAATTTTAACAATGGCCTTAGATTGCGAAAAAAATCGATAAACATTTTGATTGCTCATAAAAATAACAAAACCATATTTTTCGAGAAGTTGAAAAATTTTATCGAAAAGTGTCTTTCGTCGCCTTCAAAACGCTTTTTTAAACATCTCTCTACGGTGAAAGGGACCCGAGATATTAATTCTCAAAGCCGCCCTCGCGCTACTTTCACAGTAAAATTCGATAATTCATAACTGGCGTAAAAAAACTTTTTGGACCAACGAAAAAATACGGGTCTACTTTTTTGACGTAGATGACACGTAAAAAAAGTTTAAGTCGATTCAAAAAATACGAGGTCATTTTTCGGCCGATTTGAGGTGGAATTGCCCATATAGAAAGTGTAATATATCGACTAGGATGGGAAATATCATCGAAGGCCATCTCTCCCCTATGGCCATCTCACCCGGAATTACCCTATAATGTTGTGAAAAAAATGTAGCAAAATAGAAAAATTAATTTCTTATCTCGTCTCTCTTTTTAATTATATTTTTATCTTTTTCTTTTCCCTCAGCCGCTCCCGCGACGTTGCCAAACTTTCAGTAATATGTATCACTGTCGATAAGCGAGATTGAAAAATCAAGTTCAACTTCAATTATTTCAATAATTACAACGGTAACGGTATATTGTTAAAATGTTATAATATTTTATAAGTATTCAAGTTTATTACGTGCGTTTTTTTATTCCTTAAACTTGGGAGATTAATATTGAAAATAATAAAACAAGTTATGACGGTAGCTTGTCAGCCATAAGAGTCTGTGAATAAGACCTTTAAAAACGTCATATTTAAAACTATTTTTCGAAGAAACTAGACGGTGTTTCCTTCTCAAAGTTTAAGAATACACCGATAAATTATTCATTTATATATATTGTAACGTGTCCGACCGTCACTATGGGGGTCGGCTATGATTGGTCAGTTCTAAGTCGGAGTAAACACCGAAAACTGGACAAATTCAGATAGACGAGCGAGCGACGCTTGTGACGTCACAAGCGTAAGCAAAAGAGTATATAAACACGCGTCGACAGAGCTCGAAAGCGCACTTGTGGTATAGCACCCGGCGACTCACAACCACTCATTAGAGCGCAATCGTGGTATAGCATCCCAGGCGACTCATTTGATATTGAACTAAGGGTCTTCCGAAGGCAATAAAGTAGAATCAGTAAATTCACTATTATTTAGACAAATCAGAACATTCTTTAAAATCATATTCTAATATCACCTAACAGGGATTAGAAGCATAATATTATATTGAGCATTAGCTATAGCAGCATTGTTACAAGCATTTAGTTGAAGGAAATAAATACGAAAGAAATAGACTTTAGTGTAGAATAAGATAGAATAAGATCTTTGTATTAATTTTGTTGATATTTTATTTTTGGTTTAACAATACAAGGAATCGAATAACTACTGAGAAATTTTGCCTGGTATTTTCTTATCATCCTGTTTGACAGTAATAAATACCAGAATAAGCCGAGTAGTTACAGCTTTGGCGAACAACGGAAGAAGCGAACGACATTGGCGTAAAAACCTGTGTTCGAGGGCCAACCGTTGCAAACCCGAGTCTGATAGGCAGTCTTGGTGTAAAAACCCGGATCTGTAGTTAATCAGTAAAATCATCAATAGCAGGCGAGACAGGCTTGGCGTGAAAACCCGGCTCTGTAGTGAGAATTCTGAATCTTAAATTCAGAACCAATACGGCTTTGATAATTAAAACTATCCGAGTCCGGTAGCTAGCGCAGGGAGATAAAATCTGAGTAAGGTGGCTTTTGCATGGTATACCCATCCTTTTCCTCACCTTTCAGTACGAGGAGTCCATAATAATACTTAATTAATTAAATTTCAGAAAATAGATCAGTTCGAACCCGTAGCAACCGACTTTTACTATAACCAGTAGGTTCGTAAAAGCCGAAACGTTACATTTGGCGCCCAACGTGGGGCTCCTCAGTATTAAATTCATTTGGAAAATAAATTCAATACTTCAACTTAAAATCAATTTAACAAATGCAACGTAAATTCAAGATATAACTTCATATTCATCAAAATTTCAAATTCAAATTAAAATTAGCTTCAAGTTTGCGAAATAGAGTCATTGTTCAAGGGTTCCTTAGAAAAATAGACCGATATAGCATTGCCTATCAGACTCGGTTTTGAATAAACATAGTCCGGGACCGATAGGAAAATGCCAGGCAACGGTAGTATTAATAATAGAGTAGATCCTATTATCGAGATATTAGGGACTCAGGGACATGATTCACAAATAGTTAGCGTCAATTCTTCGCCATCGACAGCAGACATGAATCCGGGAAGTAATTCTAATATAAAACAAAAAGACCCATATGCGAGAATAATTGAGGCACTAGCTAGATTAGAGAAAAATTTTGACAATAAATTCGAAAGCCTAGAACGCACCATACTAAACAACAAAGCTGATGATGTCGAAGAACGGGCGAGAAACAAAGAACATGTAAACGAGATATTAGAAGGTCAAGAAATTAAAAATCAAAAACAAGTAGATGGATTAAACGAAACATTGCACGAAGTCTCGGCAAAACTGAATATCAAGGTCTCAGATGGTAAATTTAAAGTCAAGTCACGCGAAAAAATATTGTGCAATGAACATATAGCTAAAGTCGAAATCTTAAAAAGTAGAGTCATTAAAGCACCAGAAAATGATAACAAGCTTTTGAATATCAGATATGAGAAGTTGAAACCCATGATAGCAGCAGAGCTGAGACAAGTTGACAAAAGTAGAGGCAAAACAAAACAAATAACATTCGGATACAAATACAAAACAGTATACCTCAGGCGAGGGGGCAAGCATGATGAGCGCTTCCTGCAGAAGCAGGTATACCGACTAATAAACAGCTTACAATACAAGATGCCAACACGTAATTATAACTTAGATAAAAGATTTTATAAATCAAATACGAATAGTACAATTAACAAAAGGAGGAGAGTTAATCCCCGAGCAAATAGATCCAATTCAGTTACAAAAATAGGAAGGATTAAGTTAATTGAATCACCAATACTATTCGACAATTAAAACATAAATAAATTGCAATATTAAAATCAAATTTATTATCAATAAAATAGGTCGTAACGCTAAATTTGGTAAAACATTCATTAAGCAAATAAAATTTCAAGACTTCGATAAATCATGAGGTTAGGTATCAGTAAGTGACAGTATTAGGTCACTAGGTTCGGTATTATAGTATGTGAAAAGGATTAGTGAGAGGATTAGGACTAGCGAGTTAATTCCCAGTATTGAGGGATCACAATTTAAAGAGCGATTTAAAGTCCAGATATTAGGAGATGCTTGAAGTATAAGTGTAGCAGCTGCGAAATTGCATACAAGGTAGAGACGCACTGACGGGAGAGACTTGAATCAAATATGCACCTGGAAGGTACACGATGACCTCAAGCACCAAACGATTGCACAAATCGACCGAGCCGATACCTAAAAGAAACGAAGTAGACGATAACAACAACGAGATAATAACAACCGGATAGAACAACATAATTAACACATACCTGACTGATGAGGGATTAAAAACTACATCAGCAAATAGATTGAAGAAGGCTTGAAGGAGGAGGTGCCATTGACCAAATCCAAACCAAGAAGCATCAAAGACGTCATCTTAAATAAAAAAAGGTACTACGGAAAAATAAGTCAAATGAAAACCAGGAGGTTACGAATAATGCTAGCCATATCGGCAATGTCAACTTACCTTGGAAAATGCAGGCGTTAAGCATATCAGAACGCACTGCTGCATGACTGAAGAGTTGATGGTGAAGAGGAGATGTGGAAAATTATAGATCAACATAGACCACATGAACCATAGTATCTGATACACCAGCATTACCGGAGGCTTTGAGATGTCACTATGGGGTGGAGGTAGAGGCATCTAGACGGCAGCTAACACCATTCGTGAACCCGATGCCACCAGAGCACATCGTAAAGTTCGAATTCTCGGATCCTCGCGGGTTGGAGAGATTATCAACACCAAAAAGGACTTTAAGGAAGTTCATCGCCGACGGAGATAAGGTCCATCAATGTGAATTTTCCAGAAGCAGCGAAGCATTTTATAATGAAAAATTCAATTGATGGAAGGGGGCAATGTAACGTGTCCGACCGTCACTATGGGGGTCGGCTATGATTGGTCAGTTCTAAGTCGGAGTAAACACCGAAAACTGGACAAATTCAGATAGACGAGCGAGCGACGCTTGTGACGTCACAAGCGTAAGCAAAAGAGTATATAAACACGCGTCGACAGAGCTCGAAAGCGCACTTGTGGTATAGCACCCGGCGACTCACAACCACTCATTAGAGCGCAATCGTGGTATAGCATCCCAGGCGACTCATTTGATATTGAACTAAGGGTCTTTCGAAGGCAATAAAGTAGAATCAGTAAATTCACTATTATTTAGACAAATCAGAACATTCTTTAAAATCATATTCTAATATCACCTAACAGGGATTAGAAGCATAATATTATATTGAGCATTAGCTATAGCAGCATTGTTACAAGCATTTAGTTGAAGGAAATAAATACGAAAGAAATAGACTTTAGTGTAGAATAAGATAGAATAAGATCTTTGTATTAATTTTGTTGATATTTTATTTTTGGTTTAACAATACAAGGAATCGAATAACTACTGAGAAATTTTGCCTGGTATTTTCTTATCATCCTGTTTGACAGTAATAAATACCAGAATAAGCCGAGTAGTTACAGCTTTGGCGAACAACGGAAGAAGCGAACGACATTGGCGTAAAAACCTGTGTTCGAGGGCCAACCGTTGCAAACCCGAGTCTGATAGGCAGTCTTGGTGTAAAAACCCGGATCTGTAGTTAATCAGTAAAATCATCAATAGCAGGCGAGACAGGCTTGGCGTGAAAACCCGGCTCTGTAGTGAGAATTCTGAATCTTAAATTCAGAACCAATACGGCTTTGATAATTAAAACTATCCGAGTCCGGTAGCTAGCGCAGGGAGATAAAATCTGAGTAAGGTGGCTTTTGCATGGTATACCCATCCTTTTCCTCACCTTTCAGTACGAGGAGTCCATAATAATACTTAATTAATTAAATTTCAGAAAATAGATCATTTCGAACCCGTAGCAACCGACTTTTACTATAACCAGTAGGTTCGTAAAAGCCGAAACGTTACAATATATATATATATCTCTCTATATTATAAAGATATATCGCCGCCGCCGCCGCCGCCGCCGCCGCCGCCGTGTCAGACTTTCCATGGCCTTCTCGACCCCGCTCGCTACCCCCCCCCCCCCCCCCCTTTCCATGGCCTCTTCGACCCCGCTCGGCTCTTTTCGCCCCTTCCCTCCCCCTAACCCTTAGGATGAGTTAGGTCGTGTCAGGTTAGGTCAGGTTGCCTTCGTCAGGATAGAGTAGGTTAGGTTGGTAACCTAACCTAACCTGACCTGACCTTTGAGGTGTAAGGTAACCTAACCTAACTCGGCTAGGTTAGGTCAGGTCAGGTTGGGTTAGGTTGCCATGGTCAGGATAGAGTGGGTTAGGTCAGGTTAGGTTGGGTTGCCTTGATCAGGATAGAGTAGGTTAGGTTGGTAACCTGACCTAACCTTACCTGACCTGACCTTTGAGGTGTTAGGTAACCTAACCTAACTAGGCTAGGTTAGGTCAGGTCAGGTTGGGTTAGGTTGCCATGGTCAGGATAGAGTGGGCTAGGTTAGGTTAGGATGGGTTAGGTTGTGTCAGGTTGGGTTGGGTTGCCTTGGTCAGGATAGAGTAGGTTAGGTTATATACATATTGTAACTTACTGCACCGATATCTCAGCTGAGGGCTGGAGATACGGTGCTAGTCCGCGTGAGTGTCTTTGTCACGGGTGTGATTTGGAGCTCCTCTCGTGGAAAAAGTGAAAAACCACAAAATACCCTATTACAGACTCAAATCAGATATCAACCGATTTGAGCTATTTATCTACTGAGCGAGGATCTGCTTCGCTAACCGAGCTCGTGCGACAGACGCGGGTTGTGTTAGCTGTGTGTGAGAATCACAGACATGGGTATTCCCCAGTGTTGTAACCCAGCAAAAACTCAACCGTAGCTGCCTTAGCACAGAGCTGGGTGTCGCTAGACGTACCAAGCTGTACAACTAGACTCGGGATTGGGTTTTACACCCGCACCGTAGCTGTCGTTTGCAAATTGAAAATAAAGAAAGAAACCTGAAATGTTTTAAGATTGTTATTTTAAAGGAAATAGGAAATTGAAAGAAATAGATGTCGTTTAACAATAGATAGTGTTTAATGAAATTAAATAGTTATTTGGTCATTCGTAGAAAGCGATACAAAAGAATTAAACACAAAAATAGCATATCGTGCATAAAAATTAGAATAGAATTAAATCATAAAGAATAAACAAGAATAGAATATGATATAAAAATATTATATTAAAGAAATAATAAATTAGAATAAGATTAGAATTAGATAGGGTTCATAATCAATGTTTCCATTTGTTTGAGTTAGAGTTTTAATTTGTTGGAGTTTGTTTAATGTCGATAGTATGTTTGATCTATTTATTTTATCCGAAGATTTCCAATCCTCGAAGGAATTAAATTGCGTCGTTAAATTAATTAAGACGACTTTGAAATTTGCAGTCTAATTTTATTTATTTAGAAAATTAGTAAAACTTTGTAGATTGTGAAATGTGAATTTTATTTTTAATCAGACTTATATTTTTCAATATCGAAAATCGCGAATTGATTCACTTCAATTTTAGCAAGTGTCGAAACGCGATTTAAGAGCAAATATGGTCACGCACTATTTTGGCTACGTGCCTAATGAGTAATTAACGTTGTGACTCGACGGGCACTTTGCCACACAATCGGTCCTGATGCCTCCACGTACCCCCTTTTATACCGATAATTAGCGCGCACCGCGAAATCGCGGGATGCACGGAATCGCGGTTTTGCACGGAAACACGGGTTGCGCGGAATCGCGGGTGGTGCGGAATCGCAGATTGCGCAACATTAAGCAATACACGAAATTCCGCGGCGAGCGTCGCGGGATGCGCGTCGCGAGATGCGCGATGGCACTTGTCCGGCTGCTCCGGCAGGAGCCAGAACAGCCGGAACGTTACATCTGCCCCCTTCTACCGACGGAGGTTCGGCCGCGGCTGGATCAGGAGTCGGTAGATGTTGATCCCTTCTTCCCTAGGTGGTTGTTGGTACCTTTTCCTTCCCTCAGAATTCAAGTTCCGGCATGTCTAGGTTCCCGTAGTCCAGCTCTGGCCATCCTAGTTCCGGCAGATCGAGCTCCGTTATAGCGATTTCCGGCAGGTCGTCTTCTGCCCATTCCAGCGGCTCAAAGTATTGGTTGTATTCTGGAGTTGACAACGGCCGGTATTTCTCTGGTGTTTGGGTTTTCTGATCTCCGTCGGCCTCGTCGTCACATGAATCTGCCAGATCTCCGAACACTTCCTGAATAGCCCTTTGCCTCGCTAGCTCTTCTGGTTCTTCGCTCGGTACTCCTGGTACTTCGACCGTAACTGGCTGCCAGGGCATACGGGTGGTGATTTGCCCTGGGCTTGGTCGTCGTTTCGCCTTGCCTTGCGCCTCGTCTTCGGCTACCCGCTTGGTGGTGGTCCGGGACCCCTCAGCACTGGTGGACGGCGCCGGTTCTGGTATGCGGGTTGCCGGTGGTGTTGGGACCCTTGGCCTGATGTTCGGGCGGTACCTCAGCTTGGTCTGGGTCGATCTTCCTCGCTTGTATTTCCCAGGTCCTCGCTCGTACACTTCGTCCCTTGCTTCGATCACATGATCGCCGGGTTCCTCGTCCCCATTGTCGTACGTCTGTGTCCACACGTTTTGTACGATCCTGCCATTCACTAGGTAGCGCGGTTTACTCATCTTGTCTTGACTCGTATTTTACTGACTCACTTTACTGATTTGCTCAAATATTCACGATACAGTAGGTCGTATGGTAATGAGCTAGCCCTTATATCATCTATTTTGACCCCTTCTTCATGGATTTATGCCCATATAAGGAGTTGTCGGATTATTTTGAGTAGTTAATCCTTTAATCCTTCTATTGTACGTGTTTTTTGACTATAGGATCGTCGTACCGATTCTTTACAGGTGTTACTGTTTTACGTCGCTGCCCCCTCGGCACCTTGGATGTATTGCTTGAACATATTCACATGGAACTTGCCCCGTTCCATCCCTGTATGGGTGTTCTCCAAGACATAGGTGGCTTCACCAACTTGCCTGCTGATTCTATAGGGTCCTTCGTACAAATCGAAGAATTTGGCCATCTTCTTCTCTTTGGAATCGGAAACATTGAGTGCCCTAATCAACACTAGGTCTCCCACTTTGAATTTAGCCATTTTATGTGTTGAGTTAAACCGATCTGCTCGGCGTTTGCCGTGTCGTATTATGTTCTTTTTAACTAGCGTTAATTTTGCGTCACGCGGTAGGTCAGTTTTATTCGTAACTAGCCAAGATTCCCAGAATCTTGAAGGGCGTTGGCCAAGGTGGATCTCGCAAGGTGCGAATCCAGTGGTGTCATGGCACACTTCGTTCATACAGCTCTCAATTATTTTTAACCAATTTATCCACGACGTGTGCTTATCGGTTAGAAAAGTTCTGAAAAATCGCCCTAACTCGCGGTTTACGCGCTCAACGATATTTCCTTGTGGATGTCTAATTGAGGAATAAATTAATTTGATGTTTTCTTCGTCTAATTTATTTTGCCATGCTGTAGAAGTGAACTGTGTGCCATGATCACACTGGATTCGCTTAGGCTTGCCATACTCTGGGATATATTGTTCAAATATGCATTTTATTGTTTGCGGAGCGTTTGCTGCTTTTAACGGATACAATTTTACGAGTTTGCTGAAGGCATCTATGGTGACTAAAAGCCATTTATAGTTCCCCTTGCTCGCTGGCAGTGGACCTAGGTAGTCGATTGATAACAATTCTCCAACTCCGTCTGGCACAATGTTTTGCATATTTGCATAGCTATATCTGTTGGGTACCTTGCACCTCTGGCATCTTTCGCAGCTAGCTAGAGTTTGTCTAATTCGTTTAGCAAATTTAGGATAATAGAATCCTTCTTTAAGTATGAGATAACATTTGTTGGCGCCTATGTGTCCGTACATTTCGTGACACTCTATGATGAGCTGTTTTACTAGCGCTTCAGGGACGTAGGCTCGTAACCTGCCCCCTGGCTCTCGGTGGTATAATATTTCATCTACGACTTCTAAGTTGTTATCCAGTTGTAATTTTGTTGAATCTAGTAATTCACTGATCCTTTTATCTGTTTTTTGTAACATTGGATAGTTTCCTAAATCCCTACTTAGTTGGTCGTCAATTGCTTTTGCCAGAGGTGCAAGGACCCCTAACTCCGCTACTGAATTTACTATACTCTCTTTACGTTCTGGTGGGTACCGGCTCAACACATCCGCGACTATATTCTCCGTGCCTTTGATATACTCAATGTCAAAATTGTACGTCTGTATGAACAATACCCAGCGTGCTAAACGAGAGCTAACGAGTTTACACGAAAATATATACGTTAAGGCTTTATGATCGGTCCGGATCGTGAGCTTAGCACCGACGATGAAAGTTCTGAATTTTTCTAGAGCGAATACTATGGCTAACAGCTCTTTTTCGGATGTAAAATAATTCAGCTCAGCCCCCTTCATCGTTCTACTCGCGAACCCCACGATCCGTTCCTCGTTGTTATCGGATAATTGATAAAGCACTGCCCCGACTGCATAATTGCTGGCGTCACATTGCAAATAATACCTCCTTTTCGGATCTGGATGGTTTATAACCATCGTATCACAAAATAATTGTTTTACTGTAGTGAAATGCGTTTTCATTTCCTCCGTCCAGTCCCACTTGGCACCTTTCTTTATTAAAGAGAGCAACGGAGCTGTTGCTTCCGCATATGCGCTGGTGAATTTACTGTAATAGTTTGTTAATCCCAAAAATCCTTTGAGTTGTTTCGCGTTTCTCGGTATCGGGAATTTCTTTATTGCCTCGATCTTTTCCGGCTGTGGGTGTATCCCATCTTTTGTTATCCGATGCCCGAGAAAATCGATTTCTTCTCGAAAGAATTTTGACTTTTTGAAATTAAGCGTCATATTATATTTTCGGAAAACTTCAAATAATAATTTCAGGTGAGCCAAATGGGACGGAACGGAGTCAGAAATACACAGTATATCGTCTACAAAATTTATTGTAAACTGCTCCGTTTCCTTTAAAACTAAGTCCAAGGCTCTAATTAAACTAGCCAAACTTGTATTAAGCCCATAAGGGGTAACTGTAAAATGATAAGTTTTTCCTTCGTGCATAAATGCAGTATATTTCCTTGAGTCAGGATGCAAAGGAACTTGCCAAAAACTCGCCGTAAGATCTAAACTCGACATGAAAGCTGCGTTTCCACACTTCTGGAATAAGACCTCAGTCGATTGAGCGCAGTCATGGTCAGGCACTATCAGTTGGTTGATGTATCTTGCATCTAAGACTAATCTGATATCACCGGTTTTCTTTGCAACAACTACTATAGGATTGATGTATTCGCTATATGATCTTTCAATTACTCCAATATCAAGCATTTTCTGAATTTCGATTTTAACTTTATCTCGGTGTACCATTGGTATAGGATATGATCTCCTAACAAAAGGTCTATCTTCATAAATTTTGATTTTGTGTTCATAAACTGAGACTCTACCGGGTAGTTTGTAAAAGATGTCTTGATACTCTATCAGTAGTTTTGAAAATGAATCTAGTTCGAGTTGATTTAGTACCTGACACTCAGACAATTTCTCATCTATTTCATCACGGGTCAGTGCATACTCATTAATCTCGTTTTCGATCTTATCGACGGTCATTTTTTCTAGATTGATTTTACTGATTTGTACCGATTCTCTTTGATAATCTTCTATATGATTTGCTTTGAACAGCTCGATACTAACATCGGTGGAAGCTGTTTGGAAAAATAGTCTGTTAGTTCGAAGGTCTATATCCGCTTTCCACCTGTGCAATGTATCAATTCCGATTATTATTTCGTGACCGAGCCCTGGAATAATCAAAAAGCAAATGTGATCGGTAGATTTCCCGATAGTTATCTCTGCATAAAATTGTTCTTTGATTCTTACGGGCTTGCCCCCTGTTACTCCAACTATTTGGTAATTAACGACTGGCAGCCTTTCACATTTCTCTAATCTTTTTATATGTCGATCGAACCAATCTTTTGAAACGCAAGTGACTTGACTTCCGGTGTCGATAAGCCCTTTGACTTCTATCCCCTCGATATTAAAATAGACTTCCGGGCACTGTTTGCTTTGTGACTCGCAATTATTGCTTTCTTTCATTAAGTACTCGGATGGATCTTCGAACATATCGTTTTTCGGTTCTAGAGATTTTATTTTTGCCGCGTTGATAACGATCTCGCGCTGTGTCACCGGGTTTTGCGGCTCACATACCACAGCGCGCTCTAGTTTTCCGCTTGCTGGGCTTCTGTCTCATCCTCAACTTTTGTAATGATTGGCTCTACTTCGGAAATCGCGCTGACTTTTGGATTTGTCCAGTTACTGTGTTTATGATTTGCGTAAGCTGGTTGTCCAGCGTCGCGCTTGTTTTCTTGCGAATCCGACTTAAAGTATGTGTCTCGAGCTACGGAAGGTCGCGACGTGTTCGCCTCATCGCTGCCGAGACGCCATGACACCTGTTTATCTTTATTTTCGGTGAATTTACTAGTGAATTGTTGCGGTCGGCTCAGATTTGCCGGTGCGCGGAAGTTTTTGGGTGCATTCGATCTCCCTCCCGACTGCATTTCGTCTAAGAAATTCAACAAAGTGTCAATTTCCCGGATATTACGGCAAGTAGCAGCTACCACTACCCGTTCTTCAAAGTGTTTAATTAGGCTTTTGACGATATCTTCTTCCGCAATTTTAGGAAGGAGACCGACTGCAGCCGCAAACTTCCTATTTGCATACTCGGACCACGTTAATTTTGAATCCGGTGAATAGAAACCCCATTCGATATCTTTGCGGATATCTCTCTGGACTCCCTCACCCCAGAATCTAGTGAGGAACTTTTCTTTAAACCCTTCCCAGGTGTTAATGACGTCTCGGCGCGCGATCCACCAGTCTTTTGCATCGCTTCCCAGGCTTTGACCGACAAGCCGCAGGCTAAGCTCGTCCTCTGAACCCAAGAAGGTAAGATATTCCTCTAATTCCCGGAGATAGTTAACCGGTTTTTCCCAACTTTTTCCCGAAAAAGTCGGCAGTTTTAACTGTTTTGTTAATAAACGGATTTGTTCGTGATTTTCTCGAATAGTTACCGGCCCTCTCTTAAGTTTCTTGATTTCAGAGTCAAGCCCGATTTTTAAACTCTCGTGTCTATGTTCGAGTTCCTGGATTTTTTCTCGATTAACCCGATCCCCTTCCTTAATTTTGCTTTTAAGGGCTTCGTAATTCCCAATAGCCTCGTCCCGCAATGACTTTTCAGTATCCGTGATCTGATTTATACAACCGGCTACATCGGTATCCCATCTCGCTATAACGGCTTGGACAGTAGTCTCAAGACGGTTGACTCGACTTTTATTTGCATCCGCGTGATCTTTAACCTCTTTATTTATTTTTGCTTCGTAGCTGACTCGATCTTCGACCTGTATACGGTGCATCCCTTCAACCCGCCGTTCTAGAGCTTTAATTCTTTCATCCCATTTCTTTTCAACCCTATCATTGCTATCTGTTAATGCTTTTAGACGTGCGGCTATTTGTGCAAGGGGATCGGAGTGTTCATCACCAGGACCCTCTTCCTGACTTAAAATGCTTTCGTCATGCATAACGGTATCATCTGGCGCGTGATACCCGGTGTCACTACTCAACCCGCCTGCGGCTTTACCCTGATCTTTACCGGTAACGGCATCTTTTCCTTCCATTTTCCCTTAAGATTCGAAAAAGAAAAAAAAGTTTGAAGTTATTTTGAATGAATTTAAGTTTAATAAATGAATTTAAATTGAATTTTGTATCTAATGTATTTAATTTTATTTAAGTCGTGCCCCACGTTGGGCGCCAAATGTAACTTACTGCACCGATATCTCAGCTGAGGGCTGGAGATACGGTGCTAGTCCGCGTGAGTGTCTTTGTCACGGGTGTGATTTGGAGCTCCTCTCGTGGAAAAAGTGAAAAACCACAAAATACCCTATTACAGACTCAAATCAGATATCAACCGATTTGAGCTATTTATCTACTGAGCGAGGATCTGCTTCGCTAACCGAGCTTGTGCGACAGACGCGGGTTGTGTTAGCTGTGTGTGAGAATCACAGACATGGGTATTCCCCAGTGTTGTAACCCAGCAAAAACTCAACCGTAGCTGCCTTAGCACAGAGCTGGGTGTCGCTAGACGTACCAAGCTGTACAACTAGACTCGGGATTGGGTTTTACACCCGCACCGTAGCTGTCGTTTGCAAATTGAAAATAAAGAAAGAAACCTGAAATGTTTTAAGATTGTTATTTTAAAGGAAATAGGAAATTGAAAGAAATAGATGTCGTTTAACAATAGATAGTGTTTAATGAAATTAAATAGTTATTTGGTCATTCGTAGAAAGCGATACAAAAGAATTAAACACAAAAATAGCATATCGTGCATAAAAATTAGAATAGAATTAAATCATAAAGAATAAACAAGAATAGAATATGATATAAAAATATTATATTAAAGAAATAATAAATTAGAATAAGATTAGAATTAGATAGGGTTCATAATCAATGTTTCCATTTGTTTGAGTTAGAGTTTTAATTTGTTGGAGTTTGTTTAATGTCGATAGTATGTTTGATCTATTTATTTTATCCGAAGATTTCCAATCCTCGAAGGAATTAAATTGCGTCGTTAAATTAATTAAGACGACTTTGAAATTTGCAGTCTAATTTTATTTATTTAGAAAATTAGTAAAACTTTGTAGATTGTGAAATGTGAATTTTATTTTTAATCAGACTTATATTTTTCAATATCGAAAATCGCGAATTGATTCACTTCAATTTTAGCAAGTGTCGAAACGCGATTTAAGAGCAAATATGGTCACGCACTATTTTGGCTACGTGCCTAATGAGTAATTAACGTTGTGACTCGACGGGCACTTTGCCACACAATCGGTCCTGATGCCTCCACGTACCCCCTTTTATACCGATAATTAGCGCGCACCGCGAAATCGCGGGATGCACGGAATCGCGGTTTTGCACGGAAACACGGGTTGCGCGGAATCGCGGGTGGTGCGGAATCGCAGATTGCGCAACATTAAGCAATACACGAAATTCCGCGGCGAGCGTCGCGGGATGCGCGTCGCGAGATGCGCGATGGCACTTGTCCGGCTGCTCCGGCAGGAGCCAGAACAGCCGGAACGTTACAATATATATATATATATATATATATATATATATATATATTGTAACTTTTGGCGAGTATCTTGAACCCGAAAGTTAAGAGATACCCGCAGTTATTGTAAGTTCTTTACCTATAAAAAAAGGGATTTAAATTATCAAAATTAATAGGGCTTTTCTTTGAGGTCATAGGTAGGGAAAAAGGATGGGTTAGCCACCAAAAGCCACCTATGCAACCTTGTGATTTTACATTAACTCAGGACTCGGGTAGATTACTCCACCAAAGCCTGTTACCTTCGGACTCGGGTAGAACCAAAGCCGATCCTTCTCCTATTTGAACAGAGCCGGGAAGTGAATCCAAGCCTGCTTTCCTAAACACAATAGTATATTGTGTAGCAAGGGCGTAAAGTGGGCTTTTTTAGACCGAGTGTGGAGTTTGCAGTACTAGTCGGAGGCGAGGGAGCACGAGTCGAAAACGAGTGCATCCGCGAGCCGAAGACGAGTACTGCAACCACACGAGGTCAAAAAGCCCACTTAGCCCTTGGTACACACCATATTTTTTGTAACGCATGGATTGATTTCTGCGTTTTTTGTGCTTATAAGCGGCATATATATATATATATGAATCCATATATATATATATATATAGATATGTTCATATATATATATATATATATATATATATATATATATATATGAATCCATTATTGCCCGCTCTTTTTAAGCGGTCAATAAACGGCTACTTTTGACCCTATTTTTAGGTAAAAAAAACGCAGAAATCATGCATGTGTTACAAAAAACCTATTCTTTGCTCGGATCCGGGAACCTTGCGATTCCAAGACCGTGTCTCGGACTCGGAATCGTATTTCCTTGGCCCTCGGACGCGGGAAGTTAATCCAACGCCTTAATTTTTAGAGGAAGGTCTCAATCAATCAAGTCGAGTCAATTATTCTTTTTAGTCAAAATTGCCTGACGTTTCGGCAGTCGTGTTCTGCCCTCATCAGAGGCTGTTTATTGAAAAAAAAAAAAAAAAAAAAAATATTACAGAAATTTAGTTATTTGACACATGTGTACATTAATTACATTATGTTAAAAGTCTAATGATTAAAATACAGCTTATAGCAGATAATACAATGGAAGTCAAACATTTAATGAAAGTCGCATTTGAAACAAAGTAAACAAACGGATAAGACCTAATGACAAATCGTAAACAAAATTTTAATTACCTTAATAAATTGGTGTTAAGTGAAAAAACTTGGCATACTTATTATAGCCATTGTCACACAACAGGATGAGCAGTCTGTCATCCTGTGATCGTGGAACGCTTATGAAAACAAGGGGGTGTGACAACTCTTATTATATACGGACTCTGCAGAGGCTCGTCATGTTGACAAACGTCACAGGTGTAATGTAAATAATTTAAACTTCGTGACGTTAGCGAATGACGTCAATGACTGACGTCAATGGTTGTTTATATTCTTCTGAATAGAGCCCGCTCTCATAGACAAGTTTTTTCACCAACCACAACATCTAACAAAACTAAGAGCAGCTTTTAGATCTTAATCTGTGAAGCATGTTAGAATAAGGTAAACATGCTTCACAGATTAAGATCTAAAAGCTGCTCTTAGTTTTGTTAGATGTTGTGGTTGGTGAAAAAACTTGTCTATGAGAGCGGGCTCTATTCAGAAGAATATAAACAACCATTGACGTCAGTCATTGACGTCATTCGCTAACGTCACGAAGTTTAAATTATTTACATTACACCTGTGACGTTTGTCAACATGACGAGCCTCTGCAGAGTCCGTATATAATAAGAGTTGTCACACCCCCTTGTTTTCATAAGCGTTCCACGATCACAGGATGACAGACTGCTCATCCTGTTGTGTGACAATGGCTATAATAAGTATGCCAAGTTTTTTCACTTAACACCAATTTATTAAGGTAATTAAAATTTTGTTTACGATTTGTCATTAGGTCTTATCCGTTTGTTTACTTTGTTTCAAATGCGACTTTCATTAAATGTTTGACTTCCATTGTATTATCTGCTATAAGCTGTATTTTAATCATTAGACTTTTAACATAATGTAATTAATGTACACATGTGTCAAATAACTAAATTTCTGTAATATTTTTTTTTTTTTTTTTTTTTTCAATAAACAGCCTCTGATGAGGGCAGAACACGACTGCCGAAACGTCAGGCAATTTTGACTAAAAGAATAATTGACTCGACTTGATTGATTGAGACCTTCCTCTAAAAATTAAGAAGTTCGAGTGTTACCTTCATGATGAATTAATCCAACGCCGTTCGCTCTAGGATTGATTCAAAGCTGGTCCCTATTGGCTTATTCAGGGATTGAATTTGATTGGTTAGGAGTCAGTGCTGAAATATCCGACAAAGTTCAAATTAGATAATATAATTGTGTCCAATTGATTCTAATAAACTAATTTTACATCGATTTTCTTAATCTATTTCTATCCTATTTGTGTGACTCTACGTCGCGTTTGTTTGTGTTCGTGTCGTTTGAGGTTATCGTTCTATTTGTATAATTTATTTTAATATTTTAGGCTATGCGCATTTATGCTTTCTATTTTGATTCTATTTTATTTCTATTTTATTTTATGATGTGACCGATGATGCTATATCTAAAGGTACCGTATTTGATTCTAATTTCAAGATTTTATGTTAGTCATTTAGTTCTAGACGATCTAAAGCTATTCAAGTGAATTTAAATTATCTAAGTTTTGAGTCGCACCGGTGCTCTACCTGACTACGCTAACGAGTGATTGCGTGAGCTGTTTATATCGATACCTGCGCGGAATAACCGGCTATCTCAGAGTCCGCTTGAAAAAGCGGCTATCTCAGAGTCCGCTTGAAAAAGCGGCTATCTCAGAATCCATTCGGAAAAGCGGCCTGTGCCTATATTAATAATAACAGTCGGTTTTTCGAATGGATTCTGAGATAGCCGCTTTTTCAAGCGGACTCTGAGATAGCCGCTTTTTCAAGCGGACTCTGAGATAGCCGGTTATTCCGCGCAGGTATCGATATACTCTCTATCCCCACTTCTTAGCGTGACGTCAGACACTTGGTCGAACGTAGAGGATTAGTGTAATCCTTTCCTTTGTTCGGGAATCGTCGATATTCAATGTGCAATATAACTGAGTATGTTACAATATTAGGGTGGTCCAAAAAAAAAAAAAGTTTTTTCCTTATCATCTCAAAAGTTTCGTTTAGGTATGAAACAAATTCTCCTAAAAGGGCAGCTCGATATCTCAACTCTATAAGGAGCTCAACGATTTTCCGTTTTCCCATCTAAATAACACATGAAAAATTTATTTTTTCGTTTTTTTCTGCATAAAACTCCGAAAAAAAATGTTATTCCAATTTTGATGCACATATTCTTGTAGGGAATTCAATTCTCTACAAAAAAGGTCTCACAAGGTTTTCTTGTAATCTCAACAGGTTAAAAGTTATCAGACTTTAAACCCCTGCAACTCAATTAAATTTAACCAGATATAATTTCAGAACGATTTTCAAATTTCTTCGAATGTGGAATGATTCCTAACTGTCTAAAAATAATCTTCAACTGTCGCAAATATTTATTCATACAATCACAAATTCACAGTCTACTTATGGATTAGTAATTACAATATTTTTAAAATTTATTAGTCCTGTTACAAGTAGTTGCTGATCGTAGAAAAAAATATCCTAATTGTAACAAAAATAATTATTTATAATTAAGGGGGTTTCCCAGTCTGGAGCTCCAGAAAGCGTGCATGTTTTTCGAAGCGTTGTGCCGTTCAGGGTTGTGGAAGGAGAATAAATGAAAGGATATGTTCTGAAAGTATACAACTTGAGCTTTAATTTGAAAGAAAAAGGTTGACAATATCATCAAAATTACGACCTCTATGGCCGTTGAAGTTATGGTCTGCAAAAAGCAGCGTTGAAAACGGTAAACAAGATTGTAACCGAACGGAGCATGTGAAACCAAAAAACAAGGAGTCATTTTAATGGTCAAGGTACCATCTAAGCTTCTATGGAACGGATTCGTCGTCCGTTTTTTGGTTTATTATTAAGTTGCAAAAACAGTTGTCAAAATCGAGAAAATCTAACGTAAGTTTTTTGATTAAAAAATTTGCAACTCACCCAAATTTCGGTTTATCAAAAATCGGTTCCATAGAAGCTTAGATGGTACTTTTACCATCAAAATGACCCCTTGTTCTTGGGTTTCAGATACTCCGTTCGGTTACAATCTTGTTTACCGTTTGCGACGCTGCTTTTTGCAGACCTTGACTTCAACGGCCATAGAGGTTGTAATTTCGATGATATTGTCAACCTTTTTTTTTTCAAATTGAAACTTAAGTTTCGCACTTTCAAAACATATTCCTTCATTTTTTTTTTACTTTTACAACCCTCAACGGCACAACGCTTCGAAAAATATACACGCTTTCTGGATCTCTAGACTGGAAAACCCCCTTGAAAGCGTAATATTATTTTTAAAATATTGTAATTACTAATCCATAAGTAGACTGTGAATTTGTGATTGTATGAATAAATATTTGCGACAGTTGAAGATTATTTTTAGACAGTTAGGAATCATTCCACATTCGAAGAAATTTGAAAATCGTTCTGAAATTATATCTGGTTAAATTTAATTGAGCTGCAGGGGTTTAAAGCCTGATAACTTTTAACCTGTTGAGATTACAAGAAAACCTTATGAGACCTTTTTTGTAGAGAATTGAATTCCCTACAAGAATATGTGCATTCAAATCGGAATAACATTTTTTTTTTCGAAGTTTTATGCAGAAAAAACGAAAAAATAAATTTTTCATGTGTTATTTAGATGGGAAAACGGAAAATCGTTGAGCTCCTCGTAGAGTTGAGATATCGAGCTGCCCTTTTAGGAGAATTTGTTTTATACCCAAACGAAACTTTTGAGATGATAAGACTTTAAAAAAAAAACAAAAAAAATGTTTTTTTCGGACCACCCTAATATATATATATATTGTAACATTGCATATTACAAGGCGCTCCTTACCCCTTGGACGACCCTAGCGGAGTGACTGTTTTATGGTATGAATGTTTAGGATGGCCCTGAGGCCTGGCAAAAATTCCGAGAGGCGACCGTGACCGACTAAAAACTATCGAGCATATTATTTATTCTTTTGTTTTCTTTTACGACTTTCTCTGACATGTGGGAGACGAGGCCTATACGAAGGCGAACACATAGACAGAAGCACGACCAAACAGACGCACGACGCCAAATACCGACTGAAAAAAAAAAAAATGAAAATTCTTTATTATTATTCCAATTTACAATGTTTGGAAATGAGGAGTGAGAGGAGTAAGCAAGTAAGGTTGTGGCAGTTTAGATATAGAAACACTCGCATTCGCACGAGGAACAAGGGAAAACTGCCGAAAAACCTTGTCCAAGTGTAGCCGGACCAAGCTCTAATCCTCAGCCAGCCAATTCAGCGCCTGAACGGCGCGACCCGTCTTACAAATTTTGCGGGCTGCCGCTCGGGTCTTTCTCGACCGGCCGGGGATTCGAACCCACGTCCTCCCGCTCCGCAGTCTCGAGTGCTAGCACTACGCTACTACGGTCGGTGGGGATCCCTTTCGACGAACGCCACCAAAAAGCTCAGGAGGCTAGGCACTGCAGGGCTACCTCCACCATCGACAGTGAGGACACGGGGGAGTGTCTCAGGCACTCTACATCGTGGGATATCGGTGGCGGAAGAGATTCCCGCCACCAACACGGGAAAAAATTTGGCATTGCGGCAATGCAAAACGAGAGAACGCTGTACTACGTTATGTTTGGTATAGCTGCATTCTTCTAGTGGGAGCATGGCGCTCGCACTGCGAGAGGGCCGCGATCTTAGTTCTCTTTCTTCTTCTTCTTGGTTATGCTGCACTCTCATTACTGGGAGCGTGGCGCTCGCAAACTCGGAGTATCTCCACGCTCTGTTACGGTGGCATTGCCGCGAAGCCAAATTTTTTCCCGTGAAGAAGAATCTACAACCCGTGATCCTCCGATTTAGCGAGCTTCTAACATCGTGGGGAACTTCGAAATTCGCGCGTAGCGACAACAAGTCGCCATATTTAGAGATCCTCCAGTCGATGCGAAAATCAATAATCTACCCGAGGGGTTAACCAGTCCTGTAATCTGGTGTACATGAAATGCGTAGTCACTTGTAATCTTTCGTCATCATTCTGTAATCTCAAAAATAGCTGTATTCCCTTGTAGTCACTAGTAATCCTCAGTAATCTGCAGTAATCAGCAGTAATCATTTGCAATCCTTTGTAATCATCCTGTAATCTTGAGAATACTTGTACTTTTGTAGTCTCTTGTAATCCCCAGTAATCCCCAGTAATCCGCAGTAATCATTGGTAATCAGATGTATAATCATCGGTAATTTTAGTAGTCACAGGATCTGGTAGTAATCAAGAAAATTTGGTAATCATCACTTGTGATTGTATCGCGAACCACGTGGTTAAGTAGTTACACAAAATTCAACTAGGTGGCGCCATAGCTTGCTGAGCACGTATCATGGCGTCGCTACCAACACATGTTCGAAATAGTACATGCGAATACAAACATACAGCTGTATTGTGACCGGATAAGCGAGCAGATAATAGACTAAGCGAGAGACTAAGTTTCAAACGCCGCTTTAAAATGGCGGATGAAAGCGCCAAATGTGACGCTCCTCAGGTATGAATCCTATATGAATTTTTATTCTATGAATAACTTTCTCTAGAAGAGTTTCGACCTTGCGTTGTTTCGAGGTTAAATTACATTTTTTTTTTTTTTTTTGAATCAGGGCAGAATCCGGTATAATCGTATAATCTAATTTTTTCAAATCTTCAAATCCGCTTTAATGTTTATCTGAGAGAATTTACGAGCGCATATGTAACGCTTCAACCGGCTTCAACTGTCTCAATGTCTTCTTATCACTGCTTACAGTGATTCGAGAAAAAAAAAAAAATCAGTTGGAGTCTGAAAAAATTCAACTTATAATTTATAATTTGGTAACTAAATTCCGATAAATTCATATCGCTTCGAACATTTTGACTGTGTTCCTGGTTTCGCTTAAGAAAGTTGGATTGTTCCAATCGAGTTCCAATCGAGTGAAATGAGTAGATTTGTAATAGTAGAATAAGATCGGCTTATCTAATAGATCCTTCTTTGTTTTGTCGGTTTTGAAGCGCTATGAAATGAAACATTGATATCTGAGCATTTGTTATATATAACGAATGAATGAATGGGATAATTATAATTTAACGCGCGATTATCGCATGATAGAATTGATTACAAAAATACCGATCTCGACAGTCCAATCTCCTTATGATGCTCAAATCATATTCTGACAATGTTTAATATTCGAAACTATGAACACAGATAGACTATAGTCTCGAAGCTTTGCACTAATATCTCGCTAATATCAGAACGTACCCAACTTCTGAAAATGTACAGCCATGTCAAATCGGTTCTGGGAATTTGTAAATTATAGCAAGTTCCGGAAGACCGGAAGGGCCGGAATCGCAGTTATGACAAGACTAATGATGGACTTTCGGTCCAACAAGATGACCAGAGTGCTACCGCAACTGATTTTTGGAGCAAAGTCGAGACAGCTCTAGCATTCAAAGTTCCTCGATTATTGAAAAATATTTTGGCATTCATGGGATTTGACAATGAGCTTGCCTTACGGGGTTTTAAACCCGAACATTTCACAGAGATGGAAAAAATCGCGCGTACGACCATGGCTGCCTTGATTGCAGAAAGAGATCGACCGGATTACTTTGGGGTCTTTGCTCGCGATCCAACTAAATTTGAGTTTTTGCCTGGGCATAAGGCACTTTTGACCGGTGTAATAGATTACTTTCGATCGGAAAAGGGTAAGATAACGAAGACAAATCTGGCAAAGACGACATCTACACTCGCATGTACAACTGCTAGAAAGCAAGGCATTCTTCCCAGCAATGAGGACAAAACTGCTCAAGGTTCCTGTATTGCCGGGGAAACGCGATATCTCACCAAAATTTTGTTAAATTGACTAAAAAATGATTCTGGTGATAGCGAGTTGATGAAAACGGACAGCTTGGATGTGAATGTCACGCTTGGCGAGGGAAACTTATACAAAGCCGGTGTCAGATGCAGTTACGGATCTCCTCCTTGCAACGTTATAGTAAGACTGCTTAAAGTAAAAAACAGATGGTCTACCTCAAATTTCCACAGACACGTTAAAACTCATATAAAGAAAAAGCTGGTACCGAAATCTCAGCAAAGACCCAAAAGTGGTCAGAAACGTTTAGACGACATGTATCAACGGCCTAAAGCCCATATTGCAAATGCTGAGACAAGCTCGGAGACAAGTTCCACAAAAGATTTTAGTGAGGAAATGGTGGACAATCCCTCGGCATTGATGTGTGGAAATGAGCAGCATGATGAATCGGACGATGATATCCCAGGTCCGAGCCCAGTTCGCACCAAGAATGCTAAACGCAGACGGATAGAAGACGACCCTGTAATTTCTACAGATAGCACGAAGAACGAAGTAACTCAGGAAAATATTGCGCCAAAGGATTTTTGAACACGGAAGTTCTACCGGGGTCTGGAGACACTATCCGAAAAAAGAAACTCGAAAAGAACAGACCTCAATTAGATGGGAAGTGGAAGATGAAGAAGTATAGCAGATTCCAGAGAAGAAAGCGACAATTGAACAGATCTGCCGTCAGCACACCAAAGATTACGTCTTATTTCCCTATTCTGAACGAGATCGAAGTTTTAATCAACGAAAATGCTCTTCTAAGGGAAAACTTGAAATCATACATGGATACGAAGAAAGACACAGTCAGCGATAATGCGAGTCGGCCGCTACGTCATTTTCTTCACGCTCTGTATAATACTGCTAAGTCAAATGCAGGCAGAAAGAAAGGGGGAGAGCGATATAGTCAAGATTCTATTGAGACCTCGGCTAACACGCTTAAAAAATTTGCAGCATATCTGTTCTTACTAGGGGGGCGAAAAATGTATGAGGTGTTGCATAGTAACTTGAGTCGCGCGTTACCATCTATAACGTCAGTTCAGCGCATCATAAAGGCATCTACCAAGTCCGTAACTGAGGGTGAATTTCGATTTTCCGAACTGAGGGATTTTTTAGTAAAGCGACAATATCCTCTCCAAATCTGGATATCAGAAGATGCTACGAGAATTACAGGAAAAATACAATATGATCCTGTGACAAATCTGCTCGTTGGTCTTGTGTTGCCCCTGAACTCTAATGGAATACCTCGTCAATGCGCCTTTCCAGCGACGTCTGCTGAAATAATACAGACTCATTATAAGTATGAAACAGCAGCTAGTAATGCATACTGTATCATGGCTCAACCCCTCGTTAATAACGCCCCAGCATTTTGTTTGTCCTTGTACGGTACTGATAATAAATTTACACATAAAGACGTCATTAACAAATGGAAATGGATGATCGAGGAAGCTATGAAGGTAGATATCCAAATTCTTGGGTTTTCTTCTGATGGGGATAGCCGTTTGCTCAAGGCAATGCAAAACCGTGCATTTGCGACTGCGATTGGCACAAGCACATCGAGGGATATGCTATACTGGAATGATTGGTTCCTGGGCGATCCTAGCAGAAGTATAAGTTATGTTCAAGATCATATACATATCGCTACTAAGTTGAGAACTCGACTTTTGAAACCGTCTATCATACTACCAATGGGACAGTATTTGGTATCACCAAGTCACTTAAGGGTTCTTATAGAAGGAGTCAGCAAGGACCAGCATATGTTAACAGCCTCCGATCTTGAACCTAAAGATAAAATGAATTTCCGAGCCATGGAAAAGATATGGGACGTACGGGTGACAAGCTTGCTGACGGAGAAGGTGGTTGGAGCCAAGGCAACTGTCACGTATCTTGAAATGGCCCGATTGGCCGTGGGCTCCTTTACGGATCAACGAATGACTCCAATACTCAGAATACAGAATATCTGGCAGTGTGTGTTCTTCCTGAGGTTATGGATGAAATGGTTGAAAGATGTCGGATATTCAGTATCCGAAAATTTCATTACGAGAAACGCATACATGTGCCTCGAGCTGAATGCACATGCTCTCGTCCAAATGGTCAGACAGCTACGAGAAACTGATAATCAGCATTTGTGGAAGCCGTGGTTATGGAGTAGCCAGCCATGCGAGTCTTTTTTCCGCTCCGCACGTTCTATGACGTCTACCCACTCTACAATTATCAACTTCAGCATGCTGGAATTCATGCACCGCGTTCGGCGTATAGATCTGCAAAACGACGTGTCCCAGACACTAGACAACACTTACAGCTTTCCTCGCAATAAGAGAACCACCCTAGTCGAGACTGGACCGGAGAATCTGAGTGACGTGGCAGCCTCGTATTTACCGAGTGACATGGAAATTGAACAGGCCATTGTACTTGCACAGAAACATGCTTTGAGTATAGCTGAAGGATTAAATATGCGGGTATTGGAAATTCCCTCAGTCTCTTGCTCTATTATACCACCTATTTCCGAAGAACTACGTTTAGAATTATCCGATGATAATGATGAAAGCGATGTTGAGACTGAAAATATCTCCGAGGACCTGAGCAGCCAGACCTCTAACCAGCAGACGACAGCTTATAAAAAAACATCGAACGAAGACATACCTATCTACGACAACAATACCATCGCAGATGATGACACAATAGACGAGGACTTATGTGTTATTTCGTCGGATAAATTGGCACTCAAAACCTTCGATGATAAATTTGCTAAAGATGAACTCCCCACAAATAGTCCTTTTGTGCAAGTGGCTGATGGTACTGGCAAGAGTTCCATAATTAAAAAGTCAACGCTGTGCTGGATGCTTAGCTCCGGAAACAACTCACTCAGCAATGACCGCCTATACAGGGTAAAGGCACCAGCACCAACGCTGACATCTGCACATGATCATACACGAGAGGCCATATGTAATTCAGGGGAAGCGACGAGAGAAGACACAGTGTCGATAGGAGACTGGTGTGCCTTCAAATCGTCGGAAAGAAATGTGCTGGTCGGCAGGATTCTAGCGTTTTCTTATTTGTCAGGTAAAGGGAGCAGTAGGGAGTTCTCGGCTTTGTGTGCTCCTGTACGAGGGCCGAATAAGAAAGGCAAGGGGAAAGGCTTAGGCTGTCTATGTTCATGGTTCTCTATCGAGCCGACTGGAAAATTAATACAAGCCTTAATGGACCGCCATGGATACTACGAAATCGAAAATTATATCTGTACTATTCCAAAGCCTGTGATAAAAGATAGTCATCTCTATGTAGATATTAAGATTTTGAACTTTTTATAACTGCAACTCGTATTGATGATCATAATAAAATATTGAATGATTCAATGCTATACTTAGATTTAAAAAAATGTCTGTTTAATTTCTAATAAATAAATAAATGAATAAATATATATATTGATTGAATAAATGATTGTTTTGTACTGTAATCTTTTGTAATCCTCTGTAATCTTCTGTAATCCTTTGTAATCCTGTGTAATCATTCAGTAATCATTTGTAGTCCCAAGTAATCTGTAATTTTTTGTAATCCCTTGTAATCATTGAGTACCGGTAATCAGGTGTACGTTAAATATTGGACTGGTTAACCCCTCGAATCTATCGCCTAATGAGGGCGCTTAGGTACCGGCGCCATGTGGTCTGAACACTCTGCGATAGACTAGCGTCTAAGACACTTGTGTGTTTTGATCTTTGCGTAGCCTGTTGTTCAAAGAAATCTTTTCGTATATTCAAGCCCCGTGGGCAATAATAATTAGCTAAATTCTGGAGTGTGTGTGTGGTGCCTAAATACAACCTTCGAGGGTCTGTGGCAATCCGCGAGGATGGATTTTGGTCTGGAGAAAATCCTTTTTCTCTGTTGGCTGGAAGACGGTAAGCGTTAGCTATTCTTACCCATGCTAATTTGAATCCGGCAACGGCCGTCAGCCATCTTGCCTTGGTACAGCCACGAGGCTAATTAATATTTTTGGGAATCGAATTAAGCCGATCTCCGACCGGTAGGCCGTCACCAGTGTCCCCATGTACTAGAGTTAATAGTTCGAGTATTTATCTTATAGAAAATTCGGGTACTTTATAGTTTGTTCGAGTTCGTATCCTTCGTACACGAGTGCGACAAGGATAGATTTAGTCCGTCACCGTCGCGCTCTCTTCCTCCCGCGGGGAGAGACGAAGCCAGAGGCTTAGTCGAGTCTCTTTGTTTAGATTTCGTGTCTTGATTTGAGATTTCAGAATTATTATTGAAATTGAATGTTTGGTCGCGCTAGGCGCAGAGTTAGGTTAAGTTAATTTTAATAATTTTTGTAAATAATAACTCTTTCGAGTAAGTTTTCTCTAACGGGAGGCTTCGCCTCTCGGAGGCGAGTTAGTCACACCAAAACGACTAACGATCCCGTAGGCGATTCTTTATTATTGTAAATTTGTTTGATTCGCGAGCCTTCCGATTCTAGTCTGATATTTTGTTATTTTGTTATCTTATTTATTAGTGCGAGCCTTAGGCTCATTCATCGTTAGTTTTAAGATTGTTAATATTCCTCGTGGAAAGTATCTAGTGTTTTAGCTAGTTTATCGTCCTACGAGGACCTGATTTGTCGAGTTATTTAATTTTGCTATATTGTTCCTTGTTATTGCTGTCCTACGTGGAAGCTGTTAATTATTTATTGTTGTAAAACTCGTCAAACGTGGCCAGGTCGCCTTTACACGACCTGTAGCCGTTTTATATCCGAGAGGAAGTACCTCCGGGTACACGATTTGTTAATTTCTATATTTTTCTATTTTTTTATTTTACTTGAATAAATTCTATTTTCTTTATTAAATTCAAATACATCGAGTCGTTAATCAACGCCCTGCTAATCCTTCAAAATCCCGACCCCTCTCGGCGGTACTGACGCTAGCCGGCGCTCAAGTATCTGTAGTTCGTATTTTTTTTTATATTTTCAGAAAGTGGCGGTTATACGCCTGGCGCCCAGCATCTTTGTTTAGTTATTATTTTTCGTTGGTCAATTGTCGAGTGGATGGTTCTCGGAGCCTAGCTATCCGGTCTAATCCGAGGACTAATAAAAATCCACGTCGCAATATATATACAGGGTGTTCCAGACCTCGCGACGAATATTTCACAGGGTAAATCTTGATCAAAAATGGGATCGAAATTTCCTCAGCCGATTTTTTCGGAGATGCATGGATTTTCCGTTATAATTATTTTAATTTCAGCTAATGACATGCGACTTATAAACGGCCGTTTGTCGGTGTAATCACCGCTCGGTTGTGTGCGCGTCTCTCGCCCTATTGTCGCCACGAAAAAAGTGCACACAACCGAGCCGTAAGCACACCGACGCGCGGCCGTTCGTAAGCCGCGCGTCATTGACTGAAATTGAATTAATTATAACGGAAAATCCATGCATCTCCGAAAAAATCGGCTGAGGAAATTTCGATCCCATTTTTGATCAAGATTTACCCTGTGAAATATTCGTCGCGAGGTCTGGAACACCCTGTATACTAAATTTCAAATATTAAACTTGGAAAATTCGTTTTACATAAGATTCGCTCGAACCTCCTTAATGTAACATAATATGCATCTTCTCATTTTTGTCTGCATAATTTTATTGACAAGTATATAAGAATAAAGTTATTATTAAAAATAGAAGGTTCTGTTTATTCACATCGAAATTCAATTTCGAAGAGACAATAATACTTACTTGATGACACAACGACCCTACAGTTAGTTTATTGAATGAAATTTCCTGGACAGAAGAATCACTTGCAGCGATAATCGCTGCCAACTTCTCTATATTGGTATATTTCTGTTTCATACTTAACGATCGCTTAGTCACTTATTATACTATTATATTTTATTGGTAAACTCTGAAAACAATGTAGAATACAATAATGAATCAACAGAACACTAGTTTAAAAAAAACGTTATGGTACTTATTCAATATTCATAATAACTTACTTATTCACATTGAAAAACTTGTTCGTACAAAAAATCCAAAACTCATAAGTATTACAATACTGTAGCGCAATAAACAACAAGACAGAATATTAAAACAAAAGAAAAGCGAACCAACAAACACCAATATTCAAATGCAAGCGACAATGTCTTCACGAACGAACAACTGCAATACAGTAAACTCTGTATAGTTGCACGTCCTCGGGGCTGTAGAAGAGTGAAAAACGCAACTATACAGCGCCCCTTCCCATGTCTCCCCAGCCCCGCCTCCCGACCAATCGCGTGCACGCCGCTCGGGCGCGCCGGCATTCAAACACGTAACTTTCGCGCGAACGAAATGAATATCTTTCTTTTCGAACTTGGTAATGTTTGTACGTATATGTATTCGAAGGTGGAGTGAACGGAAGATTTATTTCAGACATTAAACAAATACAGAGATCCATATGAGAGAAAACTAACGATAAAAAAGTATTTGTATGTGTATCATTAAAATGTTAACCGAATCTATAAGTACTATTTCAGATTTCATTCTGACATTTTTTTTAAACATTCTCCCATCGTTAATTACGTAAAAAAATTCTCGCATCTGTTGTAAATGATCAAAATTGTTATAATTTGTAAACCAACAAATGGTATTTTTTTTTTTCTTGTTTCAAAAAAAGGTGAGATTTTTCCGACGGATTTACATTGAAGAAAGTTGAAAAATAACAAGTTTTCGATTTTGAATGAATTTTTTGAGATATCGAGCTTTGAATCGCTGTAAAACCTGAACTATTAGAATTGAGGGTAAAAAATATTCAACATTATTTATGTAAAATTTTATGCCCTACAACATTTATTTGAAACTATTTTCTTAATCTCACTTTGTTTACAAGCTTTCGGCGAAAAACGATTTCCAGGGGGTGTTTTGACGATTTACCACCCGACCCCGGGGAGTGAGAACTTTGGCACGTTACACCGACTTTTATCAGGGTCTCATGCAACTTATATAAAAAAATACATGCATACATACATAGTTTAAATGCCTGTGCGACTAGATCGGACATGTATGTACACGCGCGACGGCTTCAACTGTATTGTAGTGGGGGAATTGTGTCAGTAGGCGCTGTGATGGGAGAGCGCTCACTGTGCTAGTGACAGTCGGTGTGAGGGGAAGCGTGCAAGTATACAAGGTGCAACTATACAGAGTTTACTGTAGTAATAAACGTCTGAACGTGTTGCAAACATATAGGATACCCTACGCTAGGCGCCGAGTGATCAAGAAGATTAGCAATCAAAATGTTTATCGATTTTTCTCGCAAACTGAGACTATTTTTAAAATTGTAAAAAAAATATGATCGCATTCCTTATTCAATTCTGAAGATGGCGAATTTTTTAAATTGATGGAGCGATTTTTCTAAATATTTTTTCTATAATTATTTGTTCGGCGCTGCGTCAGGTTGCAGCGCTGCGCGCCACGCTACTACCGCGTCGTACGAGGCTCGGCCAATGGCGTTAGGCCAAGCAATAGAGCTAACAAAAGGTCGATTTCGTGACACAAATACTACCTGAAATCTGACTGTGCAGTCATATAATAGGTAGTGCCTAGATGTTTTTTATCATAAATGCCACTCCTGAATCGTCTTGGTTTTTTTTTGAGAAGCGAAAAATAGCCAAAAAAAGCAAAATTTTTGCTTTTTTGCTTACAAGATGTAAAGTATCGATCCAATCGCGAAGCTACATTGGCACTTTTTGTAGAGAATTCAAAGACGAAAAAATTGAGAGGTGACGCGTCTCAATCGGATCATTAGTTTCGGAGAAAAGTGAAAAAAAACGGAAAAAATCATCAATTTTTCAAAAATTCATAACTCAGTCAATTTTTGAGATGAAGCGTAGTCCCTTCGGAGTTAAGTTGTTATTATCATATACTTTATTGGTGCAAAACTTGGAAGCTGTCGGATAAATAGTTTCTGCACAATTGCAGTTTTTTCAATTTGATGTACTTTTTTCAAGAAGGTCGTGATGCTCGGCTAGTTGTTCGATTTGAATTTTTCTAAAAGCATTTTGAAAAAGAGAGAAAATACTTGAAATCGTATATTTTCCCGATACCGACAAACGATTTTTAGTGGGTGAAAAACGGTGCCAAACAGGAGCGAAAACGCTCGAGCGCGTCGAGGTAGTCGTAGAGTGGGGGTCGCTCGCTACGCGAGGAGAAACCTATCTGTATTATACCGTATATATTATACTATACATACAGGTTTCTCCTCCCGTAGCGAGCGACCCCCACTCTACGACTACCTCGGCGCGCTCGAGCGTTTTCGCTCCTGTTTGGCACCGTTTTTCACCCACTAAAAATCATTTGTTGGTATCGGGAAAATATACGATTTCAAGTATTTTCTCTCTTCTTCAAAATGCTTTTTGAAAAATTCAAATCGAACAACTGGCCGAGCATCACGACCTTCTTGAAAAAAGTACATCAAATTCAAAAAACTGCAATTGTGCAGAAACTATTTATCCAACAGCTTCCAGGTTTTGCACCAATAAAGTATATGATAATACCAACTTAACTCCGAAGGGACTACGCTTCATCTCAAAAATTGACTGAGTTATGAATTTTGGAAAAATTGATGATTTTTTCCGTTTTTTTTTTACTTTTCTCCGAAACTAATGATCCGATTGAGACGCGTCACCTCTCAATTTTGTCGTCTTCGAATTCTCTACAAAAAGTGCCAGTGTAGCTTCTCGATTGGATCAATACTTTACATTTTATAAGCGAAAAAGCAAAAATTTTGCTGTTTTTGGCTATTTTTCGCTTCTAAAAAAAAAACCAAGACGATTCAGGAGTGGCATTTATGATAAAAAACATCTAGGCACTACCTATTATATGACTGCACAGTCAGATTTCAGGTAGTATTTGTGTCACGAAAAAAACCTCTATTGCTTGGCCTACGTGGCGCGCGGCTTTCCATACATGGAATGACGCGGTAGAAGCGAGGCGCGCGGCGCGGCAACCTGACGCAGCGCCGAACAAATAATTGTAAAAAAAATATCTAGAAAAATCGCTCCATAAATTTAAAAAATTCGCCGTCTTCAGAATTGAATAAGGAATGCGATCATATTTTTTTCAGAATTTGAAAAATGGCCTGAATTTGCGAAAAAAATCGACAAACATTTTAATTGCTGATGAAAATGAAAAAAAACTATATTTTCCGAAACGTTAAAAAATTTTATCCAAAAGGGTCTTTCATCGCCTTTAAAACGCGTTTTAGAACATCTCTCTACGGTGAAGGGGACCCGAGATATTAATTCTCAAAGCCGCCACTTTTACAGTAAAATGTGATAATTCATAACTAGCGTGAGAAAAAAAAATGAACTGAGATTTTTTTTTTTAACACATGTGTAAGAAATCTGATCTGACAATTTTTTTTGGTATATTGGGAATATTTCCTTTGGTAGTCGATATCAGCTATAAGTCGGCTGTAAGTTGTATCGACTGTTCAATTAGATGCTGTCGAATTGTAATCAAATTGTTAATGACGAAGCCTCTCGCAGTTCTGAGATTGGAAATTGAAATATAGCATGAAGGTTTGAGAATCGTAAAAAAATTTGTGCAGGGATAAAAAAATCATTCAGAAATGATGTCACAAAAAACTAGACAGGTATTCTAATAATTTCGATTTTTTTATAACATATGACTCCAAAGGGTAGGTGTAAGGGTGGGTTCCGAAGGGTTTAAAAATCGGGAAAAATTCTGTAAAAGGTAAGAAATCATTCGGAAATAATCTAAAAAAAAAACTAGACAGGTATTCTAATAATATCGATTTTTTTATAACATATGACTCCAAAGGGTAGGTGTAAAGGTGGGTTCCGAAGGGTTTAAAAATCGGGAAAAATTCTGTAAAAGCTAAGAAAAAATTCGGAAATAATCTAAAAAAAAAACTAGACAGGTATTCTAATAATATCGATTTTTTTATAACATATGACTCCGAAGGGTAGGTGTAAGGGTGGGTTCCGAAGGGTTTAAAAATCGGGAAAAATTCTGTAAAAGCTAAGAAAAAATTCGGAAATAATCTAAAAAAAAAACTATACAGGTATTCTAATAATATCGATTAATTAATAACATATGACTCCAAAGGGTAGGTGTAAGGGTGGGTTCCGAAGGGTTTAAAAATCGGGAAAAATTCTGTAAAAGCTAAGAAAAAATTCGGAAATAATCTAAAAAAAAAACTATACAGGTATTCTAATAATTTCGATTTTTTTATAATATATGACTCCAAAGGGTAGGTGTAAGGGTGGGTTCCGAAGGGTTTAAAAATCGGGAAAAATTCTGTAAAAGCTAAGAAAAAATTCGGAAATAATCTAAAAAAAAAACTAGACAGGTATTCTGATAATATCGATTTTTTTATAACATATGACTCCAAAGGGTAGGTGTAAGGGTGGGTTCCGAAGGGTTTAAAAATCGGGAAAAATTCTGTAAAAGCTAAGAAATCATTCGGAAATAATCTAAAAAAAAAACTAGACAGGTATTCTAATAATATCGATTTTTTTATAACATATGACTCCAAAGGGTAGATGTAAGGGTGGGTTCCGAAGGGTTTAAAAATCGGGAAAAATTCTGTAAAAGCTAAGAAAAAATTCGGAAATAATCTAAAAAAAAAAACTATACAGGTATTCTAATAATATCGATTTTTTTATAACATATGACTCCAAAGGGTAGATGTAAGGGTGGGTTCCGAAGGGTTTAAAAATCGGGAAAAATTCTGTAAAAGCTAAGAAAAAATTCGGAAATAATCTACAAAAAAAAACTAGACAGGTATTCTAATGATTTCGATTTTTTTATAACATATGACTCCGAAGGGTAGATGTAAGGGTGGGTTCCGAAGGGTTTAAAAATCGGGAAAAATTCTGTAAAAGCTCAGAAATCATTCGGAAATAATCTAAAAAAAAAACTAGACAGGTATTCTAATAATTTCGATTTTTTTATAACATATGACTCCAAAGGGTAGGTGTAAGGGTGGGTTCCGAAGGGTTTAAAAATCGGGAAAAATTCTGTAAAAGCTAAGAAATCATTCGGAAATAATCTAAAAAAAAAACTAGACAGGTATTTTCATCTTTTTCAATTTCGTTCGTTGAACGTTCAAAACTTCAGGTACATATTGAAAGGCGTATTTTACTTTTCGTGCAGTGAAAGTGATTTCCTATCACAATGAATGAACAATGTCATGTTGGTATACCACACAAAAAAATAAGTAAATTTCACGGTCGTATGCAGCGTGAATTTTACGGCTAAGTGGAATGTAATATCTACGCCTGCAACACCAGTCAATTTTACCGCTGAGTGGAATGTAATATCTACGCCTGCAACACCAGTCAATTCTACTACAATAAGTTACTACAATAAAATAGTAAAATCAACTCCACACAAGTGCTGTCCATATAATCACCGTTGATTGGAGTAAAATGAACTGCAATTGGTGTAAATTTTACTTTTTTTTTCCGTGTAGATTTATGTATGATCATGCATGATTATATATGATTAGACAAAAACTTTTTCCATCGGGTATACTAAATACTCGACATCAGCTCTTGTCGACGCTTTTGGCGTCATGATCGCGAATCGATTGCAGACCTTAGACCACGGAGTACGGACAGACAGACTCCTGAGTATGGAGGGTAGAGTTAAGGAGGACGAAGTCGCTGTTTGTGAGCTATCAAAAAATTAATATAATAGTAGAATCCACTTTTTCCGCTAGGCGGTGCATTGAGCGATAATTCGAACTTATAACTTGATAAGAGGCTATATCAAAACTGATCACATTCGTAGAGAGTGTATTACAATAGAAATCGCATGAATATCGTCGAATACACTTATGTATGGGGCATTCCATGACATCTCGATCAAGATCTGGCGATGACATTTTGGATCTGTTTAATAATTTATTATTTCAAACTATTCGTCAAAAAATGCACACACAATTTTTTACAGATTTTTTCAAGCGTCCGTATCTGAGATACGAATTGCAAGGTTAAAAAAAAAAACCCATATTCTAAAATCTCAAAAAATTCAGGAAAATCTAATTAAATATTTCAAAATTTTCGCGCGCTATTAGAAGATGGAGGTTTGATTACAGGTAAAGGTGAAGTTGACGAAATGCCGAAAATAATATTTAAAAAATCGTAATGTATTTTCGACGTATAAACAAACGAAAAAGTCCTCTGTCATATGGGTCCGAAAAAGTATATTCTTAAAATTACAGGTTGATCAATCTTTTCAATAATATTGTTACGAACGGCCCTTTTTCACATTTTTCCAAAGTCTATGCTATTGCAAGTAGGGGCAGTCAGCGCATTCCTACACGCGCGCGCTCGATCGGAAGCAGAGCAGGAAACGAGTCAGGGGTGCAGTGACCCCCGAAACCACCTATTCAGCGGCTTGCAGAAAACCCCGCCGTCGAGCAACCCGAGGTTTCTTTATGGAAACCGAGGTGATTGCTCGTCAGTCGTTTTTTAATACCGAAAGTGAACAAAGTGGTCACCCTCCAGCATCGCTCGCTAGCCGCACCTAATCGGCTACAAGACTCTGCCAGAAGGACGAAGGTGTGAAGCAGTCCAGGGCGTGAAGTAACAGAAGGTCAACTCGACAGCTGACGTTAGCTGAGACGCCCGGCATAAGCTGCACCTATCGAATCCAGCGCGAGCTGTCTTGAGTCGGTGGGTTCTTGGAGTCGGCTCGAGTGACGCTCGGAGTTAATTCGGTAGACTCATTTCCTTCTTTGCCATCCATATAATATTCCTTATACATTTACTACCTATCATCCAATTTCAACTTATATTCATTTCTTTTATATTCCTATATTATATCTTTATCTAATATCTATTTCTTTGATATTTATTTATTATATCTTTATAACTAATCCACGTAGTCTCTAGTATAGTTTAGTGTATTTCATAATCTACTTAGTATTAATTGGGATTTTCCCTGTTATTCCAAATAAAACTATATCTATTCGTATATTTATACTCATTTGTCTCACTAAGTCAATCCACACAATCACAGGTGTCCTTAGGACTTAATTCAAGCAAACCCACGAGAGTAATCTTCAGCCGCTCGGAGGTTGCTCTCTTAAAATTATTATAAAACATTGACACCCGAAGCCTTCAGCTCGGGTGCCCGTAACAATATTATTATTAGGTATTGGTATTGTAGGGATTATTATATCGCGTTACTAATGCTATAAGGTCGTAAGCGACAGTATACGACCTTCTGGTTCTATTAAAACCAAAAGGTCGTATATTTTTTTTTCTCAGGAATCGCGATGAAACCAATGGAACACATAGAACAATCGAAATTCGCGAAAAATTGTTTTTTGCCGGACACTACTCTCGGGCTTTATTTTCAGGAGAAAATCGAGAAAATTGAAGTCAGAAGGATGTATGTCCGCCTTTTTTTTTTTCGAACGACCTTATGACATTAGTAACGCGATATAATAATCCCTACAGTATCAATACCTAATAATATTATTGAAAAGATTGATCAACCTGTACCCAATAAACACACTAACCTAAGTAACGTATAAAAATCGGAAGAATGTCCGGCCGAAACACGTATATTTCACGTATAAACGTATATATACGTGAAATATACGTTTTTCGGCCGGACATTCTTCCGATTTTTATACGTTACTTAGGTTAGTGTGTTTATTGGGATAATTCTGAGAATATACTTTTTTGTACCCATATGACAGAGGACTTTTTCGTTTGTTTGTATGTCGAAAATAAATTCCGATTTTTTAAATATTATTTTCGGCATTTCGTCAACTTCACTTTTCCCTGCAATCAAACCTCCATCTTCTAATAGCGCGCGAAAATTTTGTAATATCTAATGAGATTTTCCTGAATTCTTTCACATTTTAGAATATCGGTGTTTTTTTTTAACCTTGAAATTCGTGTTACGTATTCCACCCTATTCCATACTCCTCTATGCTCTCTTACTCTCAACACACAAGACATAACATCCTGCATGCATCCAGTCTCACCACCTCTAATCAGAGAAAGTCTCACCCTTAAGGTGGAAGCACACAAAAGTCCATAAGCCATAAGCAGAACGCAGAAGCCACAGCGCATGCGCAGTTGCGAAAGTCCAGTGAACAGTGCGCATGCGCATGCTCTCTGCATTCTGTTTATGGCGTCTGAATTTTCAACCCACACAAAAATCCATAAGCATAAGAGCACATAGGAGCATGATCTACCGTCAGCGTGCCACATTGCAAGTGGAAGAATGAATCGCATTTGACATTTCTGATGACAAAATAATCAATCATATTAGCGATTCATATTGATATTGATATTTGACATCCTATAGCTTTATGATTACCGATTTACATTGATATTGCTTGTTTTGCTATCCAAGAAGCGGTCTACCAGATTTTTTAGGTTAGGCAGACTGCAAAATATAGGACAACCATCTAGCCAACAGCGCATGCGCACTGTTCGCTAAAATTTTGCAATAGCGCATGCGCTATGGCTTCTGCATTCTGCTTACGGCTCATGGACTTTTGTGTGCTTCCACCTTTACATTCCAAGAAGTCCATCCCTACCTATGCTCCCATAAAACTGCACCTGCATGAACGCGCCCATGCCCGGGACAATGGAAAAGATGACCTAACGATTCAGCTCATCTTCAGCTCATCAGTAGTGAATATTGACAATCGCACTTGCAAGTAAATTGTCAATCAGAGCAGTCGCATCCAATTTAGCTTGCATTATAAATTCACTCACCCATCATTTAATCTTACAATTTATAACTCATATATATATTTATATATATATTAGGGGGGCTTCGCCCCCCTGCGCGCTACGCGCGCCAACCCCCCATATTCTAATTTGTATCAGTTGTTTCTAAAATTCAAATAATCCGTGGATTTTATGTTCTTCGTATTCCTCGTTGTCCAGGTCGTTTGCCAAGTATTTCTAGTAGTCCAGGTCCTCGGCTTCGTAGTTCTCGTTGTCCAGGTCGTTCAGTGAGTATATCTCGTAATCCAGGTCCTGGGCTTCGTAGATCTCTTAGTCCAGGTCACTCGCTAAGTATTTCTTGTAGTCCAGGTCCTCGGCCTCGTAGTTCTCGTTGCCCAGGTCCTTCGTTTCGTATTCCTTGTTGTCCAAGTCTTTCGCTAAGTATTTCCAGTGTCCAGGTCTTCGGCTTCGTAGTTCTCGTTGTCCAGGTCATTCACTGAGTATTTCTCGTAATCCAGGTCCTCGGATTCGTATCTCTTGAAGTCGTGTGTAGAGATTATTAGGATATATCGCCGCCGCAGTGTCAGACATTTTGTGCTCTCTTCGGCTATCCTCGGTTATCCACGGCTATCTTCGGTTATCCTAAGCTATCTTCGGCTATCCTCGGCTATCTTCGGCTATCCTCGGCCATCCTCGGCTATCCCCGGCTATCTTCGGCTATCCTCGGCCATCCTCGGCTATCCCCGGCTATCTTCGGCTATCCTCGGCTCTCTCCGGTTCTCTTCGGCTCTCCTCAGCTGCCTTGGCTCTGCTTCCCCCTTTCCCTTTCCTGGGCCCTTGGACCGAAGGGAGGACCGGGTTCGGCTCCCCTTGGCTCTCCTCGGCTATCCTCGACTATCTTCGGCTATCTTCGGCTATCCTCGGCTATCTTCGGCTGTCTTCGGCCATCCTCGGCTCTCTTCGGTTCTCTTCGACTCTCCTAGGCTCTGCTTCCCCCTTTCCCTTTCCTGGGCCCTCGGACCGAGGGAAGGACCGGGTTCAGCTCCCCTTGGCTCTCCTCGGCTGTCCTCGGCTATCTTCGGCTATTCAGGATAGTTTTCGATAGGGAAGCCGAATGGGCTGGGGGGAGGGGGCGAAAACAGCCGAGCGGGGTCGAGGAGGCCCAGGGCAAGAGGTAGGGGGGATGGGAGGGATAAACAAAAGCCGAGCGGAGCCGAGATCGCTAGGATACTGACAAAGGTTAGGTTAGATTACCTAACCTTTCTAACCTAACCTACTCTATCCTGACCAAGGCAACCCAACCCAACCTGACACAACCTAACCCATCCTAACCTAACCTAACCTACTCTATCCTGACGAAGGCAACCTAACCTAACCTGACACGACCTAACTCATCCTAAGGGTTAGGGGGAGGGGAGGGGCGAAAAGAGCCGAGCGGGGTCGAAGAGGCCATGGAAAGGGAGGGGGGGGGGGGGGGGGGGGGGGGTAGCGAGCGGGGTCGAGGAGGCCATGGAAAGTCTGACACGGCGGCGGCGGCGGCGGCGGCGGCGGCGATATATCTTTATAATATAGAGAGATATATATATAGGTGGTTTTACCACAAATCAAACGTTATCAATAAAAATATACCAATTCACTGTGACCACCCGTCTCTTAAAACCCCGGTTACCTCAGGGTGTAAAAACGAGGAACGAACTCACTCCAAATACATAACAATGGTGGCAGCTCACTCTCCCCTTATGCATAACAATGATGGCAGCGGAACTACCTCGTTTACCGGAAAATACAGTGACAAAATAATGATGCCGTCCCATGTAGGCCCGGATCGCCGGAATCCGGAATCACGGAACGGAATGGACGGAAAAGTCACTAGAATCCGCGTTCCGCTAATTTCATTCCGTGGTATTTTTACGGAATGGTGGATCCGTCCGGTATTCGCAAATTATAGTCGTAAATAATTTTGCTTTGAGAAATTGATGCACTTTTGGAAGTCTTGAATAACTGAATCATCATTAATAGACACATTTGTGGATCCATGATCAAATTTGTTTCTACACACGCGACTTTCTACAATTTGCAGGGTTATGTTCATGTAGGATTATTGTAACGGTCCAGGAGAGCGATGCAATACTTTAATTTTATTCTATAGTTCGGACTCGTGTTATGGCGATATTGGCTTTAATTTCTATATCTGTGAATATTCGAATATGTCTCTGTTGCCGATGGACGTTTGTGTTGGTGGTGTTTACTTTCCACACACTTGCGACCGCGTTGTATCTAAGCCTTGCCGGTCAGCTGTGGGGTCTTCGTACTCGGGTGTGTGAGACTCGATGTAATATGCTGAAACTGTGCCTAGATGAAGCCTGGATTCTTTATACGATCTCCCTTCCGCTCATTGAGTCAGGAAATGAAAAAGAATACCAGGAAGTGATAGGAGAAGTAACAACAATGATTAGTGGCGCTACAATTACTAATCTTTTATTAAGACTCGTAATGAGATTATATATGGATGTATAATCAGCGAAGCCGCTACTATCTGTCAGCCACTTATTGGGCGTCGAGATGAGTGATCTCCAGCCGATGTTTGGCCTTGAGTGCGTTATATTGCAGGACGAAGACGCTACCTGTATTAGGTGTTGTATTGCTTACCATATAACGCGACCTCAGCCGGATATTAGGATGTGTTGTTAATCTGCTGGGTATTATGAGGAATGACACTTCACAGCACTTAAATAATAAATAGAAACTGGAATATTTATTTCACTTTCACAAACTTGTCTTTATTTCTATAATCTTTATGATTATAACTGCGTCTACTGCGCGCGGCTAACTTTATTAATTAGGCAAATTATAAACGGAAAACGGTTCAAGTAAAATTATTTAAATTATATAAATTATCAATGATAATATTTGTTCGGGTTTTACGTACCGATAAAACGAATTTTAAATCAGATGTACTGAGGATTATATTATTGACTCTATACTTATACAAAAATCTAAGTTTATTGCAAATTGACTCTAAGTTATAAAAATGACTCTATATTACTAAGAAATAAGTTAATCAACAATCTAGACGACTTCAGGAGTTATCTTTAATTGACCGATCTTAACTTCGCGGGTGTACTTGCACGACTGTGTCCTATGACACCTCTTTACGCTGCTTATATACTGATTTTGATCTTCCTGTAATCGTCTTGATTGTTATGGAAGCTTCGATATTGTTCGATCTTATTTTACATCTTATTTGGTACGATTCTGGCTAATTGGTGGAGTTTAATATTGCCTTCATACTGGCGCAAGTTCTTTTGATCCTATTTTCACCAATTTAGGTGTTATTATTTTGAAAGTCGCGCGTCGATAGCATCGTCTGCGATCGAGAAGCTTCTACGACCTTCTACCAATTTCCAGAACCTTCCATGCGTTTCGATGGACGATATCTATCAGCTATTTTGTACTAGTGACTTTAGATCAGGACGTCACAGTATACACAAGTTCGGTGTTCCCTCCCGTCTATTTGCATTTCCCTGCGTCCCATGTACCCAAATTCCGGAACGGAATGCCGGAATGTCAACTTTTATTTGATGAAATAATCAATTATACCCTGGTAGAAAATTGAGCAGAATATGACCAGAATCTGTTGAGTTTTCTGGTGAGTTGTCAGATTCTGGCCAGATACCTCATCAATTCGACGACAGTTTCTGACCAGAATGACATATGTATCTGGGCAGATTCTGTTGAAGGATCTGGTGAACGAATCTAAGGTGTAATTCGAGGTTATGTTAGAAATGTAGGTAATTAAAAAGTTTAATAACATCAAGGTGAGAATATTTTTTGTGGGAAATAATTTGTTATCTTCAAATAATATTAAGAATCGTAATTAATTTTTAAATTATATCAAAAATAATAAAGCTTTCACTATTATGAAAAAAAATTCGACAGCTTCGAATGAAAAATAACAACAATTATGAGTGTTATTCATCATGAAGGTAACACTCGAACTTCTTAATTTTTAGAGGAGGGTCTCAATCAATCAAGTCGAGTCACTTTTTCGTTTTGTTAAAAATGCCTGACGTTTCGGCAGTCATGTTCTGCCCTCATCAGAGGCTGTTTATTAAAGAAATAATTACAGAAAATTATTAGATGTCTAACAATGTGTACAAACTATTAAAATTATGTTGAAAGTCAATATGATTAAAAACAAGCTTATCGCAAATAATACAAAGGAAGTCAAACATTAAATGGAAATCACATGTAGTACAAAGAGACGGATAAGACCTAATGCTAAATCGTAAACAAAATCTAATTACCTTAATCGGTTGGTGTTAGGTGAAAAAACTTGGCATCCTTAATATAGCCATTGTCACACAACAGGATGAGCAGTAGGCCGGAGTGAAAAAGGTCAATTTTCGCGGATCGTATTCTAATAGTGCGGGAAAGTTATGTCTTGGCATCACTCAAAACTGTGCCAAAGGAAAAAATTTACAATTGATATCTTCTGTTCTGGCAAACACCCCAAAGTTTTGAATTTTTTAACACGGGGTTTAAATGGAGAAAAAAGGCAAAAAGACGAATTGGCACTGAAAAATTCGTAAAAACTCTCTGGGTCGGCCGATTTCAGTCTTCCTACGCTTATTCGATGCGGGAAAAATGTAGCTTTCGTTTGACGTTTTGAAATTCAAAATATCTTACTTACTTTAGAAGATACAAAATTGAAAAATAGCGTTTTTTCGGGAAATACTCGATTTTCAAACGCGTGTATCTTTGAAACTAAGAAAGATATTCTGAATTTCAAAATGCCAAGCGAAAGCTATATTCTTTCCACTTCGAATAAGCGTAGGAAGACTGAAATCGGCCGACCCAGTGAGTTTTTATGAATTTTTCAGTGCTAATTTGTCTTTTTGCCTTTTTTCTCCATTTAAACCCCGTGTTAAAAAATTCAAAACTTTGGGGCGTTTGCCAGAACAGAAGATATCTAGTGTAAATTTTTTCCTTTGGCACAGTTTTGAGTGATGCCAAGACATAACTTTCCCGCACTATTAGAATACGATCCGCGAAAATCGACCTGTTTCACTCCGGCCTAATGAGCAGTCTGTCATCCTGTGATCGTGAAACGTTTAATGAACAAGAGGGGTGTGACAACTCTTATTATATACGGACTCAGCTGAGGTTCGTCTTGTTGACATACATCACAGGTAATAATGTGAATATTTCAAACTTTGTGACGTTAGCGAATGACGTCAATGACTGACGTCAATGGTTGTTTATATTTTTTTCCCGAATAGAGCCCACTCTCATAGTCAAGTTTTTTCACCATTAACAACATCTAATAAAACTAGGAGCAGCTTTTTGATCTAAATCTGTGTAGCATGTTGGAATAAGGTAAATGTAATTTTTTAGTGTCCTCTTTCTTGTTGAGGCTATTCGGTTGCAAATTTATTCGTAACATCTCCGAGGTGATGCGCTTGGACCAAACTGCTTCCCTATCAAGTATAACTGTCTTATCCCAATCAAAAACATGGTTGTATTCAATTTGGTGAGAGGAGACTACAGAATGTGATTCTGGATTTTTCTCAAGATTGTCTTGGTGTTCTTTCAATCTAGTTCTCAGTTCACGTTTGGTCTCACCTACATAAGATGCCGAGCAATCTTCGCATTGAATCTTATAAACTACATTACATTTATCTAGTTTGTCCGTGAGGTCTTTACCTTTGGTAACGACCGACCTAAGATTACTGTTCACACTCATGACGGGTGTTAAGTCATATTTCCTAAGCGAGCTACCTAATCTTTCAGAAAAACCTTTGACGTAGGGTATCGGTACTAGTTTACGTTTCGACCGGACTGGACCACTGACCACTGTGATAACGGACGTGTTCTGTTCTGGGTCGGTTAACGTGATCATTATGTTGGTATTCTTATTATGTAGGCTCTTAAATTTCAAATGTTTAACCCTATCGATTATTAACTTTTCAAAGAAGGAGTCAGGATAATTATTATCACGTAGCAAGGTTCTGACCAAATACAAATTCTCAGTGTGGAATTTTGGGTGGGATAGTGATATCGCTCTATCCACTAAGTTGAAAACCATACCACGCTTTTGAGCCTGAGGGTGTGATGAGTTGAAATTTAAAAACCTACCAGAAAACGTTGGTTTACGGTACCAATTAGTAATTATCATGTTAGCATCATCCCGAATTACATGAATGTCTAGAAAACTAAGCCTACGTTCATCCTCCAGTTCATGCGTCAGGCATGAACGTCAGGCATTTTTAACAAAACGAAAAAGTGACTCGACTTGATTGATTGAGACCCTCCTCTAAAAATAAAAATTATGAGTGTTAATGACATCGTCGCCGGAAGTTGTCTTCACACAACATACGCTTTCGTTATCTGTAACCAGGACCACCGCTGCGTCGGTTTCGTCCTCTAGGTCGACCGCTACGTAGTTTCCATCCTCCAGGTCCACCGCTGCGTAGTTTTCATTCTCTAGGTCCACCGCACCGTAGTTTCCGTCCTCCAGGTCCACCGCTACGTAGTTTTCATGCTTCAGGTCCATCCCACCGTAGTTTCCGTCTTCTAGGTCCACCGCACCGCAGTTTTCGTCCTCCAGGTCCACCGCTACGTAGTTTTCATGCTCTAGGTCCACCGCACTGTAGTTTCCGTCCTCCAGGTCCACCGCTTCGTAGTTTTCATGCTCTAGGTCCACCGCACCGTAGTTTCCGTCTTCTAGGTCCACCGCACCGTAGTTTTCGTCCTCCAGGTCCACCGCTACGTAGTTTCCGTTTTCCAGGTCGACCGCTACGTAGGTTTCAGTCCTCCAGATCCACCGCTACGTAGTTAATAACTTATTGAACAATGATGCATGAATTATCAACGTCGTATGTACAACATCAATTGTTTACCAATAATTACTTACAATCGGTCGACCTGGAGGACGGAAACTACGTAGCGGTCGAGCTAGAGAACGGAAACTATGTAGCGGTGGACCTGGAGGACGAAAACTACGGTGCGGTGGACCTAGAAGACGGAAACTCCGGTGCGGTGGACCTAGAGCATGAAAACTACGTGGCGGTGGACCTGGAGGACGAAAACTACGGTGCGGTGGACCTAGAGCATGAAAACTACGTAGCGGTGGACCTAGAGGACGAAAACTACGGTGCGGTGGACCTGGAAGACGGATAAACTACGATGCGGTGGACCTGGAGGACAAAAACTACGGTGCGGTGGACCTGGAGTACGAAAACTACGGTGCGATGGACTTGGAAGACGGAAACTATGGTGCGGTGGACCTAGAGCATGAAAACTACGTGGCGGTGGACCTGAAGGACGAAAACTACGGTGCGGTGGACCTAGAGCATGAAAACTACGTAGCGGTGGACCTAGAGGACGAAAACTACGGTGCGGTGGACCTGGAAGACGGATAAACTACGATGCGGTGGACCTGGAGGACAAAAACTACGGTGCGGTGGACCTGGAGTACGAAAACTACGGTGCGATGGACTTGGAAGACGGAAACTATGGTGCGGTGGACCTAGAGCATGAAAACTACGTAGCGGTGGACCTGGAGGACGGGAACTACGGTGCGGTGGATCTAGAGCATGAAAACTACGTAGCGGTGGACCTGGAGGACGAAAACTACGGTGCAGTGAACCTAGAAGACAGAAACTACGGTGCGGTGGACCTAGAGTGTGAAAACTACGTAGCGGTCGACCTGGAGGACGAGAACTACGATGCAGCCGACCTAGAGGACGAAAACTACGTAGCGGTGGACCTGGAGAACGGAAACTACATAGCGGTCGACCTGGAGGACGAAAACTATGTCGCGGTCGACCTGGAGGACAGAGAGTACGTAGCGGTCGACCTGGAGGACGAAAATTACGATGCAGTCAATAACGAAAGCGTATGTTGTACAAAGACAACTCCCGGCGACGACGTCGATAACACTCATAATTAACTGCAACTTGAATGCCATATGGTGAAAGGATTTATCACTAGATTAATCATTGATTTTTATTTCACTGAAAATTGACCCGCCACGAGTTAACAGTTACAGTTACATATAACCTCAAAAGTACGTGATATTAATGGTTCACCAGATTCTGGTCAGATTCTGACCAGATACCCCTGAATATCTGGGCAGGTTCTGCCCAGATTGTCTGCCCATAAGATGACGAATGGCCAGACAATCTGGTTAATTTTCTACCAGGGTAGTTACAGAATTTGATCTTACATAGAAGCTAATTATAGTATATTGTGTATCAAGGAGGCAAAATAGGTCTTTTAATGCCGAGCGTATATTTGCAATACGAGTCGTAGACGAGTCGTAGACGAGTATTGCAAAGACGCTCGGCATAAAAGACCTTTCGCCTCCATGGTCCACACGATGCTTTATACAACAAAAGCATGTTTTACAAGTTCATGCTCGATCCGGTACACAAAGCCGACGGACTCCATACACGCATAGCAACGTATAATAACGCGTTGTTACGCATAACAACGCGTACGGCAGAGACCACTTTCGACAACTTCTGACTCCTAGGACTTAAAAAAAAGCTAAAAGTGAACTGTTTGCATGCGCATTCACAGACCCGCTCAACTGTCTCACAAACGCCAACTTTGTGTACCGAAATCGAGCATGAAAAACGCGTAAAACATGCTTGCGTTGTATAAAATAAATTACATATATTGATACAAAAATTGTATCTAAACAGACAAATAAAACCGAATAGCACAAATATGGATCGGCTCCGTTCCGTCGTTCCGTGCAGCTTTGGTACATGGGACGGCAGGGTTTTTCAAGACCCGGAACGGATTCGGAAATCCACTAGATTTCGTCTGCGTTCCGTTCCGTGATTCCGGATTCCGGCGATCCGGGCCTACATGGGACGACACCATAAGTGAATTCTACGAAGCGACATATATGTGACACGAGTGATTACTGATTACCAGGGCCCGGATTTCGGTGCTCTAAAAACAATATGACAGTCTAGCTATCAGTGAGTGAATTGCTGAGAAGGCGTAGACTGCGTCACTTATATATTATATATAGGTGATTTATAATATACGTTTAAATCGCGTTATTAATGCCATAAGGTCGTAAGCAACATCATACGACCTTTTGGTCTTCTTAAAACCAAAAGGTCATATAATTTTTTTTTTTATGCCATTCGACGAAAAATTCGCAGATATGAATAAATCCATAAAAATCTTGAAAATCGAAAATTTTGGTCGATATGATCTTCTGGCTTTAGTTTTGAGAGAAAATCGGGAAAGATAAAGCCAGAAGTTCGTATCGAGCAAAATGTGAGAAATACAACATTATCCACGAGAAAAATTTAAATTGGAAGTGATACTAGATAAAATAGAGCATAAACATGAATCTTGGTCGATACGACTTTCTGGCTTTAGTTTTACGAAAAAATCACGCAAACTAAAGCCAGAAGGTCATGTCCGCCATTTTTTTTTTTTTTTTCTTCGGAATCGTCTGGAAATTGACGAAAATGCTTATTTCCATTGAAATTCCCAAAAAAAAAAAAAAATAATAATAATTTTTGGCGGATAGGACCTTCTGGCTTTAGTTTCACGGAAAAATCACGAAAACTAAAGCCAGAAGGTCGTATCGACCAAAATTTTAATTTTTCCTGTTTTCTCGCTTACGATCACTTCTAACTGGTTATTTTTCGTAGAAAATATGATTCCCAAGATTCTCAAAAATTAGAATGAAATAGAAATAGAAATTTTTATTCTTCAATTAAAAAAATTACAATATTTTTTTTTTTATTCTGAAGAAGTGTTTATTTCATCAGATTTTTCTTTCATCGCCACTAATTCGTTTCTGTTCGTGAATAACGTCATTTTTGAAATTTTGGTCGATACGACTTTCTGGGTTTGTTTTTTTTATTATTATTTTTTTTATTTTTATTTTTTATTTTTAAGGTCGTATCGACCTAAATTTCAGAAATGACGTTATTCACGAACAGAAACGAATTAGTGCAGTGAAAAAAAATTCTGATGAAATAACACTTTTTCAAAATGACAAAACAAAATTTACAATTTTTTTTATTAAAGAATAAAAATTTCTGTTTTATTTTAATTTTTGAGAATCTTCGGAATTACATTTTCTACGAAAAATAACCAATGAGAAGTGATCGTAACCGAGAAAACAGAGGAAAAACTAAAATTACGGTCAATACGATCTTCTGGCTATATCTTTCCTGATTTTCTTTCAAAACTAAAGCCAGAAGGTCGTGTCGAAATAAATTTCTCGATTTTCAACATTTTGATGGATTTATTCATATTCGTGCATTTTCAGGCGAATGGCATGAAAAAAAAATTATACGACCTTCTGGTTTTAAGAAGACCAAAAGGTCGTATATTGTCGCTTACGACCTTATGGCATTAGTAACGCGATATATTATATATGTTATAGAATCACTTATACATAATATAAGTGACAGTCTATGCCTTCTTAGCAATCCACTCTCTGCTAGCTAGACTGTCATATTGTTTTTAGAGCACCGAGATCCGGGCCCTGCTGATTACCAATTTTCAAACGCACGATTTCTAGTGGAAAATCTTCCATACCTTAAATCATTGCAACAAGTCATACTAAATCTACAAAATCACGAAATCTACGAAATCTACTGTTATATCCGCTGTAAGGGGGGAGGGGAATGATCTATTCCGTAGTTTATTCGGGTATACGCTCCGTGTACCACCCTGGGTGCCGGTTCGTGTGAGAGTGGCTAGCCCTGAGAGCTAGCCTCTCCTCTCCCACTACCGTACCCCCGTCGTACCACGTGACGTTTGTTTATTAGTATGCCACATCTCTCTTTTATCAAACATTTGAACTTAATTGAGTTTTTTGTTACAAATTATATACTTAATAAAATCAAAACCTTATTTCATATTAATGGAACAAAATTGACAATGAATTGGTTATGTCATAACAAATAGCCGTGTGGTGTTAATCGAAAATATAGTGTGGTTTCTTATTCCTGATCGTCTTTGCTTTCCGGATCCATCTCTTCATTGTCTTTGCAAACTGTCCACTCTCCTTCAACTTTTTTCAGGTGGACCACATTTCTTCTATATCGCTGACCTGTCTCATCATTCCTTACGTCGACGTCATTTCCTTCCTTGCTTAAGACTGTGTGTGGTGTAGCATTGAATGCGGTTGTTAATTTATTATTCTTGATCATATTTTTCACACAGACTTTTTCTCCGATTTCTATGCTGCTTTCCTCGGCTCTTCTTTTCCTGTCCTCATACTCCTTCCCTTTCATTTTCATTTCTAGGTCCCTGTCTCTTACTTCTAAATCAGTTTTTGTATTCTCAACGTCTATTGAGGATGGCAATTTATCTCTAAATCGTCTCCTGTAGAATAATTCAGATGGCGATCTACCTGTGACTGAATGAGGTGTGCTATTATACATCATCAGGTACTTAAAAAGATCATTTTTCCAATTTGATTTCTGGCTTTGGTTGATTTTCAGTCTTTTCAGTATATCGCGATTTTGTCTCTCTACCTCTCCATTTTGTTGTGGCCAGTAAGGAATGGTGTGGTACAGTGTTATGCCGTATTCAGAGCAAAACTTTTTAAAATCGTCACTTGTGAACTGCCGGCCGTTGTCGGCTGTGATGCTAACTGGTATGCCTAGTCTTGACATAATCTCTTTCAGCATATCAATTGTTTCAGAAGCGCCTATGGGCTTTGTTATTTTGATTTCTTTATATCGGCTGAAGTAATCCACGACTACGAATAGGTAATGACCGCTTGGGAGAGGGCCAAGGTAATCGATAGCTACGTCTATCCACGCTTGTGTCGGTAGTACACGCCTTTTCATCGGGTTTGGGGGGTTTGGTGCTGAGACTAAGGTGCAACCCTTACAAGCCTTCACGCATGTTTCTGCATCCTTGTCGATCTTAGGCCACCACACTTTTGACCGTAACCTAGACTTGATGGCTACTATTCCAGGATGTCCCTCGTGAGCCGCTAACAGTACTCTGGCTCGTAATTTGGCAGGGATGACTATTTTGTTCCCTAGAAGTAGAATGTCGTCTTGGAAACAGAGTTCATTTTCGAAAAGCCTATAATTGTTCACGTTTTTGTCCCAGACTTTATTGTACAACCCTTCTTTAACCATTTTTAGTTCGCCATCTACTTCACAAGCCTCTTTTATTTCTTTTAAAGGCACTGCGATTGGGCAGGATTGATCTACTACGAGATTCACATAGTTGTCGTCGTCAAACGCATATGGTTCCGAATTTGTGCATAGCCGAGAGATAGGGTCAGCGGTGTTGCTTTTTCCGGGACGGTACACTATTTTATAGTTATAAGACTGGAGTCGGAGCACCCATCGCGCGATTCTGGCACATGGTTTGGAGTTTGGGCCAAATATCACTTCAAGGGGCTTGTGGTCGCTAACTAATTCGAAAGAATCCTTTCCGTACAAGTACATTCTGAAATGTTCGACTGCCCAAACTAGGGCAAGGGCCTCTTTCTCAGTCTGGCAGTAGCGTCTTTCGCAATCCGTGAGGCTTTTGTTTCCGTAAGCGATGATGCGTGGCCCGTTAGAATCATCCTCTTTAAAAAAAAGCGTTGTAACGTTTTTTGTCACCGTTTTTAGGCCGCATAGCTAGGCTTATATATATGCTATATGTAGTATATATATATATATGTATATATATATATATAGTATGTATAGTATATATACTATATATATGAAAAATATATATATATACATATATATATATAGTATATATATAGTATATATATAATATATATATATATAGTATAGTAGCTAAGTATATATACCCATATATATATATATATATATATATATATATATATATAATATATATATATTGTATTGTATTTGCTTTTATTGTTCCCCTAAGGGTTACAAGAACTTCCTTTCCTCTTTACATTCTTTCATACATTTTTCTTACACTATTACGTTTTTTAATTTCATCACATTCTTACTTTACATTATTTTATTCATTACATTTCATCATTTCATTGCCTTTCTTCCTCCACTCCCCGCGCTTCTATCCTTCTTTTCTCCAACTCCCTTATCCATTCCTCTCCTTCCCCCTCCCCTCCTAGAATTCTCCCTGCAGCTTCCTGCCAGCTCTCCTGGCCTTCATTCCTCCCCGTACACCTTTCCCATACATGCTCCCACGTCTCTTCTTCCCACCCACATATCCTACATTTCCTGCTCTCCTCCTCCTCCCAATATTGCGCTGCTCTCATCTCGTTACCCAGCCTATGTCTTGCCACTCTTCTCCATCTGCTCTCCCCCCACCCCTTCTTTAGGTACCCTGGTACTCCTTCTCCTTTTGCCACCCTGTACCAACTATTATACCTTGATTCCTCAATTCTCTCCCACCTCTCCCTTTTTTGCAGATCCCTGTCCCTCTCCTCAATCACTCTCCATTCAATCTCTCCTCTTCTCCTCCTTTCTAATACGTCCCCTCCCTCTAACGCCCTTTCTGTGTAGAAGCTTTCCCTTTCTCTCTCCCACCTCGACTCTGACCTTCCTTCTCTTATCCTCTCCTTCACCTCCTCCCAGGCCCTTCTGGCTAGGTCACTGCCTCTCCCCCCTTCCATTTTCTCTTCGAACTTCCACATCCTTCTTCCTGCTCTTGTCCTCATCTTGTCTCTCTGCAGTTCCTCCCTTACCGCGTACCCGGGTGTTCTCCAGTCCACACCTAGCGTCCATCTCAGGTATCTTTCCTGCATCGCCTCCAGCCCCTCCCACTCTCTTCCTCCCCATACCTCCGCCCCGTACTCCATTACCGTCCACACTAGTCTATCGAACAGCCATATCCTTCTCTTCCAATCTCTCCCAAATCTCCTCTTCCCGATCCCCCACACCTGTCTCATTACCACCCCTGCCTTCCTTATTCTTTCCCTTATGTGCGCCTCCTGTCCCCCGTTGGTCTTTAGCGTGTATCCTAGGTAGGTAAACTCCCTCACCTCCTCCAATCTTCTTCCTTTCCACCTCCATTCGATTTTCTTCCTTCTTCCTCCCCCTTTTCTGAATCTCATTACCTTGCTCTTCTCGACGTTTACTACCAGCCTCTTCTTGTCCATGTAACTCTCCAACCTTCTGATCATTGCTTCCATATCCTCCTCCTTTTCGGCTAGCATAACTATATCATCGGCGTATGCCAGCGTTCTCACTTTGCTCCCTCCTAGCCACACCCCCCCTATACTCCCTCCCTTAGCCATTTCTTCTTCCAGGTCAGCCAGGATCAAGTTGAATAGTCCTGAGCTGAGCGGACATCCCTGCCTCACCCCTCTCGCTGTCCAGAAGCTATCCCCCACCTTCCCCCTGCTTCTCACTCTGCTTTTCGTCTCCTTGTATATCTCCTCTATTCTTACTCTCAGCCCCTCTCTTACCCCTCTCTCTTCCATCGCTTCCCACAACACCCTCCTTTCCACTGAATCAAACGCCGCCTTCAGGTCTACGAAGAACGCTACCATCCTGCCTTTTTCCTCTCCTATCTGCCTGTTTATTAGGTAGTTCAGCACATACACGTTGTCTATCGTGCCCATTCCTCTCCTGAACCCTGTCTGATTATGTGGTATCAGACCCTTTCTCTCCACTTCTTCCTCCAGTCTGCTCGCCAGTACCGTTGCGTATATTTTGTACAGAGTCGGCATCAGCGTTACCCCCCTGTACTCCTCTACTCTTCTCCCATGCCCCTTTTTTATTATCGGTGCTATCAGCCCCTCTTTCCACTCCTCCGGCCACCCTTCCCCACTCCACACCCTGTTGCATGTCCTCCATGCCCATTCTTCTATTTCCTCCCCTCCGTACCTCCATACCTCGTTTACTACCCCATCCCCTCCCGGCGCTTTTCCATCCTTCATCTTCCTTATCGCCCTTCTCACTTCCTCCCTTCTTATTTCTTCCTCCCCTTCCTCTTCTCTTTTCGCTGTTCCTCCCCCACCCACTACCCTTACGTCTACTCCACCTAGTAACCCCATGAAGTACTCCTTCCACTCCTCGTCCTCTATACCCTCGTTGATCCTTTTCCATTTCCTTCTCTCCCTGTTGACGACCTCCCATACCTTGCTCTCCGTTTTAGCCTCTTCCACCTCCCTCATGAAACCTTCATTCTGTTCCTTTTTCTTTCTTTCGCACACCTTGTTGTATCCTCTCCTGCACTCCCTGTACTCTTCTACTTCCCCCTTCCCACTTCGCCACTTTCTCAAGCTTCTTCTGGCCTCTTTTTTCTTCTCCCTGCACTCCTCGTCCCACCATCCTTTTTTCTTCCTCGCGCCGCTTCCCCCCGCCTCAATTGCTCTCCTGAACTCACTCATCCTCTCTTCTATTTCTCTTCCCACTTCCATTTCCACTCTTCCTTCCCATCTCACTTCTCTCCTGAATCTCTGCCTTCCCATTGCTGTCCAATTCCCTTTTTGTATCCCTTTTTGCGCCTCCTCTTGCTTCGTCCATTCCACATTCCCCTTCATCCACACTATCACCGGGTGATGATCCGACTCCACCCTCTCCCCTATCTCCAACCTCTCTACCTTTTCTCTCACCTCTCTGCCTCCCATCGCATAGTCTATCGCGGTTCCCCCCACCGCCCCTACATACGTGTGCTCCCCCATTTCATCTCCTTCCGTATCTCCATTCATGATTGACCATCCCGTCTCCTCCAGGAATCTTATCAGTTCCCTGCCCTCAGCCGTTATCTTTTCGTCTTTCGACTTTCTTCTCCTTGTATCGCCCTCATTTCCTCCCCAGCATTCTCCACCTTCTCTTCCGGTTCTGGCGTTGAAGTCTCCCCCTACCAGTACTCTTACTTCGTTGCCTGCTTTCTCCGTTCTTTCCTTTATTTGTTCTATCTTTTCCCTAATATCCCCATTTACATATATCCCGACAATCGCCCACCTTTCCCCCCCTATCCTTATCCTCCTTTCACACACCCCGTCCATTTCCTCGGTTCCTTCTCCTCCTGCCTCCACCATTTCTCTTCTTACCCCTGTTACTATTCCCCCCATTGCTCTGCCTTTCTTATTCCTTTTTTTGGCGAATTGCACCTCCCATTCGTATCCTTCCGGTAGCTTGTTTTTTATATTTTCCCACCCCTTTTCATCCACCCACGTCTCTATTAGCATTATTACATCCCAATCCACCAGTCTCTTCCAAAGTTCTTCATCCTTCTTCCCTAGCCCCGCTACATTCCAGAATGCCACCTTCCATCCCACTCTTGTCTGTCCATCCCTCTTCCTCCTCTCGTCATCCCCCTTCCTCTGCCTCTGCTCCCCCCTCTCGTGCCTCCTTCCCAGCCCCCTGTTGCCTCTTCTTCCCCCTGGCTGCTCATTTCGTCATCCAGCTCTCCCATTTCCTCCCCCTGCTCGCTTCCCTCCCCCACTTCTGCGTCCTCCGTTGTTGCCTCTCTTGCATTTTCGTGCCCTCCTGCTCTTATTTTTCCGCCCGCTCCTCTCAGTACCTCTTTCCGCTCATCCCACCACCACCTCTCCCCTCCGATCATTATCTTTCCGTACCCCACCCTCACTTGCTTTCCCCTGCGCCCCTCTTCTCCCGCAATTCTCTCCAATTTCCACTGCATTCTCCTTTCCCCCCATGTTAGGTCATCTTCTAACCTTTCTTTCCTTCCCTTTAAGTGTTGCTTCTTCTTCATCACCTCTATCTTCTGTTCCACACTCTTCATTTCCACAACCACCATACTTCCTCTCACTGCGTCATCCACTCCCACTTTTCTTACTCTCTCCACCGCAGCGTTCGCTCCCGTCGCTCTTATCACCTCCTCTGCGCTTTCTTTCATTCCCCCCACCCCTATCTTTAATCCTTTTATCACTATGTTCTTCTTCCTTTCCTCCCTGTCTTTCATCTCCATTCTCCTTTCCATTTCCTTGAGCCTCTCTTCCCACACATCCCCTGCACTTCGTGCTCCCCCTCCCTTACCGCTATCTATATTCACTCTTTGCATCCTTTCCTCCAACCCCTTGATCGCCGCTCCCCTCTCTCTGGCGATTTCTTCCACTTCCTCCATTCTTTTCCCCATTTCCTTCATGCTTTTCTTTATCTCTTCTCTCTCCTTTTCCCATCTTGCCTCCCTTCTTCTGATCTCCTGCCTTTGTTTTTCCAGTTCTCCCCTCAGTTCTCCGTTCATCCTCTCCATTTCTTCCTTTATTTCTTTCCCTTGCCCCTTCACTTCCTCCATCCCCATTTTCATTTCCCCTCTGATTTGCATTAGCATCTGCATAATCCCCATTTCGTTCTCTTTCCCTTTCTTTTCCTCTTCCCCGTCCTCTTTTGGTGGCGATCTACCCGTTCTTCGGCTTTTGGCAAAAGCCTCGCTTTCATCTCCCTGCCATACCCACCCGTCAACTCCTCCCGCATCGTCTCTCTTTCTTTTAAATAGCTCGTCCAGTGATCCATACCCTGCCCCCCCCCATCGCCGCTAGCCTCGCAGCATTCGTCGGTCTACCGACCTTCCCACCCGCTGACTCCCCACCAGCGTCTCCACCTTGCATCCCTGACTTGCCACTCGCCTTACTCTCTGCAACCTGTTCTACTCCTCTCTCTCGTTCCCTTCCTTACCATCCGCTGTTCCTTCCCGCGCTCCGTCTAACTGTCTGTTGCCCTCCTTCCGTCTAACTATTCCTCTCCCTGCTTTACCGACCTTGCTTCTCCCTCTGCCTGCCAGGTGCCGCTCCTTCCCAGCTCTCTCTTTTGCCGTATCACTTTCCCGCCACTTTTCCGCCGAGCCTCCCCTCCCTATCACACCTAACCTCCCTACTTCCTTTTTTGCTTTCCTGCGCACTAAACCTCCTTCTTCCGTCTTCCTTCCTGTCGCCCTCTGTTCTTTACGCTCTTCCCCCTCTTCCTGCCCCCCACTACGTTGTTCGCTTGCTTTTTTTCTCACAATACCTTCAACTAATGTCCAGACACTCCTTACACACACCTGTCACTTTTCGCATCGGAAACGGAAGTCTATAATATATATATATATATAGATAATATATATATATATATATATATATATATATATATGTATATATATATTATAGACTTATATATGTATATATATATATATATATATATATATATATATATATATACCTATATATATATACATATATATACCTATATATATATATGGGTATATATACTTAATTGATATATATATATATATATATATATATATATATATATATATATATATATATATATTAGGGGTGTGCGGGTAGACCTTTTTCTCGGGTCGGGTCGAGTCGAGTAATTTTTATTTTTGTCGGGTCGAGTACCCGAAATTTTCGGGTACTCGAATCGACCCGAATACTCGAATGTTTTCGAGTACTCGAATTTTTTCGGGTACTCGAATGTTTTCGGGAACTCGAATGTTTTCGGGTACCCGAATGTTTTCGGGTACTCGAATGTTTTCGGGTAATCAAATGTTTCAGATTACTTGTATGTTTATCGGCAATTAGCTATAGGATACCCGCCGGGTTTTAGAAAAATGTCTCCATGCATCCATGTCGTTAGGTAATTCAAATTTATTTGAGTATTGGCTATGACTTCCAATTTCAATTTTTATATTATTTATTAATTTAGGCAGTATGGTTAGTAGCTAACAATAAGGACTAAGATGCGGAATGTATTCAAAAAATAAAAATGTAATAATCTGTTCATGAATTTATTAAATTATATGACAAGTAGTCATATAATTTAATAAATTCATGGACAGATCAATGCATTTTTCAAATACATCCCGCATCTCAGTCCTTATTGCTAGTCTCCTAACCGTACTGCCTAAATTAGTAAATAAAACAGGAATTGAAATTGGAAGTCATAGTCAATGCTCAACTAAATTAGAATTACCCAACGACATGGATGCATCGAGACATTCTTTAAAAACGCGACGGGTACCCGAGCTAAGTGCCGGTAAACATGCGAGTACTCTCAAACATTTGATTACCCGAAAACATTCGAGTACCCGAAAAAATTTGAGTACTCGAAAAAATTCGAGTACTCGAAAACATTCGGGTACCCGAAACTGTTCGAGTATTCGGGTCGATTCGAGTACCCGAAAATTTCGGGTCACGAAAAAATCTCGACTCGACGAGTACCCGACCCGGCCCGAGCACCGAGTACCCGAATAAATCGGGTACCCGCACACCCCTAATATATATATATATATATATATATATATATACCTATATCAATTAAGTATATATACCCATATATATATATATATGTATATGTATATATATATATATATATGTATGTGTATATATATATATATATATATATATATATACATACATAGGTATGTATATATATATAGGTATATATATATATACATATATATATGTATATATATATATACCTATATATATATATATATATATATACATATATATATATATATATATATATATATATATATATACCTATATATATATATATATATATATATATATATACCTATATATATATATATATACAGATATATAGGTATATATTGTAACTTACTGCACCAATATCTCAGCTGAGGGCTGGAGATACGGTGCTAGTCCGCGTGAGTGTCTTTGTCACGGGTGATGTTTTGGAGCTCCTCTCGTGGAAAAAGTGAAAAACCACAAAATACCCTATTACAGACTCAAATCAGATATCAACCGATTTGAGCTATTTATCTACTGAGCGAGGATCTGCTTCGCTAACCGAGCTCGTGCGACAGACGCGGGTTGTGTTAGCTGTGTGTGAGAATCACAGACATGGGTATTCCCCAGTGTTGTAACCCAGCAAAAACTCAACCGTAGCTGTCTTAGCACAGAGCTGGGTGTCGCTAGACGTACCAAGCTGTACAACTAGACTCGGGATTGGGTTTTACACCCGCACCGTAGCTGTCGTTTGCAAATTGAAACTAAAGAAAGAAACCTGAAATATTTTGAGATTGTTAATTAAAGGAAATAGGAAATTGAAAGAAATAGATGTAGTTTTAACAATAGATAGTGTTTAATGAAATCAAATCGTTAATAGGTCAGTCGTAGGAAACGATACAAAAGAATAAACATGAAATAATATATCGTGCGTAGAATTAGAATATGAATAAATTGTAAAGAATAGAATAGAATATAACAGTTTATATTAAAGAAATAATACAGTAGGATAAGATTAGAGTTAACTAGAGTTCATAATCAATGTTTCCATTTAGTTGGTTTTGTTTAAGCCGGTATTTTAATAATTGTGGATGTCCAATCCACAATTGAATTTAATTGCGCCGATAGCTCTGTACTATGACGTCTTTTACGCTTGCAGTCTAATTTATTTATTTATAAAAAAATTAGTAAAAAAACTTTGAACTGTGTGAAATGTGAATTTAATTAGACTTATATTTTTCAATATCGAAAATCGCGATTTTAATCACTTCAATTTTAGTAAGTGTCGAAACGCGATTTAAGAGCAGGTACAGGTCACGCACTATTTTGGCTACGTGCCTAATTTTAATAATTAATATGATGTGACTCGACGGGCACTTTGCCACACAATCGGTACCTGATGCCTCCACGTACCCCCTTTTATACCGATAATTAGCGCGCACCGCGAAATCGCGGGATGCACGGAATCGCGGTTTTGCACGGAATCGCGGGTTGCGCGGAATCGCGGGCGGTGCGGAATCGCAGATTGCGCAACACCTCGCAGCACACTGTACTCTGCGGTGCGCGTCGCGGGATGCGCGATGGACACTTGTCCGGCTGCTCCGGCAGGAGCCAGAACAGCCGGAATGTTACAATATATATATATATATTGTAACATACTCGGTACTATTGCACCTCGAATCACGCCAGATCCAGAACAAAGGAAAGGATTACACTAATCCTCTACGTTCGACCAAAAGTCTGACGTCACGCTAAGAAGAGGGGATAGAGAGTATATAACCAGCTCACGCGTTCACTCGTTAGCGTAGTCAGGTAGAGCACCGGTGCGACTCACAACTTAGATAAATTAAATTCACTTGTATAGCTTCAGATCGCCTAGATCCGAATAACTAACATAAATTCATGATATAGAATAAATTCAATTGCCTTTAGATAAAATATCACTGGTCACAATTCAAAATATAATCGAAGAGAATAAGAGAAAAGTATAACGAAAACGAAATAGAAGCATAACAGAAAACATAACCGCGCATAGCCTAAAATATAAAAATAGAATATACAAACAGAACGAAAACCTAAACGGAACAAACAAACAAACGCGACTAGAGTCACGAAATTAGAATAGGAGTAGAATAAGTAAATCATTGTAAAAAATTAGTTTATTAGAATTCATTTGAATACAATATTATTTTCTTATTTGAACTTTGTCGGATATTTCAGCACTGACTCCTAACTAATCAATTTCCATCCCTGAACAAGCCTTATAGGGACCAGCTTTGGATCATTCCAAGTGCGTACGGCGTTGGATTAAATTCCCGCGTCCGAAGGCCAAGGAAATACGATTCCGAGTCTGAGACACGGTCTTGGAATCGCAAGGTTCCCGGATCCGAGTAAAGAATAGGTTTTGTGTTTAGGAAAGCAGGCTTGGATTCACTTCCCGGCTCTGTTCGAATAGGAGAAGGATCGGCTTTGGTTCTACCCGAGTCCGAAGGGAACAGGCTTTGGTGGAGTAATCTACCCGAGTCCTGAGATAAAGTAAATTCACAAGGTTGCATAGGTGGCTTTTGGTGGCTAACCCATCCTTTTCCCTACCTACGTACCTCAAAGAAAAGCCCTAATGATTTTGATAATTTAAATCCCTTTTTATATAGGTAAAGAACTCACAATAACTGCGGGTATCTCTCAACTTTCGGGTTCAAGATACTCGCCAAAAGTTACAATATATATATATATATATATATATATATATATATATAAATATATATATATATATATATATATATATATATATATATATATATATATATATATACATATATATATATATATATATATATATATATATATATGTATATATATATATATATATATGTTTAGTCAATGGCACGAGATTATTACTACTAAAAGCTGGAACAAATCTATTGTTGTGTGAACTTCTAACTGGAGATAAAGCAGGAGATATAATATTCTTAAATAGAATTACTTTGATGTGTGAAGATATATATCCATTTTCTTTCACTCGAAGACAATTCCCCATCGAATTAGCCTTCGCGATTACGATCAACAAATCACAAGGTCAAACGTTTGACAAAATTGGAATTGATTTACGAAAAGATGTTTTCAATCACGGACAACTGTATGTAGCTCTATCGCGAGTGCGCACGTGGCAATCATTGAAAATTTACCTTGGAAGTCAACGAAACAATACAACCGTGAAGAATTATGTTTATAAAGAATTATTCAATTCATAATTACCTGAATAAATACTTATCCCAAAACTGTCAACAAACATAAAAACTGCAATACTGTTTTTATATTCAAAAAAAATATAAAAAACCTTCGCTGATTTCATTTTTTAAATGAAATGAATAAATAAATAATTGATTTCATTGAGACATAGTTAAATGGTTATATCAATTATTACATATATTATTATATATATATATATATATCCATCTAATTTAATATCCACATCTTATCTCATATCCATATATACATATGTGTTTATGGATATAAGTATATATATTATAGTATGGGACGTATCTCCATAAATCTTATAATGAAAATCAAAAATTTTAATTGGGTTTAATAATCTGTGTACTTCACTTATTCGTCGTGTAGAGTTCAAAGTGACAACAAATTTGAAAATGAGAGTAAATAAATATGGATCGAAAAAAACGAAATTTCGACACGACAAATGAATGAAGATACACAGATTATTAAACCCAATTTTTAATTTTTATTGTAAGGTTTATGGAGGTACGTCCCATACGGTATGGGCTAAGGCGCGCGCAGCGCGCCAAATACGCTAGTATTGTATAAGTACTGCACCTAATCCTACCGGGCTGGCATCAGCAATTACTTGTGTTCTATCGTTAGGGTCGTAATACCCTAACGTCCGTATGTTAGTCAATGTATGCTTCAATTCTTTGAACGCTTGTGATTGGTCGTCTGTCCAGTATTGAGTGATTTCAGCGGTCTTCCCTAAGTTAAGGCGTAACAATTTTCGGATCGGATCCGTTAGCGTTGCTAAATTCGGGATCCATTTTCCCACAAAATTAACTAAGTAGGTAGGCTAAGCCAGTTCTGGATCAACGCGTGTTAGTGCACACGTACACGCACGCACACACACACACCCTCCCGTGTCCGTGTGAGGGTGGTAGAGGGGGAGTCACGCTCGCGGACCCCTGATGTCACACTCAAAATGGCGTCGCCCACCCTCGAGTCGACGTCACACACCCTTAATATGAAGTCACACTCCCTTAATATGACGTCACACTCCCTTACATTAACGTCACACACCCTTGAATTAACATCCCGATATAAAATTCCAACCCCTGCGTCAGAACCTTCCAGAAGCTTCCCCAAAGTCATTTTGGAGGGCAGACAGTTCCTGGAATTATTCGGCACAATGTGAGAAGTTCTCTTCGGATCGAGTTACTTGCAAAAATATGATTATCGGATCGAGTTACTTAGCCTAATGATTCTCAGAAGAATAGTTCTCGGAATCGACTCTGGAAAGATCTTTTGGAACGTTCTAAAAATTTGGTGGAGGGAAACATTTTGACTCCGGAAAGATCTTTTGGAACGTTCTAGAAAATTAGTGGAGCGGTTTTCAGTTATAAAAGAGTGAAAATTTCAGGGATGAAAATTAGTATTCAACCGATCTTCAAGTAGTAAAGAATCTAAAAAAATATCACAATGGAGATGATTTTGGATATGCAAGGTTTCGAAAACTTTTACGACGAATTTATGGTGAAGGAGCTGGCTGCAATCAGTGTTCAAGCGGATGACGCAGGCAGACATGGTATAACTCGCATCCTGTTCAAACCTCCCTGTTCTTGGCCAACCTTACCACCCAAATGCAGAGCTACCAATTCCTGGTTGACGCGAAATTATCATGGATTAGAGTGGAATGACGGTGACATGTCTTACGATAATCTGCAGACAGCATTGAAGAGAATCGTTGAGCAAGCAAGTTATATATATATGTCAAGGGAAATGAGAAGAAACAGTGGCTCGAGAAGATGATCAACGACGATTCAAAGCCAGTGATCGATCTGGAAGAATTGGGGTGTCGGAGTCTTGGATTCTTGCAATATATCAATGTGGGTGGTTGGCATAAGGACTAATCACGGGAAAATCGTCCGATACCGGTGTGCCTGGGAAAACGTTCAGCGATTGAAATCTTCGTTCTTGAAGAACTGTACCGAATCTCTACATAAATCTTTGCAAATATATTGTTATATTTGATGAATTCACCCCTATATTAGGGTGGGTCGAAAAAAAAAAATTTCTTAGCCTGGGGGTAGAATTTGTAGCTTATAAAAAAAGAAAATTTTTCCATAAAAAAAAAAATTTTTTACTCAACGCTTTGAGGTAGCCCACTCGTGTTTTAAATAAATATTTAATCAAATTGGGTAGTTTCAACGGGAAATTCTTTTTTTGGTCCGAAATCGTGGAAAACATGTAAAAATTGTAGAATGTGATTTTTTTAACCCAACTTTTTTTTTTTTTTTTTTTTTTTATTTATTTATTTAAAACACGAGTGGGCTACCTCAAAGCGTTGAGTAAAAAAATTTTTTTTTTATGGAAAAATTTTCTTTTTTTATAAGCTACAAATTCTACCCCCAGGCTAAGAAATTTTTTTTTTTCGACCCACCCTACCCTATATATTACTTCTATATGATCTAGATCAAGTAGTCTATATGATAAAAGACATCTTTCAAAATATATGAACTTCGGTTGCCGTATCAATAAGTATTATTGTAAAACAAATCAGTCTGTCTTTAGCCTCGTACTGAAGCAGACCTGTATTTTCTGAATACATAAACCTTTTGCCCGATTGATTATATTTCATCTGATTCACTTTATTTCCCTCGGGAATCCATAAATATTAACTTATTATTACAACAAATATTAAATTTGTTACATTGGTGTCAGAATCGGGATCTTACCGGGATCGATAAAGTGAATTTTTGAAGGAAAGTGATTGTGATTGTGAAAGGATTTGAAAAAGAATTTAAAAAAAAGAAACGAAATGTCTTCTCGTCGACGAGAACCTCAACAAGCTCCAGCACCTCAACCCCAGGTTGATATAATGGAACGTTTATTACAAGTTATGGCTACACAACAACAAGCAAGCCTAGCTGCTCAAACTGCCCAACATGAAGCTAATTTGGCAGCACAAACAGCCCGGGAAGAACGCGAAATTATAGCAAAACGCGAAGAAAGAGAAGCTAAACGTGAAGAAAGAGAAGCCGAATTATTGGCTAGACGTGAAGAAAGAGAAGCTGAACTATTAGCTAAACGAGAAGAAAGAGAAGCTATTTGATCAGCACAGAAAGAGGAGAGAGAAGAACGCCGAGCTGAACGCGAGGCAAATTTAGCAGCTCAACGAGCTGACAGGGAAGCTAATATGGCAGCCCAACAAACCACCATGTCCCTCCTTATGAGACGTCTCGAACCTCAAGACGTAATCTCGCAAACTTCGACTCCCCGACGATCCCCAGTGAGAATCGAGGAAATAATTGAACCCACAAATATACGGTCTGTACAAAACTATGGGGAAGAAGAACCTTCCCCAACCATACGTAGACCTCGTACGGGTGGAGCGGCGACTTTCACGCCGCACACTCGTACAAATACTCAAAACGACCGAATTGGAGGTACAATTCGGGACGTACGAGGCGTAGAAAATACTAATTACATGGCTGGTGAAATTAAAACATAGAAAATGCAAATAATACAACCAATAATCTTCCTCTCAATTTATCTCGCGCCGGGAGTAGTCGTGATAAACAGATTAACGATACAATTATAAATACTCGTAATGAAGGTTGCACTGAGTCAACAAAAAAATCATCGAACCTGAAAGTAAATTTCTTTGACGGATCAATTCCTTGGGCTCATTATGAGCGACAATTTCAAATAATTGCAAAAGTAAACTCTTGGTCTTCTATTACTAAGGCCGGACAACTTGCAGGAAGCTTAAGAGGTCCTGCCTTGGCTGTTCTATCAGCTCTTGCTGATTCAGATATTGAAAATTACGATAAACTCAGCGCAGCCTTACGATTAAGATTCGGAAATCAACTTATATCGAAATTGTCCTTAACTCAATTAGACCTTAAAAGACAAGCTAAGGAAGAAGGTCTCGCTTCACTCGGAGTAGAAATAGAAAGATTAGCTAGAATAGCTTTACCTAATTGTGATGAACCAACTAGAGACATATTAGCTTGTAATAAATTTATAAATGATATAACGGATCCAGAATTGAGACATACTCTTAGTCTGACGGGACCTTCTTCCGTCCAAGAAGCGGTAATTAAGGGTATGGAAATCGAAGCATTAACAAAACACCATCTAGGAGTAGGAAAAGTTCGACGTATCGAAACAGATAAAACTCCTACTTTTCCTAGTAAAACCAATGATTCCGAGAAAACTACTCCCAGGCAGCAAAATAATTATAATAACGGATATAATAATAATAATTATAATAGAAATAATAGTAATAATAATTATAGGAGACCAAATTACGGAGACAGACCCCCGTTAAAATGTAAATATTGTCAAAAGATTGGACATGACGCCAATCGTTGTTTTTCATTAGAAAAATTAAATCAAGCCAATAACGAAAATTCTTCAGATAAAAAAATGTCGTGGAGGAAAGATAGCGAAAATAATACAGACAACTCTCATAAAACTTCGGAAAAACCTCAGGGTTCTTCTAACCAAAAAAACTAATTATTGATGATTTAGAAGGGCGAAAGTCATCAAGTGTTCGATCCAACGAAAGCCCTATTTTAACACAATTTTTATTAAGAAGCCTAAGACAAACAGGCTTATATGCGCGAGGGACTGTCAACGGAATTAACTGCCTCTGGGTGATAGACAGTGGCGTAGCGATGGGGGGTCAGGGAGGGGCAGCCGCTCCGGGCGCCAACTTTCGTGGGGCGCCGAAGGCGCCCCAACATAATTCATCGGCGAAAATACAATTCAGATGGGGCGCTCAATATACACCAATGCCCCTGGGCGCTGGTGACTAACGCTACGCCACTGGTGATAGACACTGGGGCAGAGGTCACAGTGGTCCGTTCGGATCTCTTAAAATCTATTAACCATTCTCAAAATTCTGCTTCCCTTCGAACTGCTACAGGAGAAATAACTCCAGTTTTAAAAGAAGTTTTAGTTCAGATTAACGTGATAGGGTGTATCGATTCTTCACATAAAGTTTACGTAGCGGATATTGAGGATGAAGGGATCTTAGGAACTGACTTTCTTGCAGCGCATAATTGTGTTATTTCAACTGAAGGGAATTTATTAACATCGGGGCGACACGAGATTGTTCTTTTAACTAATAGGAATAAAACATCAGATTTTCCTCAGATTCAAGTCATAGATCTTTCCGGAGAAGAATTAATTTCTTTTCCAGTTCATTTAGAAAATCTCTTAGAAAAGTCATCTGTTGGTTTAAATCCCATACAAAAAGAGAAATTCAAGACATTAATTGAAGAATATCAAGATGCTTTCGCTAAAAATAGCAACGATAAAGGAAGAAGTACCATAACGACTCATACCATTGATGTAGGAAATAACGCACCTATAAAACAAGCTGCCCGAAGACTTCCATTAAATGGTCGAGAAGAAGTGGAGAAGATGGTCAACGAAATGCTAGCCATCAACGTAATAGAACCATCTTCAAGTCCTTGGGCTTCACCAATTGTTCTTGTTTCAAAGAAAGGTGGAACGAAAAGATTTTGCATCGATTACAGGAGGTTAAATGATATAACCAAAAAAGATTCTTACCCCTTGCCGAGGATAGAAGAAACCCTTGATTTAATAGCTGGAGCAAAATGGTTCAGCACTATAGATTTGCAGAGTGGATATTGGCAAGTAGAAATGAATGAAGACGATAAAGAAAAGACAGCCTTTGTAACTGGCCTAGAAGAATTATCGCATTTTAAGGTTATGCCTTTTGGGTTATGCAACGCTCCTGCAACCTTCGAAAGAACGATGGAAACAATTTTAAAAGGAATTACAGAGAAGAAATGCTTAGTAGAGTCATTAGGGGTAACTGTGCGCACTTTGCTCTTTGGAAGATTGTCAAGCTCAAAAAACAAGGGTTACAAAAAACAACCCATACTCGTTGGATAGAGCATTTATTTGATTATCGAATAAATAAAGTAGTTTTACAAAAAACCGTCACACTTAAGAAAAAAACAACATTAATTAAGAAAACTCAGAATGCGCACACTTGACCCGTATTGCGGGTAACTGTGCGCACTCGTGTGGGGTACGCACCCTGGAAATACGAGTGCATTTTGCACAATTATGAATATGAATGCTCTGAACAATAAAATTTGAGTAAAATTAGCAAGTTATTTGACCAAAACTTGTAAATCTCCATAAATGTCCTTCTACATGAGGGTCCCTTATGGAGGCGTTTTCGGGAGCCCAAGTTTGACTGTTGCGAACACCATTTGCCCCAACCCCTACCATTGGCTGGTCGAAATTGTTATTAAAAGATCCATTTCTTGAAGTGAGAACGTTTTGTTCAACTTGAGGCATAATCTGGTCTTCGACCAATGATTAAGCCTGCGCACACTTACCCCAGCGAGACAAATTGTATATAGATGCTCAAAACTTCACCAGCACCGAATATAACTTCGAAATTTTTGCCGAGCCTTAAGCTTAAATGAATTCCTGATATGAATAAAATAAATTTATTTTGATTTTTATCCGGGTTTAGGCGTCACACTATTTGCCGTGACAGAAATAGTATATTATGTGGCATGCCCGTAAACCAAGTGTTTTTCGGCGAGAATAATGATTTCAGGACGAGCTAAAGGCGAGCCGAAGGCGAGCCGTAAGCGAGTTCTGAAATCATTATTCGAGTCAAAAACGGTTTACGGGTGCGCCCCATACTGTATTTTTTTCGAAATAGGCATGAAAAGTCACTTTGACGCCTGTTGAGATTCACTAGACGAAGAGTGAGGTTATAGTGCGATCTGTCGCGCACTTCGAACCGCGCATGGAAACTGCCGTATAAAGACTTTATACGGCAGCTTTGGAATGCGCACTTCGAACTGCGCATCCAGACTGCCGTATAAAGACTTTATAGGGCAGTTCTGAAACCATCCGTATAAAGTGACACTTTGTGGATCGAAAACAGGCGTCAAAAAGTGACTTTTCAATGCCTATGCCGAAAAAAAACTATTTTGGGATCGCTTGTTTTCGTTTTTTTAACAAAAAAAATAAATGCAGCGCAGCGCATCACTTTTTTTTGTCTAAACTAATTCTTCATCAAGGCCGGTCTGATGTGCTGTAGCATAGCGTTAATCCCGTTCATTCCGTTCGGAGATAAGCTAGGTGCGCACACTTACCCACTGCGCACAATTACCCCTAATGACTCTATATCTGGACGACATAATCGTTTTTGGAAGAACATTCGAAGAACCAGTAGAAAATCTTACAGAAGTCTTCTCTCGTCTTAGAAAAGCAGGACTCAAAATGAGTCCGAAGAAATATCATCTTTTACAAAGAGAAGTTCACTTCCTTGGACACATAGTCTCCGCAGAAGGAGTGAAGACGGACCCTACAAAAATAGAAAAAGTATCAGATTGGCCCCGTCCTGTAGATGAAGAAGGTGTTCAAAGTTTTATAGGGCTCTGTACTTATTATCGTCGTTTTGTTAAAGGGTTCGCCTCAATAGCTAGACCTCTCCATCATCTAACAGGGAGTAAGGTTCAATTCGAATGGTCTCAGGAATGTGAAGAAGCTTTTATCAAATTAAAGACTTATTTAACGTCTTCTCCTATTCTTGCTTATCCCCAAGTAGAACAACCTTTTATTTTAGACTCAGACGCTTCTCTTTCAGGAATAGGTGGAGTTTTGTCTCAAATCCATGACGGAAATGAAAGAGTAGTCAGTTATTACAGTCGAGTCCTTAGTAAGACGGAGAGGAATTATTGTGTCACTCGTAGAGAACTTTTAGCTGTGGTAAAAACAGTAATACATTTTCATCATTATTTATATGGGAGAAAGTTTTTGATTAGGACAGATCATGCTTCTCTCAAGTGGTTGCTTTCTTTTAAATCTCCGGAAGGACAGGTAGCTAGGTGGATAGAGAGACTGGGCCAATATGATTTTGATATTCAACACCGCGCTGGATTATTACATGGAAACGCAGACGCTTTATCCAGAAGACCTTGCGAAGGACCTGTCGAATGTAAACAATGCACAAGATTAGAAAAACAACTAGACGAACACTATAAAATCCGATCAATCACTTTTGAAGGAGATCTGAACCCATGGAAAAAGGCTCAACAAGAAGATGAAGTTCTTTTACAAATCAAGACATGGAAAGAATCTGAATTACGCCCTGAGTGGCAAGATGTTTCTGCTAAGAGTCAAGATCTAAAAATCTATTGGACTCAATGGGATTCTCTGTTTTTAATGAACGGAATATTATACAGAAAATGGGAATCTCCAGATTTGAAGATAATTAGATGGCAGTTATTGGCACCAAAGAGCAAAATAGAAGAGATCCTCAAACAATATCATGATTCACCGTCGAGTGGACATTTCGCTTCCAATAAAACCTTAGGTCGGATTAGGGAACGATTTTTCTGGGCTCGCAGCAGAATGGATGTAGATGATTGGTGTAGGTTATTTAAAGTCTGCATTGCGAAAAAAGGTCCACGCGGTAAGGGTCGCAGTCCTCTCCAAATATATAACGTCGGAGCACCCTTCGAGAGAGTGGCTATGGATGTTCTCGGACCACTCCCTCTTTCTAGATCTGGAAATAGATATGCCTTAGTTATTGCTGATTATTTTACTAAATGGCCCGAGGTCATCCCTATCCCTAATATAATCAGGAGGCAAAGACAGTTGCTCAAGTATTTGTTCGAGATTTTGTTTGTAGATATGGGACTCCTCTAAAATTACATACCGATCAAGGTCGCAATTTTGAATCAATTTTAATAGAAGAAATATCAACAGTTTTAGGAATCAGAAAGACTCATACAACCCCCCTTCATCCTCAGTCTGATGGAATGGTAGAACGGTTAAATCGGACTCTCCTGAGTTATTTGGCTTCTTTCGTTGACAAAAGGCAACGAGATTGGGATGAGTGGATTCCTCTTTTTCTTCTATCTTATCGATCAGCTGTTCATGAGACGACTAAACAATCTCCAGCCTCTATGCTTGTGGGAAGAGATCTTCGGTTACCTTCAGACTTAGACAAGGGACCTATTCCTTCGCCAGATCCTCTTCAAACTGACTTCGTATCTAATTTAAGAGATAAATTAGAACAAATTTATAATTTTGCTAGGGGAAGAATTCAGGTTGTTTCAGATAGGACAAAGGCTCATTATGATATAAGGGCTAGAGATCTTGAATTTAAAAGTGGAGATTTAGTATGGCTTTTTCAGCCTAGACGAGAAAAAGGACGTTGTCCTAAATTACAATCTAATTGGGAAGGCCCTTATTCAGTAATTGATAAATTAAATAACGTAGTCTATCGAATACAAAGATCTACTCGTACGAAACCTAAGGTGGTACACTTGGATCGCCTGGCTCCTTATAATTCAGATAAACTTACTCACAATAATAAAATAAAGAATCTTCGTTCTTTAAATATAGATGAAGATCATTCTGTAAATAATAATTCCTCTCTTCTAAGGGATGATCAAACCTTTTCATTGGATTCTTCCAGGTGGTCTGAGGAACTGCCTTATGGAATTAAACGAAGAGATTATAGACCTTTAACTATCCTCATTGAACGAAATATTGGATGTGGTAAAACAACGTTTACTAAAAGATTTTTAAATGATAAAAATATTCTTACATTATTAGAACCTTTAGATGAGTATCGTAATGTAGCTGGCGAGAACCTCCTAGAAAAGATGTACAAGAATCCTAGCAAATATGCATATCATTTTTAACATCATGCAGCTATGACGATGCGAATTAGACATTTAGCTCAGACCGCGTTACCTAATAAGATCATGGAAAGGTCAATTTACAGTTGCAATTGCTTTGTTGAAGCACGTAGGAGAATGGGAGATTTTGAAGACCTAGAAGCTCATCTTTTATTAGAAAATGTTAGGGTTTTGGTTAGCGAGTCTCCTGCCTTTGAAGTAGATTTGATAGTTCATTTGAGGTTATCTCCTGAAGAGTCATTTTCGCGTATAAATTCGCGCGCTCGTTCGGAAGAAGATGGTATTCCATTAGATTATTTGAAGGTTCTTCACGAAGTACACGAAGATTGGTTAGTTAGAAAGAAATTTGCGACTCTTCCAGCACCAGTCTTGATCCTAGACGCTGAAGCTTCCGCAGATGACGCAGATGACGTCTATATGAATTTTTGTGAGGTTATGAAGCCTTATGATCTCTAGTATGGACTCGGAGTATACTCAGAACAACTCGGAACAATTCGGAACTATTCGAGATAACTCGATAGAAATCGAAACTAAGGCCGTGTTCCAATGGGGTTGAATACGCAAAACTTTTCCAGGTGGCGCCAACGAGCCAAGTAACAAAAATGGCGCAGATTACCAATACATGTCTGTTATTAGTGTGTGTCAGTGACCATGTGTGTAAATGTGCGCGTGCCACTAATGGCGCTTCATTTGAATTTTGAAACAACCGGCTATATTGGAGACGCCATGTTGGTTACTTGGCTCGCTGGCGCCAAAGTTTAACAGTTTTACCGGTAACCAGCCTCATTGGTAAAGGTGCACCCTCGCACCCTCGTACCCTCGCGCCCTCGTACACTTGCGCACTCTTTTTTTTTCTTTTTCGTTCGGATTGCTAGTGGTAGAGGGCACTGGCATAGAACGTAATAAAGCGAAAACATAAAGGTGCCTGTTCACGTTGTCGCTCAGCGGCCATATTCGGGGACAAGATAAGTTAGTTTCGTCGTAAGCGATTTTGTCCAAGACCAAGATGACTTTGCGAACACAACTCGAACTCCGCGCCTTTACGAAAGTGATAAGTATAAAGGATAAGTATAATCTTAATAATTGCCAAGTGGTCAGTGGTTATTATTAATTTACACTTACACTACTAATCTTATAATTATTACTAACTATTGTACTGAAGAATTTTTTCAGAGTCTCAATTCTGAGTTATCTCTGAATAATTAATGTTTTGTTTAATTCCTTTGTCTCTTTATTGTTGACCTCTAGCGATCGCCTTCTTCACGGATTGAAATAAAAATATCCCTTGCGTTGTAATTAATAAATAATTGTTTGAGAAACCTTCATTAAACCTTAAAGATACATCATGAACGAACCGGTATATGTCTGTAAGTACAGTTGACTTTACTTCATTTTTAGATTATTTATTTATTTAACTTTATTTATTTTCAATTTGTTATCATATTATTTCCAAATTAATTCGCACTGATAATAATAATAATAATAATAATAATAAAAATAATAATAATTAAACCTAATAAAGTAAAAGTAATGAATAATAAAATTATGATTAATAAAGAATAACTTAATATAATATAATTTAGTGTAATTATAATTAAACCTAATAACTAATCAAATGGTGATTAATTTTTTCGTTTACCAGGGCAACACAACAACATTATCAATTTAATAAAAGTCAGGTCGTCCTTGGACCAATACTTCACTGGCAAGCGGGGGACCAGCAACAACGGTTGGGAGATGGTGGCGTCAAATTTGAGATGCGGTGCTAGCGCACATCAATGTAAAAAAAAATGGGAGAATCTCCAAACAAAATATAAAAAAATAATGGATCCTCCAACCGGTGAAGGTTTAGAAGAACGACCTCACGGAGCACACGACTGGCCTTATTTTGACCTAATGAATAAATTCATGTCTGACCGACACGTAATGAAACCCCTGCTTTTAATAGAATCATCGCAACCAGTTCCAGAGGCATCACGAAAGACATCCGCTAGATCAAAGACGTTCATTAAATCAAATATGCCCGCTAAATCAAATTCATTTTCTACCTTCTGCACCCCTGAGCCGTCTACTTCATACTCTTCACAACCGTCTACTTCATACTCTTCACAACCATCTATTTCATACTCTTCACAACAGTCTCCTTCTTGTTCATCTCAGCCGCATTCTCCATACCATTCCCAACCTCCTACTTCCTTTTCACCTCAATTTTCATCTTTCTCCGGACTCGTACATCAAAATAATTTTCCAATGAGCGGCAATTCACAAGCAACTCCAAGGAAAAGAAGGCGCACTCCATCCGCAAATAAAGATGGAATTAAGGACCTCGTAACCATCATTACTGAAGATATCGGCAAACAGGAACGTGAGCGGGAACAGGCCCGAAAAGTCGAACAAGACCTCATAGAGGTCCTTAGGGAATTTCTTTCTAAATAATGAAAATGATAACATTTAATTCTTGTGAATTAGGGTACTCTGACGTAACCTCGTATCTCAGAAATTCACTTAAAAACTAAACTTAAAATATTTTCTTACATTCAATATTTTCTGTCTCAAACAGTATAATTAGCATTTACATCTATAAAAAAAAAACGATAAAACTTTCAATTTTTGATGTTTTTTTTTTCTCCTGTAAACCAGTGTTTTTTGAGATACGAGGTTACAGCAGAGTACGCTCGATATATATGTTGGTTTTGAGGGAGATTATATTAAATAAATGCACGATTGAAATAGATATAAACTAGCAGTATTTTATTTATAAAGATCCATGCGGCGAGACAGTACTTACAGAGAGCGAATACACATATACTTGTAATAGAGCGAGAAAGAATATGCGCGCGCAGGTGTAGTTCAGGATGTATATATTACTATATCTAAGTAGCATCTAACTACTTCTAGTTAGACACTAGGAACTTTGATTATATCTGAATATCAGGTACATATATTCTATCACTTCCCCTTAATCAAAGGTTCTTAATCCTAATTGATTTAAGTATTCGATATGTTTATTGCCAGGTAGTGCTTTTGTTAAAGCGTCTGCAACCATATCATCTGTAGGCCTATATTCTATTCTAATTACACCTCTTTTCACCATATCACGTATAAAGTGGTGCCTTATATCTATGTGCTTAGTGCGTCTATGATGTTGACTATTGTCAATAATTTTATGCGCACTTTGGCTATCGTTATATATCACAATGGTTTTCTTTTTACCTAGAATTTCTCCTAGTAAGTTTCGTAAGAAACTTGCTTCCTTTGCTGTATCACTTAAGGCTAAATATTCAGCCTCGGCACTTGACAGCGCAATCGTTTTTTGTTTTCGAGACTCCCAACTTATTGCACAGTTTGCAAGTTTTGTAACTATTCCTGTATACGATTTTCTGTCAGTTATATCTCCCCCCCAGTCTGCATCTGCAAATGCTTGTACGTACTTTCCAGTTTTTTCAAAAACAAGTTTCAAGTCCTTTGTACCTTTTAAATATCTAAGTACCCTTTTACATGCACTCCAATGTGTACTATTGTAACACGTATTAAATTGACTTAATAAGCTTGAAACATAAGCAATATCTGGCCTTGTACATACAGCTAAATAAAGTAATCCCCCTATTAATTGCTGGTATGGGTATTGACAATTGCTTACAGTATCTTTTTCTAATTTAGTGTTGGGTGCCATTGGCGTTTGAATCGGTTTTGCATCCGTCATCCCGAAGCGAGCTAACAAATCCTCGATATACTTGCTTTGGCATAAACTTATAGTACCCTTTTCTTTATTTCTAGTTACTTTCATACCCAAGCATTCTGTTATCTCACCCAAGCATTTTACATCAAAATTATCTTTTAATGCTTTATACAACCTTTCTTTTTCTCTTGTACAATTGCTAAATACAAAAAAATCATCCACATACAGAGCTATTACTACTAATACATTTTCGGTTTTTCTTATATATACGCAGGGTTCACACTTCGATTGCATATAATCAATACTGGTTAAAACTTCGTGTATTTTCTCATTCCACATTCTACTCGCTTGCTTCAGTCCATACAGACTCTTTTTTAGCAAACATACTTTATCTTTGTCTTTATTATTGAAACCAGCGGGTTGTTCCATATATATCTTCTCATTTAATTCCCCATTTAGAAATGCAGTAGTAATATCTACGTGTTCTACTTCCATATCAGTTTCATTCGCTATTGCAAACAATAATCTAATGGTAGAATGCCTTACGACAGGCGCAAAAGTATTATTAAAGTCTATTCCATATTTTTGACTATACCCACAGGCGACTAGTCTTGCTTTATGCCTCTGAAAATTCCCTGATGCATTCTTTTTAACTTTATAAACCCATCTACTCTTGATAACATTTGTATTCTGTGGTCTAGGTACTAATTCCCACACATTATTATCAATTAACGATTTATATTCTACATTCATTGCTTTTTCCCATGCTTCCCTATCTGCACATGAAATCGCTTGCTTAAACGACATTGGTTCGTTTTCGCACGAATTGTCTATAAAGGATACACATGACATGTCATAGTCGTTTGACCATATTGGACGTCGTCGTTCCCTCGCAGGCCTCGGACTGTCCTCTTTTCCAGGTTCATCTGGTTGATCCTCTATTTCAATTATACTATCGTCTTCGTCTGCAGTGACCAGACTTTCTGAGGTATCAGAGTCAACGTCTTCTTCATCGGGAGAGGTTTCATTGATTAATTCTTCCCCTGAATCTATCTCTTCTTCAGATTCAGTGTCGGTATCGAGATTCAGAGTTTCTTGTTCAATTTCAGGTACTAGAGGTTCTATTTCCATTATTGGTGCGTGAACAACATCATTCTGAGTAACTGTAGTATCTTGAACATGTTTCTCCTCCGAGTCATCTTCAATGAATTTTATATCCCGAGCTTTTATCACTTTACCAGGTCGTGAAGGGTCAGCTAACCTATATCCTTTTGTGTTCTCACAGTAGCCCACCATGATATATTTCTTTGATTTGGAGTCAAGCTTCTTTCTGCGTTCATCCGGTATGTGGTTGTATGCTGTACAACCGAATATACGCAAATTACTCAAATCTACCTTCGTACCAGTCCATACTTCTTCGGGTGTAGCTCCTAAGACTGCAACTGTTGGACTCCGATTTTTGAGGTATATTGCAGTGCACACCGCTTCTCCCCAATATTTCTTTGATAGTCCAGAGTCTTGTAGCATAGACCTAGTCTTTTCCATTACTGTTCGATTGAGCCTTTCTGAAACGCCATTCTGCTGGGGCGAATACGGTACAGTCGTCTCATGAATAATACCGTGTCCCTTTAAGAATTTTTCAAAAGTAGCATTACAATACTCCAATCCATTATCCGTTCTGAGCCTTTTTATCTTTAAATCCGTTTGATTTTCGACTAACTTTTTGAATTCTATGAACATCTCCAGTGTCTGAGTTTTTGATTTGAGCAGGTAACCAAAGCTTTTTCTCGATAAGTCATCAGTAAATGTCAATAAGTAACGCGATCCACCCCATGTACTTTCAGGTATTGGACCACACAAGTCTGAATGTATTAATTCAAGCTTCTCTGTTGCTCTTTTTGCTTCACCTTTAGGAAAGCTATTTCTCCTGTGTTTCCCTTCTATACATGGAACGCAGTTATTTACCTGTTCATTATCTCGAAAGTTTATTCCAGTAGCGAGCCCGTCTCTTAACATAATCATGCTCCTTCTGCTCAAATGTCCCAGACGTCGATGCCACATCTGTTCTGATATTGGGTTTGTAGACAACGCTACAACTTCCTTTGATGTCATTGCAGCAATTCCTCCTCGCATCTGTAGAGGTTGCTGGGTAGTTCTATCCAATTTGTAGATTCCACCGACATTTGATGCTGAAACCTTATGATTTCCAATAACCTTACAGTCAGTATTATTATAAACTCGACACTTATCTTTATCAAATATTACTATTAAGTCTTTTTCAGTCATCTTGCTTACAGAAAGCAAGTTTGCAGCAATGTCAGGCACATAAGTTACATCTACGATTGTTTTTTGAACATTACCTATTAAATTAATTTTAACGTCACCAGTACCTTTACTGTTCAGTTTCTGGTTATTTGCGACAGTAATTTCTCTAGAATTAGAGTCAGAGTAGCAGGGCTGCCACTGCTTGATGCACCTCAAATTAGTTGCAATAGTGGCATGAAATGAGGAGAAAAGTGGCATGGAATTCAGAAAAAAGTGGCACGAAATGTGACAAAAAGTGAACTCGAATATTCAATAGAATCACATCTTTCGTCTAATTATAATCATATTCCAGTAAAGTATTATAAATATTAGAAAATTTTTCGAAATCGTTTATTTTTCATCACAGTGTGTATTTCTATTGCCATGACTAACAGGCCTCATCCTTATATAGGTATAAACATTAAACATATCGCACACCTAGATCTAAACTAGGACAAGTAAAAAAAAACTTGAATTTTGGGTTATTAATATTTAATAATTAATAATAATTATATAGGAATATAATTATAACAATATTGTTAATAATAATCGATAATAATCATTATTAATAATATTATGTAATTATATTTACCATTAATAATAATTAATTAATGAATTATTTATCCAAAAGGATAATTGAAACAAAACGTTTTTCCCTCATACTGAAAAATGATCCTCGTACTGAAAAATTAGATTTTTCGACTTGTCTCAGTTTAGATCTAGGTGTGCGATATGATATAATTGGTACACTACAACTACGACTGCCTACATTCAATGTAGGCATTTATGTCATTGCACACCTGGTTTTACTTAACAGTACTTTTGCTCGTCATATTAATTAAAAAAATAATCTTATTTTTAATAATCACATTTGTTGATTGGACGTAAAATTATATAAAGGAACATAGAATAGTACGTAGAATATTTCATAATGACTGAAGTGATAGATAAAATTTGTACTTAATCAGAACAAAAACATTTTTTAACAGTAATCTTACTCTCTTAATCCTATAGTGTTCAATATTTACTGCCAGTCTTCGTTTGACCGAACTTAGCATATCGATACCCACATTCTAATACGTCGTATCCTACAAAATTTGAGAAATGGCCTTTTTTGAAAAATGGAATGATAATAATGTCTCGCAGCTTCTGTTTAAGTTTTAGCGGTGAAGTCCGTGAAGTCCTATCTTGTCAATGGTAATAGTGAACCGTTTTCATGGCCTCCTGACAAAATTTCCAAACATGGGTTACGACATATTAGAACGTGGGTATTGATATGCTTTGGCTAGCCGGTTTAAACGTCTTTGCTGATTTTTTGTTTTTTGGCAAACAAATCCGATAGCAGTCCACTTTTTCTTTTCATCACTTGCTTAGACAATCTCGATGCAGCATGTTCTTCAGTTCTCTCCTGTTGTCGCAATTTTTCGGCGCCTTCAATCAACCCTTGTGCCACTTGGGCTGCTTGTAGATCCTTGTTCTTGAGCGCTGCTTTTAAACGGTTATTTGCTTCTGACAACAGAGCATCAGCGCTTTGTTTCTTTATATCTTGCTCTTTCTGTGCTTCTTTGAGTTTCACTTCTAGTTCTTCGATGCTCTGCTTTTTTGTTTCCATCTCTTTCAGATTTTGTTTCTCTTGCTCCAGTCTCATCTTTTCTGCTGTTGCTGCATCAGCAGTTTTTTGTTTCCTCGTCCTCTCTTCCTCTAAAAAGCATGTGTATTTCTGATGTGCTAGGCGCCCGCTGGTAATTAAGTCCTTCGTTATCGGAACTAAGTGGGGTTTATTTTTGAACTTTTTAGTTCCATCACAAATTGCCAATCGGGCGTTTAATGTCCTTTCAGACATTGCACTTTTATCCGGTGTTAAAATCCTTTTAGATCGAGAAAAACCTCGCTCAACGTCAGCACTACCATGGGATAAGCCCAAGCATGCTTTAACAGCTCTGGTGATCAATGGATACTTGCTGATATTACTTGAATTTTTCACACTAAAGATATTTTTCTGCCAGTAGTGATCAATACGATCTTTTTCAAGTTCCGGTAAATCTTCTAATTGCAGGAGTTTCCATTCATCTAAGAGTGCACTTGATGAAATATCTTCGAGCAATGGTAATGCTTCTGCTATTTTTACAATATGTGAGCAGCTTATTTTCCGACCTATTCTCTGTGGTTGTAGACATCGGCAGAAGTAGATGAGATTTGAATGTGGATATGCTTCAAGCGAAGATTTTTTTAGGATGTGCAATGCTGCTTCTCTGTAATGGCTTCGAACTTGTAGTAAAAAGTACTGTCTCTCCTTTTCACTTAATCCCTTGTCATTCAGACATTCTTGTACACTTTTATCGACCACTACAGACTTTATGGGACACAAATTGGTATCAGCGAATAATACATGACCTTTCATTTCATTCTGTTTATATTCCTTTAAGCTTTCACTTTTACAAACTCGTCCAGCAAGTGTCAGAATAATATTTTGAAGTTCATCAAACAAAATGTGTATTAACGGTTCCTCTTTCTGAAAGTTTAACGAAAACTTGGTGAAAACTGCGGCACTATCAATGACAAAATACAGTTGGGCTTTAATGTCTTTCTGGCGTAAGTATTTACATATCGTCAGATACTTTTGTGATGCCATAAGCTGCTTTGAATCTTTCTTATTTGGGCTGAAACGCAGAAAATACCTCGTGAGTCCATTCCACTGTTCCAAAAGACGCTGTGCACTTGGTTCTAGCGTCAGCCATCGAGTCGGTACGTGTTTGATGAAGCGGTTTGTTGGCAGGCTTTCTTCAATCTGACATTTTTCAAAATCTTCACCGCGAGATGGCCACCCATGAAAAAAATAATAAATCTGCAAGATGAAGTCACTGACTTCATTACCAAGTTCATTGAGGCCTTTTAGAAATGCGTTGTGGATAATATGTATGTTACATGACCCAACATCCAGAAGTCCTTTGCCACGCAGTTTATTCGCTTCTGTATTCAAGATTGACCACACTTTCTTGTTAACATTTGGGCCATCAGACCCCAGCATTATCAACTTTTCCTGAAGCAAGTTGGCTTCCATCATACCTTTATTGATGCATTTAACCAAATCCTCGGCAGTTGCATGACCAATGAAAAAGGTCTGTAAGTGATGTGCAACAACTTCTTTGTTAGTTTCGGAAAAATACCGCACTCTGACCTGCAACTCTTTCTTGTGTTCTGCGTTGGTCGTTTCATCATACGCAAGGCAGTAGCTTGCAGACTGCTGGACATCGTCGGTAAGGATTTTCTTGAAATACGGTCCTAAGGCATCAGTGATCAAGTATGCCAACTTTGTACGGCCGAGATAGAACTTTTCAGATATAGCTCCTGGAAACATGGCTTGGAAAACTTCTTTCAAATCCTCACATGATGCTGCCGCCATATTACTATGAACATTTTTAATGGTCCAAATGATTTCCGCTTTCATGTCCGCATCAAACTGGTCAGACAACTGCATTCGTTTTGGTTCCTTGGTGGACACGTATTCAGCAGGAACTGCCTGCAATTTGAGCTGTTTTTTACTCAGTTTGGTACGAGCTTCCAGCGTGTGTTTCACGGAGGTAGAATGTTGGCTGATGGAGTCGAAGCCCTTCGTGACATACGAAAACGAAGTAGTGCAGATTTGACAGTATAATTCATTGCCGGTCCCAATCCGTTTGCACCACGTGGATACCTTATATCCGAGAAAATCATTCTTCAGCAACCAAGTGCTTTGAAATTTATATTGACGTCCCATTACTCAGCTATAGAGAAAAAAATTACCCATTGTAAAAAAAGCTATACAATATTCAAGCTAAATTCAACTACATTCACGGGGCATTCCATGACATCACGACCAAGATCCCAAGTCGACGTTTCAGACCGGCTTTATAAATTTTCAAATGACTGTACGTAATTAAAAAAGCAAATCCAATTTTTTTCCGAATTTTCCAACCCAGCGTATCTGACGTATAATTTAAAGACTTGAAAAAAATCAACATTTCATGAAATTGGATAAAATTCAGAAATAACTTGGCCGTGATGTCATGGAAAGAAATGCCCTGAACGGATTATACGAGAAAATATTAGTACGTTCAAATAATAGAGAGAACCGGTCGAGCTTCGAAAATATACTGACACTTACGTGACATAAACATTATGGAATAGTCTATTATAAATATGAAATTTACCTCGTTGACTGAAATTACATTAATCTGACTGATCTAGCAGGCAAGCAGTTAATGCTACATCATACCATATTGTTAGTCGATAACTTTATGTAGAAATAAAAATAAATACTTACCTATTCGAATTGTCACTGGCAAACATAACAAACACGGCGTGGGGAGACCACGTGGTAGACTGGGGACTACACAATGGCGGTCGTAGCAGATGACACATGTAACCATGTATAGTGACGAACAAACGGCGTTAATTGACACTAGAAAAACGCGGGCTATTCGAACAAAGTAAGAGTTACACGGGCACTGCAATTTTCGTGAAAAAAATTAAAATTCAACGGGTTTCCAAAATGAAATTTCGAGATTTTTCGATCGATCCGCAAAATAGTGTCCATTAGAGGCAATTTTCGGAAAATAGAGGCTAAAAAGTGGCATCGGAGGAAAAAGTGGCACCTTAGTGGCATTAGTGGCAGAGTGGCAGCCCTGGAGTAGTTAAGTATCCAGTCCTTACGCATACTCATGTGTGTCGTACACCCAGAATCTATTAACCAATCCTCATTGTTAAAGGTCGCAGCACTCATAGCAGTCGTCAGCATTAAACAGTCTTCCTTCTTATCCGGAGTTGAATTCTGCGGTGCTTTCTTCTGTTTTCTCAGCTGCGGACATTTAGGCCTTATATGACCTTCCTTATTACAATGGTGGCAAACTATCGTTTTCTTCTGGTTTGTTTTTCTCAGTGCATTCTTAGCAACGAGAGCGGTATCGCTTGATCCTGCTGATTCAGCGTCTGTACGTCTATAATCCTCTTGTAGGAGTCGTGTCTTGATCATTTCACTTGTCAGTTTCACTTGTGTAGCTTCTATCCCCATTACTAGCGGATCGAACTCTACAGGTAAACCCCCTAATAAGAGTACCGCGACTTCTTCGTCATCCATCTTGTGGCCTATATCAGCCAACTGCTGCACAATGGAGACGAGTCCACCGACGTAGTCTCCCATAGACGTAAAATCTTCATATTTAGTCCTCAGTAAGCGTCGTAAAAGACTCAGTCTTCGGCAAAGCCCTTTATCCTCAAAAGCTGCCTGAAGATTATCCCACGCTTTCTTGGAGGTATCTGCTTCTCTCACATGAGAAAAACAATGCGGCTGAACTGACAAACAAATTTTTGCCAGAGCCTTTTGGTCTTTTGTCGAGTCTGTATCGACTCCAGTGACATAAGTCCACAATCCGTCCATAATAAGCGACATTTTCATAGAAAATTTCCAATTATTGTAATTGGCAGTTCCACTTAATTTTTCGAATATATGACTATTATTACCGAACATGTTCGATGTACTCGCAGTCATAGTGTTAGTTATATTTGTATTGCCTGAAGTAGACATTTTTCGATTCTAGATTGTATTTTACAACGTTAAATCAGTCCATGAAAAAGAATTACACACGTGTCACAGGATATACCACGAGGTAACATAACCTCAACAACTAAACTTCGCGAAAAATTAATTAATGCGCACAGATTTTAATAAACTACTAATTTATTATTATTTCTAGAACGTTCTGGGCCCATAACCTGTTGGTTTTGAGGGAGATTATATTAAATAAATGCACGATTGAAATAGATATAAACTAGCAGTATTTTATTTATAAAGATCCATGCGGCGAGACAGTACTTACAGAGAGCGAATACACATATACTTGTAATAGAGCGAGAAAGAATATGCGCGCGCAGGTGTAGTTCAGGATGTATATATTACTATATCTAAGTAGCATCTAACTACTTCTAGTTAGACACTAGGAACTTTGATTATATCTGAATATCAGGTACATATATTCTATCAATATATCACGTAATTTTAATTTTAATTTAAATCTGAAATATAGTCTTTCATTTAAATTACTTGTGTTACTTACAGTTAATTACTTGTGTAGCTTACAGTTAAAATAAAAAGCTCAAAATATTTAACGAGGATATTATCTGCACTTGTAGTATTTCCATTTAAATTTTATTTACTTTAGGTTAACAACAATAATCAGATACAATTAATGTTTAAAAAAAAATTAAGCACAGCAATTCTATGGCAACAATTCTAATGGCGTCACCCTCATCTAGGCCTGACCCAACTACACAATAAGATATCAATCAATCAATCATTCCTTTGAAGACTTATCGCCCTTGCGGACATGTACGCAATAAGCTATCTACGTCGGAATCGTACCTTAATCCATCACTTACAGAGTTGACAATACAGTCATTCCTCCAAATATAATAGCGCAGTATGATTCTTGGGAATGACTTCCCCCAACAATAGCTCGCGAGCCTGACTTGACTCGTATAAACACTTGTTAACAGAAATGTAGTGGCGAAGCGTCGAACGCGACGTCTTGGTGTCATATACTGGTGAGTCTACAATAGAGCACCGGCGCGTCGCATTCGACGCTACGTTCTGACGTCACCCATAAGATTTTGCTGGGTGACGTCAGAACGTAGCGTCGAACGCGACGCGCTGGTGGCCTATTGTAGACTCAGCATCAAGAAGGAATATAGACACAAGGGGTTAAAGCATAGGCTACGGTCCTTAATAGGAGTTAAGCCGAAGGTTTTAAAAAAAGGGGTTATAGCCAGAAAAGGGAAGAAGAAGAAGAAGAGGAATGTAGACGCGGGTACAATGGTTGGTAAACGTAACCGTCGGATAACTTAGGATAAAAAAAAAAAAACGTTCTCGTGAACGTAGAATGTTGGAGAATAAAGACCGGTCTACATAAGACGTTTACGTTCCCGTTCGCGTATCCGCTAGGAATAAATGTATGCATTGTAGACAGTAGTACATCAAACCTATTCCCCAACATTCTACTGAGTCAAAATGATTTGCACGATCAATATTATAATATTTATCACTATTACACCCTACAAAGCACCTCTCACCGCAGGGAAAAGAGCTTTAAATCATTGAGGATTTGATCGCAAAATCAAAAGAAGTCAATATTAATTTACATTGCTTTGCCGAATTAGAAAATTTAGAAAATTTACAAACATTTTGAAAAGTGAGGTTAATGATTCATTTGTGCCTGTTCAATTGTAAACAGTCGTAGACAAAGGTTTCGTAAGTCGTTACCGTGCTGTGCTTGACGGGGAACACGACGAGGAGGAAGCGGTTCTAGTAAGTGATTCCCATTGATGTGAATATTGTCACCTTGTGCAATACAAATATTATGCATTACCACGCAAGCTGTTATGACTTTAATCGAAGTTTCAATTTTTACTTCCAGGGCTTTAGTGAATATTATTCGCCATCGTACCTTCAGCATACCAAATGCTTTTTCTACAACTATCCTGGCTTTGCTGAGCGCATGATTGAATGCTCTTTTCTCTGCGGTGAGAGGTGCTTTATAGGGTGTAATAATGCTCACCGGATGTTTCCTACATGGATAGCCGCTATCACCGATTATAAAATATCCTTCAGGAGGATACAGACTCTGTTGGTATAATGCACTGTTACTAAATACCCGACTGTCATGAACAGATCCTGGAAATCCGCTTACAATATCTATGAATAACCCGGAATCGTCGACTAAGCCTTGTAAGTTGATTGAGTAAAACTGTTTTCGATTATAATATTGATCGTGCAAATCATTTGGACACAGTATGCGAACGTGGCATCCATCGATAGCTCCGACACACTGTCGAAATACCACACTATTTGCTTTTCTAGCAAACGCCTCTCCGATTTGTGGCAGTCTTGCTTCAGAGGGTAGTCGCACAACCGATGGTAAAAGTGAAATCACTAAATCAAGAAATTTATGCGCTATGCGATAGACGGTTGTTCGTGGAATGTCAAAGGAGAAGGAGACAACTCTAAAGGAGGTTCCACACGCCAGCCAGAACAGAAGAGTGATTGCCTGTAAAAACCAAAGTGATGAGTGACTATTTCACGTGTCTTTAACCGAATTATAATAAAATCCTGTCCAATCAAATGCAAGGCTCACTTCAATTTCTATGCACCAGCCTGACCGCTTGTGATTCTGCCTACATAAATCAACAAGTCGGAAAACGCTATTTGGTGTGACTCTTAAATGTTCTTTGGTGGGATTGGGTTCACCCCTCAGCAGAGCTCCAAGTAGCCGTTCATTATAAGACACTATTGCCTGGCAATACAGGCTTCTCTGAAAATGTTTGAAAAATACATAGTCTCAATACATCATCTTGAAAACAAATCTCAGTTAGCTCAGCTAACATAAACCTGTGACGTAAACCTCACCTCCTCATAATTCTGCTGCAATAACCGCAACACCAGCGCACAATACAGGTGTATTTTAGCTGCATGTCTCCTCTCCATATCGTGTTTCCTCTTTACTACCCGGTTTGTGACCATCCACACAGCTATCCGCATTTCATCAGTGATAATGTTGTTGTGTTGCCCTGGTAAACGAAAAAATTAATCACCATTTGATTAGTTATTAGGTTTAATTATAATTACACTAAATTATATTATATTAAGTTATTCTTTATTAATCATAATTTTATTATTCATTACTTTTACTTTATTAGGTTTAATTATTATTATTTTTATTATTATTATTATTATTATTATTATCAGTGCGAATTAATTTGGAAATAATATGATAACAAATTGAAAATAAATAAAGTTAAATAAATAAATAATCTAAAAATGAAGTAAAGTCAACTGTACTTACAGACATATACCGGTTCGTTCATGATGTATCTTTAAGGTTTAATGAAGGTTTCTCAAACAATTATTTATTAATTACAACGCAAGGGATATTTTTATTTCAATCCGTGAAGAAGGCGATCGCTAGAGGTCAACAATAAAGAGACAAAGGAATTAAACAAAACATTAATTATTCAGAGATAACTCAGAATTGAGACTCTGAAAAAATTCTTCAGTACAATAGTTAGTAATAATTATAAGATTAGTAGTGTAAGTGTAAATTAATAATAACCACTGACCACTTGGCAATTATTAAGATTATACTTATCCTTTATACTTATCACTTTCGTAAAGGCGCGGAGTTCGAGTTGTGTTCGCAAAGTCATCTTGGTCTTGGACAAAATCGCTTACGACGAAACTAACTTATCTTGTCCCCGAATATGGCCGCTGAGCGACAACGTGAACAGGCACCTTTATGTTTTCGCTTTATTACGTTCTATGCCAGTGCCCTCTACCACTAGCAATCCGAACGAAAAAGAAAAAAAAAGAGTGCGCAAGTGTACGAGGGCGCGAGGGTACGAGGGTGCGAGGGTGCACCTTTACCAATTGGAACACGGCCTAATACTAAAACAATTCAAATCAAGTCGATAACGAAGACTATTAAAAGCAAATGGAGGATAACGAATATTATGAATAACATTTAATAAATAATAATATTGAACACAAATATTTAAAAAAGGGAACAAGAAATTATTTTATTATTCGAAAAATGACAATAAATTATTTTATTAAACAATAAAGGTTAAATTTAGTAACGGTTGAAGAAGATTTTTTCAACGACATGTTTTAAGAGAGTTTTTATTTTATTGCAGTCTTCACAATTGTCTTTGTCTTCAATCGTAACGAGAGGAGTCTCACACGCGAAACAGGAGATGTACCCTCCTCGCATTTCAATTTCTCCAACAAACGATCGATGTAAATCTATTATTCCGAGAGTTTCTTCCATTGGGATACTAAAAATAAATTATTATAGGATTTTAATGAAGAAAGAGAATTTGGATAAAAAAAAAAAAAAAATAAGGAACAGATAAATGATCAGTCATAAAGGTTTACTTACTGTTTCATATAGCAGTCAACACAAGAATGAAATGGTAGTCCGGGAAGCTTGACTCCTTTTCCTTTAGCACATCGTATCCTTGTCCATTCAGTTTCAAAACGAACGCTAGCTTCAGCTTGCGTCATATTTCCTATTCCTTCGAAGTTTAGGTTGCTTACTAAAATTCCAAGAAGGATGACTTCTTTGTTCAACGAGCTCATGATGACGAATGACGCTTTCGTTATCTTCCCCTTTCGTATCTTTTATTTCTTTTCTTTTGTTATAAACAATTTTGCATTTGTTTAAACAACTTTTCATTTATTAATAGATGTTTTAATTAAAAGGGTTCGTCATAGGTCGTTTAAAAGACCCTCGTTTATTTCAATCTCGAATCCCGCCGAAATGTTACGAAAAATATAACGCTAGGTGTCGTTACAATAGACTTATATAATAATGGCGTCTAGATGAAAAGAGATCCGAGCGGAAAATCTAAATATAGGTTATGTTTTAGTTTCCAAACATTAACCCAAGTTTTTCCAGCTCCCGATATTCCGATAGTAGGATATTGTATTAAATGACGAAATGATATTCTGAGACGAGAAGAAGGAAGCCTAATTCATCCCATCCTGACCTATTTTCCCAAGTTTCCACTTCTTTCCAGATAAGATCGTTTCAATTTATATTTATAACATTTAATTAATAGAACATTTTAATTTATCAATTTATTTTATTTGAAATAATTTATCTGACATCTAAAAAGTTTAATTTATCGTTCTAATTTAAAAGAAAATATTTAAAAAGGAATTTATAATTTTGATTTAAAAAGAGATTTAAAAGGAATCTATAATTTTGAAGAGTTTTTAGAACAACTCAAATTTAAGACCTTATTATTTTGAGAGAATAACATTTGTCCTCCTGTCTAGGTCGTATATGATTTATTTCGAAGAGGTTTGGAGTTGGATCTCCTGGAGTTCAAAATCGGACTTTCCGTTCCAGTCTTTGGTCCTTCTACCCCTCCAACCCCTTCCTGTTCCAGTATTCAGGACTTTCTTCATATTGACCAAGGAATTCTTCGCCTTGTTCCTGTTTGCTGATTCTTATTTCCTGATTCCTGTCTACTGATCCTGGATTCCTGAGTTTCTACTCTTGTTCCTGGTTCCTGTTCTTGAAGATTTTTGTAAAAACCCATGTTGTGATATTAAGTTAGACTATCTTTTAGAGGTTTTCTGTGGTTTCCCTGCTAATAAGAGACGAATGTCAGATAGTACTTGGGAAAATTTTTAATTACTTGAGCCACAGCTCCAATTCTCCTAAATAGAACACACAGATTTTACAATTTCAATATCGAATTACTAATCCTTATGATGATTTTACATAAATAATTTTTATTATACTTACCTTACGAGTCGGGTCGACTCTTTCACTAAGAGGGGGGGGGGGGGGGGGGGGTTAGTGTTATATTTGATGAATTCATCCCTATATATTACTTCTATATGATCTAGATCAAGTAGTCTATATGATAAAAGACATCTTTCAAAATATATGAACTTCGGTTGCCGTATCAATAAGTATTATTGTAAAACAAATCAGTTTGTCTTTAGCCTCGTACTGAAGCAGACCTGTATTTTCTGAATACATAAACCTTTTGCCCAATTGATTATATTTCATCTGATTCACTTTATTTCCCTCGGGAATAAAATTAAATTTGTTACAATATATTCAAGTGGGAAGTTTGAAACGAATGAAGAAGGAGGATATCGCATTTTTAACGAAACAATTTATCCTCATTTACGCATCGGATATCATTGACGAGGTATGGGGGAAACTATCAGAGGCTATGAAGAGGGACGAGGACATCATAAACTGTCGGAAGCAAAGAAGCAGACATATCTGTTACGACGAATTCGATGGACCTATGACAAATGAATTTGTAAATTTCCAACAGTTAAATAAATGATGAAATATTTTACAACAGTATTAATACTAACTCTCTCCTTCCTTTCTAAGCTTAATCTAGAGTAATAAGATACCGCTGAGCGGCGGGATGGAAATGATTGAAGCGTCACATATACTTAAAATCTTTATTTGCAGAAATACATATAATTATACCAATTTCTTCACTCCGCCACTTATGGGATTGTATTCAACTACCCGATCGTGTAAAATCAAGCAGTATGCCGACGTATCGGTAGGGAAGTTATCTTTAGCTTCAAACTCGAGACGAACATCTACAGGTCCAAACTTGAGCGACTCGTTTTGTTTCGAGCAGTCGATGACGAATAGGGGAGCGTACTGTAGAAATTCACTCTTTTTCAGCAACGGTTCAGGTTCCTTGCCGTAATAGGAGGTTTGGAAATTGGCGTACATTTCATATAACAGAGCATACTGATTATGACTCATATCGAGATTAAGGTTCCCATAGGGATAGCATTGAGAATTCAAGAAGAGTTTAACGTCGGTGATGTTGCAGTGATCGAAATGGCTAGCGTTTCGATTCAGCTTATTCTTCCGACTTGTTTGGAAACCCAGTATAACGTAGCGAGGTTTCTCCAGCTGAGTCGATGTCTTCACCGTCCAAACGTGCTTTGAAGTAGTGGGAAGTACAGGATACTCGTACAATTCCCAATTGCGAAAACTCATGGAGATCGCCGGATCTTTCTCGATGAAATTCAACAGCTGTATTTTCCGTTGATCCGCGAGCTTCACATATGGTAACAACCATTCGACCTTATCGATCAGGATTTTGAATTCCTCATCTTGAGCTTGTAGAACCGCATTCGTATCGGTCTTCGAACGGGTCAAGATCAACTCGTGTTTGGCGTTCACGATTATCTTGCGATAGTCTTCGGCGAACCCAAACATCATCTTCAGCGGTACGCATACTTCGAAATTACCAGCGGCATCCACATGGGTCGCGTTCACATTAAGCCAACCGGCATTCTCCATCATCCAATTCTGTCCAGGTCTCAGAGAAGGGTAACCTTTCATAAGACTGGTGAGACCGACGTTTTTGCTCCTATCGATCTCAATAGCATTTATCTCGTAACGCATTTCTTCAAACAGATGACAAACACCGTTGTTGACCAGTGTTGCGGTAGTCGACGGAGTTCCATCGGCCTTGACTATCTTTCCATACACATGCAATGAACTCTTGCACGGTAATACGCACAGGTCTTGGTGTTGAACAGCGATACGAATCTCGTCACTGTTATTGAAACTCGATGAGGCATAGGGTTTGTGTGTGTGAACTTCGTAGTGTGCGATAGACTCGTCAAAGACGACGGGTGTTTGAATGTCTAAGATTTCCTCCTCCATGGTATACAGCAGATGACATAGATGTAAACGAATCTTATTTTGCGAAAATTCCTCTTCCAAAAGGTGTGATCTTGAGACCCAAGCTTTTCAGAAGCAGCACGTTCTGAGGTGTCAGCTCTTTGAGAACCGGTTGACTGTTACGTCCTAGGCTGGAAGCCGAATATTTAATCTATAGGTACAACAGTTACCATTAATTATTATTATCTCAGGTATAAGAATACCGACGTGCAATTATTATCACAGTTTTAATAATGCATCTACTGATGTAATTCCATTTATAATTTTTTCCTTTATTCTTTTATATATTACTTTACTCATAGATATTAGTCAATACTTTTGAAAGGAACAATCTTAACTATAATATAGACAATTTCATCCCATTTTCTCACAAAACGAATATGCTCTGGAACACTTGAAACACCATAAAACTGAAAGCCTAAACTTCAAGTAAACTTTGAAAATCCTTATTGAGGAAACATAAATCTTCAGATCCTTCAGATTTTTACGACCCAACGCGGAAAAGTCTAAAGACAAGAGCTGCTCTGTTTTAAAAGAAGAGAGATATAGATGGAGAAACAAAATTCTTGACCTCAAGTGAATATGTAGTGGGATTCTTGGAAATGTAGGTCGAATAAAACGTTAAAAGCCAAAGCTTCAATAATTGTCAACGTTTCGGCCTCAAGTGTGGGCCCTCCTCAGGACAGAACGATTCTTTATTCTACAATACAAAGGATTTCGTTTAAAGATTTAAGACATAAACAAAATTAAAATTCAAACTTATAGATTAGCGGTTAGTTTAAAAATGACAGTACTAACCTTATAGACACATGATAATAATACAGCGGGATTCTAGAGATAATCGAAACATAAACAAACGCAGTTACGCTGAGATTTAATTTTGCGTACCTTCCACTTATCCATTATAACTATTGAAAGATTAACAAATTAAGAGATCAAAGATCTTTTGTACTGGCAACAGTTAACAATACAATGGCAGCGAAGGAGAAGACGGAAGTCTGGATTGTTGATATCGATCACTATATCCCACGGAAATCTAAATATTAACTCAGTCACTAGGTCATACATACATAGAGAGGCAAAAACAATAAAGGTAGTCAATGTCGGTCACTTATCATAAGGTAGTTAGATGTTCGAAATAAGTCTTACGTACGTATCGCTTAGTTTCTCAACGTCCTGTCGTAAGTTGACCGAGTCAGAATGACTCACAATGTTACACATCTCAAGAATCATCCTTTTATAATACACAGGTTCTTCGTGTAAAACGCTTACCTTGTCATAATCAAAGCGATGGTCGTGATCAACAATGTGTCTGGTTAAAGCGGTATAGTGGTCAACACTCTCTTTGATGTTTTTTTTATGTTCGTTAATTCTTTGCGAGATATGTCGAGACGTTTGACCAATATAAGGCTTATTACAATCGAGACACGGTATCTTATAGACTACATTAGAACGTTTATCCAGCGGTAGGATGTCCTTACCGGAATCAAACAACGGCCTCAAATCATTATGGTTCTTACCGACAAACTGTACATTAAATTTCTTAAAAATACGGTTTAGCGACTCGAACAACCCCGCGATGTAAGGGATCGAAATAAACGTAGATCTGTTAAGATCCAATTGAGGTGCAACGTTGTTGTTCAAAGCGTTGATCTTAAGTAAACGTTTAGAAATAGTACGGTTTACTACATTTGTGGGGTAACCATTTTTTGCTAAAACCTCTCGAATAATAGACAAGTTTTTTTCATGAAACCGAGGATTTGACAATCTGATACCTCTATCCACAAGATTAGTGATGGAACCAATTTTATACGACCTGGGATGATGTGAATCATAATTCAAATATCTCTGTGACCAAGTAGGTTTCTGGTACCAATCCGTCTCAATGGTCTGGTTTGAGTTAATGATTAGTGCATCTAAAAAACTAATACGACCCTGTTTTTCAGTCTCACACGTGAATTGAAGTCTAGGGTGGAAATCATTGAAGACGTGTATTAAGTGGATCACAGAGTCTCTAGGTACCGCGGTTAAGATGTCATCAACATACCGAAAGTAAAACGGTAATTCAAAACCTAAATTGTTTATACAGTGAGATTCCAAATCATCCATAACTAAATCAGCCAGAATAGGTGATAGAGGAGAACCCATGGGTAGACCAAACGTCTGGGAATAGACCATATTATCGAATTTGAAAATAGAGGCATCAAAACACAAATTCAGCGCTAGGAGTAGCTGGTTTAGGGACACCGGAAGATGCGATGAAAGATGCTGCCAACGGTTCTTAATAGCCTCAATCGCTAAAGATTTCGGGACATTAGTGAACAACGCAACTACATCAAGGGAGACCAAGATGTAGTTGGGTGGCAACACGAGACCACTTACTTTGTCAACCAAAGTGAAACTATCCTTAATGTAAGACTTAGGTTTGATAATATTAGATTTCAACCAGAAATTCAAAGTCTTCGCTAAACCATAAGTTGGACTATTAATAAAGGACACAATCACTCTGACCGGTACCTCATCTTTATGAATCTTCGGTAGACCATAAGCTCTAGCTACTACACTATTGTTAGAGTGAATGCCTCGATGGTTGCTCTTTGAGATTGACTCATTCTTGAGCCAACGGTTCGCTAGATCGTTAACACGTTGTTGGAGGGTGTAAGTGAGATCATGTCTAACAATTTTGTAAGTGTTAGCATCCGATAACTGGTGTAACATTTTCTCTTTACAATCTATCGACTTAATGCACACTGTAGTATTACCTTTATCAGCTTTAACAAAGAGTAACTCAGGATGGTTTAAGCGAAAATCGCGGACCGCCTTGATCTGAGAACCATTAAATTGGCCCTTTAAATTAGATGGATCATGTTTGAAATTGCAAATTCGATTTGCAAACTCCACTCTAGCTTGGTTACGGGACTCAGTCGGAATGCACGAGATGTTTGATTCGAAATCAGCAATCAATTTAGCAGTTGGAAGGCATTTTTTCTGAACAGGAAGACCATATCTCGGACCCAAACTCAACACATCCCTTACCGTTTCCGGGATATGATTTAGTTATGGATGATTTGGAATCTCACTGTATAAACAATTTAGGTTTTGAATTACCGTTTTACTTTCGGTATGTTGATGACATCTTAACCGCGGTACCTAGAGACTCTGTGATCCACTTAATACACGTCTTCAATGATTTCCACCCTAGACTTCAATTCACGTGTGAGACTGAAAAACAGGGTCGTATTAGTTTTTTAGATGCACTAATCATTAACTCAAACCAGACCATTGAGACGGATTGGTACCAGAAACCTACTTGGTCACAGAGATATTTGAATTATGATTCACATCATCCCAGGTCGTATAAAATTGGTTCCATCACTAATCTTGTGGATAGAGGTATCAGATTGTCAAATCCTCGGTTTCATGAAAAAAACTTGTCTATTATTCGAGAGGTTTTAGCAAAAAATGGTTACCCCACAAATGTAGTAAACCGTACTATTTCTAAACGTTTACTTAAGATCAACGCTTTGAACAACAACGTTGCACCTCAATTGGATCTTAACAGATCTACGTTTATTTCGATCCCTTACATCGCGGGGTTGTTCGAGTCGCTAAACCGTATTTTTAAGAAATTTAATGTACAGTTTGTCGGTAAGAACCATAATGATTTGAGGCCGTTGTTTGATTCCGGTAAGGACATCCTACCGCTGGATAAACGTTCTAATGTAGTCTATAAGATACCGTGTCTCGATTGTAATAAGCCTTATATTGGTCAAACGTCTCGACATATCTCGCAAAGAATTAACGAACATAAAAAAAACATCAAAGAGAGTGTTGACCACTATACCGCTTTAACCAGACACATTGTTGATCACGACCATCGCTTTGATTATGACAAGGTAAGCGTTTTACACGAAGAACCTGTGTATTATAAAAGGATGATTCTTGAGATGTGTAACATTGTGAGTCATTCTGACTCGGTCAACTTACGACAGGACGTTGAGAAACTAAGCGATACGTACGTAAGACTTATTTCGAACATCTAACTACCTTATGATAAGTGACCGACATTGACTACCTTTATTGTTTTTGCCTCTCTATGTATGTATGACCTAGTGACTGAGTTAATATTTAGATTTCCGTGGGATATAGTGATCGATATCAACAATCCAGACTTCCGTCTTCTCCTTCGCTGCCATTGTATTGTTAACTGTTGCCAGTACAAAAGATCTTTGATCTCTTAATTTGTTAATCTTTCAATAGTTATAATGGATAAGTGGAAGGTACGCAAAATTAAATCTCAGCGTAACTGCGTTTGTTTATGTTTCGATTATCTCTAGAATCCCGCTGTATTATTATCATGTGTCTATAAGGTTAGTACTGTCATTTTTAAACTAACCGCTAATCTATAAGTTTGAATTTTAATTTTGTTTATGTCTTAAATCTTTAAACGAAATCCTTTGTATTGTAGAATAAAGAATCGTTCTGTCCTGAGGAGGGCCCACACTTGAGGCCGAAACGTTGACAATTATTGAAGCTTTGGCTTTTAACGTTTTATTCGACCTACATTTCCAAGAATCCCACTACATATTCACTTGAGGTCAAGAATTTTGTTTCTACATTGTTTGGAATAATACAGAGAACATGGGTTTCTTCCACCACGTCAGCCTTACTTTCGGTGCGGCGGTAGCTAAGTCCTTACGAAGGTGGTCATCGACATCGAGGAGACTGTCAAGTTTGAAGAATCAACGGATCTTCCTACTTAGGTGTAAGAAACTAGATCTTTTACCTAGACATTTATTGTTCTCAAATTTAAACCCGAACAGATTACGGTTTAATTCTTCTACTTACAAAGAGAAGTTTAAAAACAATTTACGGAAATTTCAGACTCGTTTATTGAACTTAGAGATTAGTGATACTCACTCAGAGATCATTAGGTTGCAAAAACTGCTTGTTGATCTTGATAAGTCTATTCGCCTGACATTACCTGCTGAGACTGTGCACAAGTTTTTTTCTACTCAAAACGCGAAGTTAGAGTTCGAATTTGCTAGATCTAAGAAAGCGAACCTTCTGAAGCTGAACAATCTTTTGAGGTTAAAACATAAATCCACCCCGACACCTGATAGATCTAAATGGTTAGTAAATTTGTCGGATGTACATATCCCGGAAACGGTAAGGGATGTGTTGAGTTTGGGTCCGAGATATGGTCTTCCTGTTCAGAAAAAATGCCTTCCAACTGCTAAATTGATTGCTGATTTCGAATCAAACATCTCGTGCATTCCGACTGAGTCCCGTAACCAAGCTAGAGTGGAGTTTGCAAATCGAATTTGCAATTTCAAACATGATCCATCTAATTTAAAGGGCCAATTTAATGGTTCTCAGATCAAGGCGGTCCGCGATTTTCGCTTAAACCATCCTGAGTTACTCTTTGTTAAAGCTGATAAAGGTAATACTACAGTGTGCATTAAGTCGATAGATTGTAAAGAGAAAATGTTACACCAGTTATCGGATGCTAACACTTACAAAATTGTTAGACATGATCTCACTTACACCCTCCAACAACGTGTTAACGATCTAGCGAACCGTTGGCTCAAGAATGAGTCAATCTCAAAGAGCAACCATCGAGGCATTCACTCTAACAATAGTGTAGTAGCTAGAGCTTATGGTCTACCGAAGATTCATAAAGATGAGGTACCGGTCAGAGTGATTGTGTCCTTTATTAATAGTCCAACTTATGGTTTAGCGAAGACTTTGAATTTCTGGTTGAAATCTAATATTATCAAACCTAAGTCTTACATTAAGGATAGTTTCACTTTGGTTGACAAAGTAAGTGGTCTCGTGTTGCCACCCAACTACATCTTGGTCTCCCTTGATGTAGTTGCGTTGTTCACTAATGTCCCGAAATCTTTAGCGATTGAGGCTATTAAGAACCGTTGGCAGCATCTTTCATCGCATCTTCCGGTGTCCCTAAACCAGCTACTCCTAGCGCTGAATTTGTGTTTTGATGCCTCTATTTTCAAATTCGATAATATGGTCTATTCCCAGACGTTTGGTCTACCCATGGGTTCTCCTCTATCACCTATTCTGGCTGATTTAGTTATGGATGATTTGGAATCTCACTGTATAAACAATTTAGGTTTTGAATTACCGTTTTACTTTCGGTATGTTGATGACATCTTAACCGCGGTACCTAGAGACTCTGTGATCCACTTAATACACGTCTTCAATGATTTCCACCCTAGACTTCAATTCACGTGTGAGACTGAAAAACAGGGTCGTATTAGTTTTTTAGATGCACTAATCATTAACTCAAACCAGACCATTGAGACGGATTGGTACCAGAAACCTACTTGGTCACAGAGATATTTGAATTATGATTCACATCATCCCAGGTCGTATAAAATTGGTTCCATCACTAATCTTGTGGATAGAGGTATCAGATTGTCAAATCCTCGGTTTCATGAAAAAAACTTGTCTATTATTCGAGAGGTTTTAGCAAAAAATGGTTACCCCACAAATGTAGTAAACCGTACTATTTCTAAACGTTTACTTAAGATCAACGCTTTGAACAACAACGTTGCACCTCAATTGGATCTTAACAGATCTACGTTTATTTCGATCCCTTACATCGCGGGGTTGTTCGAGTCGCTAAACCGTATTTTTAAGAAATTTAATGTACAGTTTGTCGGTAAGAACCATAATGATTTGAGGCCGTTGTTTGATTCCGGTAAGGACATCCTACCGCTGGATAAACGTTCTAATGTAGTCTATAAGATACCGTGTCTCGATTGTAATAAGCCTTATATTGGTCAAACGTCTCGACATATCTCGCAAAGAATTAACGAACATAAAAAAAACATCAAAGAGAGTGTTGACCACTATACCGCTTTAACCAGACACATTGTTGATCACGACCATCGCTTTGATTATGACAAGGTAAGCGTTTTACACGAAGAACCTGTGTATTATAAAAGGATGATTCTTGAGATGTGTAACATTGTGAGTCATTCTGACTCGGTCAACTTACGACAGGACGTTGAGAAACTAAGCGATACGTACGTAAGACTTATTTCGAACATCTAACTACCTTATGATAAGTGACCGACATTGACTACCTTTATTGTTTTTGCCTCTCTATGTATGTATGACCTAGTGACTGAGTTAATATTTAGATTTCCGTGGGATATAGTGATCGATATCAACAATCCAGACTTCCGTCTTCTCCTTCGCTGCCATTGTATTGTTAACTGTTGCCAGTACAAAAGATCTTTGATCTCTTAATTTGTTAATCTTTCAATAGTTATAATGGATAAGTGGAAGGTACGCAAAATTAAATCTCAGCGTAACTGCGTTTGTTTATGTTTCGATTATCTCTAGAATCCCGCTGTATTATTATCATGTGTCTATAAGGTTAGTACTGTCATTTTTAAACTAACCGCTAATCTATAAGTTTGAATTTTAATTTTGTTTATGTCTTAAATCTTTAAACGAAATCCTTTGTATTGTAGAATAAAGAATCGTTCTGTCCTGAGGAGGGCCCACACTTGAGGCCGAAACGTTGACAATTATTGAAGCTTTGGCTTTTAACGTTTTATTCGACCTACATTTCCAAGAATCCCACTACATACAGAGATATAGATGCTTACAGCATCCCTTCTTAGCGCCTCGACGCTTGGGCCTCTGACCCAATCGCCTCGCGCAAATGCTCTTCTAGCCAACCATATTTTTTCCCGCTTTTGTCTTAATGTTCTTTTTACCAATAGAAAAAACCTCGCCTTCCCGCGAGTTTTCCAAAACCTCCCCTTCGCGTATCCGCGAGGAGAGATCTTTTCTACTGCAGTATTAGCAGTTAGTCACGAAACCTCAATCAGTAAAGATCGAACTTATAGAATCTTAGATCTCAGAATTATCAACTCAAAGTGTTTGGTGTAACAGTTAATTAATAAGTGAATTACTAAATAAAATAATAGAAACTACAAACTTAAATTAATCTCCACTTGCGTGAAGATTAATTACCAAAACTACAGTGCAGATTGTTATTATTAAATTGTTTAATAAACATTGTTATAATTAAAAGGTGAAACTATAAACATTTATTTCACCCACGCATAGTGGTGGCTGATAATACCCATACCTCAACAGATATCTCAACAGATACGAGCTCAGCGACGTCCAGAAGAACTAGTAATTTAAGACTCGGTAAGAAATACAGAACTCTACCAATTCAACATCATGTAAAATAACTTGTGATTCGTTCTTCTAAATAACTTTCAACTCAAGACGTAACACCATATTCATAACAATGGTGGCAGCTCACTCTCCCCTTATTCATAACAATGGTGGCAGCGGAACTACCTCGTTTACCGGAAAATACAGTGACAAAATAAGTGAATTCTACGAAGCGACATATATGTGATACGAGTGATTACTGATTACCAATTTTCAAACGCACGATTTCTAGTGGAAAATCTTCCGCATACCTTAAATCACTGCAACAAGTCATACTAAATCTACTAAATCTACAAAATCACGAAATCTACAAAATCTACAAAATCTACAAAATCTACAAAATCTACAAAATCTACAAAATCACAAAATCTACTAAATCTACCAGATCACTAATTCTACAAAATCTACCAAATCCACAAAATCTACGAAATCTACTAAATCACTAAATTAACATAAATCAACAAAATCCACCAAATCCACATAATATAAAGTGCATATATTATATACGTAGATATCAAAGTGAGAACGTAATACAGTGTTCTTCAAAATCAAAGAAAATAACTCAGCAATAAAATCAAAGTTGCTGAAAGAAAAGAAGTCCGACATCATCCTCAAAGGCACCTAGCCCCACAAAGATTCATCTGAATCCAACGATTAGCGATCTCGCTACAACGAAGTGCAGATTCCTGAGCCGTGACATCTACACTCTTCTCGACGACATCTCGACACCCGATGCAGCCCAACACAACAGCTTCATCTCCAATATCAACTCAGATCCATATTAAACATGAAATTTTTCTTAATCCTGATCATCAGCTTGTAAGTTATCTTTAATTATAATAAGTACACACATACCTCAAACGAAATAATCTAATTCACAAATCGCAAAATGCCTGACGAAAACGCAGAAACCTCATACTGGTCTTTTAAAGACTTATTAGATACAATCCCTTACTTTAATGGGAAAAACTTGAATATTAATAACTTCATAAGAAGCTGTGAAAATGCCAAAACTCTTGTGAAACCAACTCAGCGCCCTATTTTGACGCGAATGATCAGAACTAAAATCTATGGAACAGCTGAATCATATTTAGGAAGTAAGGAATATGACACTATTGACGAAATCTTAACGGTCTGAAAACAAGCTTTCTTACCAAAGAAAACAATTTTCGAATGGCAAGCAGAGTTGAACAATATCAAACAAAAAAGCGACCAACGTGTTTTAGATTATAGCGCTAAGGTCGAAGACACAACACAACACAAGCGATCAATAATTCAGGCACACGTGATACTGCTGGAATGATTACCGCAGTTGAGACAAATGTACTCAAATGCTTCGTTAGAGACTTGATCCCGGAAATTGAAATTCGAGTAGCCGGCTCAAACCCGACCACTCTGGCTAAAGCCATCGAAACGGCGCTAACAGAAGAACAGGAACTCCTAAATCGAACAGCTCATAACACAGACTATAACAGACGCCCTCCTAACCGACAAAATTCACAACACCCCTCTAAATTTTGCAATCATTGTAATCGACAAGGACATTCAATATACGACTGCAGAAACCTATCACAACCTCCAGACAGACGCCCTCCTAACCAACCAAATTCACAATATCCCCCTAGATTTTGCAATCATTGTAACCAACAAGGACATTCGATAGAAAATTGCAGGCGACGCGCCTACAATAACCAACAACCTCCTAACCAACAGCGACAGTCTAGCCAACAAAATACACAACACTCTTCTTTATCCTGCAACTATTGCAAGCGCCAAGGACACTTAATAGAGAATTGCCGAAAACGCGCCTACAATAACGCACAGAGACAATAAAATCAGAGTCCTTTAAACTCGAACTCAGTCCGCCGGGAGAACGTGCTGACGGACCCAACACAAACTCAGCCGCGTTCAACTACACAATAAATCACGTCCTCGAAACAAAATCAGAAGCAACGCATGGATTATTACCGGTCGTCGAAATCGATATAAAAGAATTAGAAACAAAATCAAGATTTATAATAGACACCGGTGCGGACTTAAATATCGTTAAAATCAATTCCCTAAAAGAAGATACCGAATGTGACAAAACTGAAATGCGGAAAATGACAGGAATAACAGACGGATTTACTAACACTTTAGCGGAAACCAAATTAAAAATCAACAATAAAGAACACGAATTTCACGTGGTCCGCGAAGATTTCCCGATAGCTCAAGACAGTATTATCGGACAACCCTTGTTACATAAAGAAAAAGCTACCATTTCCTATAAAAATAATACACTAACCTTGACAGATACTGTGATTCCCTTCAAACTCCAAGAACACAAACCACAAATCGCAACTCTCATTACAATACCGGGTCGTACCGCTCAAGTAATTCCTCTTAAAGTTTCAAATTCGGAAATCAACGAAGGCTACGTAGATACGATTAATTTAGGTTCCAATATTCACTGCGGTAAAGCATTAGTTACAAACAGTAACGGTCAAGCATGTATACTCGCGATAACCTCAAACGAATCAGCTGTTGAAATAAGTGTGCCAACTGTCACACTAAATTGACACTTATTTCATGACGAATCACCGTACAGTTGCATTCATATTAACAATAATCAGTAAAAATTGACGAGAAACGGGAACCGAAATCGACATGGCAACGTCTGCTCGATCAGCTATTACTGAAAATTCTTATATGTCTTATATTGATGACCTGTATAATTCATATTAATAATTTAGAAATAAAAACAATAATTTATAGGAACTGTTTGATTTTTATACACCAACGACTTTAGCGGTATCTGATGAGCTACCTTTATTTTTTATTTTTTTTCCCAGCCTGAAGAAGCTGCTGAGTTGACGTTTGTTCAACGATACTACGTACATGAACATTTTCTTTCGGAAACAAACGCACACGGTGTTTAAGTGCTTATTAGGTGCTCTTCGATTTCACGATCCAAATATACGGTACACCGATAATAAAGAGCCTGACCGGGAAGTCTGAATTGGAGTCATTGCTAGATATATCAGGGACATCGTTTTTCAAAATCGTTTGCGTATTATTTAAGTGCCTTTTAAGTGTTTTCGACACGTCATTCTGAAAATACGAAATTCAGTCGATTTACCATTTTTTTTTTCTTTCTCCAAGCCTGAAGGGGCTGCTGAGTTGACGTTTGTTCAACGGTACTACGGACATGAACATTTTCTTTCGGAAACAAACGCACACGGTATTTAAGTGCTAATTAGGTGCTATTCGATTTCATGATTCAAATATACGGTACACCGATAATAAAGAGCGTGACCGGGAAGTCTGAATTTGAGTCATTCCTAGATATGTCAGGGACAAGTTATTCCACAATTTTCTCTACATTTTCTTCCATATCGCCAAATTTAACGTGACAGAATAGATTACGATACAAGTGCGCGAAGTACGTGTGTCGTATATTATTTTTTATAACTCAGTGTGCGAGTTTCGATTTCGAAAAATAATTTTTATCAGTAACCGAAAACCGGCTGAGAATGTGAATACTGTATTTTAACCCTTACATGCACGGTGGGATGTTTAACATCCCACCTAGAATCTCTTTAAAGCATACATTTTTTGAATGATCGTATGATCGCGAAAATTCTTACTCGGGGATTTTTGGGGTCGCTGATAACGAATCCGGAATCGGATGTTCAAAATTCAAAATGGCGGATCCAATATGGGGAACCAAAACATTAAAAATATCGTTCGAGCTTTGAAATTTCGTATATGGGGGTTTTCGGGGTCGCTGATAACGAATCTGGAATCGGATTTTCAAAATTCAAAATGGCGGATACAATATGGCGGACCAAAACATTAAAAATATCGTTCGAGCTTTGAAATTTCGTACATGGGGGTTTTCGGGGTCGCTGATAACGAATCTGGAATCGGATTTTCGAAATTCAGAATGGCGGATCCAATATGGCGGACCAAAACATTGAAAATATCGTTCGAGCTTTGAAATTTCGTACATGGGGGTTTTCGGGGTCGCTGATAACGAATCTGGAATCGGATTTTCAAAATTCAAAATGGCGGATCCAATATGGCGGACCGAAACATTAAAAATATCGTTCAGGCTTTGAAATTTCGTACATGGGGGTTTTCGGGGTCGCTGATAACGAATCTGGAATCGGATTTTCAAAATTCAAAATGGCGGATCCAATATGGCGGACGAAAATTCGAAAAAGCCTCAGAATCGACTAAAAATGCATATACCAGGTTCTTGGAGGCTGCTGATCACAAATTTGTCATCAGATGTTGAATTCGCGATTTACTATTGTGAGAACTGTCTTAGAGCGGTATTCTCAACGGAATGATAGTTCTATAGATTTTATCGTTCTTGGCGTAACCCAGAGCTATCGGCGAGGACGTGACGATATCTAGCTCCATTTTCATTTTATTTTAATTTTCAAATATTTTTTTTAATTTTTCAAGGTTAATATATTTTTTTTTCCATTCGTATGTTTTTTTTTTTTTTTTTTCATTTTTATATATTTTTTTATTCTTATATATTCTTTTTATTTTCATAAATTTTTTTATTATCTGTCAGTGTTGTTACGTTGGAATTTTTTTTTTTTATCATTGTTTCATATTTTTTGCCAATTTTCTCTATTTTTTTTTAAATTTTTTCCATTATTTATGGTTTTCTGGTTTGTTACCTATTGGTGATACGAGTAGAAGCAATTACGAGTAGATGTCAGGCATAGAGGTACATCACATTCAGTACAAATCCAGTTGCATCTACGTTGATTCTCTTTTGTACTGCAATGAGAACATCGCCAATAGGTGACAAACCAGGAAACCACAAATAATGGAAAAAATTTAAAAAAAAAAAATAGAGAAAATTGGCAAAAAATATGAAACAATGATAAAAAAAAAAATTCCAACGTAACAACACTGACAAATAATAAAAAAATTTATGAAAATAAAAAGAATATATAAGAATAAAAAAATATATAAAAATGAAAAAAAAAAAAAAAAAAAACATACGAATGGAAAAAAAAATATATAAACCTTGAAAAATTAAAAAAAATATTTGAAAATTAAAAAAAAATGAAAATGGAGCTAGATATCGTCACGTCCTCGCCGTTAGCTCTGGGTTAGGGATGGCAAAGTCGACTTCGACTTTGGTCGAAAATCGATTTTTCTCTCAAAAAAGTCGATTTTTCACAATCGAACTGCCCCAATCGAAGTCGATTGATAATCGACTTTAAATTTTCGACTTTTGCGTGATTTAGGGCAAAACTCGCGAGTGTTAATTATTCAAAGTTTAAACTGCCATAATATATAAAGAGTATATATATATATATTCATTATTTGTGTTACATTATAAATGTAATTTAGTTACAAATAATGGCTCCGAGCATAGTTTGGACCTATTTCAAGAAAATTTCAAATGGTGAGAAAGTTATATGTACTATATGTGATAAAGATTTCAAATTTAACAACAGTACGTCAACTTTTCGGAGTCATCTGGAATCAATTCATAAAATTCAAATACCACAAGTAAATTCTTCGCGCAAAAGATCATTCAGTGGCACTGAGAAAAATCCAGAATGTGACGATTTGGTTCCACCGAAAACAAAGGTAAATATCTTCTCTTTATTATTTTATAAAATTAAAAGAATTGCAGTACCAAGTGATTCTTAGCTGTATAATAATTTTTCAGCTTTTAATATCTGTAACTATTATTTCTAGGCTATATCATATCAATCAAGTACATCGTCATCTGTTGTTCCTGTCCGAGAGTCATCACTCAGAGGTCCTCTTGATAAATGCTTCACAAATACGACATCTTTCTTAGCTGGTGGTCACAGACATAAAGAAGTGACAACAAGTCTCATGTATATGATTGTTAAAGATAATTTATCATTATCTACACCAGAAAAAAAAGGATTTAGATTATTCGCCAAAAAACTACAACCATTATATCATCCCCCATGTGAGCCAACACTTACTAAATCTTTGGAATCCAAATACGAAGAGCTTTTAATAAAAGTAAAAAATGAAATGACGGCTGCTGACTCTGTATGTTTGACAAGTGACATTTGGACTCATAAATATACAATGCGAGGCTATCTTGGCATGACAGCTCATTATTTAAAAGGAACTGAGATGGTATCCATCGAACTTGGTGCTTATCTGATGGAAGATCGCAAAAATATAACGAATATAAGAAAACAATTGAGGAAAATTTGTGATGAATGGAATATAACGGATGATAAAATATCAGCAATTGTTACAGATAGTGGAGCAAATATTAAAGGCGCTGTAAAGCAAGAATTTGGTGAATTAAAACATATATCTTGTTTTGGACACGTAATCAATAATATTGGGCAACGTATCATAGAAATTAACATCACTTTACCGCCGTCAGAATCTAATGGTATATCGACTGAATTGCCTGAAAATGTAGATGATTTAGATGATAGTGATGATGGTGATGGAAATGATGTCAATAATAATCATTCGTCTTCTAATACTCAGAATTCACTATTACGTGAACTTTTACGTAAAGTTAAACGTATCGTACGATTTTTTCGTACAAGCGAAATAGCTTCTACAGAATTAAAAAATTTACAAACAAAAGAGCGAACTGGACCAACATTGAAGCTTATCAATGAAGTAAAAACCAGATGGAACTCGTGTTTTGACATGCTGGAACGTTTTCTCAAGCTAGCTGATCCTGTCAGTAGGGTTCTTTTCCAGCTTCAGAGAGATAAAAGTTCGCGTTCCAAACCTCCAAGTATGGTGACTGCTGAAGAACTTGAAGCATTAACTGAAGTCAGAGATATTTTAAAACCGTTGTGGCGAGTTACACAAGAAATCAGCGCTGAGAAATCTGTAACGCTCAGTAAGTGTATTCCTGCTGTTGGAGGCCTTTTACGCAAGACAAATGAATTCATCGCTTATACACCTATCGGACTCAACCTAAGAGAAAAACTAATTTCAGAAATCAATAAGAAGTTTGCAAACATCGAAGCAGTTAAATTATATTCATCGGCGACTCTTCTTGATCCAAGATACAAAAAACATGGATTTCAAAATACTAGAGAAGTGGCTCGAGCAATAACGAACATCGGTAGTCTGACAAAAGATGAAATTTTACTGTCAAAAACTTCATCTGAAAATGACTTGGCCATTGCATGTATTGATCAGACTGATACAATAGTGAATGAAGACAAAGACAGTATTTGGAGTTACCTAGATGATGCAGTGCGTGATGGTAATCGTGAATCGGATACTGATGAAGCTGGAGGCCTTCCTATTCAACTGCGTCAATATTTGACACGTCCAGCTGTTGATCGTATAACGAATCCGAATCCTTTCGTTGTTTGGCAAAGCATGAAAGCCGATTATCCATACATTTGGAGTGTGGCTAGGAAATTTTTACCGATCATGGCTACGTCAGTCCCATGTGAGAGGTTATTCTCTCATGCAGGTATTATTGCCAGTCAGAAGAGAAGTCGTTTATCTCCACAACATTTAAATATGTTAGTGTTTTTACGATCTATAGACGATAAACTATGGTTTCTATAATTAACAGTAGATTTAGGTTAGATTCAACATATAATTAACAGGTTACCAACATTAAATTATAATTTTTATTTATTGATTATCAACAATAAAAATAGTTTATTGATATAAATATAATTAATAAGCACAGAATAATATATTATATATGAATATATATAAATTATAATATAAACATATAATAACAATAAAATGGTTAAACGTGTTTCTCCTTCAATATTGTATGTATCTCTTAGTATTCGAGAGATTATTATAAATAAATAATACATCAAAAAAACCTTGCAATATATCTATGCACATCGAAAGTATCCAACATTTACTTTTGATTTTTTATTCCTAATAAATAATTCTTTCTACAATATAATTTATTGCAGATATCTCGAATAATAAAAAAATTCGCGACAAATCGATTAAAATCGACTTGAGATCACGATTAATCGACCTCAATGATCGAAGCAACTATAGTTAATCGAAAAGTCGGAAGTCGACTTTTCAAGTTTTGTTTCCATCCCTACTCTGGGTTACGCCAAGAACGATAAAATCTATAGAACTATCATTTCGTTGAGAATACCGCTCTAAGACAGTTTTCACAATAGTAAATCGCGAATTCAACATCTGATGACAAATTTGTGATCAGCAGCCTCCAAGAACCTGGTATATGCATTTTTAGTCGATTGTGAGGCTTTTTCGAATTTTCGTCCGCCATATTGGATCCGCCATTTTGAATTTTGAAAATCCGATTCCAAATTCGTTATCAGCGACCCCGAAAACCCCCATGTACGAAATTTCAAAGCTCGAACGATATTTTTAATGTTTTGGTCCGCCATATTGGATCCGCCATTCTGAATTTTGAAAATCCGAGTCCGGATTCGTTATCAGCGACCCCAAAAACCCCCGAGTAAGAATTTTCGCGATCATACGATCCCTTGCGACTTTAAAATTATTCTGGAATCATTCTGAAAAAGTTCAGAAATCGGTATGTAGCCTTACCGGTCTCAGAGTGTTTCCAGAATGGTTTTGTGCCTGTTTTTCAGAGTAAATCCAGAAAAAAACCCAGAGTGTAATCTAAAGTGTTTCTCAAGCAGAACTAGAGTGTTTCTAAATAATTTCCAGAGTCATCGAAGAGTGAATCCAAGGTGTTTATATGAATCACTTCAGAGTGTTTCCAGAGTCCAACCAGAGTGAAATTAAAGTTATTTCAGAGTAAATTTAAAATGTTCCCTGGGTGAACCAGAGTGTTTCCAAAATGAAACAAAAGTGTTTCCAAACTGAAACCAAAGTGTTTCCACAGCGAAACCAGAATATTTCCAGAACAAGACCAGAATAAATTCAGAGTTTTTCCCAGAATCGTTTCAAAGTATTTCTTGAGTGGATCCCGAGTGTTCCCAGAGTCAAACCAGAGTGAATTTTAAGTGTACTTCCGATGTATCTAGAACGAATTCACGTTTATTTCAGAATGCATCCAGTATGAGTGCATGTAGAATCCTCGGTGATTAAATGATTTCTTCACAATAAATACTTATGAAAACCTAGGTAATTAATACCTCGATAGCTTGTAAATTGAAGATATGCCAAGCTTGCAATAGCTGCTATACAGTTTACTTGCTATATTAACAGCACAATAATAATAAAAATAATAATAATTAAGTGATAACAATAATTTTTTTGTTGATAATCGAGGCGACATTCCTATTCATTTCGTGACTGATGCATAATATTTTATTTGCCTATATTCACCGAAACAATAGCAAAAAAAATGTGTACACCAGTCGTATAACGGTTTGAAATACAGTTTCAATTATCAACTAATATTTTATCGATTTATACGACCATTGAAAATTTGTTATATAATCATTATGATAGAAAAAAATAAAAAATAATAATAAGAATAATAATAAATAACATTGATATTAAATATACAAAAGCCAATTAGATGTACTGTGTAATAACCAAAGTTTTGACCAGTATTAATTCTGGATAAGCTATGTAACCACTGAGAGCTCGAGATGCATCAACACTGGATACATTCCAAAATTAACGTGAATACATTTTGCGTTCACTTTTAAAACACTCTGAGTTCACTCTGAAAACTATCTAATTTTGCTCTGGAAAGACTCTGGATCAACTCTGAAAATACGTTGGGTCCGCTTTGGGTTTACTTTAAATCAAGTATGAAACTATTTTGGATCCACTCTGAAAAAACTGTGAGCCCACTCTGAAAACTCTCTTTGCTTACTATGGAAACAATCTGATTTTATTCTGGATTCACTTTGAGTTCACTTTGGATCTACTCTGGAAACACTCTGATTTCAATCTAAGTTTACTTTGGGTTCACTCTGGACCAAGTCTGGAAACACTTTGGCTTGACTCTGGTCTCATTCTGGTCTCATTCTGGAAAAAGGGCACAAAACCATTCTGGAATCAAACTGGACTCAGAATGTTTTCGCTCTGAAGCTGAGTCCAGAGTGTTTCCAGAGTGAGCTTAAGGTCGCAAGGGATCATTCAAAAAATGTATGCTTCAAAGGGTTAAACAATATTCTACAGATACACTTATTTACAGTGTGCGGAATAAATCATTATAATAAATAAAAGAAATAGATAAAAAACAAAAAAATAATAAAAAAAAATTAAAAAAATTAAAAAAATAAAATAAAATAAAATAAAATAAAATAAAATTAATTAGAATAAATTAACTGTCGCACAGGCGTGGCTCAAACTGTACGGTTATTTAGAGAAACTGGATCGTAGGGTATTATATTATGACACTGACTCGGTCATTTACGTTCGGATAGAAAGTATCAATCTCAGATATCGTCCGATCCGACGAACCACAATGCATGATGTGGTGACTCGCGATCAAACGAAAACATGTCGCCCAGTTTTTGTCAAAAGACGTTGTTGCAGGAATAGTTTTGACACCCTACCATACGGGCATACTGACGCGCAACAGCCTCCGCTCCTGGTTCGTATGTAATAACAGACGAAGGCACTAGGAAACAGCGCCCCACATCCAGTTTCGGTTCAAGTTAGTTTTTACTGTATTTTAGTTGTATACAACCTTTGTAAATTTGTCATATAATTAGGTCTTTAAGCTATTCCTCACACCCTATACCTGTGATATTAGAAGTAGAATAATCTAGTCTACGACATGTATTACTACCGTGTACCTGCTCTGTAAAATAAAAGTACCATTAGCAGTAAGAAATTGTATGTATACCAAAACGGTTTGGCATCGTTTAATTGTCAATATATGTAACACTCGACTCGCACCTCTCTTGGTCACGATATATTATACTCGCTATACATCATTTACCTTAATTACGGTATTCGTAATAAATAGTATATTACTCACCTAGGGAGGGAAAGTAGGCTAACCCAAACTGCGTGTGAGATTGACACCCGAGCCGAAGGCGAGGGTGACAAAAACGCAGTTTGGGATGGCCTTTTTCACTCCCGTGTGAGGTATACTATTTTTCACCACCCCCTGCATCGGAAAGAACGACTTCCCACTCACGCGAGGAGCCGAAAGTCGTACTTTCCGTGCAGGTGTGGTGAAAAGAATTTATGAAGCAAAATGTATCAATTTTACTTGATTAACCTCCCACACACACTCTGCTGGCTGGAACTTGAGTTTGAATAAATCTGTTAAGGGGTTACACCACCCTGAGATTTTCAAACAATCGATTTTCGGTTTTATTTTTTTTCGTATAGTGTGAACCTTGAGGAAAATTTTGAGCCCAAAACGAAGTCTGTACCTACAATATTGACGAAGATATGATTTTTTTTATACCGCACTGTGCAGTGCTCCGTGCGCGTCCTTCAGGCCCTCGCCCGCTGCAGGTTAAGATTATTATCATTATTATTATTATTATCTCTAGAAGACCAGCAACTTGCTGAGGAAGGACTCCAATATGGAGCAGGAATCGCCGATTGACCGTATAACAAGATAAGCTACAAATACTCAATGTTTTCTATTGCTGAAACCGCGTCAAAGCTTAAAACGCGTTTTTCTCGAAACTACATTTTTCGAGTTTGCGGGAATGATAACTCAACAACGGTTATTCCGATCGACTTGAAATTTATATTACACATTTGTAACATCATTATCTATGGAACTACGTAGAATTTTTTCGATATTGTTAACAGTTTTTTTTTTTTTTTTTTATTAATGTTTTTAGGTCGGAATTTTTCGCGAAAATCGAAAAAAAAATTCCGCGTGCGGCCAAAAATCCATTTTTAATTTTTTCGGAAAAATCCTACGTAGTTCCATATATTTGATCATACTAAAGAACATATTTTCATCGCACATGTTTCAAATGAACCGTCAGGCAGTTATGATTCCCGCAGAGCAGTGGTGAAAAAAAAAAATATTGATACGTGCGGAGGCGTATATCTCCGCCAATTATGGATATTCTCACATTAAAAAAATACGTTTGGAAAGCTGAAATGCTATATTAAAAGTGTGTAAAAACAGAAATAAAAAACATGCATTATTTTATCTCCAAAAAAATCATGAAAATTGAGTCTTATTTCGGCCTCTCATGGTGGTGTAACCCCTTAAGAAATCAACTATTATATCTACCCCTGTGTAAACCTTCATTACCACCTCCCTCAAAATACCTCTAAATAATGGTCCTTGTTCGCAAAGAGAACTTGTTAAAACTATATCATCTATAAATAAAGAATTTGTTTAAAAATAAGATAGATGAAAGTAGTTTTAAAACACCGCTGATGTCTGTTAGTTGAATCACCGATGAGGTGTTGCATATGGTCGCTAGATCGTCCATAGCGGGTCGATCGACCGGTGTTCGGTCCCACTGAGTTTGTATATTCCTCACACTTTTAAATGCGTAAAATCAGTTAGCTTAAACGGATAGTCTAGATGAGCATCTCACACGCCGGTTATCAGCTGATTACCGTCCGGATGCTGAGACCATGAGCGCGCCCGCTATTAGCTGAAAGATGGCGCGCAACGCGGCGCCAGGGTCCCCACCGCGGAGTAGAAAATTCATCCTAGTCGTATGTAGTAGCTTTTGTTATTCTGATTTCTCCATATCTCTTGAGTTGTTCGCTGGAAAAGGTTGAAGACTCCGTGTTCCATTCGCGTAAGAAAATGGATACTCGTTGGAATCACCCGCTTTCTACTATAATATCCGGCCCCCTCTGGTTGTGGAAAATCAATCTTTGTTAAGATGTTCCTGCGTCATATCGACGAGATGTGTGATACCCGCTAGTAGTGTATATATGAGAGTTCTGGATCAAGACTTCTTTACCGGCCGAGTTGTGATGGTGAGTTACCGGCCGTGCGGGGTAAGTTACCGACCGTCGGATGGTAACGATTTGGGTAAGCGATCGTCGATCTTTGTTACCGACAATCGGATGGCTGCAATTTGCCGTCGTGCGATGGCGCCACTGCCGATTGTTACCGATATTCCGATGGTAAGGATCGAGAATCCTGCATTGCCGATCTCCGCTTACCGACAATCTGATGGTTGCGATTTGCCGTCACGCGATGGCGCCACTATGGATTATCGATCCTTAGTTACCGATAATCCGATGGTAACGATCCGATCATTAGTTATCGATAATCCGATGGTAACGATCCGATCATTAGTTAGCTATAGTCTGATGGCTGCAATTTTCCTGCAATTTTCCGTCTTGCGATGGCGCCACTAAGGATTCGCTTTCGAATCATGGTAACGATTACCGATCTTTTTTTTTTCTTACCGACAATCGATCCAAGATGGCTGAAATATCTAATTCTTAGCTTATATATACGAATTATACTAGCTCAAAAATGCTTGAAGAGTGACAGGGTGTTATATATAAACTACTCAACAAAATTAAAGGCCCCCTCCTAGCATAACCTGCCATTTCCAGACGCCTTGACCGATTGACTTGAAATTTGTACCAGGGCTAGTCCAAAGTGTTTCCAACTTGGGCCCAAAGCCGATTTTCTGTATCTTCAAGAGTTGCGATGTGGCACTCCGAAAACCAACCCTCTGCGTAAAATCAAAGTCACAGGTCTGTAGCACCGGGTTCCAACACCGATTTTGTGCGCAAAAAATGTTTGGATAACTTTTGGTCGAGCCAGACGATTCGGTCCACTGCTGAATCATACACCCTTGCCTATTCAACCCCTCCGCTTCCATCTCTCTATCATCGGGGGTTGGACAAAACATTTTGACACATTTTCGAGCATCGAAGACACAAAAGTGTTTCCGAATCGTTTTCGCGATTCAGCCGAGCACTTGCAGCCCACCTGTCCCTGAGTAACCGAAACCAACCCCTGAACAACCCTTAGCCTAGCAGTAACTTTTCACTCCCAGCTACGGAATCCTAGGCTAGGCGCAAAATCGATGTTGGAACCCGGTGCCACAGACCTGTGACTTTGATTTTACGCAGAGGGTTGGTTTTTGGAGTGCCACATCGCAACCCTCGAAGATTCAGAAAATCGGCTTCGGGCCCAAGTTGGAAACACTTTGGACTAGCCGTGGTCCAAATTTCAAGTGAATCGGTCAAGGCGTCTGAAAATGGCGGGTTATGCTAGGGGGGGGGCCTTTAATTTTGTTGAGTAGTTTATATATATATTGTAACGTGGCAAACGTTCGGACCTCCTCCATACCAGCTAAACGAGCGTACACATTTCCTAGAGTACCGAGTCGGTATAGCTAATTTGAATATCTGCCGCCCTTCGTCCTAGCGCAGCCATATCGATCGTAGATCAGCGGATTGGTCTATCGATAACGGCTAGCGCTAACAGGACGAACGGCGAGGATAAGCAATTAGCGAAGCGGAAACGAAGAGCCATTCATTGTCTAGCCGTGAATTAAGTAACGCGCCATTATTACAGTGAATCGAGAGAGAGAGTATTTTGTAGAGTTTTGAGGTGTTGTTAAGTGTTTGATTGTGATCTTGGAGTTAATTGTGACCTGTGCTATTCTTTGGACTTTGATTTCGGATTTTTGACTGGACTATTACTGATCTTTGGATATTATACGACCCTTGCCTGTCCCCGGACTTGAGCCGACCACGAGGCAGAGACTTCATAGCCTACCAGGTAGGATCTTTCCGACATAAAGTCAGATCATATAAAATCAGTCTCCTAAAGTCCCTTAGAATTGCAGAGTCTCGAGTTATCGCTAAGAATTGCTCTTTGTTTCCCCTGTACCGTGAGAGTCCCGCTGTATATTTTCGTCATAATAGTACCGCATGGTCGTTGAGAGCCGGCAAGTTTCGAACTTGTTGTTGTTCTCCGAGCCTGTCGACTCTGCGCATCCGCGTGCCGGTTTTCAACTGTGCTGCGCAGGATTTCGTGCCGCCAGAGTCGGCGCCATATTGCCCGAGGCCTCTGACGTCACGCGTCGCAGCAGACTGCTGCGTGTCAGAGAGCTCTAGTGGCTGAGTGAGGAATTATTGGGTTCCGCATCCCTTCCCCTCCTAGCCGTAGAGCGACCAGCTGTCAATCGGAGACTAGAGACCTCGCGTAGAGCGTGAGGTACTCGAAATCGACTTGACAGCCGGATCTCCAGCTGGTGGTAGCGAGGAAGAGTAACTACCGGACTGTCTGTGATAATTGTCAACCGTACCTTTTTCTAGCTTTCTTAGTATTAGTTTAATTCACAGTTATTAATTTAGAGTCATTATTATTATTATTTTCTTTTGAGATATTTAAAGTAGAGTCCTTTTCTTTCACCTTTTGGATATAGTAGAGTCCTTTGGTTATTTTATTTCTTTCTTCTAGTTTATTCTTTCTTTAATTTAATTTATAAACATAAAGTAGCGGTGAGCAAGCCGAAGCCAGATGACAGGCTGTACAAATTAATGCCATCTTTTTATTTTTTTTCTTTTCAATCAATAAATAATCAATTTAAATATATTTCTAGTGTATTTGGTATTTTTATTTCTCGCCCCCACGAATATCCCTCTACCGACAGGCTAGCTGTGACGAGAGAGAGAGAGAGAGAGGACTTCTCTCAGAAGTCTGGCGCCCAACATCTACGTTGCTAGTCGGAGGAGGTTCAGCGTTGGTGTTCCAATTTTGCTTTTGATAATAGATCGTAGTTCCTGCGGGTAATACCCGAGCTCGTAGGAATCGCTGTTACAAAATTGGCGCCCAACGTGGGGCCTGAAATAAAAATACTTCGGGTCACGGCCGAACTCACCCCTATTTTGTGTTTTCCTTTTGATTTTTCGAGTATTGTTGACTTTATCGCCGTTGTTAATTAAATAAGAGTTCCTACTATGGAGTGGTTCTTTTCGAACCGGTCTCGCGTGCCAGAGTCGAGGTCAGCTTCGCGAGAACCTCAGGAGGAGGGTGAAAATGCACCTTCGACCCCCGGTCGAGTGCGATTTCCGACTATGGGGATACACCCCGATGACACTAGTGCGGTAGCCCGCTGGATCTGTGATCTATCGGACGAGGCGTTGAGAACGCTTCTCCATAGGTATCATCTTAGCCCGGAAGGCTCGGGACAAGAACTTCGTTGGAGAATGTTCAGGTACCATGAACGTTCTCGCCAACGTAACCTGACCTGGGTACCCGCGGAAGACGAGCTTCCTACCGGTCCGACCCGGTCGATCACCAGTCCCAGTCAGCCTTCTCGGGTAGAAACCGTTCCGCGTCCTAGCGCACCCCCGCCGCGTGCATCGACAAGTCGAGAGACTCCGATACCGTCTCCGCGAAGGTTTACACTCCAACCGACCGTTCAGACAACTCCCGTTCCCTCGCCGCGTAGAGGAAGTACGACACCTCCTCAAGGTTCGGTTCCAGGCCCGTCTACTAATAATAGCACGCCTATAGGGCATAGAGCCGCGCCTCCGCCGAATTATGAGTCGACCGGTCGTACGCTGGCTACAGGTCGCTCGCGAGTAAGGTTCCGAGAAGAACTCGCACGAGGCGAGACCGGAATCACCGAGCTTCTGCCGCAGCTAACTGGTCATCCGCTGTGTACGCCAGGGAACCCCCCTTATCCGAGAACCAGGGAAATACCGCAGTTTCGATCGCTGACTATCGAAGAGGTTCCGGGAGAGCATCGTTCAGAGGAACGAACCCAGAGGCTTAGTGCCTTTGTTGCTATTCACCAAGCACCACAGACACCCTCAGTAACTCCGCTAATCCAATCACCTATTCCTCAACCGCTCCGCACTCCTCGGAGAACCCAAGAGCGAATGAGGATAGTCGAGGTCTTCTCCCCAATCCCAGGGAGAATTCCTCTCCAAGCTCCTATCCCAGAGCGAGCTCTTATCCAAGCTCCTACCCCAGAGAGAACCCCTATACGAACCCCAATCCCAGAGAGAATTCCTATCCAAACCCCAATCCCAGAGAGAATTCCCCTCCAGAACCCCATCCCAGAGAGAGCCCACCCTCACCACCCCATCCACGCGAGTATTCCGTGCCAAACCATGGCACAAGACCAACCAACCATGCAACAGAGTGTTGCAACACCCCAACACACTACTAGGTCTTCTACTCCCTCTTCTGGTCGAACCAAGGACCCGAGCGAGATCATGCAAAGATGGAAAATATTCTTCTCAGGCGAAGGTGACGGTAGCGCGGACGAATTCCTGAGGCGTATAGAGGAGAGTCGTAGAGGAAGCCGCCTGAGTGATCAAGACATCCTCGGTGCCCTCCACTCTTTGCTAACGGATATCGCCTTGCAATGGTACCGCCTAACGTTCCACGAGTGGCATACCTGGTCCGATTTCACTACGGCTTTCCAAGAGAATTTCGGTGAAGTCAACTACGAGATCAGGGTGCGAGATGAAGCTCGTAGACGTACTCAAACGCCTATGGAATCCATCACGCGTTATCTGACATGCTTGAGGATGATCCTCAAGAGTCTCCCTACTCCTTGGCCAGAAAAGGAGCAATTAGACTTAGCGTACGCAAACTTACATCCGGTGTACCGTACGGCAATTGCTCGTACCGACGTTGCGACGTTCGCGGAATTGCAGGAAGCCGGGAAACAGTTAGAGTCTGTAAAGGCATTAGACAGAGTCTACGTACCACCTCCTACCCGCGAGAGCGCGTTGCTCCCGGAGTTTGCGTATAAACCTCCGGTAGGTGGTCCTAAGACATCGAAAGTCACGACATTCGCAGCCGCGTCTGCCCCCGGTGCTGCCCCCACAGCAGCTTTGGAGAAACCCCCGGTAGCGTCGCGCCCTAGGAATAGGGGTACGAAGAAGTCGAGACAGCCTCCCCCTTCGCAACCGCCGCCGTCGCACCCAAACGCAATACCGCCATTATTTAATGTACCGATCTCAAATCCAGCTAACTCTATCGCGGCTAACACTAGAGCAACGTACCAACCCCCTATCGACTACGCCGCGCGTAACGCGAATACAGGGTGGTCAGCGAGTTGTTTCAGGTGTTATGCCCCGGGACATTTCGTAAGAGAGTGCCCTCACCCCCCGTCATACACTGCATGCTCACGCTGCAGGACCCCTGGAGTAACGGACGCGAGCTGCGGCCATTGTCCGAGACCCGCTCCGGGAAACGCCAACGGGAATCGATAGATCAGGTCTCTACCGATTCCTCCGTTCAGCGCGTACGCAATCCAACCACAGAGCTCTCGAGTAATCATACTCGAGAACCCAGAATAAGAGATCCCCGATATTATGTCGAATTAGAGATAGCTGGAAGGGCTCTTCAAGCCTTGTTTGATCCAGGATCGAGCCGAACGTACATCGGTGGACCAGCCATCGAACGGTTCCGAGATTTCGAGTCCAGATTAACTCCGATCCCGGGTTGCAACGTAATGTACCCTAACGGCGCGGTAGAGACTATAACCGGAGAAATAGAGATGCCAGTATGCATTGGCACTACTACTCTACCAATCCTTGTTCGTTTCGCACCGTCGTTTCATTACGCGTGTATCCTCGGGATGGATGCTTTAGAGGCGTTCGGATTCGTAGTTGATTTCCGAACCCGAACCTGGCAAACCAACGTTATAGTACCGGCCGGATCCCTAAATAATAGAGAGAGAGAACCCCCAGTCGCGAATACCCCAGAAGACGAGTGTGCTGGCTTAAGCGAGCTCACGAGTCCTGAGAAGTCCCGACTAGATAGTCTTCTAGCCAGGATTTTGCCACCACCAAACCCTCATCCCGGAACTACCGACCTAGCTACGCATAGAATCGATGTGCAAGGTCACCCGCCGATAAAGCAGAGGTACTACCAAGTATCGCCGAAAGTACGCGAGTACATGTACGCGGAGGTAGATTCCATGCTAGCGGGAGACGTCATCGAGCCGTCGAATAGCGAGTGGTCGAATCCGATTGTGATGATACGGAAACCCTCCGGGAAGTACCGTTTCTGTCTCGATTTTCGTAAGGTAAATCAGGTAGCTAAAAAGGATGCGTATCCTTTACCCCACATGAATAGCATCCTAGATAAACTCCGTGAAGCGAAGTACATCACTACGGGTGCGTTCGGCTTGCTCGCTTTTTCGCTAAAAGCGTGCACGAGTGTCACTTTTACCGTTCGTCTTGACGCTTCGAAGCGCTGCGGCACAGCGATGACGTCATAAGTTCAGAGCGTTTACGTCATCAGTTCACGCTTATGATCGCTTTTCCAAAATAGGTGAGGCGAGCAAAGCGTAAGCGCTGTCAGAACGCTTTCAGCGAAGACGAACACCAACTAAAGCAGTAGCGTTCAGAAAAATGGCCCGCCCTACAATAAGTTGCCCAGTACTAAAACTAAAATTGTCTTTTGAAGAAATAAATCGTTTAAAAATAGGTAAGTACATACATATGTACACTGAATTACAGACATTTTTTGATTAAAAACCCGTTTCATCACTCCAACCTCAAAATCGCGACTTCTCGGCTTTCGTGATGAAAAATGATGATCGTTACTTGTCCGTATAGGTTTTTATCTGAAAATAGCTGCGTTCTCCTTAGCTACACTTTCTACACTTTTCTTACACTTTTTACGCTCGCCAAAATGTCTAGTGAAAAGTGTAAAATCTAGTAAAAGTATAGAAAGTGTAGCTAAGTCGAACAAAGCTATTGTGTGAAACTTGTTTGTAAAAAGAGGTTATCAAAACCGCGGCGTGCTGATTGTAGTGTCTCGAGAATAATCATACAATACTCAGCTTACACCTTCAATTCTCTCCCGATGCTCTTTCATTCTATCTTTAATTTTTATTTTTTTACTGACGTTAGATGGCTTCAGCTTTCTCCAACTCAAGTTATCTGTTTATAGATCCTGACTTCGCTAAGGCGAAGATACAAGAAGCTAAGGATGCTGCACTGGCAAAACAAATCGACGAAGAAATAAATGCATCTCACAAAGAGAATAAGCCTCCTGCGGTACTTGAGAAGAAGAAATCGCAAGGGGCAAAGGACATTGTGCTGGCAAAGCAGGTCAAAGATGCGGCAATTTTGTCTCCTGAAGATAATAAAGCTACGACAGTTTTTTCCCCCGTGATCGACAAACAAGATGCGACCCTTTTCAAATGGCCTCATGAGGCCATACTTTTGCTTATTGAAGAGTACAAAAAAAGAGCAGATGACTTTACATCTGGGCGCATTTCCCAAAAACGGGTTTGGGAGATTATTTCCAAAAAACTCATACAGAATGGCCATGATGTTAATGGTCCTCAGTGTATGTCGAAATTTTGCGGCTTGAAAAAGACGTATAAATCTGTGAAAGACCATAATGGTAAATCAGGGAATGGTACCAGAGCTTGGCCCTACTTCGATTTAATGGACAGCTTATTAGGGATGAAACCCTTTATGGCCCCTGTGACTACAATCTCATCAACGGGAAAGCGATCGCGAACAGAGTCGGAGAGCTCTAATGATTCCCACAGCGGAGATAGAACTGCTAAGCGCAGCAGTCCTCAGGTCTCTACCAAAGATATCATATCAGTTCTACAAAAATCCAAAGAAACTGCAGAAGAGAATCGTGACAAACGTCACAAAGAAAAAATGGAGCAGAGGGATCGGGGCTTGGCGCTGTTAGAGAAACTAATTTCATCTTTGGAAAAATGATGTGTTAGCGACTCAAGATAAAAAAATTTTTTAGATACATAGAGAATACGAGTATGGTTTCCACTCAGTCAGTTTTTTCTCACTCCCTCGTTCATCGAGAAAACAACGTCCGTCCTTTTTTTCTTGACTGAGTGGAAACCATACCCGTATTCTCTCTGTATAAGTTCAATTGATGGTACAAAATAACTTCATTAGGTTTATATATGGGCTGTGTTTGAATCGCTTACCACTTCTACAATTGTACGAAAAGCGAAGTTTGATTGACAGCTGAAAATACGGATAGATGAGTAGTTTTTATAAGAAAAATATATTTTTAATTCAATAATTTTAATATCTTATTCGTGATTACCAAAAATTTCAGTACTATATTATATCAATGTAAGAGTTAAGTATTAAAACAGTATAATATACACTGCAGATTATGCTAGAATTAAGGAACTGTTTTCTATTGCTTGTTATTTGTTTTAGTATACGCTTCTTATACTAGACTATTGTAAACGAAGCCAAAGATGAAGAGATTTTATTTTGTTATGTCGGCAGGTATATGAGATAGATTTTTCAACTTATTTTTTTGTTCAATTACTTGGCGTCAATATGCTACCGCTGCTCTTAATAAACACTGCAGATTCAGATAGTTGATATTTTCTTTATTTTACCCATTATGTGTCTGTACAATTCATTATTATAAATATGGTGTTTAATCATACGAAATAGTCAATACAGTAAAACCTGGATAATCCGAACCAACCGGCTTTATTCTAATTTTCTACCAGCATAGTAAAAAAAAGCGTGCATCACAGGACCCACGACACAGTGGCCTGCCAAAAAATTTCAATTCAAAAACGTTAATAAAAACGATTTCATGCCATCCTCATTGGCAGCTCTTCAGCGATCAAATCCCTCTTAATTATGCCACGTCGATTCGCGGCTAGGAGCGCACCTCGTACAGGATCATGGTCTTCTCCAAGTGCAGGTTCAGTGTCGCAAATTATGCCCTCGAAGTCGTCATTTTTTATCAAATATATATTATGTAAAACGCAGCACGCCAAAATGAAATGGGGAATCAGATCGATACAATCCATATTGAGTAGGGTGGAAATGCTGCGAAATCTCCCTTTCAGTAATCCAAATGCTCTTTCGATTGCTATCCGAGCTGATGCATGACAAAAGTTGAAATTTTTCTGTCTCACAGTCAAATGGCCATTATCCCGATATGGTGTTAGAAGGTTCTCGTGAATGGAATAAGCTGCATCACCAAGTAGATGACAATTATTTGGGAATTTTTCTGGGTCACTCAGGTGGCTGTCAACTTCGGAAAGACGAAAAACTCGTTGGTCATGGACCGAGCCAACATTTCCCACATAACAATGCGTGAAACGACATTGGTGGTCACACACAGCCTGAAACATAAAATTTTGAATTGCATTAATTAAATGTACCCATATTTTAAACAAAATGTTGAAAATAGAAAAGTACCTATAAAAAGGACTCAATAATAATCTAATACTTGAAAATTGAACAGGGAATTGTGGGTTTACTTTGGATTAGAATAGATGTAACTTAACAAATTGTCTATTTATACAACTATTCCAAGTACCTGCAATTGGATTGAGTGATGGCCCTTTCGATTGACGTAGCAAGCTGGATCAATACGTGGCGCAGGAATATTGATATGCGTCCCATCTATTGCTCCAACAACTTTTGGGAAAGCACTAGAGGCGTAGAAACCGTTAGATATATCGACTGCTCTCGCTGCATCAGGCCACTTAATGAAGACTGGAGACAAGTCTATTAAGGCTTTCATTACCCTTCGCACGGAGGTTAGTGCAGTCGCTCTGGCGACATTGAATTTTTCACAAATAGATCTAGGAGAAAATTGCTCAATGTAAAATACTAAAGGTATCTCATGCTATCAAAACTGATATGGTCTACGTGTAAAAATTACCTGTATGAGTCTGGAGTTGCCATTTTCCAAATGGCAATTAGCAGTTGTTTCTCAGGCGGTATCGTCTGGTAGCCAGGCTTCTGTCGTACCAACTTGGGCTTGATAAGGTCCAATACGAATTCAAATGTCTGAGGATACATTCTGGAATAAAAATGTATGAACGTAAATAGAACAGCAGTCCAAAAGATGTAACATAAGTCGTGTATACATTGTTATAAATATTCTAACATACTACCCTGACAGCGAAATGTCTGCACTACACAGCTTTCTATAAGTTGTCAACGACTGCGAAGATGCTGATGTACAATTAAAATTTGTTTGCAGCATAAATTTGGAATCAATTCTTTAGAAGTTAGGACTCCGACTGAATGTAGAATGAAAATAGAACTTACCTAAAGTGAGATTTGAATTGTTCTTCGGTATACTGAGGTACGATAACCTCAACGTACACTCCTAACGAAAATTAGCGGGCCACCCAATTTTTGCTTCGAAAAATGTTCAATTTCAAAGTCTCGTAATTCGGCGAAAAATTGACTTAGCGCGTCGTTTGTAAAAGCATTTCAAAGCTTAAGGCTTCATCTTTCAGATGCTCACTTTCGATTGCGTTTATGTTTTTTTTGTCTTGAGTTATGGTCCCTTGAACCATCTCGTGCCAAATTTGTGTATTGATGTTCCAACTTCAAAACAACGCACGGGGTCGGTCAGTATCGGAATTTTGATTTCAAGACAGTCATTTTGAAGCTTGTAATGTCCTCTTCAAAACCCTTTTTTTGAGATTGCTCTACGATTTTTTTTCATGGAGTTATGCGTTGCTGAAGCAAAAATGGTCTTTCAATTTTTGGTGTGTGGTGCAATTTCCATGCATGGTCGTACCGATCTCGTGATTATTCCACCACTTTGAGTGATGCTAATGCCGGAGGTACTGTTTAAATCGTCCGTATGTGTTAAAAATCGAATAACTTTACGAAAAAAAATCGTAGAGCGAATTCCAAGATATGGTTTCGAAGGAAAGACTTCAAAGTTGAAGTTCTAACCTTGGGCCACCTGTGTCGCTATTTTTGCGCGTGCTACCTGAGGTCAAAGTTCGAATTTCCATTTTGCGGTTTGGAGGGTCTCGTTTGGATGGTGATCATGGCTTGGAAACGTCACCGAATAAAAATTGCAATGAGATTTCAGAAAAATGAAGATTTGAGCTTTAAAAGCCATATTTGGGAACCTCGGTACGAGGACTCGTTCGCCCAGGGCATGCGATCAAAAATTGAAAGACCATTTTTGCTTCAGCAACGCATAACTCCATGAAAAAAAATCGTAGGGCAATTTAAAAAAAAGGGTTTTAAAGAGGACATTCCAAGCTTCAAAATGACTGTCTTGAAATCAGAATTCCGCTACTGACCGACCCCGTGCGTTGTTTTGAAGTTGGAACATCAATACACAAATTTGGCACGAGATGGTTCAAGGGACCATAGCTCAAGACAAGAAAAACATAAACGCAATCGAAAGTGAGCATCTGAAAGATGAAGCTTTAAGCTTTGAAATGCTTTTACAAACGACTCGCTAAGTCAATTTTTCGCCGAATTAGGAGACTTTGAAATCGAACATTTTTCGAAGCAAAAATTGGGTGGCCCGCTAATTTTTGTTAGGAGTGTAGTTTTGTATGCGTGGAATCGGCCGTTTGTCGTTGAACAGATTTGGAAACATCTCTTCGTCGTCATCTTCGCTATCCTCTGATGAAGACGAAAACATGATGTTGTAAAATTCATGTATCGCTAAATTCAGTAACTGACGATTATTATCCCGTATCGCCATTATCAAACACTTTCGTTCATTACTCGTTTTCCGTTCGGCTTGTCGCTAACCTTTTCACGCTCTAGCCAAGCCGAACGGACGAAAACGCCGCTTGAAGGCGCAAGCACCAATAGCGAAAAAGCGAGCAAGCCGATCGCACCCTACGTTAGATCTGAGTCAGGCGTACTTCCAGGTACCGTTAGAGAGAGAGAGTCGGGAAATAACCGCGTTCACAGTTCCTGGTCGCGGTTTATTTCAATTTAAGCGAATGCCTTATGGCTTATCCGGCGCCCCCGCGACGTTTCAGCGCCTGATGGATCGTTTAATTGGACCCGAAATGGAACCTCACGTCTTCGTCTACCTAGACGACGTAATCATAGTGAATGAGACGTTTGAGGACCACCTGAGATGGTTATCGAGAGTACTGCGTAAAATCACGGAAGCAGGTCTTACTATCAACCCGGATAAATGCGAGTTTTGCAGGTCAGAGGTAAAATACCTAGGGTTCAGAGTCAACCGTGACGGCCTGCAAGCCGACCCGGATAAGGTAGACGCGATCGTCAACTACCCGGTTCCTAGTACCGTGAAACAAGTTAGGAGATTTCTCGGTATGGCATCGTGGTACCGGCGTTTTATACTCGACTTTGCGACGATAGCAGAGCCTCTGAATAGTCTGCTAAAGAAAGGCCGCCGCTGGCAATGGGAGAACGAGCATCAGTACGCGTTCGAAGCTCTTCAGAATGCTCTAGTCACGCCTCCGACCTTAGCTCGTCCGGATTTTACCAAGCCATTCACGGTACAGACCGACGCGAGCGATTTTGGCATCGGTGCGGTCCTTACTCAAGGTGTACAGGACGACGAGCACGTGATAGCTTACGCGAGTAGGTCGCTGACGGAAGCTGAGCGGAAATATACCCTAACAGAACGCGAATGTCTCGCCGTTCTATGGTCCGTCCGAAAGTTCCGTCCGTATCTTGAAGGATACCACTTTACAGTGATCACAGATCACAGTAGCCTACGGTGGCTACACAACCTCCATAATCCGACGGGTCGACTTGCTCGGTGGGCGTTGGAAATGCTTGAGTACGACTTTGAAATCGTACATCGCAAAGGAGCCTTGCACCACGTCCCCGACGCGTTAAGTCGTATACCCGAACCGACTCCGATTGAAATAGCTGCCGTAGAGGAGATCCTCGATCCGTGGTATCGACGAAGAGTAGAGGCAGTAGAGAAAATGCTAGCCCAGTATCCGAACTGGAAGGTGGAAGAAGGCCGATTGTATCGACACAAGGTTGATCCTTTGGCTGACCCCCTTCTACCTGATTTGGATCCCTGGAAACTGGTATTGCCTCTAGAAAAACGGAATGACGTGCTTGCAGAAGCTCATTCCTTGCCTACCTCAGGTCATCTTGGAGTTGAGAAGTCATACGCGCGTGTGGCGCTCCTCTATTATTGGCCAGGAATGTACCGAGACCTGGTACAGTTTATTCGCACCTGCGAGGAATGCCAACGGTGTAAGGTAGACCAGACCGGACCGCGTGGTCTGATGGGTCGCCGAGTCACAGAGGCACCATTCACGGCAATCGCGGCGGATATTATGGGTCCGTTCCCACCGAGTCGCCAAGGATTTGTCTACGTCTTGGTGATCCAAGATCTCTTCACCAAGTGGGTGGAATGCGTACCGCTGCGTAAGGCCAACGGTCCGGCAATCCTCAAGGCGTTAGAAGAGCTAGTCTTCTACCGCTGGGGAATTCCAGAGGTCCTTCTGACCGACAACGGTACAGAATTTTCGAATAAAATCATAACAGCCGCGTGTCAGGACCTAGGAATTTACCACACTATTATCCCGCCTTACCATGCCCAAGCGAACCCTGTCGAGCGAGTGAATCGAGTGATTAAAACGATGATCACCACCTTCTTGGAGGGCGATCATCGAGAGTGGGATAAACACCTGCCTGAGTTCCGTTTCGCGGTGAACTCGGCTGTACACAGCTCGACAAAGGTCTCACCGGCATTTCTGAACTTCGGACGAGAGTTAAGGCCCCCGAAAACGGTGAGACGGGAGGTAGAAGGTCCCCCGGTGATTACTTTACAGACGCCAGAAGAATGGGAAAGCAGAGTCAGGAGGCTAGACGCATTAAGAGATCTGGTGGCTCAGAACCTGGAGGACGCCACCGAACGCCAAGCACGGTATTTCAACCGTGGGCGTCGGGACTTCACGTTCAAGCCAGGCGATCTCGTGCTCCGCAGACAGCAAATCCTGTCCTCAGCGGTGAACTACATCGCTGCCAAGTTGACAGCCAAGTTCAGTGGATCATTCAGGGTAAAACGTCGCAAAGGTTGGGGAGTTTATCTCCTGACCGACCTAGAAGGTAATCCCGCGGGAAAGGCACACCTGGATGACCTCAAACCGTATCACGCAGCGCAAGTAGACCTAAATAACCTGCCAAATGACTCGAGACTACACCCACAGACCAATCCCAATATTCCTGATCCTCAGCCCTCCCGCATTGTCGATAACTTGCTAACATCTGACCTTTCACAGAGAGACGAGAGGAGAGAGAGAGAGTCGTCAGACGACGAGAGTGCCGACGATGCGGAGGAGCCGCAGTCAGGGACCGCCCAGGCGGCTGATAGGGAGCTGGACGACTCCCGAGGACTGGAGAGCCAACCTGGCACCGCCAGACCTCCAGGATCGCCACCCGGGGCTCGCGTGCCTGAGGCACGAACCCTTCACCCGCGGGTCGACCCTCTCCTTAGAGATGGAGAGGACGAGCGAGGTCCTGGCGAGGTCCCTCCGACCGGTCTGGCGAGCGTGCCAGAACCAATGGAAGAGGACGAGGCCGCGGGACCGCCAGAAGACCTCGGGGAAGACCCCCGCGACCAGGTGGCTACCGTGGCCGCGCGAGTGGTGGCTACCGCCGCCCCGAAGCCACCGGAGCCCCTGGAACCGGTCGTCACGATCGAGACGACCACAGTCCCGAGGGTAGAGGTGCGGGAGGAGAACCCCGGCCGTCAGGCCGTGGCGGGCTCTGACCCCCCGAACCCGTTCCATCAACGAGTGCCGGTACGGGCGCCAACACCAACCCCCTCCGGCCCTACCACCTCAGAGCCCGAACCAGAGCGACGTAGCCGTCGCCGTCGCCGTCGCCGTAGGAACCGACCGCGCAATCGCCGCCGCAGAACAACACGGCCAATATCGCCGTCAGTGGCCAGCGTGGCCAGCTCAGAGGGCCAGCCAGGCCCTCCACCACGCCAGCAAACCAAACCTCGGGAATTTGTTCCCGAGGACTTCATTCGGCCGGACTTCTCACCAATTCGAGAGTCCCCAGGTCCACTGAGACCACAAGCCAGGGGGAGGGGACAGAGTGACCGACCCTATCCCAACCCGGCCTCCTTTGTGGCTCCCATCATCGAGGCGTCTGCGGTCGTCCTAGCCTCAAGAGCCAAACAGCTCGTTCCGCGACACCCAGAGCCGATCGCTTCCACGTCCAGGGCTCAGTCGCCCCCGCCACATCCGACGTCCTACGAAGGCCTGCCACCCCCAGAGAGTCGATGCTGCTGGGCATGTGACCAGAAGGGTCATCTTTACTCCAAGTGCCCGCAACCGCGACACGCGCACTGCTTTATCTGCGGATGGTGGGGCTATACCGCAAGAACTTGCCCGACACACCGGAGAACGTGGGAGTTAGCCTACGCGGCGCACCGGCTGTCAACACCGACGCCACCGCCACGAAGAGGTAGGACCGAGAGGCAGCGACCTGGAGAGCAGGCCTCCACTTCGACGGCATCGAATGGACAACCACGGGCCGGAGGGAGGGCTAGGCATAGCCCTATCAGAGTGCCGGCGTCGAGCGACCCTGACCCCGAACTAATACCGGCGGTCATAGAGGTCCTCCGCCGCCTCCAGCGAGAGGACTAAGTCCTACCGCACGACGAGAGAGAGTACCGAGTTATAGTCCCGAGAGAGAGAAAGAGTACCGAAATGAGTCCCGAGAGAGAGAGTACCGAACTGAGTCCCGAGAAAAATGAGTACCGAATCCCATTCCTCAATCCCCATCCTCCCGAGACGTACTGCCCCTACTCCCAGCCTCAAGAGAGTACAAATTCAATAAGTCTGAGTAGATTAAGATAGAGAAGAGGCTGGTAGAGTCGGAGGTTGCGGAAGCGTCCGGTATCCCGTACGTTCCGTTTGGCGGAGGAGTGTTGTAACGTGGCAAACGTTCGGACCTCCTCCATACCAGCTAAACGGGCGTACACATTTCCTAGAGTACCGAGTCGGTATAGCTAATTTGAATATCTGCCGCCCTTCGTCCTAGCGCAGCCATATCGATCGTAGATCAGCGGATTGGTCTATCGATAACGGCTAGCGCTAACAGGACGAACGGCGAGGATAAGCAATTAGCGAAGCGGAAACGAAGGGCCATTCATTGTCTAGCCGTGAATTAAGTAACGCGCCATTATTACAGTGAATCGAGAGAGAGAGTATTTTGTAGAGAGAATTGCTCTTTGTTTCCCCTGTACCGTGAGAGTCCCGCTGTATATTTTCGTCATAATAGTACCGCATGGTCGTTGAGAGCCGGCAAGTTTCGAACTTGTTGTTGTTCTCCGAGCCTGTCGACTCTGCGCATCCGCGTGCCGGTTTTCAACTGTGCTGCGCAGGATTTCGTGCCTCCAGAGTCGGCGCCATATTGCCCGAGGCCTCTGACGTCACGCGTCGCAGCAGACTGCTGCGTGTCAGAGAGCTCTAGTGGCTGAGTAAGGAATTATTGGGTTCCGCATCCCTTCCCCTCCTAGCCGTAGAGCGACCAGCTGTCAATCGGAGACTAGAGACCCCGCGTAGAGCGTGAGGTACTCGAAATCGACTTGACAGCCGGATCTCCAGCTGGTGGTAGCGAGGAAGAGTAACTACCGGACTGTCTGTGATAATTGTCAACCGTACCTTTTTCTAGCTTTCTTAGTATTAGTTTAATTCACAGTTATTAATTTAGAGTCATTATTATTATTATTTTCTTTTGAGATATTTAGAGTAGAGTCCTTTTTTTTTCACCTTTTGGATATAGTAGAGTCCTTTGGTTATTTTATTTCTTTCTTCTAGTTTATTCTTTCTTTAATTTAATTTATAAACATAAAGTAGCGGTGAGCAAGCCGAAGCCAGATGACAGGCTGTACAAATTAATGCCATCTTTTTATTTTTTTTCTTTTCAATCAATAAATAATCAATTTAAATATATTTCTAGTGTATTTGGTATTTTTATTTCTCGACCCCACGAATATCCCTCTACCGACAGGCTAGCTGCGACGAGAGAGAGAGAGAGAGAGGACTTCTCTCAGCAGTCTGGCGCCCAACATCTACGTTGCTAGTCGGAGGAGGTTCAGCGTTGGTGTTCCAATTTTGCTTTTGATAATAGATCGTAGTTCCTGCGGGTAATACCCGAGCTCGTAGGAATCGCTGTTACAATATATATATATATACCGCGAGTATTCGGTGAATCTGAACGACCCCCTCTCTACGGCAAAACCAACACAGGCGCGCACTGCGTCGGTAGAAGCACCACTGGCCGCCTAGCCCCGCTCGCCGAGCCTCATGCACGCTGTGCGCGCCTGTGTTGGTTTTGCCCCAGGAAGGGGGTCGTTCAGATTCACCGAATACTCGCGGTATATATATATATATATATATGCAATCAATGACGCGAATTGTCTGATAATATATGCGTTTATTTGTTATGTCTCAAGTCTAACCTATTCTAAAATACAACAATTTCAATAATAATAATAATAATAATGGCAGTAACATTTATCCCTCATCTGTATTCATCATCATTCCCTATGAGAATGGGATCTGAAAATAGAAAAAGTGAGCTTAGATGTGTCATAATGGTTCCTCAATGATAAATCATACACACTATTCTTCTTCAGACGCATTCTGTATATCTTGATCATATTCGCCCTCGCTACCGCTATCCAGTCTTTCGTCTATTCGATCCCGAAGAACCATAGAGACTGCATAATCTTCGGAATTCGGGTAATAATGTTCATCATGCGCCTTCTTAAACCACCAACAGCGAATATCGTGGTCTATCTGAATCTTTGTCTGGACACCATTAATTGTTAACACGGCACCATCCACACAACGCCTGGTTACATATGGCTTCAGCTGTGGATCAACCAAGTCATCAAGATTAGGAGCATTACCCCATTCCACAGGAGTCGCCCAATCATATCGTGCGTGAATTCCTTGAACAAATACATAATCAACTTAGCAATTCTAAAATAACAATATTGTATACAGACATCGGGCTCTACTTACGATTGCGCATGTCTGCGGAATTATGAGCCATCACATCGATATCTTTCCCCATCATCTCGTCTATTCCATACCGAAGAACATTGGCGATTGCATAATCTTCAGGATTAGGGTAAGCCTGATGATAATCCACCCTCCTAAACCACCAACAGCGAATATTGTTGTCTATTCGGAGGCCAGCCTGGATACCATTAATTGTTATTAAGGCACGATCCACACGTCGTCTGATTACATATGGTTCTAGTTGTGTATTAATCAATGCACCAAGATGAGAATCATTACCCCACTCCACAGGGGTTGCCCAATTGTATCGTGAGGAAACGTCTTGAATATAACACATGATTAACTTGGCAATTGTCAAATAATATCATATAAAGATATCAGGCTCTACTTACGGTGGTGCATATTTGCGAAATTACGAGCCATCACGTTCAACGATTTTCCTATGATTCTATGAACTTTCAATATTCACCGATCTTCTTTCAAAAACTGGAAGTTGTCTTCTTTTCTCAAACTGATCTGGCGGGTGGGTTGCATCCTATTGGCTGTACACCACAAAAAAAAAAAAGAATCAACCCCAGCCAACCAGAGAACAGCTATCAAAATATTCCGCCACAGATAAAATCGGCAAGTCTCAATGGATAGAGCGATAAAACATCATTCAGAAGTTTTTTCACGCTTTTCGCTGATCAGGGCGGAAAATTGATCATAAAATCAGTCAACCCTTGACGAATAAAGCAATAAATGCTGTTCAGAGCATCCGAATTTTTCACCCATTCTTCGGTGATTCTAAACGCTTGAATTTTTTGCGGAACGCCATCTGCGTTTGATTTATAAACAGAATTTGGTTGTAAAGTTATTGCAACAATAGTGGTCAAATACATCATATTCTAATCAACGAGAATCGGGAAGGTTCTAGACAAGGACCCTATTCGACTAGACCTGCTGAACAAAGAGGTGGATGAAAAATGATTGCAGGACTACTCTATCTCAAAAGATTATACAACAAATTTGAATTTTCAGTCAAAATTTAGACACACACACACACACACACACACACACACACACCCATGTAATGCGATGGGTTGAGTTGAATAAAAAACAATGAAATTGTGATTACATTTGCAGGGTGATGCTAATTATATAATAGAGTCGTGTTCCCCACCACCGTTCCTCAGTCATTTGCCTGTTATCGAAAAAATCGGATTCGTCGGTGGACATCATCCCATGGTTGGTGATTAGCTCTAGCTGTTGCAAAAAAAAAAATAAATAAATAAAAAAAAGCTCGGTTGAGCCACTTCTCATCCATATCCTCCTTCAAAACGAATCTTCTTGAATCCATTCAGGTGTACAACCCACGACAAACAGATTCAAACATGTCCATTGAATGATCAAATATATTGGATATAATATTAGAATCAAATGAAATTCTGTTGGGCAAAAGTATAAAGGCCGAGGTCCACCAGCCGGCAGCGAACGGCGGTGACCGGCCAAAAACAGTGATTCACATTCAAAACACGAACCAAATCTAACTTTAACGCCAGATTTGGTCGATGTATGGGATGTGAACCACTGTTTTGCCGTTTGCCACCGCTCGCTGCCGGCTAATGGGTTTCAGCCTTAACTGGAAGCATTGCCGGGAAATAGAAATCTATAATACAAGTACTTACTATGATATTCCCATAGGTGTTACGTCATGAATAAATGTTATGTAAAGGATGCGAATCACTAGTTAGATGCGTTGACATTCTGATCTCGAATTGGTAGAGTTCTATGTTTGTTACCGAGTCTTGAATAGATAGTTCTTCGAGGTTTTGTCTAACTCTTATCTATCGATGTAAATGCGTTTTATCAGTCGCCACTATGCGGAGGTGAGATAAATGATCGACGATTTTACTTTCAATTAACAATATTCATTTAACAATCCGTCGGAAATTTTGGTTGTTAATCTCGCGCATAAATGCCAATTAACTTTAGTTTGCAATTTTGATGGTTATACAGGGTGTATCACCTCATGTGTTCAGAATTGGAGGGACTCAGTCGACGCGAAGCCACGTCTCTATAGCCAATCAACAAACAAGAGATTTTCGTAGACCGAAATTCTCACGAGAATAGAAGATACAATTTCTTGGTTTTGGAAAAAAAAATGTCAACAACGACTATTAATATTTGTATTGATAGAGAGGGCAGACAATTCGAGGCGTATGTGTCAGCGTCAGAGTGAATAAGTACTTATAACAAGCACATTAAATCGTTGTTGACATTTTTTCCTACACCAAGAAATTGTATCCTCTATTCTTGTGAGAAGGGATACCATGCTCATAATAACAACATGCCGACTTACCTCTCTGTCCCGAATATTTCACACCACCGAGTAGTAAAATTAGAAAACTTGCGACAATGCTTCTACCTAAGGAAAAATATGTTCTACACTATCGTAATTTGAAACAGTGCATCAAATTTGGTTTAAAGCTGACGAAAGTGCACAGAATTCTAAGGTTCGCACAATCACCATGGTTAAAATCATACATAGATCTCAATACAAATATGCGAAAGCAATCGAAAACGAATTTGAGAAGGATTTCTACAAGCTTATGAATAACGCTGTATTTGGCAAGACCATGAAGAATGTGCGTAACCATAAGAACGTGAAACTAATCACGAAGTGGGAGGGTAGGGGCGGTGCACGTGCTCCCATTGCAAGGCCAATATTTCATAGTTGTACCATATTTTCTGAAGATATGGTGATTATTCAGCTAAGTCGAACCACTGTATCTTTCAATAAGCCCATCTACATTGGTGCTGCTATTCTCGATCTTTCGAAAATATTTCTATACAACTTCCACTATGATTATGTAAAAAAGAATTTTTCAAGTACCGAATCAAAATTCATGTATACCGATACAGATAGCCTGATAGGGTAAGCGCACCAGTGTATGAACACACACCAGTGAATGAACACTTGATAGTTTCCATTCGTTTTTAAGATCTCAATTGTTTTTTATCGAAGTGTGTTGTTGTCAGAAATTACTTCATATCTTTCTGAGTGCAACGCCACCCGTGGCGTCCCCTAATACTCACCCTAAAGTGTAGAATGAATTCGGAAGCTAACACGTGTCACATCGGCTGCTGTAAATACTAAGGGCAGCCATCGTGTGGAGTCGAAGAAAATCGTGTAGCATGTTGTACAGGTGATATATATCAAGGTAAGAGTTTATAGACGTAAAAAACATAGCTCAATGCTTAATTGTATGCCAGTGTTCTGCCAGTTAACCTCGAAATTCACGGAAAATACCGGTGTTCATATACTGGTACGTATAACATCAGATTGTCCCAGTGAATGAACACCCCATGTTCATTCACTGGAACAGTGTGTACCAGTAAATGAACACTGCAAAAAATAATGTATTTTGCTCATTGTGAATTACGTCATATAGTTTTGTAGGGTCAGAATAGTATCAGTTTATAATTGAATTATTCTTTTTTCAACAGATGGACAGTTCTTCCGGTAAAAAAGCAAATTACAAGCGCTTTGCATACAGTCAAGAAGACTCATTAAAGGCTGTACAAGACGTAAGGGATAAAAGAAGGGGTTTGAATGATGCAGCCAAGGTGTATAATATACCAAAAAGCACTCTACACAACAAATTATCCGAAAAATCGCCTTTGTCTCGCCGCATGGGTCCAAAGCCGGTACTACTGCCTGAAGAAGAAGACAAGCTGGAAAACTGGTGTAACGAACTCAGTTTCTGAGTGATTCAAATTAGAGCGCTAAATTATTGAACTACGTTGTCTGGTAATAAGATCAATTTTGACTATATTAGTAAACACCGGTTGACCGGACATCGGTCAGCAATCGCTCTCTCGGCCGAGAACCATCATACAGAGCGGACGTGGTTGCGTCATATAAAAGTCTCGAATTATAAATTTATAAATTTTTATATAAATCCATTTTTGTAATGTGCACATAAAACATAACGATACCTACTATAGATCAAAGTAAGACTATGAACTATATCAACAAACGATATTTATCATCGCATCGAAACCAGTAAAAGACGACAATCACGAGAAAATTTAAGTATCTGACCATGCGGTCGCACCGCCATTTTCCTATTTAATACATTATTTATGCGCTAAGCAAAATCAGTTTTATACGTTCTATGTAATTTCATGATATCGCATGTGTTGTCCGTACTCGAAATAAGCGTTATCATTATTTGTATTAATACACGGATATACTTATATCCCTATAGAGTACTGTGCCGTCTGTTTTGTCCACGTTTAGTCAATCATTTATTATAATTTATTCATATTCTGTTTTTAGTAATTTCATTATGCAAACATAATATAAAGAAGATTATAATCTAGTATTTCTGGAATCATTGACATTTTTTTATTATACCTACAAGATCTGTTTCTACAAAATAGTTACCTTATGTTCATGTCAATGTATCAAAAATTAGTAATTACTGTCGTGAAATCTTAAATATAATATTCAACCAGATTAAATTGTCTGATAAACAGATTCAGTAAAACAATAAAACGTTTAATGTGTTCATGACTATTCTAGTATTTGTTTATAACTTATTTATTATTCCTTGTCTCCTATAATATATATATATATTTAGTATGATATTTTAACGGTAATTCAGTAGGAAATATTAAGTAGCTAAAGTTAGCATTACACTGGATTATAAACAAAGCTAAGGTCGGATTCCCTATGCACCCGGAGATTGTTAAGGATGCAGTGCAAACGATTTTGAAAAAAATACATCGGGATAATCCATTCGTTGATGACAGACCAGGGAGAAAATGGCTTGCATCATATCTTAAAAGGAAACCGATTATAGTAAAGTGACACGCTGAGACAATTTCAAAGGCGCGAGCTTGTGTTACAGAAGAGACTTTGAGGGCATGGTTTTCTGAGTTGCGGACTTTTCTGATCGAAGAAGGTGCCATTGATGCAATGACGGACGGACGCCGAATATTCAACGCTGATGAGACCGGTGTACAAACCTGTCCCAAGATTGGAGTTGTACTAGGACCCAAAGGAGACAAAAACCTCTACGACATAGCGTGCGGTGCAGAGAAAGAGTCGATTACTGTATTATGCAATTTCTCTGCCGATGGCACAGCACTACCTCCCTTTGTCGTATATCCCTACCAAAGAATCCCTGCGCACGTGACAAATTCAATTCCAGATGATTTCGGAATTGGACGATCAGATTCAGGTTGGATGCAATCAAGTACATTTTTTGAATACGTGGCAAACATATTTTACCCGTGGCTTCTGGAACACAATGTCAAGTTCCCGGTGATCTTTTTTCTTGATGGTCATAAATCACACTTGAGTATGGAGCTCTGCGACTTTTGCATCGAAAAGAAAATCATTATTTATTGTTTACCGCCAAATGCCACGCACATAATGCAGCCCTGCGATGTCGGGATATTCAAACCGTTGAAAGATAATTGGAGAAAACTAGTAAGAGCTGAAAAGCAATCCACCAAAAATATTACCAAATCCAATTTTGCACCGATTTTCAAGCAAGCATTCGACGCAGCTGTGAAGCCTGAAACAATAAAAAATGCATTCAAGGCTTGTGGTCTTTATCCTTTCGACGAGAATGCCGTTGATTATTCGAAATGCATTTCCAGACGTCATAAAGAAATTGAAGAAGACAAGGGTAGTGATGTACCTTCTTCAGAAGAATACGCTATAACCAAGAAAGTAATAGAACACACAATAGGGCGCGAGGAAACAAGATATTTCATGCGACTGAAAGAAGATAATCTTGACTGTGAGGCTCCTGTTTATAAAATCTGGAATCTTTGTTTCGACAAATCTGATACATCGCAGAGGTCAGCCAATTCCAGCCAGAATGACACAGTTGTTATTCCTCATGAGGATAGCCCACAGCCTTCTATGTACATGATTGATAACATCAATGAAGACATTTTGTTCAACGAGGATGTCGTCGTACTACCGTTAGAAGGAGAGGGTTTTTCTACTGAAGACTTACTAGAAGTTGATCAAGAAATTATATTGAGTGCAATATGCGGTGAGGCAGAAGCGTCTGAATCGGATTCGCTATTATCAAACCAAAATAATCAGAATGATGTGATAGTGAACGACATAACTTCACCATCAGACCCAACGATTGTGGACAGAACTAGTCCTATCTTAGTCAGTGCCGAAGTCAAGGATAGCAATAACAATAACACAGAAATAGAAGTGTTTGCTAAGACAAATGATCAAACATGTTGTGAAACTAATGTCCACAATACCCAAAGTGAATTGAAATCGCAGAAAAATGCGACTGATTCAGCTGGTAATCGAAAACATTCTGAAGATTCCTCTAGCATTACGACTGAATCACGACAAAATACAGATTTGACTAACACTAAGAATGTACAAAAAAAATGCTGGGATGACACTTTAGTGAGCTGGCCTAGGTTGGACGATAAAAAAAAACGAAAAGTCACACGGGAACGGGAACCATTCGCAATTACGTCTAAAACATGAAAAGAAATTCAAATGAAAAAGGAAGCCGAAAAAATCATAAAAGCACAACAAGTTATTGAAAAACGGAGGTTGAGAGAACAGAAAAAAAAAGAAAACGAAGCTAATAAGAACAGAAAAAAAGTCGCCAAAGTTATAAGTCCACCCCTTCAAAATATTGTTGTACAAAATGCTACTCCGGAAGAAAAGGTGGATGGATCATCTCCTAGTAGCTGTGATAAAGGAGCTGCAACGAAACCAATTTCTCGGGAAACTAAGAAACGTGATACGAAAAAACATAAAACTCAAAATGAGAGACCTCAGAAGGAAAACATTCCGGCAGAAAACGGAATTAAAAGGAAGCGACTGGTATCCTCTGTCAGGAATAAACGTTCGATTCCAGCCGAAGAACGTGATGTATAAAAATGAGATTCATCAACTGGTTTGTTTGTGTTTCAAGGAAGAAGTACATTTTTATATACTTTTCCACGTGTCAGACGTTCTTGGTAGTATGTATCATTTAATATATTCTCTCATTCATTTATTCATATAATATATGCCCATATGTATAATCATATCTGTCTACTTGTACCTGGCGGTTCTCAACGCTTTAATACAATTAATAGAACGATAAAATAAAGATGATATATAATTATTATATTGTGTCCATTCACTGGGTCAGGAGCTGTTCATTCATTGAAACACTGTGTTCATTTACTTGAACCAAGCGCTCATTCACTGGTTCGTCTGTTCATTTACTGGGGATTTCACAATTCTCGTATTAATTCGATTATTACCAGTCAACTAATAGTTTCCGCGCTTTCTCGATTTTTCTCCACATTCTTTGTAGTATTTTGAATAGAATAGTAGCCAAGCATCCGTATTGAGTCATTTTTCATTCGATTTTCCTTACATTATTGCGAGCTCTGACCTTAAGTGTTCATTCACTGGTGCGCTTACCCTATATCAATTTACTGTTCCAAATATCTATGAAATCATCAATCGTGATGTTGCGACAATGTTCGATACATCAGACTATCCGACGGATAATACCTACGGCATTCCCCTGTTGAATAAAAAACGCCTTGGTCTGATGAAGGATGAGAATAATGGAAAAATTATGACCGAATTTATCGGCTTGCGAGCAAAACTCTATACATTCAGAATTCGTCGCGATACCGACAAGAAACGTGCAAAGGGTGTAAAAGGCTCGACATTAAAATCTATCACGTTTGATGATTACAAACGATGCCTTTTCGACTATCAAAATTTGGCTGAGCAACAGTGTGTGATAAGAAGTAGTCGACATACAGTTAGCACTATTCTACAGAATAAGTTAGCTCTAAGCTGGTGTGACGATAAGCGAAAGTTGATACCCGGTAGAACTGATACTTTACCCTGGGGTTACCAAGATCCTGCAAACTTGTAAATTTCTCACATTTTCTCACATTTTCTCACATTTTCTCAAAAAATTTCCCATCTACTTTACACGTAAATGTGAGAAAATGTGAGAAAATGTGAGAAAATGTGAGAAAGTGTGTGTGTGTGTGTGTGTGTGAAAACATTTTTCCACAATGATCATGTAAGCTGGCATTAAGATTGAGGGGAATGAAGAAACAAAATGTAAATATGTTGATAATAAGTTTATTCATGACAATTATATTACACATCCGATTTATTTATCCAACTATTATGTGAACCGTCGAATCCCAACCATTTTACATAGAGTTGAACATCACGCCTCCGCAAGACCATTTCTATACAAGATAGCCATCGGGATATTGCACCCTGCTGAGCTCCTCCTTCTAAAACCCGCCTTCGATGGGTTGATTCAGGTAGTCGGTGAGTTTGTCAGTTAGAGGGTTGGTATTTTTCACCTCATGAATCGTAAATATTTCTCTTGTCCAATTCGGCGTATAACCCTCTTCGAACACATTTTTATATTTGCTAATTCGAACTTTATCGCCGACCTTAAATTTACGTTTTCGTTTGCTCATTTTTATTTCACGCGGTTTATACACTCCTCGATACAGTTGTTTCTCATTAGTCGTAGTTATATCTTTCGGCTTCATTCCAATCGTGCGATGTTTGGTGTTGTTACACGATGCAATCAAATCTGGTAGAATACTAGTGCACTTACAAGAACCTTGAAGTGTGAACTGTTTTCACATTTTATTTTTCAGCGTACGATTGCAGATTTCATTGCAGCTGTTACATCTTTGGCATTTTTACTCTTGATCGGCACGGCCCACGCAAATTTGGAAAATATATCAATCACTGTGAGCAAAAATTTTGAGCCCTTGTTGACGGATGAGTATGCGGACATATCGACAAGTCCGGCTTGCCAGGTTTCATCCAGACCGCGTATATCGACATAACGCTGTGGATAATTATGTCGGGCGGGTCTATGAAGTTTGCTCGCTATTACCGACTTCATGCTCGTGCATTTGCACCTACTTTTACAGTAGACTCTCCATAACTCGCCGCCTGACGGACAGTAGGGGCGGAAAATTCTTGGAAGTGGCGAGTTAGCGAGAGCCCCCACTCTGGTGCTGCGCCACCACTCGCCACGCGCACATCAGGCCGCACGGATCGAGTTCGGTAGCGGTGGTGGGGCGCAGTCAGTTGTGGTGGGGTGACGTCAGTTGTGTTGGTCTGTGTCTGTGTGAAAACTCACCCGCCGCTGCGGCGACTTACCGATCGGCGAGTTATGGAGAGTCTACTGTAGTTTATTTATTTTGATTGTTGTTCAACGAGTTAGCCGGAATCGGAATTCCACGGGTGCAGTGCTGGATGATCCTGTGTAAATGCCATCACACTTTCCGCCGCCAATTCATAAGCCTCGACAGTTTCCACAGCAATAGCTTCTTCTCATGCTATAGCCGCGGCATCCTCACGTGGTGCCATCCTCATCTTCCGTCCTTGGTCACAATTGTGATTGATTGGGATCGAATAGACGAAAGACTGGATAGCGGTAGCGAGGGCGAATATGATCAAGATATACAGAATGCGTCTGAAGAAGAATAGTGTGTATGATTTATCATTGAGGAATCATTATGACACATCTAAGCTCACTTTTTCTATTTTCAGATCCCATTCTCATAGGGAATGATGATGAATACAGATGAGGGATAAATGTTACGGCCATTATTATTATTATTATTATTGAAATTGTTGTATTTTAGAATAGGTTAGACTTGAGACATAACAAATAAACGCATATATTATCAGACAATTCGCGTCATTGATTGCATATATATTAGACCGCCTCAAAAAAAAACTTTATTTTTTTTTTCGATCTCCAGCTTCATAATTTCATAGTTTTCAACCAAATATTGAACCTTGTTCAAGGAAATCGCCGTGCGATTTTTTTTAGCGGTGGCGCATCGAGATTTTGTATTCGCCATTTGATTAACACGTAAGAAATCCAATTCTGACGTTTGGAGCGGGATATTTTCTTTTCTACAAAACGGACGGAACTCTTCTTGGTACACTTTTGACAACTTGGATGTCCTCTTCAAATCGGCGTGTCATTCAAAATTTTCAACCGCACGATCTTCGAGATATCCAAGATTGCGTAAAACGTGGTTTTTCACTTTTTGAGAAATGGTTACTTACGATAAACACGCAGCTTTCTCGACTGGGCCTCAGTGAAATGTTGAACAATATCCGTCAAATACATTAAATTTGTTCAATTAAACCGAACTCGATGTGCCTGTCTATCGGGAAAATCAAATTATCGAAAATTTCAGTAGAAACTTTCTCGCGTAGAAAAGAATATATATATATTTTTTTTTTTTTTTCAATTTTTTTTTTTTAGTATCCACTGCAAATAGTAAAGGATCACCGGTCAAAATATAAAAACTGCCATAAAGGAAGTTTACGACACTCAAGTTTGAAATAAGTCGATGATAAAAAAAAAAAAAAAGAAAGCGGAATGGCGGTTATATTATATTATACTGTTCACTTATTTCACTTCTTACTTATTCTGTCTAAATAAAAATTCATTAGAACGGAATTTTTCCGATGTGTTTTTTTCTCCGAGCTCGGTGGTTAGGAACCCACCTCAAAAAATGTAGGTCCTCCCAAAACACTGGGCCAGTATTGACAAGGTTGCGGAATCAACAAAAACTAAAAGTTCAAAAAATGAACAAAAAAACTATGTGCTCAGTGTGCGGAGGTCTTAAGCCTAACCCAGTAAGACAGGTTACCTACCCTACTACTCATACTACTACTACTACTGTATATTTAATGTATTTGACGGATATTGTTCAACATTTCACTGTGGCCCAGTCGAGAAAGCTGCGCGTTTATCGTAAGTAACCATTTTTCGAAAAAGTGAAAAACCACGTTTTACGCAATCTTAGATATCTCGAAGATCGTGCAATTGAAAATTTTGAATGACACGCCGATTTGAAGAGGACATCCAACTTGTCAAAAGGGTACCAAGAAGAGTTCCGTCCGTTGTGTAGAAAAGAAATTATCCCGCTCCAAACGTCAGAATTGGATTTCTTACGTGTTAATCAAATGGCGAATACAAAATCTCGATGCGCCACCGCTAAAAAAAATCGCACGGCGATTTATATATAAGCTAAGAATTAGATATTTCAGCCATCTTGGATCGATTATCGGTAAGAAAAAAAAAAGATCGGTAATCGTTACCATGATTCGAAAGCGAATCCTTAGTGGCGCCATCGCAAGACGGAAAATTGCAGGAAAATTGCAGCCATCAGACTATAGCTAACTAATGATCGGATCGTTACCATCGGATTATCGATAACTAATGATCGGATCGTTACCATCGGATTATCGGTAACGAAGGATCGATAATCCATAGCGGCGCCATCGCATGATGGCAAATCGCAACCATCAGATTGTCGGTAAGCGAAGATCGGCAATGCAGGATTCTCGATCCTTACCATCGGAATATCGGTAACAATCGGCAGTGGCGCCATCGCACGACGGCAAATTGCAGCCATCCGATTGTCGGTAACAAAGATCGACGATCGCTTACCCAAATCGTTACCATCCGACGGTCGGTAACTTACCCCGAACGGCCGGTAACTCACCATCACAACTCGGAACTCTCATATATACACTACTCCCGCTTCAGGCGTATAATTTGGTATTACGCCGAGCAGCATTCGGTCCCGAGTAATGGAGCCAACACATCTCTCAGCGATATCGAATATCGGGAGGGACTACTTCAAGAATCTGACTATGACGCGAACACGCTGCCCAAGCTGCCTATAATAAATGATCTTATCCGAGAGGCCTCCAGTAATCAAGAGACTCGGTAGAGTCTCGCGCCAAGTACATTAAAAAAAATTTTTTTTCAAGCGCGAGACTCAACGAGTCTATATACCCGAGAGGCAACTACCCTAACCTATACCGCGAATTAGTATCTTCGTTTTCTTTAATTTCACATCATACACGAATTAAAACTAATTTAATCCAGGATGTGGGCATGAAAAGCTTTCATTTGAGAAGATAGATCGATTAAATCGGTGTCCAGAGTGCTGAGATATAATTAACTACAGATTCTGATACCCCGTTTTCTCGTACAATTTTTCTAGGTCGTCGTCGTCGTCAGACCCAGATTCGTTCACACTAAAACCATTCCTATAAAATCACATTTCGTCGCTATACGCAGGACGTATGTTGTATGCTTATACACAGAACATACGTCCTTACGCATCTGGGAACATGACATAGAAGGGAAAATCCACACAAAAATTCAGACCAAGATTCATCCCATTCAAACCATTCCCATAAAATCACAACATAGAAGGGAAAATCCACACAAAAGTTGTATCGAGTGGCGTAAGTACGAGATCATGACGTAGTCAGCGCTGGTATCGCAGACAGAAACCGTCTGCAACACTAGCAGATCGCGTGTTGTCATTCACACTAAAACCATTGCCATAAAATCACATAGAAGGGAAAATCTACACAAAAATTGTATAGAATGGCGTTAGTTCGACAGTCACAACGTAGTCAGCGCTGGTATCGCAGACAGAAACCGTCTGCAACACTAGCAGACGCGTGTTGTCATTTCATTTCATGTTTTCGAATTCAAATCAAATAAAGAAAATAAAAGAAAGTACAAGCAATGATTAATAAAATTTGAAGGTACGAAAACTAGTGAATACCCACCAAAAGCCCCTCAGGTGCGAAAACCTTACGCCAAGTACATTCAAGTGATAGCCACCAACAAAAAAGTTTCGATAGGTTAATTATCTTAAATCCTACGATCTTGAGCTTTTGAGGTTATGCGAATCGACTGACGTGTAAAATTCATGGTGATAAATGAAATAAGGATCGTGAACGGATAATTTTACGATTAGGTTTACCTTGCATGACACAAGACTGTCAGATGACTATTATTAACTGACTATTACCTCTAAATTTTGTTCACTTATACATTGTAGGTTTGGCCTATTTTCATTTATGGATGCAATTATCGGAGGAAACGTTTTTTTTTTAGGGATTCCAATTATTTAGCACGCTGCCGTCTGAAGAAGTCTGACAATAGAAAATCAAGAGAAAATGTTGAAGTCGAAAAATATCAGGATAGCATGATTTGATATAAGGACGGCATGGAGCCAGACCAAGAAAGCCAAGTTCAAGCGTTGCATTGCTACGAATTCCACTTAAAGCTCTATGTTAGGCTCATCGTTAAAGGCTCGTCTGCTCAGACCCAAATTGTGCGTCAATGTTATGCGTTGGATTCCGACGAGTTCTATATTCTATCTCGGTATCCTCTAGTCCAAACGAGACTGTAAGTTGACGTTGTGCGTTGGACTCCGATAGGCTTTATTCTACACTCCATGACAATGTAGTGCTTTGACCTTCGGTGAAGATAATTTCTTAATACATTTTTTACAAACAGCTTAGACTCTCCGCTCGGAACGATCTCAATCAAATTCAGATCAGTGCTATCACGACGAATAGTCAGAATGAAAATACTTATTCAATATGAAAGAAATGATCGATAGACTTCCTCTTTCTCAGATAATAGAGATTTGTATTCAATCATGAAAATTATAAAAACCATTTATTTCTCATTTATTATTTATTTATTCATTGCACAACCTTTTTTACGGATTGTTTAATTTTGTAGCGGGTTGTTATATCTTCGTATAGTCTAGTCAAAACCAGACCGTAAGCCAACATTGTGCATTAGACTACGATCAGCTTTATTTTATTCTCTACGTCGATGCAGTGTATTAGACTGATAATATTCACTCTACGTCACCATTTTGCATTGAACTTCAGTAAATTATATTTTACACGTTTGAAGTGCGTTTGAGTTTGATAGGTCTATTTTTCAGTATGAAAATATCGAATTAAGTGATTCAAGTTCTAGATAATCATCTCGGTGCATCACAGACTACAGATATTGGACTTTGAGACAACATTGAACAAAATATAAATTAGGAATTTATCGTTTTCAGATACCAATTGTCATTGTCTTAAGTGGCAAGACTACAAGAGTAGATAAAAATGATATAGGTATAAATAAATATAATAATGAACAGAAACTATGAGGAAAAGGCACCGATATTACTCAAATATCGAGTCCCTCAGACAGACTCCATAATTCTTGTCTATTTCTGACTATCTTGACAACAGAGTCCTATCCCAGAACCGAACGAACTACTAATCTATTCTACTCTTCTACTTTCTCAATTTATTTCACAGTTACTGAAGCGACGTTTATTACTAAGCGAGATTGTAACGAGTCTTGTGATATAATTCAACAATGAATACGAGCACAATTATTAGGTGGTCAATTACGCGTCAGTCTACAAATTTGAGACTTGGGGAAAATTATGAGCACACGCGTGCTCATTGCTGTCGACGTTCCTGCTTATCGAGGGACTTCGGGCGGTACGAAATAGTACAAAGAAACCGAGCGAGCGTAGCGAGCGAGCACAATTATTAGGTGGTCAAGTAAAATTTTACAAAAAGTAGTGAAATCAACCACAAAAAGCACCTTTGGTGCAAAAACCTTTCGCCAAGTCCATTAATGTGTAGACTACCAAAAAATAATCAAAAATTGTGCTCGTTCGCTCGCTGCGCTCGCTCACTCGATGGGTTGATGATTATCAACATACAAAAGCATCGAAATCAGATACAACTGCCAAGTACCTGTAGAATGATAAAAGTTTGGAATCGAAAAATTTGTTCAAACTAAATAACGTTGTACTCGTTCGCTCGCTGCGCTCGCTCACTCAATTGGCTTATGATTATTGATTGAAAAAACAATTCGGATGAAGAAATTGAAGACGTCAATATTTATCTAAAAATATTCATAATGAAAAAATAATAAAAAAAAATTGTAAAAAAAAATTTGGAGGAAGTGGTACTTGGGGGGCCTTTTATCGAAAAAGAATGATGAAATATCGATCGCGAACCATGTCAATGTCATCTTATAGATATTCAAACATTGGCCCGCCAACGTACCACGGACTCCAAATTTTTTTTTACAATTTTTTTTTATTATTTTTTCGTTATGAATATTTTTAGATAAATATTGACGTCTTCAATTTCTTCATCCGAATTGTTTTTTCAATCAATAATCATAAGCCAATTGAGTGAGCGAGCGCAGCGAGCGAACGAGTACAACGTTATTTAGTTTGAACAAATTTTTCGATTCCAAACTTTTATCATTCTACAGGTACTTGGCAGTTGTATCTGATTTCGATGCTTTTGTATGTTGATAATCATCAACCCATCGAGTGAGCGAGCGCAGCGAGCGAACGAGCACAATTTTTGATTATTTTTTGGTAGTCTACACATTAATGGACTTGGCGAAAGGTTTTTGCACCAAAGGTGCTTTTTGTGGTTGATATAATCGTTGATCTTTTCACCAAGGGTTGCCATCATAAGAATCTAAGGGTGTTCTTCATCACACAGAACCTGTTTCATCAGGGTCGTGGACAACGTGATATATCACTCAACGCGAATTATATCATATCTTTCAAGAACCCGCGAGATCACGCTCAGGTACAGCATCTAGCTCGACAAGTCTGCCCTGAGGATCCACGATTTGTCCAGGAAGCCTACCACGATGCAACAGCGCGCCCACACGGTTATCTTTCACTTGATCTTAAACAAAACACCCCCGAAAACTGTCGCTACCGTAGCAACATATTTTCGACCGACAAACACCAGTATTGTAACGGATCAGGCGACCTAGGCCTGACCGTTAGCGATTCAAACATCAACCGTTGCGAACGTCGAATAGTCCAGAAGGGTCGATGAGAGCGACAAGTCGCATGACGTCACAACGGGTATATAAATCGAGACACAGCTCTCAGCAGCAGCTATTCATAGGCACAGCGCCTGATAGACTCACTACGCTCTTAGTATTCGGACACTAAAGGCATAGCGCCTAGTGATCCTTTAGCTTCACTTTAAATATTATTCTACAAATTCATTACAATCCAATTTCATACATAAAATAAAAATCAAGACGTTTAGTTTCAAAGAAACAAATCATTTGAGCAAAAAGAAGTAGATTCATTAGCTACAAAATTAACGGAAATTACCGAGTAAAAACGACGAGCCTGTCAATAATCGCATAGCGATATTAATTAGTCTACGATATAGAAAGTTAGTAAGTAAGCAACTTTGTAAATATAATATAGGAATAGGTTGCAACCAGAGGTTAAATATAAATTAAATAAAATGATTTCTTGATTATCTAAAAGTAAGTAAATCTATGCAGATCCCTTATCCGCCATTTCCAGGTTCTTCTTCATCCGTATAACCAACCAAAGCTAGATACAGCCTTAGTGGGTCTCTGACGCACTCAGGTCTGGCACAGCAGGTTTTATTGTGTAGAAAATTTGGGGATAAACTAACTTTATCATAGCTAAAATTAAAAGGTTAGGTGGGTAAAGTGCAGCCTTAGCGCGTTTACGTGCTCAGGTCTGTGGGGAGGCGGCTTTAGTTGCTCGGCGACTCAAGTCCGTAATAGGGAACATTAAATTATTGATATAAAAGTCTAGAACATTAGAACATCGAGCAAAGAACTCACAATTACACTCAGTTCGCGTTACCTGAAGGAACGCTAAAGAACCGAAACGTAACATTTGGCGCCCGACTGAGGGGCTTTTATAATCAATATTTAATAAAAAATTTACTTAAAAAATATCTAGAGTCATTTATTCAATTTAACTTAACTTCTTTGCACTATTTAACTTAACTTCATTGCTAATAAAGTCTTTTGCGGATTATGTCAAAGTCCGGTGTCACAACCAGGCAAATGGCGGACAAGGGATCTGGCATCAGTTCGGCTACAGAGCTAGGGTTAGGTGATAGGAATCAAGGACGGCATAATAAAGATAAAGACGCAGCAATTTTAGATAAAACTTTTATTGATATGGAAAAAGAAAAAGAAACAGAGCGTCGAAGGCCGATGGTCGTCGACCAGTCCTCAGTGATGGAAGCACTGGAAAAAATACATAAGAAAATAGATGAGAAATATGCTAAGTTAGAAAGAACAATCGTCGAATCAAAATCAATAAATACAGATAACATATTATCATGCGAAGATAATTTCAGAAAAAGGCTTGAGGAACAAGCATTAAAATATAAAAAACAGTTAGAAGCATTAGATAAGAAACTAGATAATAATAGCGAAATATTCAACGAAAAATTAGTAGAAAGTCAAAAACAATACAGTAAGGAGCATGAAACGATAAGAGAAAAGTTTGGCGACGGTCTAAATTGTTTGGAAGCTAAAATAGAGAGACATCAAAAAACAAATGTAAAAAAAATGATAGAAATCGAGAAAAAACGTGATAATTTCAGGACAAGCGTGAACGCTGAAATTAGAAGAGTAAAATCGAACAATTCAAATCAAGGAAGTGACTACAACAGTTTAATTTCCAAACATGTTAGACTGCCGCAATTCTCTGGAAAATGCTGGGAAAGACCGGCCAATTATATAAAAGAAATTGAGGAGTACTTTACCTTCATCGATGCACGGCACGATGACATTTGTCTAAAACTATTAGGGCAAAGTCTCACTTTAGATGCGAAGGATTGGTGGATCGCGCCTCGCGACGGAATCAATTCATGGGAAGAATTTAAAAAACGATTTCTAAAAAGATACTGGGGATTCGAAACACAACGGGAATTAATAAAAGATATTGAATTCGGGTATTATATTCCAGACGCGAGGGTAACGTGGTCTGAATACGCAAATAGAAAATTCGCATCAGCCGTGGGTTTAGATCCGTGCATGTCAGAAGCGGAGATTATTCGTAACCTTACGCGGCATTTCGACGAACCGATAGTAGAAGCTGCAAGGTGCCGCAACATAGTTGACATCGACGCACTACTAGAGTTTTTAGACGAGATGCAGTTCGGTGGTAGGTCTAATGCACCGAGACCGAAAACTACGTACACGAACAAACAATATCAAACCGTCAACCGTCCGAACGAAAACCGAGACAAACAAGTGTCATGGCGGAATGAAGTGACTAGTCAGAGTTTCAAACCGACAAACAACGAGCATGAAACGCGACATCAACCGGGACAAAGCGAACATGACAACAATAGGTCGAATTGGACAAATCGACAAATAAAAGCGACCGTTGTAAATACGGATAATGGACAGTCGGTAAACGATTCAAGTTCAACTAATGCGGGAAACTAGAAGGCGCTGTACTGGAAGAAGAATTCTTACCGACACCAGTACAGCGTATTAGAAGCATTTCGGCGGTAGAATTAAATGAAGACAGCACAGAAAATAATTTATTCGAGAACCCGTTTAATTATCTTATTAAAGAGGATACAGGAGAAGGTCAACCATTAGTACAATGTCCGGAGGTTCTCTTGCGCATTGAAAGTGTCGAAGTCAAGGCTCTGATAGACACAGGTAGTCATGTAACGTGCGTGTCGGGTAGCTGGTATAATCGACATAAGACATCTTTGGCAGGCTGCGCAAAATTTCCTGTAGTGAACTTTCAGATACCAGGAGTGCTGGGGGGCAAACCTACTCGGGTAAAAGAGCAAATATTAGCCAAAATCAAGATCGGGTCGTCATCCGATGGGATGTGTTTTCTCATCGTACACGGATTAAAGCAAGATGCCATCATAGGGATCGACACCTTACATAAATGGAAAGCAGACTTAAATTAAGACTCAAATAAATTACAATTTCAAATCAATACAAAACATGATCAAGTTGAGATCAATAGAACGACTGAGAGTAACAACGCGAACTGGGAAAAAGAGACAATTTCAATCATCGAAGCAATTAATCAGCACCAATCTGGACATAATCCGGGATTAACCGATGATGAGATTAATAGCAAGTTATCAGAATGTCAGATACTAGAAGCTTGTGAGATTAACGCCTTTTCAAACTTGTTAAAAAAGTATCGCGACATTTTCTCGAAAATACCAGGTAGAGTCACTATTTACGAACATAAGATTAAAATATATGAAGATCGACCTTTTGTAAGACGATCATACCCAGTGCCGATTATGCACAGAGATAAAGTCAGAGAAGAGATTGATAAAATGTTAAATCTTGGTATCATTGAGCGCTCATACAGCGAATATATGAGCCGTTCTCTCGAAGAACGACCTGAAGCGACTTAGGTCATTTTTCAGGAGAACGTATTAATAGGTAGACAAGGTCACAAAGTATCTATATACCAAATTTCATAAGATTTAATCAATTTTGGAGCAAACTGTGAGTGTTTGAAACCACGCGCCTACCATATTATCGCCCGCGTAGTCTCCCCCTCAACAAAAAATAAATAAAAACAAAAAACAACAAAAACAAAAACAAACAATAACAAAAAAAAAAAAAAAAACATTAAATGAAATTAATAAAAAACAAAAATTAATAAAAAAAAAAAAATTTAACAAAAACAATAAAAAATAACAATTATTTGTTTTTTTTCATATCCTTAAATAAAATTAAATAAACAAATATCTCCTACTATTACATTTTTCTCGTGTTTTTATAGCTATAAAACATATTTTTAGTAGTTCTCCCGAAAAACGACCTAAGTGCTCTTGCATAAACTGTCGCGAAAAATATTGTTAAAAAATGTTTATTAAAGATTTTATGCTTTAAATCCATTATTCGAGAGTATAATGTTTGCAATAAATAAAAAAAATTTGATTAGTTATATTTAACGATGAGCAGTACAATGTTGAATTTTCAAATCGCTTTTTCTCGAAACGACCAAATTGCACTTAGGTTGTTCTTCGAGAGAACGGCTCATATAAACCCTATAGTGGTGAGCAAAAAAATCAGGCGACATTAGATTGGTATTAGATGCGCGTTACATTAACAAGCTAATAGTACCTGACCATGATTGTGCGCAATCTACTGAGGTTTTGTTTCAAAAGTGCGGAAACAATTCCGTTATGTCCAGCCTTGATCTAACTGCGAGTTTTTGGCAAGTACCATTACATAAGGATTCACGGAAATATACTGCGTTCATGTACGAGGGGAAGACATATCAATTCGCGGTGACACCCTACGGCTTAAGCACCAGCTTGGCAAGTCTCATCCGCACTCTTGATTTAGTCCTGAAGGAAACAGAGGAATTTACCATCAACTTCGTTGATGACATACTGTGTCTATCTGACTCGTTCCCGTCTCACTTGGCACACCTGGAGTTACTATTTAAAGTTTTTAGGAAGCACAACATGACCATAAATTTCAATAAATCAAAGTTTTTTTCGGGAACAAATTGATTTCTTAGGGCATCGGATTACCAAAAATGGAATCTTGCCACAACCGGAAAAAATAGAAGCAATAACAAATTTTCCCGATCCAAAGAACGTTAAACAATTGAAAGGATTTTTAGGTCTGACGAATTATTACGGTAAATTTGCAAGACATTACTCAGATGCAACAGCTCCATTGTTAAAACTAGTACGAAGGGATGTCAAGTGGGATTGGAACGAAGAAATGATAGCACATTTCAATCGAGCAAAACAATTATTTTGTAAAGAGATGATCATTCATCATCCAAACCCTAAAAAACGGTATTATCTGCAGTGTGATGCAAGCAACTTTGCTATCGGTGCCGTATTGTATCAGTTATCCGACAAAAACGAGGAATTGATTGTAGGTTTCGCTAGTCGTACGCTCAAGGGGGCGGAGCTTAACTATTTTACGTCTGAAAAAGAGCTTTTGGCGATAGTCTTTGCGCTGGAGAAGTTCCGGACATTTATTATCGGTGCTCAGTTAACAATTCGGACCGACCATCATGCGCTTACATTCATGACGACATGCAAGTTAGTCAGTTCAAGGTTGGCGCGTTGGATATTGTTTGTTCAAACATACGATTTCGAGATTGAATACGTTAAAGGCAAGGACAATATCGTGGCAGACACGCTTAGCCGATATCCACCTGACAAGATCAACGAAATGCCGCGAATAAACAAACTGCAAATAATTGCGCCGTTAGCAAGAAATATAAACCAACAATTAGAAAATAAATTGAAAATTTTCGGACAGCTCCAAGCTGATGATCCGCATATTAAACACCTCGTCGATGAGGACTTGACAAGGAATAAGAAACGATTAAAATTGGAACAAGGGATTTGGTACCACGTGGAACCAGGGGGCTCCAAGAGAGCTTATCTTCCGTCTGGTTTAATAAAAGAATTAATAATCGAGACACATGAGGCATACGGACATGTTGGGGCTAGAAAATGTTACGAATTGTTAAATGAAAACTTCTACTTTCCAAAATTCGCGCGGTGCATTCGACGAACTCTAGCTAGCTGGGAGCGATGTCAGCTATGTAAAGTACCTAATCTATACAGCTACGCTCGAATGCAGAACATCACACGGAATGAGGTCGGGGAATTAGTTTCTATTGACTTTTTAGGCCCGTTACCCGCAAGTAAAGGGAATTACAAATGGTTGTTAGTGACCATTGACACTTTCAGCAAGTTTGTGCGTTTGTATCCGTTGAAAACTGCCGACGCGCGCTCCACAATCCGATGCATCTTTGAGAAATACATACCGGAGCTTGGGAAGCCGAGCAAAATCCAGTTCGACCATGGAACACAGTTCACGTCAGCGCTATGGTTAAAAAAACTGAAAGAAGAAAATATAACACCTATATTCTCATCAATTAGACATCCACAGGGAAATATGGTCGAAAGAGTAAATCGTGAATTGGGGAGGTTCTTTAGAACGTTCTTGACAGGAAAGCATACCTCATGGATTGACTGGTTGAAGGTTATCGAAAGCTGCGTGAACGAGGTGCACCATGAGTCGACTGGATTTTGCCCGTGCGAAATCCAGCTCGGCGTACCGCCTACTCGGTTCTGGAAAAAATGGTTCAAAATAGATAAAGAAGATATATCACAAGAGTTAAAATTAAGCTTAGTTAAGAATAATATTAGGAAGAATGGAAGTAGCAGAGCCAGGAGGTTCAATGAAAGTCATAAAATGACAGAATTTAAAGTAAATGATTTGGTCTTGGTAAGAGCTTTAAACGTCTCTGATTCAAAAAATAAAACAATGGCAAAATTTCTAGCTTTATATGAGGGACCTTACCGTATCTGTAACCGAATTGGCGAAGCTACATTTATTCTGGAAAATATAAACACACGAAAAGAACGTGGTCGTTTCCATACAAACATGCTGAAGCATTATGTATTACCTGAAATTTGAAAATTTAACGAAAGTTAGCACCTAGGGGAGCTGACTGTCATCGTTTGCAACGGTTGTGTTTGAATTGCTAACGTACCTAGGGTAGATGATACGAAGAGGGCGATATAAAAGCTCGAGGTCGAGTATGAGTCACCACATTCACTTATCATGTTCGGGTACGGATACATCAGTGTACAAGATAAGGGTACGCAGACCCCAGCCGTTGACGATGACGATCGAGTATCTGAGAAGGATAAAGTCATAATTAGTTCGGGGAAATTCAAGTCAGGATCTGGGAGATATGTGATTGGGAGAGGATACCAAACGGCAGCCCACCTCATGGATCCGTCGCGTTTGAACCGCCGGCGAAATTTGGTGCATCCGAGCCGACCAGCTACGATTGAGCCGATGAATGCAAATACCAATGCGCCGACCACCAGCGTAGAGCCAAGGGTAGACGTGCAGGAGACCAAGTTAGAGCCACCGGTAACTGCAGACCAGAACAACAACCTGGTACTGAAGATCTGTATTCTACGGCTAAAAATATCTGAAATTAAAGGACTACAAGAAATACAATCAACATCTGAAACCAAAATAAAATAAAGAATCCACCTACCATCAGGAAGATTGATGCGTTGGAACTAAGTCAGCCAGAGATCCGAAGATTCAAAATACCACGAATCACTGACAGGTCTGTTGACGTTTCAACGACCGCAGCGGGTAAAGCACCACCAACTATCCACACCGGCACTGATTCCGCTTCTGCAACCGGCGTGAAACGAAACCGCATTGCGGACTACGATCGGCGAAAAAACCGTAAGCCAGAAGATTTGATTAATATGCTCCGGTTTTTTGGAACTCTAGACTTATCCGATGACGAGGGAGAAGAATTCACGTTACGGCGACAACAAGCACAAAGGGCAGAGTCAGCCATGAAAGCATCAGCTGTGAATCGGCATAAGATTCATCGGTCATCGATCAACGAAACCGTGGAGATACCCATCCTCATAGATCCCACGGATCCACTTGGGTTGAAGAGGGAATAAACCAATAAAACATCATACTCATCAAAGGACCGCATCAAACATAAGAGTCGATCATCAGCCGAACGTATCATCAAAGATCATCCGACCATCAGGTGATCGAAGGGGGCAATGTAACGGATCAGGCGACCTAGGCCTGACCGTTAGCGATTCAAACATCAACCGTTGCGAACGTCGAATAGTCCAGAAGGGTCGATGAGAGCGACAAGTCGCATGACGTCACAACCGGTATATAAATCGAGACACAGCTCTCAGCAGCAGCTATTCATAGGCACAGCGCCTGATAGACTCACTACGCTCTTAGTATTCGGACACTAAAGGCATAGCGCCTAGTGATCCTTTAGCTTCACTTTAAAAATTATTCTACAAATTCATTACAATCCAATTTCATACATAAAATAAAAATCAAGACGTTTAGTTTCAAAGAAACAAATCATTTAAGCAAAAAGAAGTAGATTCATTAGCTACAAAATTAACGGAAATTACCGAGTAAAAACGACGAGCCTGTCAATAATCGCATAGCGATATTAATTAGTCTACGATATAGAAAGTTAGTAAGTAAGCAACTTTGTAAATATAATATAGGAATAGGTTGCAACCAGAGGTTAAATATAAATTAAATAAAATGATTTCTTGATTATCTAAAAGTAAGTAAATCTATGCAGATCCCTTATCCGCTATTTCCAGGTTCTTCTTCATCCGTATAACCGACCAAAGCTAGATACAGCCTTAGTGGGTCTCTGACGCACTCAGGTCTGGCACAGCAGGTTTTATTGTGTAGAAAATTTGGGGATAAACTAACTTTATCATAGCTAAAATTAAAAGGTTAGGTGGGTAAAGTGCAGCCTTAGCGCGTTTACGTGCTCAGCAGTGTTGCCACGACCACAGGAATGTCTGTAAATCTCCAGATATTTCAGGGATGATACAGAAAACAGATTCTGTCAACCAAATATACAGAAATTTTTAATTTCGTACAGAAATTTCAAGAATTTCACCTAATTACCGCTTATTGCAATGACTAAGTTTACAGGCAGTCCTCCCTCTCCTACGCGGCGTCAAGAACAAGGTAGATAGTATAGGTAGACTTATGGCAACGCCGCGAACACCATAGCGGTGGCGCGACCTCGCGCGTGGCACTCCGCGTTTCATCTAGTATTTTTATTGTTCATGTCACTTTGCCGCGAAAAACATTTGAAATACGATTTGAATCCATCGTTTAATTGTTTCGTGTCATACCACGTTTGTTACTATATCACGACAACTGCCATTTGATGTTTATTCATCGCAATAAATTGTAAATAACTTTCATTTTTGATGTGGTAATTTGAAAAGCGGTGAGTGCAACAATTGGCTTTTATATTCCTCACGCGAGTTTCGAATTTTTGCCAGCTTGAGAGTTCATTGTTAAACTTTTTGTTATAGCTGTTTATCAATGGTGGATTCCGCCAATGATTTTTCATCTTCGAATGAAACCCGAAATGATGCAGCTTCAGCTAAAAAACGGAAGCGAACTAAATATACGCAAAAATATAGTTCCGATTGGGAGACAGAAAAATTATTTAGGTCTTGGCTAAGAAGAAGTAAGAAAGGTGGTGACTTCTTTTATTGCACGATCTGCGATAAAGATTATAGCACGCGTGGAGGGAAAGCCGATGTAAAAAAGCACATGCAAGGCATTAAACACGTAGCCAAAGGGAAGGCTATCAAAATACAACAGCCGATTCATGAGAGGTTCGGGATACAAACCAAACTGGATGCTCAGGTGAAAAGAGCTGAAATAAAATTAGCCGCTTACTGCGTGGAGCATAACATCGCGTTTAATGCAGTTGATCACCTTCCTGATTTGATTAAGGACATTTGCCCTGATTCCGTAGTGGCGCAAAAATTGTCTTGCAGCAGAACTAAATGCACGAAAATTGTGCAAAACGTTACAGGGATTTATAGTTTCGAGGAGCTCGTAAAATCTCTGCAAAACTCAAAATTCTCACTCATTGTGGATGAGTCTACAGATGTAAGTTCGGTGAAGCACTTAGCATTAGTTGCTAGATATTCGTGTGACGCTCAAATCGTTGACCAATTTTTGGGCCTCATCAAAGTATCTGATACTACATCTGATAACTTGTACACGGTTATAAAACAGTTTTTTAATGATAATCAGATACCTTACCAAGCTAACATGATAGGGTTTGCTGCAGATACCACGAATAATATGTTCGGGGTGCGTCACTCTCTAGTCACATTGTTAAAGAAAGACATACCTGACTTATTCCTGATGAAATGTATATGCCATTCGTTTGCTTTATGCGCAAGTTATTCATGCGAAAAACTACCTCGTGTAGTTGAAGATGTGGCAAGAGACGTGTACAATTATTTAAGCCATAGTTACAAACGAAAAAGTCTGCTGCAGGAATTTCAAAGATTCGTAGAGGTAAAGCCGCACAAAATCCTTCAGCCAAGTCAAACAAGATGGCTGTCTCTCCATCAAGTTGTAAAAAGACTACTAGAACAATATGATGCTCTGATATTATACTTTACTGATGCTGTTCTGGTAGATAAGGTCCTTGCAGCGGAAATGATTTTATCAAGGTTGAGGGAACCTTATGTAAAAATGTATTTGCAATTCTTGGACTACATTTTGCCGTATTTTAATGACTTGAACAAGCTTATGCAATCTGAGGAAACGTCCATCCACTTATTGTATGACCGAGTTTCATCAGTTTATAAAACGTTTCTGAGTTGCTTCGTGAAAGATGACTACCTTAAAAAGACTGAAACAGCCAAAGTTGAGTTTAAAGATCCTCGTAATTATATGCCGATTGAAGATATGTATCTCGGGGCAACGTTATCAGTCAAAATATTTGAGACCAACCATGGACTATCTTCGGCTGCATTGTTAGATCTAAGACAAAGATGTATGCAATTTTACATCGAAGCTTGTACTCAGATACAGAAAAGATTTAATTTCCAGGATCAAACAGTTCAAATCATTAAAAACCTCTCCATGCTTCATCCAAAAAATGTAATTGAAGGTAATGAACCTTCAATTGCAAGACTTGCGGCGCATTTTCCTAATTTAATATCAGAGTCGAAATTAAATGATTTGGATAGAGAATGGAGGGAAGTTAAAAATTCAGAGTTCAATTTCCCAACTGAAGTACAGGGATCCAAAAAGATAGTGCAATATCCAAAGATAGGCGAATTCTGGATTCAAGTTAGCCAAATAGAATGTGGAGATGGTGAAAAAAAATTCCGTACCCTTACATCGTTTGTCATGTGCTTACTGTGTCTACCACATTCTAGTGCGTGTGTTGAGCGAATATTTTCGCAGATAAATATTAATAAAACTAAATTGAGGAATCGCCTTGACACGGAATCTATGAGCGGCATTCTTCATACGAAAGCATTGATGAAGAATCACAAGTGTTTCGAAATTCCGATTCCCGCAAGCTTACTCAGTAAACATAAAGATTCAATGTACAACAGGAAAAATAACGCATAAGGTCTTGTATACTTATAAAATTGAACAATTCAGATAAAAAAAATTCCAGATGTGATTTCATAATGAGTTAATTTTATTACGAAATAATAGGTTTGAAAAAGTTTAGCATACTGCGACAGTTTGTAAGTGTAACGAGTTTGTAAAACCTAGTAATTAAAGATTATTTTATATGAAATAATTTGTGACTTGTTTTAATTTACAATCCCTTGAGGTTTCCTGTTTTTTGAGTACTACGAATATGATTACTAGATTTCAATTTCGAATTTGGCGCCTAATATGAAATATACAGACATATACAGAATTTTTGTGCGACATCTACCGGGCTTTGAAATTCAAGAAGTGGCAACACTGGTGCTCAGGTCTGTGGGGAGGCGGCTTTAGTTGCTCGGCGACTCAAGTCCGTAATAGGGAACATTAAATTATTGATATAAAAGTCTAGAACATTAGAACATCGAGCAAAGAACTCATAATTACACTCAGTTCGCGTTACCTGAAGGAACGCTAAAGAACCGAAACGTAACAGTATGTATATGTCCTGAGGAAAGATATAAAGTCCCGCACTCAGCACGGTTTACCAGTAATTTGTTTGTAATGTCACGCGTTGTACAATCTGGCGGGTGCGCGGGCTCCGTACAAAGCAGAGGTGGTTCTGACGTGGTGCTGAGGCACGTAGACGATTCGGAAGTGCGAACACGGTGACTCTAAAGGCCCTTTGCAGTCTGAAACCGCAGGAGAGACTACGTACCGCCGATAATAGGCTCGTGAAAAATATATGCGAATGCGCTTTGAACACTTTACGCGGCAACATCGCTCTCACCAGACAGGAAAAGGTCCGACTAGCCAAACATCAACATCTTCTTCGTAAACTGTCGACAAGCAAGGGAAGCTGGAAGAGCAAGAAAAAATTACTACACTCCTAACGAAAATTAGCGGGCCACCCAATTTTTGCTTCGAAAAATGTTCAATTTCAAAGTCTCGTAATTCGGCGAAAAATTGACTTAGCGCGTCGTTTGTAAAAGCATTTCAAAGCTTAAGGCTTCATCTTTCAGATGCTCACTTTCGATTGCGTTTATGTTTTTTTTGTCTTGAGTTATGGTCCCTTGAACCATCTCGTGCCAAATTTGTGTATTGATGTTCCAACTTCAAAACAACGCACGGGGTCGGTCAGTATCGGAATTTTGATTTCAAGACAGTCATTTTGAAGCTTGTAATGTCCTCTTCAAAACCCTTTTTTTGAGATTGCTCTACGATTTTTTTTCATGGAGTTATGCGTTGCTGAAGCAAAAATGGTCTTTCAATTTTTGGTGTGTGGTGCAATTTCCATGCATGGTCGTACCGATCTCGTGATTATTCCACCACTTTGAGTGATGCTAATGCCGGAGGTACTGTTTAAATCGTCCGTATGTGTTAAAAATCGAATAACTTTACGAAAAAAAATCGTAGAGCGAATTCCAAGATATGGTTTCGAAGGAAAGACTTCAAAGTTGAAGTTCTAACCTTGGGCCACCTGTGTCGCTATTTTTGCGCGTGCTACCTGAGGTCAAAGTTCGAATTTCCATTTTGCGGTTTGGAGGGTCTCGTTTGGATGGTGATCATGGCTTGGAAACGTCACCGAATAAAAATTGCAATGAGATTTCAGAAAAATGAAGATTTGAGCTTTAAAAGCCATATTTGGGAACCTCGGTACGAGGACTCGTTCGCCCAGGGCATGCGATCAAAAATTGAAAGACCATTTTTGCTTCAGCAACGCATAACTCCATGAAAAAAAATCGTAGGGCAATTTAAAAAAAAGGGTTTTAAAGAGGACATTCCAAGCTTCAAAATGACTGTCTTGAAATCAGAATTCCGCTACTGACCGACCCCGTGCGTTGTTTTGAAGTTGGAACATCAATACACAAATTTGGCACGAGATGGTTCAAGGGACCATAGCTCAAGACAAGAAAAACATAAACGCAATCGAAAGTGAGCATCTGAAAGATGAAGCTTTAAGCTTTGAAATGCTTTTACAAACGACTCGCTAAGTCAATTTTTCGCCGAATTAGGAGACTTTGAAATCGAACATTTTTCGAAGCAAAAATTGGGTGGCCCGCTAATTTTTGTTAGGAGTGTAGTTCAACGCGGTAACGGATTTCTGCCTATGCTGATGGCCCCCATTCTCGGAACGCTTTTTACTCACCTGTTCCGTCAATAAACACGAGAAGAACGATGGAACATGCAAAGAAGATGGTACTAATACCATCGGAGACCGTGGAACGTTTTCAACGTGGTATAACCACCTCCTCAGCAGCAGCCTCCGCCGGTGACAACGAAAATAACCAGCAGAGCACAAGCTCTCCAGTATCCAGGCTCGATAGAGAGATGCGCGCTATTCTGAACTCTCCCGATCTGGATGACGCAGCAAAATGGAAGCTTTATCAAGAACTATTACAACGTTTCCTATATTTCGCCGCGGACTCTAGAAAACCGCTTCGCGTGGATCTTCACTCCGTTCCTGATAAAACTGATTCTGCTGAACTCGTACATGGTCAAGAAGGAGAAATACCCGCTGACAAGCAACAACGGATGTCGAAGATTGCCTTGACAGTACCAAAAAAATACCAGTCAAAGGCTGAACTACTTCTCAAACATCTGGCGGAGTTCCCCACACGTTTTCCCTGGGACAACCAAGGTGCCGTAATCATAGACAACAAACCTCTCCCGGGGACAAATATTGTCGATCTAGTTAACGACACTGTGCGTTCTAGAAAAGGTTTCCAGCCCCATGGTGGACATGCGTACGCACGTCTTCTGCAGAGCATCAATGTACCTCGGGAATATGTTGGGAATCTTAACATCTGGAAGAATGCTCAATCGGCCTCGCCATCCGCTGCAGTAACTCCAGCGAGGTGAAATCAGGCTAAAGGACACCGAACACCGTACGGCTCCAGGGACGCAGGGAGCAGTAGTGGCGATCATTCAGACAGGGACGGTATCGGTTCTGGTAACACAGACGACGAGTCCTTCTTCTCATCGTCGAAATACCGTCGATCGGAAGAAATATCTGGAAAAATATCGCGCTCGCCGAAAAAAGGCTGGTTGTCACTTGCATTAGGGAAATGAGAGAGTTAGAACGGATATACTACGATCCCGCCCACCCAGCTGGTTACGCTGGGGCTGTGAAGTTGAAAAGGGCTGTTCGGAATGTAAACGCTGGTGCAATAGAAAACTGGCTAGGTATTCAGGATCCCTATACCTTACACAAACCGGTACGACGGAAGTTCCAGAGACTGCGGTACAACGTTTCAAATATAGACGATCTTTGGGAAGCTGATCTGGTGGAACTTGTTTCTATAAAGGAACATAACGACGATTTCCGTTACTTGTTGGTGGTCATCGATGTTCTGAGCAAATTTGCATGGGTGATTCCTCTGTACCGTAAATCGACCAGCGATACGGCTGCTGGTTTCAAACAGATATTATCTTCTACGGAGCGTCGACCGGTGACCCTACAGACCAACAATGGTAAAGAGTTCGTGGAAGGAGCGTTTCAAAAACTTGCCGAGAACGATATACGTTTTCGTGTGACCCGTAACCCAGATATAAAAGCTGCCGTTGTTGAACGATTAAGGGGGTATCCACACCTTTAAATGGGTTAACATTCTGAGAAAGATATTGATATTTTACAGCGAATTTGAGAGTCTGATCAAATCCGAAAAAATCATGCAGTTTGGGGAGAGTTTGACCCTCATTATCCATATATAACATTGGATATTACTTTAAGTCTGATAGTAGTAACGCTCAATATAGAAAAATACAAAATTGGTCGGTTGTCGTAAAGAATCAGTAGTATCGTTGGACCAATTCTGGAGTTTTTGGTCCTCAATTGTTCAGAAGAGATGCCTCTATCAGATAAACATACAACTTTTTGATATCGTCAAAATTGCCTGACTTATTTAATTTTTACTGAGATTTTTCTAATTTTTCAATTTTTCATCTCTACTTTTTATATTATCTCAATCAAAAATGGTGATATCAAAAAGTTGTATGTTCATCTGATAGAGGCCTTGATTCTCAAAATTTGAAGACCAAAAACTCCAGAATCGGTTCAACGATGCTCCTGATTCTTTACGACAACCGGTCAAAATATTCATTCTCCAAAAATCAACTTTTAAACTTTTTATTTTTTCATTTTTTTTTTTTTTTATTTTCTACTTTTCCCATAGGAGAAAATGTCGATACAGCAAATCAAGTTCTACGATTCTGCTTATGATTCATATGCTGGATCCGCAGTTGCTCTCTTATCGATGTGTTATGAGTCGAGTCTAGACACATGTGCCAGGCGTAGGCTTGTAGTGAGTTTTGACCTGTTCTGTCCAACAACAGTGTCCGGTAGGTGCCCAGTAAGGCTGCTAGAAGAAGAATGAATTGCGTCAAGAAAAATCTGACCAAAATTTTTCAAAACATAAAAATCCTTCAAAATTCTTAAGGGGAAACTTCGGTGAAATTTTTGGCAAAAACAGGTTTTTTCAATTCTTACAACATTGAAAAGACGTGTATAAAACAATCTCTGCAGCAGTTTTTGAATTATGTCAGTATAGATAGTGAAAAAAAGTTTCAGCCTCCTGCGATGAAAGTGTAGACGCAAGGAATTTTTGACAGCGGTGAGAAAAATCTTCTTCGTAAGGTTCCTTGCGCTTACATTTTCATCGCAAGAGGCTAAAATTTTTTTTTCAGTCCATACTGACATTATTCAAAAACTGCTGGAAAGATTTTTTTATACAACCTCTAATAGCGATTTTCAAAATTTCACCGAAGTCTCCCCTTAATCTTCAATATTTTTGAGATTCAGAAGATGCTAGCACAATTTTTGTCAGTACTCCGAAAATTCTCCTATCTTTCATCAATCATACCTTTTTTCTTATAATATTTATCAAACTTTCGCAATTGATATATTATAGAAATACTCATCTTTTCATAAATCTGAATGTGTAGTCTCCTGGCATCGATTTCAAATGCACTTTTTTGATGGATCATCTTCTTTATGAAGTTGAAGTTCGTAACGTTAACGTAACACAATTTTTGGAAAAAAAATTCACTATTTCATGACTCAAACGTTGTTAAAGTTGCCAAATAGGCGAGATAAGTGTATTTTACTCAATTCGAAAAATTATGGATCGTATTTTGCTGTTTTTGAACCGTTCAAGTTATGAAATCAAGAAATTTGCACAATTATTTTGTTGCGTTAACGTTACGAACTTCAACCTCATTCTTCTTTCGATTCCGACGTCTCATCTCATCTCAGATATATACACTGTGTTTGTTCAATATTGAAAATTACTATTGGTTTGAATTCGCAATGACAGCACGACTATTTACAAACAAGTAGACACCTAACCTCGAAAAAATGTAGATCGCAGCCATGTGTTCTGTCAATTATCCCAATTCAAAAGAATATTGAAAATCAAATATGTATAAAAATCATAATTACAAAGAATTGAAAAATCACAAAATAAAATTCAAAAGCAAAATATATAAAAACATCAAAAAAAGCAAGACAGTGGTGTTGGCGGTACTGTACAATATTTACGGGACCAATATGAGCGTCAGCGCGCCGCCCGGCGGCGCTTTTTCGCAATTCGGGACTGTCATGGCTATTGGTAACTGGCTTTGACGCGTAGCCACCTCGTGGCCAAAACCAGTACTACTCTAATCGGGTCATGTACATAGAGATATTATAGATGGAGTACGGAAAACCAGCCATGGACCATGGGCCTGAGGCTTCTTTTCCCTACTCTATCTATAATATCTCTATGTACATGACCCGATTAGAGTAGTACTGGTTTTGACCACGAGGTGGCTACGCGTCAAAGCCAGTTACCAATAACTTTTCAAATCCTCTAGATTTTTGGACGCCAATTTATTTGCAGGTAAAGTAGGTCACTAGCACTTCCAAAAAACATATAAAAACAAAAACGATTTTTTGAAGATTCAAAGGTGTAGATACCCCCTTAATTCGTACACTGAAGGACCGAATGTGGAGATATTTTACTCATAAGAACACACACCGTTACATCGATGTCCTGCAAAAGCTCGTTCGCTCGTATAATGACACCATACACTCGAGTATCAAAATGGCTCCCTTTGCCGTGACAGTCTTCAACGCGGCGGAAGCACGCGCAAACATTCAACGTAGTCGACCGTCACACAAAGCACGAAAATCAAAATTCAGCAAGGACGATCTTGTGCGTATGAGTAAAACGAAGGGTACCTTCGCGAAGGGATACGAGGCTAATTGGAGCGAGGAGCTGTTCAAGATTCGACGAGTTGTAACAGGTTTACCGAACGTTTACGAACTAGAGGACCTATCGGGAGAGGAGATCGACGACTATTTCTATGAACCCGAACTACAACGTGTGACCAAAGACCTTGAAAGTACAGCGTTTCAAATTGATAAAATCATCCGCAGAAAGGGGCGTGGGCGTAGTAAGAAAGTTCTTGTCAGCTGGAAAGGATACCCTGACAAATTCAACAGTTGGATACCTGCAGCTAATCTACAGAATCTCTCATCATGATGAAGACACAGTTCTATATAACTCTACCGAGTAATAGCTCGATGCAAATTTTTCCCGATAACAAGACCTGCTGCTATATCACTCAGCTACCGCGCACAATCAACCTCCCTGGTGAGTGGGAAGTCGCTATTGTAGAGATCCAATGTTGAACCAATAATTTATGACGGTTATAAACTCAGGTACGGAGGAGGGCTGAGCCAGTCTGGACCTGTCCTTGTACCGAGGTTATCGATAGCAGCTACGAGGTCTAAATTGCGCAGAAAGCGTAAAACCGCTGCGAAGACAAAGAAAAAGAATACGACCAAGACCGTTTCGAAGAAGAAGAAGAAGAAGGCACCGAGTACTAAAGGAGCATCTGGTAAAGCTAGGAAGAAAAAGTGTTGCAAAAAAAGAGCCGTTACGAATATTTTCGGACCGTTGTAAAGACAGAAGCTGGAGTGAATAGTCTTACTGGCTCTCGTTACAAAAATGGCCTACCTACATGCTCGCTCTTGTGAATGCTTGAAATCCGAACTGAATCTCTCCACTCTACCACCTACACAGACATCCATCGAAGGTGGTCAATGGGTGCAGTACAAACCTGTGTCCGCACTCACCGATGACTCACCGATTGAATTCGCCGTACCGGGGCAGGGTGATGAGTACCTGGATCTCTCACACACGATGCTCCGGGTATGTGCACGTGTATACAGAACCCGGACCGATTCAGCCTCTGCAGATTCACTTGTAGCCCCTGTTAACAATTTCTTGCACACTATCTTTAATCAAGCTGAAGTATATTTTAATCAAAAACTGGTTTCTCCGAGTAACAATTCATACGCATACAGAGCTTACATCGAGACTTTATTAAACTACGGTGAAGCAGCTAAAAATTCACATCTCACTTCGGGTTTATGGTATTCCGATACAGCCGGCCAGTTTGAGGAGACCACAAGGGTCAACAATGCCGAATTTCTAAGTAGAAGTAAATATGTCAGCGATAACAAGAGTGTGGATATGCTCGGGCGTTTGCATTGCGATGTCTTCAATCGAGAAAAATTTCTGCTAAACGGAGTAGAACTCCGATTGAGACTCGTCAGATCCAGGGATGCCTTTTGCTTGATAGAGCCTGGCGACTATCATAAAATGGAAATTCAGGAGGTGACCTTACTCATACGACGCGTCAAGATCAGCCCTGGTATTTTACTAGCGCATGCACGAACCCTTGCCAAAACAACTGCGAAATACCCGATGATCCGCGTTGAGGTCAAGACAATGACAATACATAGCGAAGTGCAAGCCGAGACACTGGATAATGTTTTCCTTGGCCAACTACCGAAACGTTTAATCATCGGTTTTGTGGACAACAAAGCCTATAACGGTGATAAAAAAACTCAATCCGTTTAATTTCTCATCATTCGGACTCAACCACCTATCCCTATATATCGAAGGCACTCAGATTCCCTTGAAACCGTTACAACCCAATTTCACGAACAAGTTATTTGTGGATTCCTACAACACCCTGTTCACGGGAACCGGTATACATTTTCTCAACGAGGGGAACTCGATTCCTCGTCAGGGTTATGCGGAGGGATACTGTCTCACTGCATTCGATCTTACACCCGACCTCTCAGCCAGCGATAACGGACATTGGAATCTCATCAAGCATGGCAGTGTTCGAATTGAAATACGCTTCGAGTCTCCTCTGACCACGACTATAAACTGCATCGTCTACGCAGAATTCGATAACGTGATTGAGATTGATTCCACGCGACAGGTCATCACAGACTTTGGCAATTAAACGCGCGAGTTTGCCACGCCAGCTCACGGTATCCTGTTGGATCCTGTACATCATAAATCTGCAGCTGGGCCATCCCTTTCGGCTGACGAGCTGTGCCCAGTGTAAAACCTGCTAGAACTTGCTCATCTCTACCCTCTTACCAAATACGAAAAGGGCTAGTTAACACCATAAAACAGGGAAGCTTAAATATCTGCACCAGTCTACTCCTACCATCAGTCTACTAGTAGTGCTCCGGACCTTCTCGAATAACAATCGTTCAGTTCTTCAAGTAACCATGAACTACATCATCGATATACAAGGCTTCTGCGCTGAGAACGGGCAGTTCATGCCGAAAGAGATTGCGGTCGTCGCCTACGAGAATAAGGCTATGGCTCACTGGATCATCGCACCTCTACACTCCATCGGCGAGCTCAGTTCATCAGGACGTGCAAAACAATTGGTTGACAAGTAATCACCACGAAATAGATTGGTTTGAGGGCGATGTGACGCATAAACAACTGAATGCAAATTTACGGGCTGTCACGCATATGGCGAAGAACATCTTCTGTCGCGGTGTGCAGAAGGCTAAATTTCTTCAAGAGGTGATGTCACGTAAAATCGTAAACCTGGAACGTGGTGAATGTGAGTGCCCAGCGTTCAGAGACCTGTCATCGGACAAGTCATGTCTTCTGCACTCTGGTGCTCGAAGGAACTTCAACTGTGCATTGCGTAACGCTATAAAACTGAAAAAGTGGTTGCAGTCACGTGGGTTATCCGAAAAAGGCATCTCTTTAATCCCTTTTCGTACTGTGTTGCTAAATTCGCCTGAACAACCTGGGGATAGGGAGAAAGAAACGGAGAACAATCCTCTCGAGCAAGGAGAGGACGAGTGCGGTCCCAACGGTATAGAAGAGATATCTGCACGCATGAAGACTGCCTGCCAAAGCCTGTGACTGAAAATCTCACAGTTTTTCCATCAAATTTGCCAGTGAGTACACTACTATCAGAGAGGATGGATACCTCTCAAATTTTGAGCGCACTGGAACAAGCACCTGCCTGGACGAAGGGGGTTTACTCAGCTGATCAGATCCCGTTGCACTGGACATATCCGAGTGCTATCGTAGCGAATACAGATATCCATACGCAACCCGGGACACACTGGATTGCTTTACATGTAACAGCCGCTGGAGAAGGCGTATATTTCGATAGTTTTGGACTATCACCTATTAGGGACGGGCGATGTTGACCGATTAATCGAACGTGTCGATTATTTTTTTTCAATAATCGATTATTTCTGGCCGATACTTCTGAGGTTCGATTAATCGATGTTCGATGCTTTTTACCGAACATCGATGAAAACGCGCGACCATAGCGCCACCGGCGGATTTTTTTTTTCCTCCATCTTTCGTACCCGGCGCGGAAATCACGTTTACGTCTTTAATTACTCTATTTAGTTAATAAGTTTATCCAGGAAACTTGATCAGCTGTAAATTGATTATGGACGATACTAAGAGTGAAGGTAAGATTTCAATAATTATTTGGGTGTATAATTCGTGTACGTTCCGAAATATCAAAAGCAATCAGAAGTTGGAGTATTAACATAAGGCGTTTTTTGCCGAGCCTCAATGTTTATTGTATACCTAGATCCGAGAAGGTACAAGCTGTACTTCAGGACCAACGACGAGGATGCGTACGGAATAGGAAAATTACCGGAGAGCGTCTATGTGAAATTGAAGCGTACGTATATTTCATCCCTGTTATGAGTCAATATGTTTATAAATGCAAGTATTGCAATTATTGTACACATAATCAGTGCTTCAAAAAGTTAAAACCACATTGAAAGTGCTATTGTATAAGTTGTTGTAGTTTCTCACACGAAGTGTATTGTTATGATATGTTGATCAACTGATGATTTGAATTAGTAAGTTGAGAGGTTTTTGTTGGTTGATTAATTACTTTGAAGGTCATCTTAAAGAAAATCAATAATTTTTTAAGCAATTGTTAATAGAAGTTTCAATTGTAGTTTGGATGAAGTATGTCTGTTGAATTTTGTCGAAACTGCTGTACATAGGTATTCATGCTAATTGAATGAAAGATGAATGTATTCAATATGGTTTATGTTCTAATTGCAATTGGTGTACTTCATTAAAGCTCGCCAATCAATCTGCCATCCCAAAAACCATTGTCTGACATGTCACGTTCTGCTGCAACTCGTTTATGCAGCGAAATTACCCCCAATGTTGAGAAAGAGTCGGTCGAACCTCCAATGATCAATACTTCTGAAGGCCAGGATACCGGAAACGAATTGATATTGCAGACAGAATCAGAAATTGCAGAGCCAACAGACAGCGGTGTATAAATTATATTTATGGTTATTTGATAGAGGCATCGTTGTTAAAATGTTGAATTATATTTTTATTTTTCTTCTGTTTCAGATCATGAGATTGATGAGCCAGATCAAATTAGGCAGCATTTATCACGGTATCTACGACTGAGTATTATTAACTAAATTTTTTGAGTAATTGTTTTGTAAACTAACTAGATACTCAGTTCTATCCACGGAAAATTTCGATGATATTAATCAGACATGAGAAAATTTTGATCAACTAGTTTATTTATTATGATTAGAATTTATCAGTCATCCGCTTGTTCATAGGTCCAAGAAAGGAAGTCAAGTTTGGAAGCACTTCATCAAAGAAACTGAATCAACCGCCCGATGCATCATTTGTCACAAAATTTTGAGGCACTGTGGTAATACTACAAACCTTAAACAACACTTAAATAGAAAGCATGCATTATTATGTTCAACGGTGGGAGAACGAAAAAGAGAACGGAGTACAGAATCCAGCAATGAGTCTGGTGATAATCGATCAAAAGTGAAACGAATGAAATTCCAATCAAAGGTGAACATATAATAATTCTTATATTGAGTAATATAACAACGATGTGTATTTTGTGGAATTGGCATTGATGAATGTAGAACGACAATATAACAGGGAATGACAAAGAAAATAACAGTTCCTCAATGAGATAAAAAGATAATTAACCAATAAGACTGGAAGATGACATTCATAACAGTTTGATTAAAAATAACAATGAAGACTAGAAATATCGGAAAAAAATTCGTCGAATACAGTCAATGATACGTTTTTTCAACCTTTTATTTGTGACGTTTCGGCTGGCGACGGCCGGCCATCTTCAGACTAAACATACATACATATAAATTAGAATAAATTCTACTGAATAGATTAACTAAGATTAGTTGGATTAAGATTAAAGCATGAGATTCCGATAGCAAAGAAAAAAGAAGAAACAGATAACATGTGGTTGTAAAGGTTAGAATTAATTTCTAGGTGAAACTTGATAAATATATCCTAGTTGTTGTTAAACTTCAAGTAAGCTATGTTTTGATACAGAAAAGATTGTAAACGTAAGTGAGAATCAAAAGGAATTGATAGATTACCAAATTTTGACGTTCCTCATTGCCTGGGATGTTGTTGGTTCGGCGATTAGTCGGGAAGTGACAGTTCTTATTCAAATTTCAAGATGGTGGAGTGAGATAAGAAAAAACCGGAAACAAGTAAACTCCTGAACAATAGATAGTCACACCTTGGCAATTAGTTAGACTTAAGGATGTCAAAGTATAGATGGCTAAGGTTTTGAATATCCATCCTTTTGTTACAAGCTGTTTCATTAAATTTAGTAATCTGTATCATTTTAAATAACCTTTTTTGAGTGTTATTCTCAGTACATAAAATTGTGGTGTTGTCAAAATCAAAAACATGGTGTTGTGTTAGCGAGTGCGCAACTAAGGCTGATTTGTCCGGATCTCTGGACCTAAGGTCCGCTTTGTGTCCTCTGATACGGTTCTTGAGGTGTTGCGAGGATTGTCCGATATAGCAGCCGCTGCAATCAGCGCAAGGAATCTTATATACCGAGTGAGTTTTATCCACTAATTCAGTTTTTGATTTGAGGTTGGTAAACAGACTGGAGATGTTATTTACAATTTTGTACGAAGTGTGGATGTTTTCTTTATCAAGAATAGCCTTGATTTTCTCTGACAGCCCTTTAACATATGGTATGGAGTTGACAAACTTGTCCTTATCTAGTGCTGTGTTGGCTTGAAAATGAAGAGTATTGTAAAGTTTATCAACTCTTTGTTTTTTTAATCAAATCAATAAGAGATATAGGAAAGCCATTCTCTTGTAAGGCTTTGGTTACGATACGAATGTTCTCTTTTCTAAAACGAGGATGTGCAAGTTTTAGGCAGCGATCAAAGAGACCTATGGCTACGCTTCGCTTGTATTGGTGAAGATGATATGAGTCAAAGCTGAGGTATCTACCTGACCAAGTGGCTTTCCTATACCAATTAGTGATGAGATGATTGGATTCTCTTATGACATATGTATCTAAGAAACTGATTTTTCCACACGGCGTGCGCAAAGTTCAATTTTGCGCACGCTTCGCGTGCATAAAATTCAACTTAACGCGCGCTGTGTTGAAAAATGAAGTTCGATACACGTGCGAAAGATGATTCTCGACTCGTGTGATTGTCACCCTCGCTTCGCTCGGGCGAAAAACTTCACACTCGTTCGAGAATCAACACTTTCGCACTAGTATCGAAAAGTACTATTTCCGTTGTTTTCTAGTTCAGAGGTGAAATTGAGTCTAGGATGAAAATTGTTAAAGCTGTTGACAAGAAAATCAACCTTCTCCCTGTGTACACATGTGATGATATCATCTACATATCTCTTGTAAAATGGAAGATTAAAAGGAAGATGTTTTATGACCTTTTGTTCAAGAAGTTCCATCACTAAGTTTGCAGCGACAGGACTGATCGGAGAACCCATCGCAACACCAAATATCTGCTTATAGTGTAGATTTTCATAAGTGAAAAAAGTAGAATTCAAACAAAGCTTAACTCCTTCAATAAAGTCTTTTTTATCAAGATTAGTGTGTTCTTTGATGGAATTCCAATTTTTTCCTATGGCAGCTAAGGTTAAATTAACAGGCACATTGGTGTAAAGCGAGGTGACATCCAGTGAAATCAGAATGTGATCAGGTGGGATTAGTGGATAAAATTCACTCGGTATATAAGATTCCTTGCGCTGATTGCAGCGGCTGCTATATCGGACAATCCGCACAACACCTCAAGAACCGTATCAGAGGACACAAAGCGGACCTTAGGTCCAGAGATCCGGACAAATCAGCCTTAGTTGCGCACTCGCTAACACAACACCATGTTTTTGATTTTGACAACACCACAATTTTATGTACTGAGAATAACACTCAAAAAAGGTTATTTAAGAAAATGATACAGATTACTAAATTTAATGAAACAGCTTGTAACAAAAGGATGGATATTCAAAACCTTAGCCATCTATACTTTGACATCCTTAAGTCTAACTAATTGCCAAGGTGTGACTATCTATTGTTCAGGAGTTTACTTGTTTCCGGTTTTTTCTTATCTCACTCCACCATCTTGAAATTTGAATAAGAACTGTCACTTCCCGACTAATCGCCGAACCAACAACATCCCAGGCAATGAGGAACGTCAAAATTTGGTAATCTATCAATTCCTTTTGATTCTCACTTACGTTTACAATCTTTTCTGTATCAAAACATAGCTTACTTGAAGTTTAACAACAACTAGGATATATTTATCAAGTTTCACCTAGAAATTAATTCTAACCTTTACAACCACATGTTATCTGTTTCTTCTTTTTTCTTTGCTATCGGAATCTCATGCTTTAATCTTAATCCAACTAATCTTAGTTAATCTATTCAGTAGAATTTATTCTAATTTATATGTATGTATGTTTAGTCTGAAGATGGCCGGCCGTCGCCAGCCGAAACGTCACAAATAAAAGGTTGAAAAAACGTATCATTGACTGTATTCGACGAATTTTTTTCCTGTACATCACACGGTCACGAAACTACATTACAACTAGAAATATCAAAACAAAATTATTCTACTTTCAGGAGAAGAGACTCCAGCCAATTGACGAAGCTTTCGAACGCGTGAATTCCTTTACAAGTTAATATAAACAATTAAATATTATTCAAGTAAAACGTTTTCCATAGCATGCGACTTATCCATATACCTTTTTGCAAATGTTTCTGAGACGGAGATAAAGGAGCTGACAGAATAACCAATGCAATACTATACATGGTGGCCGTAGATGAAATGCCATTTTCAACGGTCGAAAACGAAGGACTCAAATCATTATTGAAAACAGTGGCACCCCTGTACGTTGTCCCAAGCAGAAGAACACTCACTGAACTAATAGATTCAAAGTACGAAGTGCTGAAAGAGCAGTGCAGAAACAATTTGCAACAGCCTCAGTCTTACTCCCTGACGTGTGATGTTTGGACGGACGTCAGTAACCAGAGTTACCTGGGTGTGTCTATACACTACTTATCGAAAGATGTCGAAATGAAGACTGGATGCTTAGGTGTAAAGCCACTGTTTGAAAATCACACGGCTGAATACCTCACAACTGCATTGAATTCTGTGATTGATGACTTTAATTTGGACAAAACCAAAATTAAGGCCATTGTATCTGATAATGGGGCAAATATAAAAAGGGCTGTGTATAACACAATAGGCAGAGATAAACATCTGTCCTGTTTTTCACACATTCTATCCCATCTTGTACCGGATGGATTGACTACTATGCCAGATTTGACTGCCATAATCTCCAAAGTAAAGAATATCGTTACACTCACTCGAAGAAGTGTCGCCGCATCTGATGAATTAAAACGATTACAAATTCGTGACGGTAAAAGCGATGGTACAGCCCTGAAGTTTATTCAAGACGTTCCCACACGCTGGAACTCAACATTATACATGTTGGAAAGATTTATTATTCTAGAAGAATACATTTACCCAGTTCTCTTGAAGTGCCCGAATTCGCTGGATATGCTTAGAAGAGACGAAGTACAAATTATAACTGATATCATATCACTTATGAAACCAGTTGAAAACCTTATCAGAGAAATAAGTGGTGATTCCTATCCGACGTGCAGCATTATCATACCGATAATTCGATGTATGGAAGCAACAATTGATCATATCATACCTGAAACGGAGTTAGATATTACATTTAAGGACAAGCTCCAATCAGCAATCACAGTCAGATTCAAAGACTTTGAACTTAACCCCATTCTTGGAGTTGCCACCATACTGGATCCTAGATTTAAAAAAATACACTTTGGAAGTGCCTTAGCAGCTTCCACAGCCGTAACCCGTATTAATCAGAGAATTGAGAAAATTGGAAAGGCTTCAACTCAAACAAAGACAACGGAACGACAAGCTCGCTCCCCCACCGAAAAAAGTATCTGGGAATTTCACGACGACTTAATCTTGAGAAATGCTGATTCCAGTATACACAGCGAAAGTCCAAGCTTGGAAATACGGCAATATTTAAGTCAGCCGGTGATATGTCGGATGAAGAATCCTTTCATGCATTGTAAATCGCTTGAGCAGGCTTTTCCGGCGTTATTCAAACTAGCGGTCCAATACCTTAGTGTTGTTGGGACATCAGTCCCAGCGGAAAGAATGTTTTCCCACGCTGGATTAATCAAGACAGATAACCGCAACCGACTTTCGGGTGAGCATCTCAATAAACTACTCTTTTTGAGTACAATTACGCGTGAAGAATGGGGAATGGTTTAGGAGACTCAGTGTTCACTGTTCACTATGTTATTGGCTTTTGTATTTTTATGGTTGATGTGCATTTTAAACCATTTTTAATTTTCGTTTCTGTAACATAATATCCTTGTTTTTACTAATGAATCACCACAAAATGCATTGATTCACACTACCGTGACTTCAGTTTCCTTTGCATAACCTGAATCCCATCATCTGTCCGTTTAATATAGTCCTTCACAACAGGTATGATCACCCACATTCTACCATATATAATGCATGTGCATGAAGAAATGAGTTAATTATTTCTAATCTGCATTATGATAATAAGATTTCCTAATTATAAATTTCAATTTCTTCGCAGTAAATCAAGGAGCAGACTAACCGATTCCACAAGTATGATCACAAAGACAACCTTTAGTACTCTTGGAAGTGGGTGAGAATATTGTGTTACGTGCGTAATTTCGGAAACCTTCAAAACTCTAAATTTCTTTTCATTCATTTCATTGATTCATTCTTCAATCATCATCGATAAAGTCGGATAAATAATATCGGATTCGTTCTTTTAACGCGTAATAGTTTACTCGTTTTACTTCTGAAATCGGTAATACAATATTTCCTTTTTAATGCAAAACGGAAATGTAATACAATATTTCCTTTATATAACGCAAGCATGTTTTTCTCGCTTTTTGATGCCTTTGTATAGGACCTAAAGTAGTACTTTTAAGTCCTAGGACTTAAAAGTGCCACTTTTAAGTCCTAGGACTTTAAAAGTACCACTTTTAGGTCCTATACAGAGGCATCAAATAGCGAGAAAAATATGCTTGCGTTATATAAAGTATCGTGTGCACCATGGAGGTGGGCCTTTTAACACCTCGCACGATGTTTTCAGTACTCGTCTTCGCCTCGCACGCTTCGCGCGCTCGTCTACGACTCGTACTTAAAACATCGCACTCGGCCTTAAAAGTTCCACTTTACGACCTTGGTGCACAATGTACTATTCTTGAAATGTCTATAAGTCACGTAGCAGTAGACAACGGTGAAGCAAGACCGGGACCCCAGTATTGCTGACCCCTCAATTTCACACCACTAAGCTAGTGTACGTAGATGTAGTTCTCTCTCTCTAATTTCCCAAGGAAATAGGAAAGCTAAGCTAAATAATAAAGACTATAGGTGAGGCACCCTGCTGGAAGTGAAAGGATAAGATGTCTATCCATTTGAATCATTTTGAATCTTTCGGATACGAAGGGATAAGTAAAATGAATCCAAATCTATACTTTGCCTATTTGGTTGAATCCTTTTCTATCCCAATTTCAATCGAAAACCAGGTCTATCCTTTTCTAACCCGGATTTTGTATCCGAATCTATCCCTCGCCTATCTGGTTGAATCCTTTTCTATCCCAATTTCAATCGAAAACCAGGTCTATCCTTTTCTAACCCCAATTTCCTATCCAAATCTATCCCTCGCCTATCTGGTTGAATCCTTTTCTATCACAATTTCAATCGAAAACCAGGTCTATCCTTTTCTAACCCCAATTTCCTATCCAAATCTATCCCTCGCCTATCTGGTTGAATCCTTTTCTATCTCGATCTCGATATAAAATCAGGCCTATCCTTTTCTAACCCCGATTTTGTATCCAAATCTATCCCTCGCCTATCTGGTTGAATCCTTTTCTATCTCGATCTCGATATAAAATCAGGCCTATCCTTTTCTAACCCCAATTTCCTATCCAAATCTATCCCTCGCCTATCTGATTGAATCCTTTTCTATCTCGATCTCGATATAAAATCAGGCCTATCCTTTTCTAACCCCGATTTTGTATCCGAATCTATCCCTCGCCTATCTGGTTGAATCCTTTTCTATCCCAATTTCAATCGAATACCAGGTCTATCCTTTTCTAACCCCGATTTTGTATCCGAATCTATCCCTCGCCTATCTGGTTGAATCCTTTTCTATCCCAATTTCAATCGAATACCAGGTCTATCCTTTTCTAACCCCAATTTCCTATCCAAATCTATCCCTCTATCCCAAAATTTTCCATTCTTATGTAATGTGCATCTGTTGATTATATAATTGATTATCACTAGAAAAAGATTTATAGGTATACAGGGTGTAAATCTTAACTCTGTACATACTTATAGGGTGTGTAGGGGGTGCCAATACAAGTATTTTGAGGTATGACACCCAAGGTCGGAAACTCATCCTAACGGCTGTGGAGGGCTTCGAAGGTTCTAGTACCGCGCGCTTTTCGTAATGTAATGAATCAGATGTAATCATTTTTGACCTAACATTTTATTCAGCCGTAGACAACAGTACAAATGTTCTTGTGTGGAATCAACAAAACGATAAATTTGGCAATAAAAAAATAGCAAAACAATTTACGGTACTTATAAACAGATTTTGAGAAAGTTATGGAAAACGAAATGGGGTTTGGCACACTTGGGCTTTTCGTTTTCCATAACTTTTTCAAATTCTGTTTAAAAGCATCGGAAATTGTTTCGTTATTTTTTTATTTCTAAGTTTATCGTTTTGTTTATTTCACGCAAGAACATTTATACTGTTGTCTACCGCTGAATAAAATCTTGGGCCGAAAGTGATCACATCTGATTCAGTAAACTACGATCAAGCGTGCACGGTACCATATCCTTCAAAGCCCTCCACAGTGGTTAGGAGGAGTTTCCGACCATGGGTGTCATACCTCAAAATGTTTGTATTGGCACCCCCTACACACCCTATAAGTATGTACAGAGTTAAGATTTACACCCTGTATATACAGGCGCTGAATTATATATTTGAATATAATTATAATCGGGCTTAGAAAAGGATAGGCCTAATTTTATATCGAGATCGAGATTGAAAAGGATTCAACCAGATAGGCGAGGGATAGATTTGGATATAAAATTGGGGTTAGAAAAGGATAGGCCTGATTTTATATCGAGATCGAGATAGAAAAGGATTCAACCAGATAGGCGAGGGATAGATTTGGATAGGAAATTGGGGTTAGAAAAGGATAGACCTGGTTTTCGATTAAAATTGTGATAGAAAAGGATTCAACCAGATAGGCGAGGGATAGATTTGGATACAAAATCGGGGTTAGAAAAGGATAGGCCTGATTTTATATCGAGATCGAGATTGAAAAGGATTCAACCAGATAGGCGAGGGATAGATTCGGATACAAAATCGGGGTTAGAAAAGGATAGGCCTGATTTTATATCGAGATCGAGATAGAAAAGGATTCAACCAGATAGGCGAGGGATAGATTTGGATACAAAATCGGGGTTAGAAAAGGATAGGCCTGATTTTATATCGAGATCGAGATTGAAAAGGATTCAATCAGATAGGCGAGGGATAGATTTGGATAGGAAATTAGAGATTGGAAAGGATAGACCCTAGTTTGGATTCAAAAGAAGATAGCAAGATATTTGCAAAGATATAGATACAAGTGGATAGACAGGACTCTGAATTCTAATTGATATCGAAAGGAATTAACATAGATAGACCGTGAGTAAGAATGGATAGAAAATCAAGGCTTCAAACATACTTTTCAACATTTCGCAGACATTCGACGACTGAGTCCCCATTCTATCACAGTCATTGTGTAGAATTAGTGAACTGTAACAATAAGACGAGAGCGTGGCGCAGCGCATATGGTGTGCGACTGGTAATCTGACCGTCGAGGGTTCGAATCCCCGACTGAGCGTTGGAAATTTGAAAAAGATTTCATATACTTCACCCCACTCACTCCGCCGTTCGAATCTATCAATTATAAATGTGGTTCGTAATTAAATTTTTTTACGAAAAAAAAAAAAAAATGGCTGCCGACAATAAAAGATTCGAGAGGGTATTCAGTAGGATAGACCTTCGGAGATACTTTGCGGATAGCAATGGATAAATAAATGTGGATAGAAAAGGATAAGAATTTGTTAACTGCAATGATCTACCTCAGGATAGAAGAAGATAAACTCGGCAAAACGTAAGGGATAGACTTATTGATACAAAGAGATACTGTAACTTTTGGCGAGTATCTTGAACCCGAAAGTTATGAGATACCCGCAGTTAGTGTGAGTTCTTTACCTATAAAAAAGGGATTTAAATTATCAAAATTAATAGGGCTTTTCTTTGAGGTACGTAGGTAGGGAAAAGGATGGGTTAGCCACCAAAAGCCACCTATGTAACCTTGTGATTTTACATTAACTCAGGACTCGGATAGATTACTCCACCAAAGCCTGTTCCCTTCGGACTCGGGTAGAACCAAAGCCGATCCTTCTCCTATCTGAACAGAGCCGGGAAGTGAATCCAAGCCTGCTTTCCTAAACACAAAACCTATTCTTTACTCGGATCCGGGAACCTTGCGATTCCAAGACCGTGTCTCAGACTCGGAATCGTATTTCCTTGGCCCTCGGACGCGGGAAGTTAATCCAACGCCGTTCGCACTAGGAATGATCCAAAGCTGGTCCCTATAGGCTTATCCAGGGATGGAAATTGATTAGTTAGGAGTCAGTGCTGAAATATCCGACAAAGTTCAAATAAGAAAATTATAATTGTATTAAATGAATAATAAAGCGATTTTACATTGATTTTCCTATCCTAACTTAAGCTAATGGTTTGGCTACGCGCCGCGTTTGTGTTGTGTTCGATTTCTTGAATCTATAGTTCTATTTCATGAGTTTATTTTAGTATTAAGTACTAGACGCACATAACCTATCTATTTGATTTTATATTTCTTTATCTATTTCTCTTCCTTTCTCTCTCAATTATATTTTATGTTATACGCAATGATGCTATATCAAAAGGTATATGATTTGATTCTATTTGCTTGAATTTAAGTTAGACATTTAGCCCTAGATGAGCCAAAGCTATATCAGTGAATTTAATTATGAGTGATGTGAGTCGCACCGGTGCTCTACCTGACTACGCTATGTGTTGTTTGAGTCGACCGGCCTTTTGCTCGTGTCGCTCGAATTTACAATATTGTGAGTCGCAAGGCCTCTATGGCTCAAATACGCGATTTTGATTATTGTGAGTCGCACGGCCGCTCTGGCTCGAATACGCTTTACGTTGTGAGTCGCAACGGTGCTATACCAGAATACGCTAATGAGTGATTGAGTGAGCCGTTTATATACTCTCTATCCCCACTTCTTAGCGTGACGTCAGACACTTGGTCGAACGTAGAGGATTAGTGTAATCCTTTCCTTTGTTCGGTGTTTGGAGATATTTCATGTGCAATATAGCTGGATATGTTACAATACATACAAGTAAAGATTGAACTAATAGATAGGAAGAGATAGCTTTTCAGAGTTTGTCTGGGATAGAGTCGTGGATAGAAAAGGATAGCGTTTGAGGGATGCAAAGTATGTAGTTGCGAGGGATAGAAAATCTTTATCCCTTTCTATCCTAACATTTCTATCCCTTTCTATCCTTTCACTTCCAGCAGGGCATGGAATAGCATGGGACCGCAGAACGACACCAGGGCCCCACCCCTACGCTTAGCTGCAAGTAATCCCTCAAACCAATCAGGCGACAATTAGCCACTAAGCAAGGCCCTAATTGGCCAAGCCACGCCCGCAATAATATATTCATTGTTGCAACCGCGGCTACCTCGTCGCCTTTGAATTTTAATTAGTGTCTTTCTTCTGTCAAGTCGCGAAGTGCGTGGTCGCAAGGACCCGTGTGCAATAATCAAGCCAAGAGTTATACTCAATATTTTCTTTCTTATAATTAAAGTGGTAGTATAAAGGACTTAGCACCCGTTAACAAATTCATTTAAACGTGATAAATCTAAAAGTTTAGTGTTCCGTTTAAGCTCTTAAATTCAGTGCCGAGACACAAGCTATTGAATATTTTCAATATTAAATTACAACTTTTCAATTCACTTTCTGCCTTATACTCATTTCGAGTATTTATAATATTAATATAGGTTTAATCTCAAATTAAATCACTTTCGCTTTCATCATAATTATTTACTTACCTACAAACCTAGAATCATTCAAATCTGTGTATCGAATCAATCACGAACAATGGACATTTGATCATATAACTAGCTTCAGTTCGACACATTTTAAATCCATCATCAACAGTAAATACATCCCAAACCGCTATCTAAATTCTACGCAATCGAAGGCTTCGAGGTTCCTAAGGTGAGGGAAGCAAATACCTAAGGATCGAAAATTAGTCCCATGCTACGCCATCTCATCCAAAGCTAAGTTACCACGATCGCTCCCAAAATTCGCTCTTTTACAATTTACCTTTTATATACGAAAATCGATATATTGTTTTCCAGAATTCCTTAACTTTAACCTTATGCATGATAAAATATAATTCCATCTGATGTGTAGTACAACCACGGGAATATCGTTATAGGCTAATATTAACAGTATTTCGGAGTGATTCCTTCCTAATAACGAGACCACCCGGTGAGCTTGCATTACTACTCATTGTTCAATCCGAATATTTATATTTTTACTTGCTATTCATATAATTATAAATAAACATATATGCATTACTTTAGCTGAATAACTCGAGATTGGTATGGTCATAACATTAATAACCAAATAGGATAATTCATAGAATTCCGGGTTTCACCCTAATCCTGTTGGGTCTGTTTCTTTTACTCATCAAATTCTCAATATCATTAAGACCAATAACTAGCGATCTCGAATTATATTATTACTTTATTACTATAATTGAAAAATTTACATATTACGCATATATTTACTTATATTCAATTTCCTTATTGGGGAATTCATTTATTATTCTCTTAATTGAACCAAGATCAGAATGACTGAAAATCTAACAAACCGCCTGGGATAATTCATGGAATTTCGGGTTCTACCCTGATACCAGTGCGAGAATTCTTTTATGTCAAATAGAGACTTTTATTCTGTGTTCTACCTTAAAGCACTAAGCTCGGATTTACCGATCTTGATTCAATCCTGGAGGAATTTTACCTATAGATCTTTATAGGTAATACAATAGATTTCCGACACTATCCGAGAGAGAGAGTTCCTATTTCATGATTTCATTTTCAATTTTTTTTTTATTTATTACTCGTATCAGCGTGTGAATCGTGAAGAGGCTTTTATTATTTCATTACCTTCATTGATAATAATTTTTATATAGTAACAAGCCTTCACGATCCCCACGTCGGATATCGTTATATTATTACATTATTTTTATTATTTTGTGATTACATTATTTTATATTATTCTGTTCAACCGACAATCATTTGTCCGTCGCTTGAACCATATTATTATTCTCAAAATCGTTCAAGAATACATTATTGATTTTACCAGTCAATCCTCATCATCATTTGAACCACCCTTTTATTCATTTATTTTATTTTACTTTAATTATTTTATTATTATTTTTTATATCAACTAGCCTCACAACAATTTAAATAAATCAATTGAGACCTGTATAGGACTAGGCGGCAACGATTCCCATTTACCGATCTATTTTAGAATAGATCTTTCTCATAATTATTTATTATGTGGATGTGACGGGATGATTAATTCCATTGGTTGATGGGTTCTCGCTTGTGATAAAACCATAGGGATTAATAACACTCTACCCATACCGTCCGTCACAATTGTCTCAGGATTACTTCAGCTAAATGAGTGTTTCGAGGCAAAAACCTCTATGCCAAATTAGCAGCGCTCGCTTGATGAAAATCCTATTATATTTTACCACCACCATCTCATATCAGACATTAATGTATTTTATAACTATTCTGTCAAGTGTGCAAAATCTGCTGAGCAGAAACTCAAAAATCTCAAATACAAACGTCAGAAGAATCACAAAAGACTGATTGTGAGAAGCCTTGATTTTATATTGTATTGTAATAAAAAAAAATAAAAAAATTTTTAAATTAAAAAAAAAATAAAAATAAATAATCGATGTTCCGATTTATTTTCCAAACATCGATGTTCGAACATCGATGCTTTTCAAACATCGATTATTCAAAAATCGATTTTTATTTTGAACATCGCCCATCCCTATCACCTATTATACCCCAACACATCAGGGCTCTGCGTCGGAACTGTATAGTCTACCGCTGGAATGATAAACAGCTACAGAGTTCTTCCTCTCTGGTATGTGGGCAGTTCTGTATCATGTTCTTATATTACATGACGCAGGGCTTTACTATCGATCAATTTACAAGTATCTTTACTCAGAATCTGAAAAGGAACGATAGACTAGTCACTTTATTTTACAGACGCTTAAGACTGAATAAATTTAAACGTAGAATACAGAACAGTATCAAACGTGTAAACTGTATCCAGTGCTGTCGCCGTGAAAAGGCCTAAGCGTTCACCGTGTATATTCCTCTTTTCTTTTTTTTTTCTGTATCAAAGTTAGATATAAGTATTTTCTGTTCACTAGTAATAATCTGATTTCATTATAGAAGAATTTCTTAACCGTTGGTGAATACATTTATTTGTAAATATTTTTTAATTTTTTTGAATATAAATAAACATTTTACAACGTTTAAGTAAGGTAAACGTCCCAATGGTCGGACAGGTCCCAGTTACCGGACAGAACGTGTGTGCAAGAGAGACAGAAATACGATTTCGCATGGATGTCCGGGCATTGGGACGTCACCCTAGCTGTCCGGTCATTAGGACGTTTACCTTAATCATCTTTGTGCACGAAAAATATTAATGAAACGTTAACAAATTCTTCTATCAGTGTACGATATTCACTTAGTGTTATATATCGACGCCCGATACGAATAACAGCACATTTCAGATTCCGGGTGGAAAAGAGCACATTTCAGATTCCGGGTGGAAAAGAGCACGTTTCAGATTCCGAGTGAAAAAGAGCATGTTTCAGATTCCGGATGGACAAGAACACGTTTCAGATTGAGAATGAAAAATAGCACGTTTCAGATTCACTCGAAAACTAGCACAATTCAGGCGAAGCGAATATTACTCATTAATAAGTGTCAGGTAGGTTTATTATGAAATTGGAAATGCACAATTATGCACGAAAACTCGATTCAATTTTATCATCGAATGATTAATTCAATCTCATAATAAACCTACCTGACACTTGCTAATAAGTAATATTCGGTTCAACCTGAATTGTGCTAGTTTTAGAGTGAATCTGAAACGTGCTATTTTTCATTCTCAATCTGAAACGTGTTCTTTTCCATCCGGAATCTGAAACATGCTCTTTTTCACTCGGAATCTGAAACGTGCTCTTTTCCACCCGAAATCTGAAATGTGCTCTTTTCCACCCGGAATTTGAAACGTGCTCTTTTTCACCCGGAATCTGAAATGTGCTGTTATTCGTATCGGGCGTCGATATGTCTCGTTATAGTTAGATTTAAATCTATGATGTGTGTGTCTGAATTAAATTGCATGAATAAACACGAGTTTGAACCATAAACAATGTGTCGTTCATTCAAAAAGTATAACCATTGTCTCCTCAGAGTCCGCGGACAGTCCCGTCATAATCCCGACATCCAAAAGACGGAAACCCTTATACCTGCATCATCCCCTAGTAATAAAACAGAGGCTTAGCACCGCAGCGTAACGAGGTTTGAACCGAAATATATATATATATATATTAGGGTGGCGCAAAAAAACCGTCTATTTTTTTTTTTTTTTTTTTTCTCGAGTGAAAAAATGTTAGTTTTTGATGTTTTAAGAGCCCTCTCCAAAGGACAGCTCAAAAAAAAAAAATTTGAAGAGGTCGCTCCAAATTTTTTTAAATTTCAAAAATCGTCAAAAATCGAATTTTTTTTTTCTAATTTTTTTTTCGTTACGGTATAATTTTACAGACCAAAAAAAAAATAAGTTTCTGAAAGTTTCAGTTCAAAATTTAAATTTTGAAAGGTCGCTCATAATTTTTTTTAATTTATCAGTGCATTACTTTAGATTTTTTAATTATTTAATTATTAAAAAATTATGAGCGACCTTTCAAAATTCAAATTTTGAACTGAAACTTTCAGAAACTTTTTTTTTTTTGGACTGTAAGATTATACCGTAACGAGAAAAAAAATTGAAAAAAAAAAATTCGATTTTTGACGATTTTTGAAATTTAAAAAAATTTGGAGCGACCTCTTAAAAATTTTTTTTAGCTGTCCTTTGGAGAGGGCTCTTAAGGGGAGATATACACCTAGACGGTAAAAAAAAACGATTTTTTTTTTTTTGCATTATCTTGAAGTTTGAGGTCTCAAGAATATCTGGTGAAAACGGCAAGTTAATATTCCGAAAAACGAGCCAGTTACAGCCGAGAAAGTGAAACGGGGTTTGCGGCGCCGAGCCGACAGGCAGGTAGCGGCAAGCCACCCTTCGAAGACCCTTCGTGTCTAAACCTGTTTTGCGATTCTATTGTGTTTTTGGGCATTTTGGCTCCGGGTATATCGGAAATACCATGTGACTGTTAGTCATTATTATTATTATTTTGTCACTGTTATTCATTTTTCAAACGCGTTTTTCTCAAAACTACGTTTTTCAAATCGGTACCCAAAATTCCTCGAAAACTGATGAACCGATTGGCTTGAAATTTTTTGTGGTTATTTTATACACCATTGTCTAGTACTTGTCATAGGATTTTTTTTTTCCGTTACTTAGTTTTTGTTTTATAGGCAATATAATAACAAATTTTTGGCCCGAAAATCACTATTTATGTTCAAACGTCCGCCATTTTGTCATGAATCGATATTTTCAAAATCGGCTATGACAAGTACTAGATTATAGTATCTAGTTTATTAATCTTTTTGGTTTTTTGTTTTCAGATGATTTTTGAAGAAACGCCAATGGGTACCGTAAACCCAGTTTTTTTTTACAACATTTCAAAAACCATACAATATCTTTATAAATTTTTGATATTTTTGAATAAAAAAAAAAACGAAGATTCTTGAATGTACATACTTTTAGATAATTGAAACCCCAATCCGAAATTTCAAATAGTTTTCCTTGAAAAAATTCACAAAAATGACCTTTTTTTCCGGCTCCTAGGTGTATATCTCCCCTTAAAACATCAAAAACTAACATTTTTTCACCCGAGACTAAAAAAAAAAAAAAAATAGTCGGTTTATTTGCGCCGCAATATATTAGAGGTGTTCAAAAGTTTTCGATGTTCGAATTTTTCACTTCTCAGGGTCTAAAAAGTTGGTTTATAATTTGAGAATGACTGTCTCCAAATGTGCCTGTCGACGGACAATTCACCACGCGGCTCATCACTTGTTTGTATTTTCCATTTAAATAGCGCATGAAATTTTTTTCATGTCTAATTGCATGATTTCCGGACATGTATAAGACCTAACAAGTGACGGAAGAACGAGATTAAAGATGAGAACTGTAAGCGAGGTTGATGAGGGCGAAAACTGCCTTTTCCAATTAATTCATTTCTATAGGCAGAATTTTTTTTCTTTTTCTGCCCATTTTTTAGGTTTTATATACGTCCTGAAATCGTGCAACATTCACCTAGAGGAAGACATTCTTTATGATTGAATTTTCGATGCGATTGCACATGAAAAAATTTCATTTGCTATTTAAATGGAAAATACAAACAAGTGATGAGCCGCGTGGTGAATTGTCCGTCGACAGGCACATTTGGAGACAGTCATTCTCAAATTATAAACCAACTTTTTAGACCCTGAAAAGTGAAAAATTCGAACATCGAAAATTTTTGAACACCTCTAATATATTGTAACGTGTCCGACCGTCACGATGCTAGGCAACGGTGATTGGTCGGCGTAAACACCGAAATACTGGACAAATTCGGATAGACGAGCGAGCGACGCTTGTGACGTCACAAGCGTAAGCAAAAGAGTATATAAACACGCGTCGACAGAGCTCGGGAGCGCACTCGTGGTATAGCACCCAGGCGACTCACACTTATCGTAATAAAGCGCACTCGTGGTATAGCACCCAGGCGACTCACACATATCGTAATAAAGCGCACTCGTGGTATAGCATCCCAGGCGACTCATTTGATATTGAACTAAGGACCTTCCAAGGGCAATAAAGTAGAATCATTAAATTCACTATTACTTAGACAATTCAGAACATTAATTAAATTCATTTCTAGTATCACCTACCCGGGTATAGAAACATGACATAATCTCGAGCATTAGCTATAGCAGCTTTGTTACGCACATTTAAATTAAAAGCGATAGCTACGGTTGAAATAGCCTTTAACGTAGAATAAGATAGGATAAGTTCATTGTACGATTTTTGTTGTTATTTTATTTGGTTTAACAATACAGGAAATCAAATTACTACTGATAAAATTTGCCTGGTATTTTCTTATCATCCTGTTTGACAGTATTAAATACCAGAATAAGCCGAGTAGTTACAGCTTTGGCGAACAACGGAAGAAGCGAACGACATTGGCGTAAAAACCTGTGTTCGAGGGCCAACCGTTGGAAACCCGAGTCTGATAGGCAGTCTTGGTGTAAAAACACGGATCTGTAGTCAATCAGTAAAATATTCAATAGCAGGCGAGACAGGCTTGGCGTAAAAACCCGGCTCTGTAGAGAGATTTCTGAATCTTAAATTCAGAATAAATACGGCTTTGGTAATTAAACCTACCCGAGTCCGGTAGCTAGCGTAGGGAGATAAAACCTGAGCGAGGTGGCTTTTGCATGGTAGACCCATCCTTTTCCTCACCTCTCAGTACGAGGAGTCCATAAAATTACTTAATAAATTAATTTTCAGAAAATAGATAAATTTCGAACCCGTAGCAACCGACTTTTACTATAACCAGTAGGTTCGTAAAAGCCGAAACGTTACATTTGGCGCCCAACGTGGGACTCCTCAGTATTAAATTCATTTGGAAAATAAATTCAATAATTCAAGTTAACTTCATTCATCAAAATTCAAATTTAAATAAAATTTAGCTTTAAATTTACAATATAAAATCATTGTTCAAGGGTTCCTAGAAAAAGTACACCGAAAGAGAATTGCCTATCAAACTCGGGTTTAATTTAAAGTAAAATAGTCCGGGATTGATAAGAAAATGTCAGGCAAAGATAGAGATGGTCACCGATTAAGTTCCATAGTCGAAGAGGTAGAAACTCCAGAGCGAGATTCAGGTGTCGTAAACGCCAACTTGTCTTCAATTTCAACCGTTATAAGTCCAGGAAGCGATTCGGGTCAGAATTCGTCAGATCAGATGACAAGATTAATTGAGTCCATAGAGCGGCTAGAAAAGAAAGTAAACGATAAATTTGATAGTATCGAGCGAGCAGTGCGTGGCAATCAGGTTGAAAATGAGGATAAGAGGGCAAATTATGAAGATAGGTTAAACAAAAAATTAGAAAATCATGTAATCGAACATCAAACACAAATAAGTCAGATGGACAGAAATTTAAAAGACGCGACGGTTAAGTTGACGTTTGACATATCAGACTGTGAAAATAAAATAGAATCATGCGAAAACATACTGCGAACCGAGCAGACATCGACATACGAGGTATTAAAAGGAAAAATAAATGAAAATCAAAGAACTACTGTTGAATTGATAAATGAATTAACTCTAAAACAAGATAGTTATAAAATCGGCATCGATGCCGACATGAGGCGACTGCGTCAACAGCGTACGGGTCAGCCGAATCAAAACAATAACAATAACACTGTGACTAGACAACTAAAACTGCCATCATATTCCGGCAAAGCGTGGGAAAAGCCCGTAAATTATCTCAGAGAATTAGAAGAATATTTTGACGTTTTAGATGTTAGCGAAGACTTGGGACTAAGATTGATCGGACAAAGTTTGACAAATGACGCGAAAGATTGGTGGATTGCGCGACGGGACGTAATCTATAATTGGGAAGATTTTAAGACACGTTTCTTAGCTAGATATTGGGGCGAGGAGACACAAAGAGAGATAAAAAGAGATATAACATTTGGTTATTACTTACCTGATTCCAAGGTCAGTTGGTCGGAATACGCGAGTCGAAAATATGCAGCGGCGCGTGGGTTAATTCCTCCTATGCCAGAAACTGAGATAATTAATAACTTAATCCGTCACTTTGACGACACTGTTGTAGACGCGGCGAGAAGTCGAAATATCACAAATATCGACCAGTTATTAACCTTTCTCGATCAATCGCAATCCGGTGGTCGCTCGAATGCACCAAAACAGGGTTTCACGCAACAAAATGCAGGTCGTTATAACAATAATCCACGACATTCAGATGATCGGCAAAAACAAGTGTCATGGCGCGGTAACTTAAATACTGGAGCTAATGTAAACAAAAGCAATTCGTCGCGTGATGAACGTAATACAAACGATTCTCATGATAATAGATTCCAGGCGAATCCTCAGGATTTAAATAGACGTCCAAATTGGACAAATAATCGGCAGATAAGCGCGGTAACCGAGGACATAGGGGATACCGACCAAGCGAATACCGACACAATCGACTCGGAAAACGAGATCGCGCTGTGCTAGATGTGCCGTTAGAAAAAGCGGTGCAGCGCGTAATAGAAGTAAACACGGCAGAGACATGTCAAAAGAAGGAAACATTGTTTGATGACGTGACAGAATTTTTATTAAATGAAGAAGAGACTATGATAGATCAGATGACACGGTGTCCTAACGTTGAAATGATTTTGGAAAATGTTAAAGTAGTAGCTCTAGTAGACACCGGGAGTGAAATCACGTGTATTTCTGAAGATTGGTACAAAATAAATATCGAAAGTTTTGCAAAATGTGAAAAACTACCAGTGGTTAACCTCCAAGTGTTAGGTGTTACGGGGGGAAAAGGAACAAAGATAAAAATCCAATTATTCACACGAGTTCAATTAGGGGAATTTAAAGATCAAATAACCGTTCTGGTGGTACCAAAACTTAGACAAGACGCTATTATCGGAATAGACGCGTTAACCAGATGGAAAGTAGAAATAGATTTAAAAGAACAATTAATGAATATTCACATGGGCAATATGCCAGTAACACATAAGTTAGCGAAATCAAACAATGTTCCCGATTTACGGCAAAATTTAGAATTAGCCTGCATATGCGAAGAGGATGATGAAGGTCAAACAATGAGCGGCGAGATGACGTACGAAGTCACCGATGATGAGATCATGGGAAAGCTCGCGGAATGCGAATTGTTGGGAATCGAGCATCGACGACAATTCGAAAAGTTATTGTTCAAGTATCGAGAGATTTTCAGCAAGCTTCCTGGAAGGATCTCAGTGTATGAGCATGAATTACTTATTTATGAAGACCGTCCGTTTGTCCGTAGGTCATATCCAATTCCAATCATGCATAGGGAAAAGGTGGATAAAGAAATAGAGAAAATGTTGAAATATGGGATCATCGAAAGATCAAGCAGTGAATATATTAATCCGATTGTAGTGGTTGCAAAAAAGTCAGGAGACATTCGACTAGTCCTTGATGCTCGATTCATCAATAAATTGATAATTCCGGATCGAGACTGTGCCCAGTCTACTGAGGTGTTATTCCAGAAATGCGGGAATACAAAGGTTATGTCGAGTCTCGACTTGACCGCAAGCTTTTGGCAAGTGCCGTTACAGTTAGAATCAAGAAAATATACTGCATTTATGCACAATGGTAAAACGTATCAATTTAAAGTTACCCCTTATGGGTTAAATACAAGTCTTGCAAGCCTCGTAAGAGGATTAGATTTAGTCTTGAGCGAAGTAAACGACTTCACAATTAATTTTGTCGATGATATATTATGCAATTCAAATTCTGTTGAGGATCATTTAATACATTTGGAAAAACTATTCGAAACCTTTAAGGAACACAAGATGACATTGAACTTCCAGAAGTCCAGTTTCTTTAAAACTGAAGTTGAATTTCTGGGACATAGAATCACCGCTGAAGGAATACGACCGCAAGCTAGTAAAATCAAAGCGATTCATGAATTTCCGACGCCACGGAATCCAAAGCAATTAAAAGGATTTCTTGGACTAACCAATTATTATAACAAATTTTCAAAACGATACTCGGACTTAACGTATCCATTGTTACAGTTGCTAAGGAAAGACAGAAAGTGGGAATGGACTGATGAGATAAATGATAGTTTCAATAGATTAAAGGCATTATTTTGTGAGAAAATGGTAATTCACCATCCAGACCCTAACAAGTGTTATTATTTACAGAGCGACGCGAGCGAATACGCAATAGGAAGCGTTCTTTATCAAATAGATCACGATGGTGATCACAGAATCGTTGGATTTGCGAGTCGAACCCTCAAGGGGGCGGAGATTAATTATTTCACTAGCGAAAAGGAGTTGTTGGCGATAGTGTATTCATTGGAAAAGTTCCGAACTTTTGTTGTCGGTGCGGAATTAATTATTAAAACAGATCATAAAGCTTTAACATTCATCCTATCGTGTCGTTTAACTAGTTCACGACTAGCAAGATGGGTCATGTACTTACAGAATTATGATTTTAAGATAGAACATATCAAAGGAAAAGAAAATGTGGTGGCGGATATTTTAAGTCGGTATCCTCCTATAAGCGAAATTGAAAACAAGGGGGCTGTCGAAACGACAGATATCGCGGAACTTGCGCGAGAAGTTAACGACACAATAAAAACAAACCTAGAGTCACTCGGCAGATTGCAAGGAGAGAACCAACGGATTACCGATTTGATTGAGAATGGTCACTTAAATAATAAAAAAACGATATCAAACAAAAAACGGGATCATTTATCATCGTGAACCAGGGGGCAAATTACGTGCGTACTTACCCGAAAAACTAGTAGAAGATTTAATACGAGAATGTCATGAAGTCTACGGACACATAGGTGCATCTAAGTGTCATCGTATGCTTAGAGAGAACTTCTATTATCCTAAGTTTGCTAAGGTAATACGGAAGGAATTAGCTCGCTGCGATCGTTGTCAACGATGCAAGGTACCGAACCGATATAGTTATTCCGAGATGCAAAACATAATCCCAGAGAAAGTAGGGGATTTACTTTCAATCGATTTCTTCGGACCACTGCAGGGAGTCAGGGAAATTACCGATGGTTACTTGTTGTTATTGACGCGTACAGTAAATACGTGAAGTTATATCCGATGAAGGTCGCTGACGCGCAATCCACAATCCGAAGCGTATTTGGTAAATACATTCCTGAATTCGGTAAACCAAATAAAATACAGTTTGATCACGGCACGCAGTTTACGTCTTTGAAATGGCTAAATAAACTTGAAGAGGAACATGTAATCCTAATATTTTCATCAATACGACACCCACAAGGGAATATTGTAGAGAGGGTCAATCGCGAGATAGGAAGATTTTTCAGAACCTTTATAACCGGTAAACACACTGCCTGGATCAAATGGTTAAGTATAATAGAGTCATGCATAAATGAGGTTCATCACGACACGACCGAGTTCACTCCGTGCGAGCTGCAACTAAATGAAAAACCAAAAAGATTTTGGAGTCCTTGGATCATGAGTGATCAACATCACTTAACGCATGAATACAAATTGTTTTTAGCTAAGAGAAACATGAAAAGAAAAGGTAGGGTTAGAGCTGACCGTTACAATGCAACACACAAAATGACAAGATTTAAAATAGGAGATCTAGTTTTATTAAGAGCATTGAATGTCTCTGATTCGCAAAACAAGAAAATGGCAAAATTCTTTACACTTTATGAAGGTCCTTATAAATTAGATAAGCAGGTAGGAGATACAACCTATACACTGGTGCATCCCACAACAAACAAAGTGCGAGGAAGGTTCCATGTTAATATGTTTAAGCATTATATGAGTTAAAGTCTGTTACAATAGCTAATGTTAGCAATACAAATTACAAATTGAATAGAGTTCAAGCAATCGTATTATGGGATTAGGATTATCCAGTTTAGCCACATCGTGAGAACGCCGTTCAGAGTATATAAGTGGTTGATGACATGTCGTAAATCAGTTGATATTAGTACAGTCATCATGTACGGTTACATCAGCGTTCAAGATAAGGCAGTGCAAACTGAAGAACTCTCCGATGCAGTTTCGGAGGATAGAGATCCGAGGATCCGGATTAAGTATGGATCAGGCGCATTCATCAGTGGTACTGGGAGGTACATTCCTGGAAGAGATACCATGACACCAAGTTTCAAGCGGCTTTGCAAATTAACAGATCCTATACCTGAAAGAAACGAGTTAGACTTCAACAACAATGAAATGTTAATACCCGGACAGAACAATATAATTAACACAGATCTGACAGATGAGGATCTGATCGACATCAAGGAGCTAATTGAAGAAGGCTTGAGAGAGGTAGAGCCAGCAAACAAAACAAAGCCAAGGATCATTGAGGAAGTCATCTTAGACACGAAGATCATCATGCCTCTGAAAATCACAGGGATTGAGAACGTGAATAATACTACAAATATAAACCGGGTCAGCAATAATGACTTACCATGGGGATTGCAGGCGTTAGATATCCCAGAACGTACTGCTGAACAAAGGGATGAATACAAGAAGAGGATGTGGGCATTCATAGACAAGCACAGACCTCACATACCGGAGAAGCGTCGTAAGATACAGTCTACGAAGGGTGGTATCCACTGATGTATATTATAACTGGATAGCCGATCGCGTATGAAATATAGGCCGAAGCTTGAGGCCAGTTGAGTTTCATTTTTTTTGGAGTCCCGTGTATCGCCATCTGTGCTTGGCGGCATCAAGCTACCTATCAATTCATGATTTGATATCACAGTGATGTATATACAGCATGATTCCCAAGTCACGGAAAAGATTTTACATGCAGATTCCTAATCGAAATCTAAGAATAAGTTCCTTATCAAAAACTTCGAGGGACCAGTCGTTCCTGAGTTATAGAAGGTTTAGTCCACCTCGTAATTGACGTTGTCCGGGTGGTGAAACTGATGACTCACATTCCCCAGGTCTTTTGCTTCGAAGTTTTCATTCTAGTTGTCGCCAGGCAGGTGATTTCTGACCTCCAGGATTCTCACTACGTTTTTGACGTTGTCCAGGTGTTCAAACTGAGAACTTCCGATCCCCAAGTCGTTCGCTTCGTAGTTTTCACTCTCGTTGTCTTCGAGTTGTTGACTTTCGTGCTCCAGGATTTTCGTCCCGTAGTTTACGTTGTCTAGATGGTCAAACTGGTGACTTGCGTTCCCCAGGTCGTCCTCGTCCTCGCAAGTCACCAGTTTGACCATCTAGACAACGTAAACTACGGGACGAAAATCCTGGAGCACGTGAATCAACAACTCGAAAACAACGAGAGTGAAAACTACGAAGCGAACGACCTGGGGATCGGAAGTCATCAGTTTGAACACCTGGACAACGTCAAAAACGTAAGTGAGAATCCTGGAGGTCAGAAATAACTTGCCTGGCGACAACTAGAATGAAAACTTCGAAGCAAAAGACCTGGGGAATGTAAGTCACCAGGTTTGATCACCTGGACAACGTCAACTACGGGGCGAACGACGTAGGGCATGAGAATGATCGACCGGACTATTTCAAGAATAAAAATTACGAAATAACAAACCGAAATTTCAGGCAAAGTTCATACGACGCGGGCACTATCAATTTTACAGGATTTTACGTGGTTATGCGGAACAAAAAGTGAGCGCGAAAATTAGCGCTTGAAAAATGACCCTTTACTTTATCGGCCGCACTGATATCGGTAATCGGCCGATAAATAACTGTCATGCGAATCTATCGGGATAGCCGACAGATGGCGGAATGCGGGACTCCAAAAAAAATGGCCGCCTTGGAGCCCCAATAGGGCACATGAATTTTGGTCGATCGGCTATCCAGTTAGTATATATATCAGTGGTGGTATCCCAATCATAAACAAAAAAGTGACGGATATACCCGAAATGCCAGAGGCGTTGAGAAGTCGTGATGCAGGAGAACCAAGTGCACCCAGACCGGAATTGACACCGTTTATTAATCCAACTGTACCGGAGTACATCCTGAACTTTGATTTCACGGACCCTCTTGGTTTGAAGAAGTTATGAACGTTAGAAGGGACGTCAAAATGAAGAACATCAGTGAAAGAAGAGTGATCCATCAATGGGAATTTTCAGAAGCTGTGAGGCATCTTATAGTAAAAATTCAATTGATGGAAGGGGGCAATGTAACGTGTCCGACCGTCACGATGCTAGGCAACGGTGATTGGTCGGCGTAAACACCGAAATACTGGACGAATTCGGATAGACGAGCGAGCGACGCTTGTGACGTCACAAGCTTAAGCAAAAGAGTATATAAACACGCGTCGACAGAGCTCGTGAGCGCACTCGTGGTATAGCACCCAGGCGACTCACACATATCGTAATAAAGCGCACTCGTGGTATAGCATCGCAGGCGACTCATTTGATATTGAACTAAGGACCTTCCAAGGGCAATAAAGTAGAATCACTAAATTCACTATTACTTAGACAATTCAGAATATTAATTAAATTCATTTCTAGTATCACCTACCCGGGTATAGAAACATAACATAATCTCGAGCATTAGCTATAGCAGCATTGTTACGCACATTTAAATTAAAAGCGATAGATACGGTTGAAATAGCCTTTAACGTAGAATAAGATAGGATAAGTTCATTGTACGATTTTTGTTGTTATTTTATTTGGTTTAACAATACAGGAAATCAAATTACTACTGATAAAATTTGCCTGGTATTTTCTTATCATCCTGTTTGACAGTATTAAATACCAGAATAAGCCGAGTAGTTACAGCTTTGGCGAACAACGGAAGAAGCGAACGACATTGGCGTAAAAACCTGTGTTCGAGGGCCAACCGTTGGAAACCCGAGTCTGATAGGCAGTCTTGGTGTAAAAACACGGATCTGTAGTCAATCAGTAAAATATTCAATAGCAGGCGAGACAGGCTTGGCGTAAAAACCCGGCTCTGTAGAGAGATTTCTGAATCTTAAATTCAGAATAAATACGGCTTTGGTAATTAAACCTACCCGAGTCCGGTAGCTAGCGTAGGGAGATAAAACCTGAGCGAGGTGGCTTTTGCATGGTAGACCCATCCTTTTCCTCACCTCTCAGTACGAGGAGTCCATAAAATTACTTAATAAATTAATTTTCAGAAAATAGATAAATTTCGAACCCGTAGCAACCGACTTTTACTATAACCAGTAGGTTCGTAAAAGCCGAAACGTTACAATATATATATTATACAGGGTGTCCCAGAATTCGCGACGAATAATTTACAGGGTAAATCTTGATCAAAAACGGGATCGAAATTTCCTTAGCCGTTTTTTCCGGTAATGCTTAGATTTCTCGTTATAATTATTTCTAATTATTTTAAATCCAGCCAACGACGCGCGGCTTATGAACGGCCGTTCGTCGATGTGATTACCGCTTGGTTGTATGCGCGTCTCCCAGCCTATTGTCGCCGCGAAACAAAGTGCACATAACCAAGCGGCGAGCACACCGACAAGCGCCCGTTCTTAAATCGCATGTCATTGACTGAAATTAAAATAATTATAACGAGAAATCTAAGCATTACCGGAAAAAACGGCTAAGGAAATTTCGATCCCGTTTTCGATCAAGATTTACCCTGTAAATTATTCGTCGCGAATTCTGGGACACCCTGTATATATATATTCGAGGCGACGGACCCATACTGCCGAAGCAAAAATAACCATGGGCCTATATCTATATATACCCGGACAAAGAAACGGACCCATCCTGCCGAAGCAAAGAGAAGCACAGGCCTCTATATCTATTGTGACGTTGCATTTCGCAACAGCCACAGTCGGGTCACCGGAGACGGAAAAGACGTGAGGACGGACATCTCCAGAAAGTAGCCAGGTCACAGGTCTTAGATTATTTTGATTATTGCTTATGTTATCTCTCATCTATTCTTTTCTATTCTATACTATTCTATGATACTCTGTAAACTGTCGGTGCTCGGGAAGACTACGCCAGGACGTCGAGGGATTCATCCGACGTCTCTACCGAGGTCTTTCCCGAACTATTAGTTCCTGTCTCTCTCTCGCTCAAGCTCTCAGTCGTGGATGCCGCAGGAAAGGTCGAATAAGGACGACTCACAGAGTCATTCCTCCCGTTCCCGCAGACTTCTCAGCCAGGTGCTGGACCACTTCTCGTCAACTACGTCTGGACGTCTCGTCAATGGTCGAACAGAGCAGGGTGAACACACCAAAGTAGCCCAACCAAGCTTCCCGTTGCCGAAGACTCATCGACCTGGAGTCGAGCTAGACCCAAATCATCGACTTTCTCGTCATCGTCCCGCTATCGTGGTTACTCACGAAAGGTCCCGATAGTAGAACTGCAATCGTGTGATGCAGGTCTGCCTGTAAACCTTCCACACCGTTCATGGGGAAATCTGGATGCAGATCCGGTTATTTGGAGCATCAGAACTTCCGCCAGATCCTCTAATTGGTCAGTTTTTACAGTAAAAGCGCAGCTAGAGTGCACTTCGCCGACGATGATCCCGAGGAGTCCCGAGACAACGCAACCGAGCTTGAGCAGAGGAGAAAAGAGGAGAGAAACCGTCGAGTCCCGTCAACTACGTTTGAATTAGCCCGCCGCATCATTCAGCTAACTATATGCTGGACAAATGTTCGAAGTAAGGATGAATTGGACAACGCGTTCCCGAAAGTATGCCTAATCATACTCGACACCTGATTCGTCAAACCAAACTACCGGCGATGCTAGGCTCAACCACATGGTAATCCCTAGGCTATAAAACGTAGGACGACACAGGACTCAGCCTACTTCTACGCTTGTTCGTCCTCACGCCAAGTCTACGATATCCCGAGTATCCCGAGTTATAGTGTACTTTCTTCTATTCTGTTCTTTCTCTTCAATTCTGTTCTTTATCGTCAAGTCTGTTCTTTATCTTTCTTTATCCCGTATTTCAAGTTAGTTTATTATAATATTTAGATTCAGTTATAGTTCCCGTTTTATACGAGGAAGTTATATTTCATCGATAAGGTAAGACCTATTTTCTGTAAAACCACGAGTTCGCTCACGAATCCCGTTTAGTCTGTATTCTATTATATTATATTTGGTGTGACGTAGGTCACGTTAACGGCATGTAAGTCTCCGACTTAATCCCGATTAATTAATATTGTATTATTAAAAACGGATTCCCGAGTTAACTCGTGTTTAGCGTCTATTTGTGGCTTTCTTATCTTATTGCTTTCTTTATTTTCTTATTCTGCTTAACGCATGTTGTAGAGTTTAGTCGCTTATATTCTTTTCTTTTCTTTTCAATAAAATAGAATAAATGATAGCAATCGACCTGTAAAATACATAATTCTGGAGATAGCGAGCGTAGAAGCAAGCATTTGTTATTTAATTTCTATTTCTTAATTCTTAGTATTTGATCTGATTTATTCTGATTTCTTGTGCATGAGTATTATTATAATTATTATTATCGTATGACATGTTTTTCCGTTCAATCTAAAATTGTATTTCGCATTATATCGAGCCGCACTGTTTGAGTACTTTTCTATTGTGCTATTATATTTTCTGTGAATATTCTTTACGATCTAATCCCGATATTCCCGAATTAATCTGAGACACAACGATAATATTAATAAAAACGAATTCTTTATATCCCGTAAATCACATATTTGATTAAATAAATCAATCAGGTATAAAATGTTAATTATTCTTGTTTAATTTGGCAACCCAGCCCCTCTACCGTTAATTAATCTGAGCTAACTGGTCATTTCCGCCGTCAATTCTTTGATATCTATTGTATTTTGATCGACGTTTTCACGTCTGGCGCCCAAAATTAGTTTTGTCTGAATTAATAATTAATTAATCCTCACGTACTGACGCCGAAGGTGCACGGAGCTAGGTTCACCCTTTGCCTTTAAAAGTTTCTTCGTTGCAAATTGGCGCCCAACGTGGGGCCACGCCAGAAAGGGTTCTTTGCCAATAAAAATCCATATAAAAATCTAATGTCTCAGATAAATTCCCGATAAAATCGGTTAAATTCAAACTTATAAGCAGTCTCGATACAAACACAAAAGAAAAAAAAAAATCCGCGAACCTAGAATAAGAGTCAGACAAAAGAAATTTCACAAAGGTTCACAATGAGCGATTAATAATCCCTTCTATCTAACAATAGAATACCGAAAATAACAATCAACGTATTAACGATATTTAACAATAGGTAAAATCAAATATTACAAACAAGGTATTAACGATATCTATAACAATAGAGAAATCGAAAATAACCCACAAAGTATTAACGATCCCGAAAAAGAATTAACGAACAATAACAATCCTAACCGCTACAGAACGGTTTGTTTACTTTCTTCTCCCGTGCGTTAAGATTCTGTGTTGTCAAACTAAATAAAATGAGCCATAGTTAAAAATTTAACTTCGCCGTTATATGCTACGACCGTCCTCTAGAGACGCGTGGATTTATTTACTTTTTGCGGAACAACTGCGCGCTGAACTAAGTTATCGTTCTTTATCAACCGAAGGAACAGTACCAACTTTAAGGTACCGATTATTACGTTTTCTAATGTCTCAACGAGGAGAAAATGGCGATAAGCCTCCTACTCCTACTGGAGAACATCCCGAACCAAATAATCCTAATCAACTTCAGATACAAGACGCTACGTATGAAAGTCCGCAATCAACGAATCAATTACCGCCTAACGACAGAGAAACTCCCGCACACGTGGTAGAAAATAACATTCCAGGAGCGAGTGGAGGTCAACCCCCGCCCAATGACAACCAACAGCATGTCAATGCTAATACTTCTCGATTTGTTATAATACCAAACAATAACAATAATTCACTAGCGACCAATAACGGTAATCCGAATTTTAATCGTGAACCTCAATTTTTTAATCAACGAAATTCGGAATTTCAAACTTTCGCCGAACCGGAATACGATTTCCGTAACGAAAACCGTTTTTCCCGATTTAATTCACGACAACAAGAATTCCTGGATAGGGATATCCAACCATTGACATCACAAAATAACTTCTCACCAAGGTCACCTCAAACTCCTACGCACGCCACATATGAAGCCATGCGTAGATGGAATTTTAAATTTTCTGGCTCCCGTAGCGAAGATTCCGACGCCTTCCTATATCGATTACAAGAAGGCAGACACTTGTTTAAAATTCGCGATGCCGATCTTTTAGGCTGTTTACCTTTCTTTTTAACGAACGTTGCGTTATACTGGTTCCGTACCAAACGTCACACGTGGCACACGTTCAGAGATTTTGAATTCGCTTGGCGTGATAGATTCGGTAAGCCTAATTTACAGTTCGAACTACGCGAAGAAATCCGAAAGCGTACGCAGGGTGAGCAAGAACAAGTCGCCGATTATCTCACGTTTATGAGAGCGTACTTCGATCGTCTAAGTCCCGGTTGGCCTGACGAAGAACAATTAGACTACGCTTATCGTAATCTTCTCCCGCGATATCACGTCTTGATTAATCGTGACGATCTAATGACGCTAGATGAGTTAGAACATCTCGCTCGTCGTCTAGAGCGCAGTTTTCAGGATGCTACTACTTATCAGGCACCTCCAACTCCCGAGCGAACTCTAATGCCAGAGCTCGCATACCGTGGACCGAGAACTCCAAACCGTCAAAATCGTCTCACCATAGCTAATCTCGATTTAGAGGATATGAGATCATCTGACGAATCTCCCGAATGCGTAAATGCAGTACAACCGTCAAATGACCAAAACCAGGAAAAACCAAAAAAACCTTTCCGTCAACAACCGCGTAAAGAATCGAAAAACGACAACAAGACTTCGAAAAATCGTCCGGTTACCGCCGCTGTTGTTAATCCCGATTTACCGTGTACTTCTAGTGCTGCTTTGCAAGCCGCTAGCAATCCGTTTTTATCGACTCCCGTACAAGGTACAAGTTCTCGTAACACCACGTGTTACAACTGTAGAAAACCCGGTCATCGTTGGCCAGAGTGCACTGAGCCTCGACGCATCTTCTGCTATAGATGTGGACGAGATGACGTCACTAAGCTGACATGTCCTCGCTGCTCGGGAAACGCCTAAAGGAGCCGTGCTCACGGGCTATTACGGTCTCCAAAGTAACGCCCGATAATAACAATAATAACGACAATAACGATAATAACAATAATACCGATAATAGCCAAACACAATTGCATAATAATGATCTAGAATTCTGTAGTCCAGTAGACTCGCGTAATAAAATTTCTCTTTTATTCCTAACGATATCAATTCACGGAACTCCGTTAAAAGCTTTATTTGACTGTGGATCTTCTCGCACGTTTTTAAACGCGGAAAGTGAAAATCTATTAAAGAGATTAGGCTTTGTCACTACGACAACATCCCGTTCTACTCCCGTATTAATGGCTGCAGGACAAAAAGCCGAAATCACAGGTCAAGTGATAATTCCCGTAGAATTACAAGGAATAACTCGCGAAATCTCCGCGCGAATCATTCCCGATTTGAATTTTCCATGTATTCTCGGATTAGACTTTATCAAACTTTTTCAAATCACAGCTGATTTCAATACTTCCACTTGGCATTTTCGAGATAATCCTTTTAAGGAATTTGAATTTGAAACTTTATCTTCTACGTCTGTTTCACATTGTAACGGTATCACAACGCTAACTGATGCGCAGTCGATCGCCTTAAAGTCTTTATTGACTAAAGAAATTCCGCCTACTACAGATGTTATAGGAGTTACTTCTTTAGCCACTCACAAGATCGATGTAGGAAATCATCCCGCGATAAGACAGCGTGCGTACCGTGTCTCACCTGCAATTCAAAGCGCGATCGACCTCGAAGTCGATAAAATGCTTAACGCCGGAATAATCGAACCATCCCGCAGTGAATGGGCTAGTCCCATTGTTATGGTAAAGAAACCGAACGGATCGTATCGATTCTGTATCGATTTCCGCAAGGTCAACAGCGTATCTAAAAAAGACGCGTACCCTCTCCCGCGGATGGATATGATTCTAGATAAACTAAGATTAGCTCGTTACATTTCGACCATTGATTTAAGCCAAGCTTATTTTCAAATACCTCTTGCTAAAGAAAGCAGAGAAGTTACCGCTTTTATCGTTCCAACTAAAGGTCTCTTTCACTTTACTCGCATGCCTTACGGATTAACCAGAGCTCCTGCAACTTTTCAGCGACTATTAGATCGATTAATCGGACCAGCAATGGATCCTTATGCGTTTGCTTATTTAGACGATATAATTATCGCTACACAAACGTTTGACGAACATCTCGATTGGTTACGTCGCGTACTACGTACTATTTATCAAGCAGGCTTGACCATTAATCCCGATAAATGCGAATTTTGTTGTTCCGAAGTTAAATATTTAGGCTTTATCGTGAATCAAAACGGCTTACAAGTAAATCCCGATAAAGTAGCTCCAGTCGTAAACTATCCTGTCCCGAAGACAGTAAAACAATTACGGAGATTTTTAGGAATGGCTTCCTGGTACCGCAGATTCCTTCCGAATTTCGCAACTACCACCGGACCTTTAAACCGTCTTCTACGAAAAGATCAATCATGGATCTGGGAGAAAGAGCAGGCCGATGCTTTTAACGAAATTCGTCGTTGCCTATCAACAGCTCCAACCCTCGCATGTCCCGATTTTTCATTAAAATTCGTGTTGCAAACCGATGCAAGTATCGTTGGTCTAGGTGCCGTTTTGACACAATCTCCCGGTGATATCGAACATGTAATTGCGTATGCAAGCAGAACACTAACAGATGCCGAGCGCAAGTATTCAGTTACGGAACTGGAATGCCTTGCTGTCATCTGGTCAATTCAAAAGTTTAGACCTTATATCGAAGGTTACCGATTCACAGTTATTACTGATCACAACAGCTTGAGATGGCTTCACGGCCAGAAGAATCCTGCTGGCAGATTAGCCAGATGGTCACTGGAATTACTAGGATATGATTTTGATATAGTTTACCGAAAAGGTGCACTTAATCACGTACCCGATGCGTTATCAAGGATTCCCGAACAAGATCCCGAGACAAGTGCCGCGATAGTTCCGCCGCGTATCCCGTGGTACGATAAGCGTAAAATAGACGTTGAGACTTTCCCGATACGTTTTCCAACTTGGAAAATTGATAATGGTCAATTATATTTTCATCGACCAAATCCCGTTATCGGAACCGCAGTAAACGATCTAAACGCGTGGAAATTAGTTCTCCCAGATAATCAACGAAATCAAGCTTTAGAAGAAGCTCACAATTCACCTCAATCAGGACATTTAGGTACCGATAAAACATACAAACGAGTAGCCACTACCTATTATTGGCCAGGTATGTTCCGTGACATCTCCCGTTACGTCCAAGTATGCGACACGTGTCAACGAAGCAAGGTTGAGCAAGCTGCTCCCGCCGGTTTCATGGGTAGACGCGTTGTAGAAGAACCATGGTTGGTCGTAGCCATGGATATCATGGGTCCGCTCCCGCCTAGTAAATCAGGTTTCGCATACATTCTTGTTATCCAGGATTTGTTTACAAAATGGATCGAATGTTGTGCTTTGCGTAAAGCTACCGGTAAAAACATCCGTGATGCGTTTGAAGAGAATATCATTAATCGATGGGGTGCACCGCGAGTAATATTAACTGACAATGGTACAGAGTTTAACAATAACATGATTAAAGAATTAGCGACAACGTTTCATATAAAACATACGACGACGCCTCCTTACCATCCGCAGGCAAATCCCGTTGAGCGAGTTAATCGCGTATTAAAAACAATGATTATCGCTTTTCTCGAATTTGATCATCGAGAGTGGGATCTTCACTTAACTGACTTCCGATTCGCGTATAATACCGCCAACCATACGTCGCTAGAAACAAGTCCCGCATTTTTGAATTTTGGTAGAGTCCCGAGAGCTGTAAACTCCTTAAAATCCCGTATCGAGGGAAATCCCGACATCGAGCCACAAGCTCCCCAATTATGGAAAGAACGGATGCAGCGTATGCAACTGCTCCGAGATTGGGTCTCCGAATGTCTCGAAAACGCCCATACAAGACAGGCCGGATATTATAATCTTCGGAAGCGACCTGAAGGATTTACTCTCGGACAGCTCGTAATGAAACGACAACATGTATTATCGTCCGCGACGCAACATGTTGCCGCCAAACTCTCGAAGAAATTCCACGGACCATTTAAGATTACTCGATTGCTATCTCCTGTAGTATGTGAACTTTCTGAGGTGGAAGGTAGAAAAGTAGTGGGAATTGCGCATGTAAACGATCTGAAATTCTATCATCAACCTGAATGATTTGTCCCGTACGAAGCTTGCATCCCGACTTCCCGAAGATGTTCTTCGGATCAGAAGAGGATCTCGCTGTAGCCTGGCCATACATCGGCCGTCACGAGCAGCTGATTCGTCATATCCTAGACGAATGTCCCGATTTAGAACGCGACCTGATTGCCGGCCTAGCCGCAGCCAGGGAAGCCCGAGATATCCGAGTTCGCCTAGCTGAACGTCCAGGCCGAATACACGAAATCCCCGCAAGCCGAGATCAGGGAGTACAAACCGATCCCCCCGATACCAGGGATCAGTGTACACAAGCTGGTCCTCTCGTTCAGATCAGCCAAGGCACTCAGTGTGATCTCCCGGACATTATATCGACGCAAACAAAGGAGCGAAACGTTAAGTTCAATCCCAATGTAACGTATTTCCCGCCAACTCCAACCTTGTCGGAAACTACCGAAGACGAACGCCCGTCAACGTCCCGAAGTGCATCACAATACGCCTCACAAGGCGCGTATCCGAAGCGCCCCGCGACTACTGCTTCACGAACAGAGCGACGCTCGATAGCCGGAACCACGTCTAAAAACATGTTCCCAAGACGCCAGCCGGAAACTGCTAACGCTTCAGTAAGGTCTGCCGCCGACGGTCCATTGTGTTGGAACTGTGATATGCCTGGGCATGAACGCGGCGAGTGTCCAAAACCCAAGAGGTTGGTTTGTCACCGCTGCGGAAAAAAGGGCGTAGCCGTAAGTCAATGTCCGAACTGCTCTTTTACCTATCACCCTGACCAGGTGATTCCTAGTATCGCGAGACGACGTGCGTTCAGGCAAGCCTCCCGAGTGACTGATCCATATAATATCCCGGAGGATGCATTCCGCTTCAGGCCACCTTAACTTCATTTTTCTATCTAAAGCTCTCTCTACTATCTTCTATCTCTACTTTATCTTACATCTGTACTTTATCTACTATATCTTACTATCTTACTTATCTATAACATCCCGATCCTCGTCTAAACGAGTAATATAAATGCATTAACTGCATTATTCCCGCCAGTCTAACTGAGAACCTACGATATAATGAAATTCATAAAATCTATTTCGGCCTATTATTCAAAATTCCTTAACTTATCGTCAATTTTCTATTTAATTAAAATAATATGATTTACCATCCCGTCATACTATCAATAAAATGTAATTAGCTTTAGTTAATTCACGCTTGTTCCCGAATTAAAAAAAAAAACTAATAGCATCTCAATATTGCATTCAACATTCACTAACCTAATCCATCATCTGTTTAATATTTAGTTAATCGTAAAAATTATTCGTTCAAAATAACGCCTCTGTGAACCAGCCTGAAAAATCTCGTTGTTTATTTAGTTCAGTTAATTTTAATGCCATCTTCACCTTGTTACTTAGGTAACTTTGTCAAATACAGTTTGCGAAATGGTGCCAAAAGGATTTGTCGGATCCACATTAAAATAGCTTAACCGAAGACAAATCACTTCGAGGTTTCATACGCTAAAACATCTCAGCGTAATTTTAGTTCTCTCTCTTATTAGACTAAGAAACAAACTTCAGCTTTACTTAGTAGTTTCCCTACCTCGCTTACTCTCAGAAGAATTATTATTTTCGAGTCAACCAGTTCCTTAAGCAAAACCTTCGCGTTCAAAACACAATCCACAAAAGATCGCTAGGGTTGACACGAAACAGGTCTGTAATACCGCACCAGAGGAAAGTCACCGACTTCCCTCCGAAGGAAGGGTGGGGTTGTGACGTTGCATTTCGCAACAGCCACAGTCGGGTCACCGGAGACGGAAAAGACGTGAGGACGGACATCTCCAGAAAGTAGCCAGGTCACAGGTCTTAGATTATTTTGATTATTGCTTATGTTATCTCTCATCTATTCTTTTCTATTCTATACTATTCTATGATACTCTGTAAACTGTCGGTGCTCGGGAAGACTACGCCAGGACGTCGAGGGATTCATCCGACGTCTCTGCCGAGGTCTTTCCCGAACTATTAGTTCCTGTCTCTCTCTCGCTCAAGCTCTCAGTCGTGGATGCCGCAGGAAAGGTCGAATAAGGACGACTCACAGAGTCATTCCTCCCGTTCCCGCAGACTTCTCAGCCAGGTGCTGGACCACTTCTCGTCAACTACGTCTGGACGTCTCGTCAATGGTCGAACAGAGCAGGGTGAACACACCAAAGTAGCCCAACCAAGCTTCCCGTTGCCGAAGACTCATCGACCTGGAGTCGAGCTAGACCCAAATCATCGACTTTCTCGTCATCGTCCCGCTATCGTGGTTACTCACGAAAGGTCCCGATAGTAGAACTGCAATCGTGTGATGCAGGTCTGCCTGTAAACCTTCCACACCGTTCATGGGGAAATCTGGATGCAGATCCGGTTATTTGGAGCATCAGAACTTCCGCCAGATCCTCTAATTGGTCAGTTTTTACAGTAAAAGCGCAGCTAGAGTGCACTTCGCCGACGATGATCCCGAGGAGTCCCGAGACAACGCAACCGAGCTTGAGCAGAGGAGAAAAGAGGAGAGAAACCGTCGAGTCCCGTCAACTACGTTTGAATTAGCCCGCCGCATCATTCAGCTAACTATATGCTGGACAAATGTTCGAAGTAAGGATGAATTGGACAACGCGTTCCCGAAAGTATGCCTAATCATACTCGACACCTGATTCGTCAAACCAAACTACCGGCGATGCTAGGCTCAACCACATGGTAATCCCTAGGCTATAAAACGTAGGACGACACAGGACTCAGCCTACTTCTACGCTTGTTCGTCCTCACGCCAAGTCTACGATATCCCGAGTATCCCGAGTTATAGTGTACTTTCTTCTATTCTGTTCTTTCTCTTCAATTCTGTTCTTTATCGTCAAGTCTGTTCTTTATCTTTCTTTATCCCGTATTTCAAGTTAGTTTATTATAATATTTAGATTCAGTTATAGTTCCCGTTTTATACGAGGAAGTTATATTTCATCGATAAGGTAAGACCTATTTTCTGTAAAACCACGAGTTCGCTCACGAATCCCGTTTAGTCTGTATTCTATTATATTATATTTGGTGTGACGTAGGTCACGTTAACGGCATGTAAGTCTCCGACTTAATCCCGATTAATTAATATTGTATTATTAAAAACGGATTCCCGAGTTAACTCGTGTTTAGCGTCTATTTGTGGCTTTCTTATCTTATTGCTTTCTTTATTTTCTTATTCTGCTTAACGCATGTTGTAGAGTTTAGTCGCTTATATTCTTTTCTTTTCTTTTCAATAAAATAGAATAAATGATAGCAATCGACCTGTAAAATACATAATTCTGGAGATAGCGAGCGTAGAAGCAAGCATTTGTTATTTAATTTCTATTTCTTAATTCTTAGTATTTGATCTGATTTATTCTGATTTCTTGTGCATGAGTATTATTATAATTTTTATTATCGTATGACATGTTTTTCCGTTCAATCTAAAATTGTATTTCGCATTATATCGAGCCGCACTGTTTGAGTACTTTTCTATTGTGCTATTATATTTTCTGTGAATATTCTTTACGATCTAATCCCGATATTCCCGAATTAATCTGAGACACAACGATAATATTAATAAAAACGAATTCTTTATATCCCGTAAATCACATATTTGATTAAATAAATCAATCAGGTATAAAATGTTAATTATTCTTGTTTAATTTGGCAACCCAGCCCCTCTACCGTTAATTAATCTGAGCTAACTGGTCATTTCCGCCGTCAATTCTTTGATATCTATTGTATTTTGATCGACGTTTTCACGTCTGGCGCCCAAAATTAGTTTTGTCTAAATTAATAATTAATTAATCCTCACGTACTGACGCCGAAGGTGCACGGAGCTAGGTTCACCCTTTGCCTTTAAAAGTTTCTTCGTTGCACTATATATACCAGCTCAAAATATTCAACTCATACTGCCAAAGCGAAAAGAAGCATGATAGAATTAGATCCTAGGTTAAAATCGATAAAGCTCACTTAGGTTACTATAATTGAAGCTCAATTAGGTCAAAATCCATAGATTTGGCTAGATTTAGGAAAAAAAAATTTTTTCAAGTATGGCGGCGACTCCCCCTTTTTCCCCCTCCCAGCGGGGGGCCATTTTATGGGGGGGCAATAAAATAGGAGCCATACTGCACCCTCTCTACTGGCGTTCTCAGCCCGTCGGCTTTCTCTGTTTTTTGTTCTTCTCTTGTTTCAGCCTCATTTTTGCTTCCTTCCTCTTCTTCCCTTTCTGTCTTTTCTTCCGTCTTTCGTTGCTTTTTATTGGCTGGCTCTTTGCCGCTGCCTGTTTCTCTTTCCTTTCCTGCGCCTGCCTCTTTCTCCTTCATTGCATCTATCAGTTCTCTCATCAGGCTTGCGTTTTCTATTCTCATACTCCTCATCTCATCTCTTATTTCCCTCAATAGCGCCGTTCTGGAGGTCTGATCTGCTACTCCTTGTTTTACCATCTCGCGTGCTCTCGCCTGTGTCTTGAGTCTTGCGTCGCTGGCTTATACCCACTTCACCTCTAACACGTCTGAGTTTTTACTGTCTGTTGCTGCCGCGTGCCTCCTCGTGTTTCTTGCGCTCTCGCATCGTGTGTCTTCGGCTTTCCTCGTTCTGCTCGCCGGCCTGGACTTGCCTTTCGTGCGCCTTTCCTTGTGCCCCACTACTCGATCGCTGGCTGTACTCGTCGTGTCTGTTCGTTGCTCGTCAGTGCCTTATTTCGCCGTCGCTTCTTTCCTCTCTCTCACTGCTGTTAGCTCCCTGAACCACCGCCATCCCCTCCCGTCTTCGCTCAGCAAGCCTTCTATGCTCACTTGCTCCGCTTCCCAGCAGTCGCAGTTACCTGCTAAAGCCTAGAGCACAGACTTTGCCGTGTGCCGTGTGCCGGTGACGGAACACCTATAGGCAGTCGCTTCACTCACACACGGCGGCGTCTAATCCCGTGCGAGATAGTTTCGGCTCTCGGACGCGTACGGTCGGGTACGGGCTTGTCGGGCTGCACGTGCCGGTCGGCGCGATTTTACAACGTTGCCACGTGCGTTCAGAGTACAAGCTACGAAAATTGTGAATTCTGACAACAGGTGAGAGAATACTTTACAGTCCTATTTTTTACTACAAAAAGGTTTGATTCAAGAAAAATTCGTCAAAACCTAAAATTATTATCGTATACGCGTACCTATACCCAGAATGTTGATTTTCTGTAATGGAAGTAATGATTCGGAAAATCTATCGAAGTACCCAACCTCTGTGTTCGCTTGTCTAGTGTCCACGAAAGGTTCCCTGCAGAGCATACATTCTGATGACAGAAGGTTACAATTCTTCTTTACTATTCATTGACTTTACCTCACTATTTGCTGCTAGTAGTTTTCAGTTGTTTTAGCTCAAAAAGTATTTTTTAACACAGCGTGAGGGAAGAGTGTTTTCCCATGCCTGTGGAGCGTGCGGGAAGTGATTGATCCCTAAAGTCGTCTGAAGTGAACCGTAATGAGCCACAAATTTTCATTGTTTGCATTATCGCGAGAGTTAACACTCAGTCATAGCCAACTTGGCACCATACGCTCCAGGTTTTTCGTCTGTTTATTGCAAGCTGGCCATCAGCTTTTTTATTTCTCGAGCGTACACGCGCTTATAAATACTTGGTTATTATGTTATGTTATGATTTCTTCCCTGCGCGTGTCAAAAAATAGTATACGTAACGATGGCGGGTTGGTCATCCCTGCACTCGTGCTTCTTGCCACCCTCGCTACGCTCGGGTGGCAAACATCGCACTCGTGCAGGGATCACCAACTTCCCGCCATCGTTACGTAATGTACTATTACAAAATACTGCCTACATATATACGAGGCATTCCATGCTAAGTCGATCAATGATTTTCCCTCACATTTTTTTTATCTCTTTCATAATTTGCTATACATATATGTGTTCCCAATCCTCAAAGCGCTTTTTAATTATTTTTTTTCCAGCTTTTCCTAAAATCTGTTCATTATTAGTGCATAAATTAGAGATAAATCATCGGTTGAGTTGGCGTATAATACCTCGTTTGTACGTAAGTTTTCGTGCTTGACTTCCGGCAGATAAAATGGACTCACATGTAGATGAGGAAACCATATTATCTCACAAAGACCAAGAGGGGGAAAATAACGAGGCATATGTGACGGAATATGTACAACATCAGTCTCAGGAAATAGAGTCCACAGACGGTACACTCTTCGGAGCAGGTGGTCAAGTGGCTGTCGACAACGACGTGAGGCTAATTTCATTGGTTTACAAGTATCCGACCCTCTATGACAAACAGAATGCCAACTACAAAAATAGCAGCATTCGTGAAAATTTCTGGCGAGAAATAAGGTCTCTACAATGTGAATCAGGTGAAGCATGTTTATGAAATATGAATGAATTCCAAAATGTGAACATCTTTTATTGACAAATATGGTTAATACAAAATTTACAGCGCCAGACCCCGCAAAAAGGTGGTCTTAACTTAGAGACAGCTATGCACGTGAAAAGCGTCGAAGAGCTGAGGAGACCAAGAGTGGCAGTGGCGCAACGAAACGAAAAGGATTTAGCTTGTTCAGTACTATGGGTTTTCTTGAAAAGCACATTCAAAAAAGAAAGTATGTTTCTTGCCTGTGATTATGACTCTTCATTGATAAAAGATAAATGCTTTAAAATAATGAGAATTGATTCAGATATATTAATTATACTATTAGAAAAAAGAATTAAAGCGAATCATGAAACTCAAGTATGGAAATGATTGAATATTATTCAAGTACCAATTTTTCTGATTCCAGCGTATTTACAAACGTCTCAGTGTCCCTGACGGCCCCTGCCGTTCGAACCCCATTTGAGCCAATAAACATTAACAGTTGTACCGAACCAACATCGATACCAATATCCGCTGCAAGTGCACCCATAACAACATCGCTATTAGCAGCAACATTATCATCAGTTCGAGCATCAGTTCCACCTGTACCCATATCATCAACAACACTGTCTGTCAGAAGATCTACGTCACCGTTGAACTCGCTGCAACTGCCTCTAGATTCACCTCAACCACTCAGTACAGTACCAGATAGAATATTGCCTTTGGACACGCTGACGCTATCTCCTCCGAGTACTCCAACCCTAACTACATCAACGCTACTTCCAACGACAACAGATTCCTATGCATCTGTAACACAAGGTATCGTAACGAGGCCTTGGAGCACATTGTCGTCCTATTCAACGTTTTCAAGTGGTCCAGATGTATCTTCTGTATCTTACTTGTTCGACATTGACGACACTTCACTTTACGATACAGCATCAGATTTCAAAATACCTGAACCAAGTAATCATTCATCGTTTTCACGAAATCTTGCATCTGAACGTTCTCCGTCACGCCAGGTAGCTACGTATACTCCTTCTTCGAAAAATACTAATTATAAAGAGAATTTAAAATCGCCAGGGAACCTTTCACAATCAAAATCTTGTTTCAACAAAGATAGTGGTAAACGTCAGAAGTTTGATCCGATTGAAACAGCATTTTTAAATGTCTCATCAGCTTTACAAAACCATTTTGAAAATGCTGATCCTAAAAAAAACGAGGTGAAAGATGTAAGTGCAGAACAGACCTTTGCAAATTTAATAGCAAATGAATTGAAGGCAATGTCGCACAGTGGGACGGAATCCCAAATTCCTGGCAAAAAGTCGAAAACGCATTCAATTCGGATGAAAATCAGAACTCGGGGATTTTGGGGTCGCTGATCACGAATCTGAAGTCAAAATTTGAATAAACACAATGGCGGATCCGATACAGCTAAAAATTCCTTAGTAAACCATTCGATTTGGACAAAAATTAGCACTCGGGGGTTTTTGGGGTCGCTGATCACGAATCTGAAGTCAAAATTTGAAAAAACAAAATGGCAGATCTAATATGGACGACTTGTATATGGGTAGTTCTACAAAAATAGGAATTTTTGCGGCTCCGTCTTTTCTGTACTTTTCCGTATAAAAACCTCGATTCTTTAATGCATGAAAAGGTAAGTCACAAGTGCAATTATACGGGCAAACACTAAATACCGTTTAAAGAAATGTATTTATACCCAAAAATCAGCTTTTACTGGAGAAATTCTCAGTACCCTGGTGTGTCCCAAATACGAAATTCCAACTACAATATATTTTGACAAATCGTCAATTAAATTGAGTATGAATCTTACGTGACATATGTAATCTATATTAGTTACTCATATCGATACTAGTGTTATTAATCATGATAAATTGTTTTTTATTGATTATTTAATTCGCTGAATTTTGTCCCTAGTTTCAGTCTTCAGTCCCCTGGCATTGCTATTATTTGTGCTACTGTGTTATTATATTTAGTTAGTAGAATGACCGCTAGGGCAAAATTCACTTTTGAACGAAATCAATACCTGGTGAAAAAAAATTTCTGGAAATCTCTGCAAATTTTCTCTGAAAAACTCTGCAAAAAGCTCTACATTTCTCTGTTATTTGGAACACTTTTCAGAGAAAAATCAGACTTTTTTCCAGAGAAAATTCAGAGTTTTTCTATAGAAATCTCTGCAACGCGAAAAATTCTTTCAAATCTTTCGTGCGTATTTATTGATTAATTTCGATGAAAATCTCTGCACAATTATGAAAATGTCTGGAAATCTCTCCAAGCTCGAATTTCTCCATCTGGCCTCGCTCATAATTATCTGTATTTCTATGCAAAATTCTGCAGAAATGCGAAAATTTCTGGAATTCTCTCCAAGCTCGAATTTCTGCATCTGGTCTCGCTCATAAGTATCTGCATTTCTATGCAAAGTTCTGTAAAAACGCGAAAATTTCTGGAAATCTCTCCAAGTTCGAATTCTCCAGACATGAACCTAGGTGGAGGTATATGCCCGAACAAAAGTAGAGCACGTTCTTATCGGTTTTATATATTATTACACTGCTTAGTGTCTTTGTCAGGTGGTGACAAAGACTAGTGTCTTGTCGCATCGATCCTTGATCAATGGACAATGTGTGGTTTGGTAGTCAGGATCGCTTGATCACTGCACGACGTCTCGTGTCAAGTGGTCGGGCGCCGGGGTCTATATTTGCCTGGGTGTAGCACTTTACTCGCGAGAATAAAATGGCAGCTACACTGCAGGTGAGTCGAGGCTCGGCGCCGCGTTGTGGCGCCGAGAGTAACTACGGCACTTGGGGAGATTCCGCGAAACTCTACAGCGGAGATATCCAGAATTTTTCATTGAATACCACCAATTTCACCGAAAAACTGCGGATTTTTCTGGTTTTGTTAAATTTCTGCACTTCCTAATAAACACAAGGTGATTGAAATCCCGTATAATAAACGTGTTCATTATACGTGTAAAAACTGTTGAAACAACCCTTTATACATTCATTGTACCAAATAAATTAAACCTATAGTACAATGAATTTCCAGGTCTGATGTCCGTCTGTACGTGGATCTACGATTAATTTATCCACGTGCACCAAATTTATGCAGCCGGCGCGTTTTTTAAACGTCTAATAAATGGAACTGTGTTTATTGGGTTAGGGAGATTCCGCGAAACTCCACAGTGGAAATTTCCAGAATTTTACATTGAAAATCATCAATTTTTCCGCAAAACTTTGTATTTTTCTGGTTTCGTTGAATTTCTGCACTTGGCGAGATTCCGCGAAACTCTACAGCGGAGATCTCCCGAATTTTTCATCGAAAATCATGAATTTCTCCGCACAACTCTGTATTTTTCTGGTTTTGTTGAATTTCTGCACTATTGGCGAGGTTCCGCGAAATTCTACAGCCGAGATTTTTAGAATTTTTCGTCGAAAATCATTAATTTCTCCGCACAACTCTGCATTTTTCTGGTTTTGATAAATTCATGCACTTAGGGAGATCCCGCGAAACTCTACAGCGGAGATTTCCAGAATTTTCCATTAAAAACCATCAATTTCACCGAAAAACTTCGGATTTTTCTGGTTTTGTTGAATTTCTGCACTTGGCGAGATTCCGCGAAATTCTACAGCGGAGATTTCCAGAATTTTTCATCGAACATCATAAATTTCTCCGCTAAGCTCTGCATTCTTCTGGTTTTGTTGAATTTCTGCACTTGGCGAGGTTCCGCGAAATTCTACAGCCGAGATTTTTAGAATTTTTCATCAAAAATCATAAATTTCTCCGCAAAACTCTGTATTTTTCTGGTTTTGTTGAACTTCTGCACTTGGCGAGATTTTGCAAAACTCTATAGCGGAGATTTACAGAATTTTTCATCGAAATTCATCAATTTCTCCGCAAAACTCTGGATTTTTCTGGTGTTGTTAAATTTCTGCACTTGGAGAAATTCTGCGGAACTCGACCGCAGAAATATTCAGAAATTCCTAGATTTTTCCGACAAATGACAGAGTTTACATCTCTGGAAAACTCCACATTTTTCGGCATTCTCATTTGTAAATTTTTGGAGAGATTTGGCAGAGATTTTTTTTTCACCAGGGATGTGTATCTCTAAGTTTATTGCATCTGATATATTCTTACATTCCGGCTCGAGCCGTTCATTAGTGCGTACGCGTGTTGGATCAGTCAATTCCTCAGGACCCTGGTAAGTATTTTCATTGAAAATTATTACTTTAATGTCTTGTTTTCAATATAAAAACATATAAGAGTTCAATATTCAAGTTTTTCTCAAAGATTCAGATCTAATTGGATAGCCGACGGCTTTTTTTCATAAGAATAACCTGAAAATTCTCAGGCTCCTGGTCTCAGTCTCCTGTAAATATTGGTGACAGGGGACTGAGAACTAACCAGGGGCCTGATAAACGTGGATCAATCGGATAGACTTTTGTATCTTGAAGTCATTTTGTACTCTTATTTGGCAGATATCACATAATTTTTATTCATCCATAGAAGTAATTGGTTTTTTTCAGATCAAAATGAAGCCAAAGAACAAATTGAGCAGGGAAGAGATACTGCAAAAGAAGAGGGATGCTGAAAGAGCTCGCTATGAAAAAATAAAAAATGACCCCGCTAAACTAGCGGAACAAAAAGAAAAGGAGAGACTTAAATATTTAAAGAAGAAAGAAAAAGGAACCAGGAAAGTCATTTCAGAAATGACACCTCGAGAGCAAAGGAAAATGCGTAAGAATTGGAGAGCCTATTCAGCTACACATTACACGAAAAAAATTTCAGCACAAAAAGCAATGGATGATTTCATAAGGGCAAATACACTATCAATTTCAGGCGATGAAATTATAAATGATAGACCATTGCCACAAATTCATCAGAATGAGACACCTAGAAGAATCGAGGCGAAAGAGCGATCTACAAGGCAACGACGAAAACGGAATTTGGAAATTAAGAAAAAAGATGATAAGATAGCAAAACTCAAAGCAGAACTGCATAAATATAAGAAGAGGATTCGTCGTTTGAAGAAGCCAGAAGCACTTTCACCCACTTCCAAAATGATAAGACTAGCTGGAAATTCGGAAACACGAGCAGAAGTAGCGAAGAAAGCTGTATTTGGTGAAATGATAGAAAAACAAATTGCTGAAAACTACGCAACGTTAAAGAGCCACGCAGAAAAAAGAACTGCGCGAAAGCTACTTTTAGGACAGGTTGTAAAACAAAATAAGCTATGGAAAAGTCAGAATAGAATTATTACATACAAGAAGGTTTGGCAACCGGCAGGAGCTAGAAAGCAAATTAAAAAATCTAAGAATCCTCTGAGGAAAATGGTGCAAACTTTTCTAGAACACGACAAACATAGCAGATTATGTGCAGGCAAAAGAGAATTTGTTACTAAAAATAAACTAAGAAAACAAAAACGTTATCGCCTGGATACGCTTCGGAACTTACAGTTAAATTTTTCACACAACGTATCTGCGATTTGGGCTCACTTGAAACCTGTCTTGGCCGAAACACCATCCACGGTAGAAAACGTCCACTTCTTGAGTGACGGACCCGTCACTCAATATCGTAATAAACAGATGTTTTATATTCTAGCTTGCAAAATGCCATTACTATGTCCTGAAATTTTGAATTGGTCATGGAACTATCACGAAGCTGGGCACGGCAAAGGGGCTCCAGATGGAATAGGCGCTGTATGTAAAAGAACAGCTGACAGTGTTGTTGCTACCGGCGGTGATATCACAAATTTAAAAGAATTCGGCGACATAATCCAGGAAAGATGTCCCAACATAACAATCTTTTCTGTGACAGATTCGAACATTGAAGAACTGAATAAACTGATTTCAGCTGATCAACCAAATTTAATTCCTTTTAATGGGACCCTCAAAGTTCACCAAGTAACAGGAAATACGTATGCACCACAAAAACTTCTGATGAAATCTCTGAGCTGCTTTTGTCAAGTGGATGGATGCACACACTATAAATTGGGCCTTGTAGAGTATCCAGCTAAACGAAAGCTGAGTATGGCTGATGTATACAGTGATTCCGAATCAGAAATTGAAAATACTTGCAGCTCACCTACACACAGTATTCGGAAGCCAATTCGCAGAGAGCAAATATTGGCGACGTCCGTCATTGAACAACCAGTGAAACAGCAAGACCATTCAAATGTTTATGATCAAACATTGAATTCAGAAAATCCTGAAGCTCTCGCTGAGACAACTGTCTTAGACACAACCGCAACAGAAATCTTGGCACAAATGTTGAATGAACCGGTCGCTGGACCTTCGGGGGTACAAAATAAAAATAACCCACCTTCAAGACCTCCGACAGAAACTCCGTCCCAACCTGAGTATTTTCGAAAGCGTACTAGGAAAGCTTCAATACTACAGGCTGATGCTCACTGCAATGTATCTTCAGATGAAGAAATAAATTATAGGAAAGTTGGAAGAAAAATCTCAGAAGGAGAACAGAATAGAGGGAATTATAAAATTAAGGTGAAAAAGACGGAAAATAAAAAAATAGTTAAACATGTAAAAAAGAAGAATATTGTGAAAAATAGCAAGAATACAAAGGACAGACTGGAAGAATATTTTTTCATAGTTTGTGGTTCTTTATATAGTGAGGACACTTCTGGCGTTGACTGGATTCAATGCACATCGTGTGGGCAATGGGCACAAGCTGATTGCATAAAGGGCGATACTACGTTTTTCATTTGCCAAAACTGTTTTTCTGATAACGATTGCGAATAAAGGCATGTAGAATTCAACGTATTACAGAGAAAAATGTCTGATTTCGAAAATTTAATGTTTAAGCTACCAACTTGTGATACTAATAATATAATGAATATAAGTGCAATGAATCTTTACCTAGTAAGCACGGATAAGAGTATTATATAATTACAGTACTGTTTAGTTGAACAAAATATTTTATTTCATGTTTCGTAGAAAGAGAATACCTACTTGTTTCGTTGGTTTTATTTTAAGTAGAATGTTAAGACCATGTTTGATATGAATATTTTTTAGTTAAAAAAAAAAAAAAAAAACGTTATTTTATGTTTCGTAAAAAGAAAATACTTGTTTTGTTAATTTTATTTTAAGTGAAATGTGAAAACCATGCTTGATTTGAATATTTTTTAGTAAAAAAAAAAAAATGTTATTTTATGTTTCGTAAAAAGAAAATACTTGTTTTGTTAATTTTATTTCAACTGAAATGTAAAAACCATGCTTGATTTGAATATTTTTTAGTTCAGGACGTATTTAATAAAAAATAGTTCATACAAATTTGTGGACTTTCTATAAAGCCTCAGTTCCCTGCAAACCTTCTCAGTCCCCTGTCTAGATTTTATGAAAAATGTCTATAAAATCATCAATATACAATATATTGACTGGCCGCCTCTGTACTGATAATAACACATCCTGAATCACGACATACGCTAGTTGTTATCAATAAAACTACTCGTAAAGTATATGGACAAAAGCACCATCAAATAATTCCTATTTTTGTAGAACTACCCATATAATAAACGTTTCATTCATACTAAAATGACAATGATTTGCTCAAAATTAGGTTGATACAGGAATATTGAAATTGTAGTGATGTATAGATACGATAGAAATAACCATTAAATGTTTAAGTGAATATAAAGTAAGGAAATGCTAGGAAACATCAAAAATTCTAAAATGTTTATTCGTTAAATAATCTAGTTAGTTACGTACAACTTTAGTAGTCGTCATCAGAAGAATCACTTGATTCACAGTCAGTGGATTTAATTGTAAAATAGCTTGAACTTTCCTCACTTGTTGAAATATACTTGGCGCAGTTAATAACTGTAATGCTTCTGGCAGCAATGATTTGATTTTTTTTTTTTTTTTTGCAAGGTAATTTGCGCAAGCTAGAAATATATGGGTCGGATGTTAATAGAAGCCGTGCAAAAAGGTCTTCCATAGTTTTCACTTGGGAACACTTTCTCGCAAAATCTGTTCTGCACCATCATTCAGCTGATTTTTGATGAGCAGAAAAATATCCTTCCTGGATAAACCAGGTACTGCCGAATGATCGGCAGCAGATTCTGAAATGTCGAAGTGTAATACATGATTCTATAAATAGGAATTACATATTCAATCTTACCTGCTATTATTCGTTCCACAATATAATTATTCATAACTAGTCATTGATGATTCTTGAATTATTCATGATTGCGAATAATGCATCTTAAAATGAATGGAAAGAAATAACAAGGAAATGGAAAAAAAAATTCATTATTTTTTACACCTTTTGAAAGGGGGTTAGCAAAAAATGACTTGAGACAAAAAATTCCTTGTTTGAAGCGTGATATATAAATCCGCTATAAAAAAATGAGGGTAATGAGAAAAAAAAATCGATTTGGGCTTTACCAGGCCCGGTTGGCGGAAAAAAAAGACTTGGAAAAAAAGACCCGGAAAAAAAAGACCGGAAAAAAAAGACTTGGAAAAAAAAAGACACGGGAAAAAAAAGACACGGAAAAAAAAGACCCGGAAAAAAAAGACTCGGAAAAAAAAAGACCCGGAACTAAGAGACTCAAAATATAAAAATTATTGATAAATTTCATTTTTCATTGTTTTCGACAATTATCGCTAAATTGCTATGGATTATGTTAGAATAGGTTAGGACACAAGTATTGCATCCTCAAAGGTTAGAATAGGTTAGGACTCCATTGATCTGTCGCTCATCCGAAACCACAACACCATACCCAGTACGAAACGCGCAGTCGGTGGTTATCGCACCCCCAAATGTTAGAATAGGTTAGGACACTAGTATTGCATTCTCGGAGGTTAGAATAGGTTAGGACTCCATTGATCTGTCACTCATCTGAAACTACAACACCATACCCAGTACGAAACGCGCAGTCGTTGGTTATCGCACCCCAAATGTTAGAATAGGTTAGGACACTAGTATTGCATCCTCGAATGTTAGAATAGGTTAGGACTCCATTGATCTGCCGCTCATCCGAAACGACAACACCATACCCAGTACGAAATGCGCAGTCGGTGGTTATCGCACCCCCAAATGTTAGAATAGGTTAGGACACTAGTATTGCATTCTCGGAGGTTAGAATAGGTTAGGACTCCATTGATCCGTCGCTCATCCGAAACCACAACACCATACCTAGTACGAAACGCGCAATCGGTGGTTATCGCACCCCAAATGTTAGAATAGGTTAGGACACAAGTATTGCATCCTCGAAGGTTATAGTAGGTTAGGACTCCGTTGATCTGCCGCTCATCCGAAACCACAACACCATACCCAGTACGAAACGCGCAGTCGGTGGTTATCGCACCCCCCAAATGTTAGAATAGGTTAGGACACTAGTATTGCATCCTCGAAGGTTAGAATAGGTTAGGACTCCATTGATCTGTCACTCATCCGAAACCACAACACCATACCCAGTACGAAACGCGCAGTCGGTGGTTATCGCACCCCAAATGTTGAAATAGGTTAGGACACTAGTATTGCATCCTCGAAGGTTAGAATAGGTTAGGGCTCCTGTGATCCCTCGCTCATCCGACACCACAACACCCATACACAGTACGAAACGCGCAGTCGGTTAGCGATTATTGTCGAAAACAATGAAAAATAAAATTTTTCAATAATTTTTATATTTTGAGTCTTTTAGTTCCGGGTCTTTTTTTTCCGTGTCTTTTTTTTCCAAGTCTTTTTTCTCCTAGATTCACCAGGCCCACCTGGGGCACTGGGCGCACAATGTGAGTACACCCCTGGATGGATCTTTCGGAAATAAACAACTTTTATCTGAACCACTTCTCCCTATTTTATGTTTTGGTTGTTCAAAATGAAGTAAAATACACTTTTCATTACAAAAACTTGCGTCAATAGCGGTGGCGCAAAAAATCGCAAGATTTTATTGTTTTTCCTAGTAGAGAATAGATTAATCTACACCCTGAAACAAGTCCGGCCGTGGGACATTGGGGTGCAATTCAAGTTTTCTCGACGTGTTTACAATTTTCCGTTGCAATTTTACGTTAATTTTCGGACAAATCATTCTTTTATTGTGATCACATACATCATTAATATGAATTTAGAATTTCATGATGATATTGTACTTACCCCTTTCGAATCCATTTTTTAGATTTTTTGTAACGTCATTTTTCTGGGTTTGGCAACGTTCTGAACACTGCGCTGTAAATTTCGGTTGGAGCGCGATGCGTCTAGCTCGAGCGAGGGTCACTTTTGAAGTGGAATACTGTAGGATTGAATGGTTATTTTAGGGGTAAATAAGTAATCACCACATATGTTAGGAACATACTCTGAATATTTATTTATAGTTCAACTCTTAACTTCTAACTCTTATATAAACTCTCTTGCGATACGCCTGCTTCTATCGCTCGTGACCAACTGACTGAACACTCGCTCCCACCACATCGGAGAAGCAGCACCAGGCCCACGCGACAGCAGCGCCATCTTCCCACACATCGACAAAGCTGTTCCTTACACTCCCTCCCTTTGTCGAGTGTACACATGAAGATTACTTTAAATATTTTGACAAACAATATTAACCCTTTGCAGCATGGTGGTAACCCACGTTACCACCTCAATTTTCTTGAATTTTTCTAATTTATTTACTTTTCAACGTATTCAGATCCGGTTTTTTGCACTTTTCAATTACTTCAGTAATAAAAGAACATGAAAATACAGTCCAATTGGCATGATTGTTTATAATATAAGATTGATAAATGAACAAACTGAACGAAATGACGTTTTTTTCGGAAAAAATCATTTTTGAAGAATCCATTCGTAGAAATGATTTAAAATTTGATGAGAGTGGGTTTTTAGAGTCGCTGATAACGAATCTGGAATCAGATTTTCGAAATTCAAAATGGCGGATCCAATATGGCGGATCGCAAAATTAAAAATATCGCTACAGCTTTGAAATTTTGTATACTGGGGTTTTCGGGGTCGCTGATAACGAATCTGGAATCAGATTTTCGAAATCCAAAATGTTGGATCCAATATGGCCGACCGAAAAATTAAAAATATCGCTCCAGCTTTGAAATTTTGTATATTGGGGTTTTCGGGGTCGCTGATAACGAATCTGGAATCAGATTTTCGAAATTCGGAATGGCGGCCCAAGATGGCGGACGCCAAAACGTAACTCTACGGGAATGTTGCTGACAATTTTTACTCTGAGGGTTTTTGGGGTCGCTAATTACGAATCTAATGCCAGATTCACGTAATTCGAAATGGTGGACCCAATATGGGCGAGACTGACAGGTAATTCTTCGAAAATATCCATGAGATTTCGGAAATTCACTCTTTCTTGGCACAACCCAGAGCTAACGACGAGGACGTGAAGAGTTATTATTTATTTAATATTATTATTATTATTATTATTATTATTATTATTATTATTATTGTTATTATTGTTATTATTGTTATTATTGTTGTTATTGTTGTTATTGTTGTTATTGTTGTTATTGTTGTTATTGTTGTTATTGTTGTTATTGTTGTTATTGTTGTTATTGTTGTTATTGTTGTTATTATTTGTTGTTGTCGTTGTCGTTGTCGTTGTCGTTGTCGTTGTCGTTGTCGTTGTCGTTGTCGTTGTCGTTATTGTTATTGTTATTATTATTATTATTATTATTATTATTATTATTATTATTTATTATTGTTATGATTATTATTATTCAGGGAAAAGGTCTCAATCAATCAAATGATTATTATTATTATTTTTTTTTTATTATAATTTTTTTTTTTTTTTATTTATTCATTTACTTATTTTTTATTATTATTATTTTTTATTTCTACTTTTTTTCATTTTTGAATTTTTATTTCCTTGAATTTTTTTCCATTTCTCAGTCATGTAGAGTTATGAACAGATAAGTGTCGACTTCGAATTATATGTGGTTGCTTTGAAAACAATTTCGATTATTATTGGCAGAACAATTAGTAGAGCATAAAATTCCAAATCTTAGAGGTAGGAAGCGTCAAAGTCGTGTCTCAGATATTTCTCAACATGGTAAACCAAAAGTATCTCCAGAGAAAAGACACTCTCAAGCAGCTCATATGCCTGTTTTCGCAAATGAGTCGAGACGATGTGCTCATTGCAGTACAAAAGCGGATCAGAAGAGGACTAAATGGAAATGTGTGACCTGCAATGTACCACTGTGCCTTTTGCCAGACAGAAATTGTGTTCAAAGTTACCAGATCTAATTCGAAGTCGACGCTTATCTGTTTATAACTCTACATGACTGAGAAATGGGAAAAAATTCAAAAAAAAATAAATAAATAAATAAAAAGTGAAAAATAAAAATAAACAAAAGTAAAAATAAGAATAATAAAAAAATAGTGGAGCTAGCACTCTTCACGTCCTCGTCGTTAGCTCTGCGTTGTGCCAAGAAAAAGTGAATTTCCGAAATCTCACGGATATTTTCGAAGAATTACCTGTCAGTGTCGCCCATATTGGGTCTACCATTTTGAATTACGTAAATCTGACATTGCATTCGTAAGTAGCGACCCCAAAAACCCTTCGAGTAAAAATTGTCAGCAACATTCCCGTAGAGTTACGTTTTGGCGTCCGTCATCTTGGTCCGCCATTTCGAATTTCGAAAATCTGATTCCAGATTTGTTATCAGCGACCCCGAAAACCCCGATATACAAAATTTCAAAGCTGGAGCAATATTTTGAATTTTTCGGTCCGCCATATTGGATCCGCCATTTTGAATTTCGAAAATCTGATTCCAGATTCGTCATCAGCGACCCCGAAAACCCCAATATAAAAAATTTCAAAGCTGGAGCGATATTTTCAACTTTTCGGTCCGCCATATTGGATCCGCCATTTTGAATTTCGAAAATCCGATACCAGATTCGTTATCAGCCACCCCGAAAACCCCATTATACAAAATTTCAAAGCTGGAGCGATATTTTTAATTTTTTGGTTGGCTATATTGGATCCGCCATTTTGAATTTCGAAAATCCGATTCCAGATTCGTTATCAGCGACCCCGAAAACCCCCGAGTAAGAATTTTAGCGATTATACGATCATTCAAAAAATGTATGCTTCAAAGGGTTAATGTAATGAACTGACCACAATAATATGAAGGTAGTTATGTATAAAGTGATTATATAGTTAACTAGACTTCAATTTTTGGCTTTTGTTGTTTCTCAGTTTCACGTCGTTATTCCTGACCTGAAATCATACAAAAATATATTATATATTGATAATCTTATCTCTCAAGTAATCATGTGTCTTCTGAGGTAAGGGCTTCGTCATTATATCGGCTAAGTTATCCTCAGTAGTAATCCAAAGAACTCGAATTTTCTTTTCTTCTACGCACTGTTTTATGAAGTCTCCATAAGTGATTGCCATATTCTTTCTATTTCCAGTTTTCTCTCTGAATGTCAGCTCCTCTTTAATTTCTTCCACGCTCTGATCAAAAGTTTTTAGCTTATGGCTCCCATCTTTCTCTGTACAGTCTCTGGCTGATCGGTTATCACACCATAGGGTAATTGGATAAAACGTACGTCCGATTATGTACCTAATAGATTTATCCAATGATATCAGTTCTTGCAAGAATCACTCATTGCTAAGTATTCTGCTTGGCAGGTAGAGGTCGTGACAATGGATTGCTTGTGACTTCTCCAAGCTATTACATCTCCAAATAACTTTATTACATACCCTCCTGTAGATTTAGAATCCTCACAGTCTCTAAAACTTGCATCTGAAAGAGCTTCTAGATTCTCTGAATTAGATAGGAACTTAATTCCTAGACTTGTAGTACCTCTCAGGTATCTGAATACTCTCTTTACTTCTACCCAGTCATCTTCAGTCGGGTCTATTTGCTTTCTTGCAAGGTAATTTACCGCGTAAGCTATATCTGGTCGAGTCGCATTTGCCAGATACATTAGACTTCCAATAGCTTCTCTGTAGGGCACTCTTTTAACTTCATTTGGTTTCTCTGTATTTTCTGTGTAGCTTTTGAACCTTTTGTTTCTATGGTCTACTTGACGGCAGTGCCGGCAACTTACTAATCTTCCGTGTGTTGCCAAGTTAGGATTCGAAGGGGGGGGGGGGGGGGGGGGGGGGGATTTTTTTTCATATCTTTCATTCATCGATCGCAAAAGTCGCGCTCCTGACAGCATTTCGAGATACAAACTCATCAATTAGAAAAATGTTGTATTCAAGTTCATGAATTTTCAGTTGCAGTGGTCAAATTCCGAGTGTTGCCAGGCCACGCACGGAAGATTTCGAGTGTTACCAGCGCAACACAAGCAACACAAGAGTTGCCGGCGCTGCTTGACGGGTTACCATAGGTGTACTCTGTGGTTTTGACTCATGCATATTAAATCTCTCTAAGACTCTCTCTGTGTATGCAGTTTGGTGTATGGTAATACTCCTGTCCGTTCTGTTTCTCTGTATAGTCATCCCTAAGAAATTTTTGGGTTCGCCCAAATCCTTCATCTGAAATATTCCGCTGAAGTGTGTTTTTATTTGATTCAATCTCTCTGGATCATTGCTGGCTATCAACATATCATCTACATATAATAACACTATAGCGAGTTTTCCATTCAACCTCCAAGTGAACAGACAAGGATCATGAAGATCGTTTTCTAAACCGAGTTTTCTTGCTTCCTCTGAGAATTTGTTATACCACACCTTAGGACTTATTTTAAGACCATATAAGGACTTTTTCAACTTACACACTTTGTCAAGTTTAACTTTCTCTGATTCCGCTAGACCTTCTGGAATTTCCATGAGAACTTCTTCTTCAAGTTCTCCATTGAGGAAAGCTGTTTTGACGTCCATTTGACTTACTTCTAAGTCCTCTTTATTGATTATTGAAAGCACTGCTCGAATCAGGGACAGTATTGATACCGGGGCATATGTTTCTTTGCGCCCATAAACATTTTTGTCTTTAAAACCTCTTGAGACTAGTCGTGCCTTGTATTTAATTGACCCATGGTTCTCAACTTTCTTCTTAAAGACCCATTTAGAGTCAATGATATTGGGCTTCTTTCCATGAGGTTCTCCTTTAGGTCGATCTACTAGAACCCATACCTTATTCTCTTTCATGGAATCTAGCTCTTCTTTAATGGCTTGTTTCCATAGCTCTTTCTCTTCTGAATTCATTGCTTCCTGAAAGTTACTTGGGTCTTTTTGAATTGAAGCTATTAATGCATGTTACAATTCATCCTCTTCTATCTCTTTAGCTTCCGAAACTCTGGTGTAGCGTGTAAAGCTTATGTCTTCAATCTTTTTAGCTTTACTTCTTGTAATTGGTCCTTCAGTTTTGTTGATCAACTTCTCCGAATTTTCCTCTTCATTTTGTTTCTCTGGGTGTTTGTTATTTTCTTCTGGATTTGTTTTCTTTGGCCTACCTCTCTTTTTAGGCAGAGTTGCGTTCAGGTTTACCTCTGAATGATCTTCTTCTATTGTTCTTTCGTCTACTGTAAATTCAATTGGTCCGTCTGGTTTCCTTTCTTCATCCAATACTTTGCATTGACTCTTCAAGTATACATCTTTGTACACTAATTTTTCTATGAATCTTACATGTCGTGACTCGATGAATTTTCTCGTGTTAGGGTGCCATAAGATGTATCCTGTGGACGTGTGCCCTACTAATACGGTTTTAATAGACACATTACTGAATTTTGTTTCGACAAAAGGTAGTTTAGCGTAGGCGATGCAGCCAAACCTTCTTATTTTCTCTAGATGACAATTAGACTTTGGTGACAATTTCAATAGGGGGACTTCGTAATCAATTGATTTGTGTGGGGTTCTGTTATAGGTATGTACGGCTGTTTCTGCAGCTAATTCCCACATACTTGATGGTAGGCCTGAATCACACATATACGCTCTTATCGTTCTCTGAATAGATTTGTTGAATCTCTTAGCTGTACCGTTAAGTTCAGGAGTGTAAGGTAGACTACTGTCTGGGGCCTTATTCCGATTTTATATCACGGGTGATACAGTGATACAGTGAAAGCTCGATAGAGGGTGACAGCTCTGAAATTTGTGATATAGGTGTGACTCAAGCTAAAACTATTACCTTTTTCACAAAAACTCAGCCTTCGAGTTTTTTAATTTATTTTCAAAATTCGAAGTCACATTTTGTATAAATAAGATTCCTAAACTGATATTAAAGGATTTCGAACTTACGAATTTATGTAATGACCACGAACTTGATTTTAATGAATAGGGTCGTCCAGAAAAAAATTTTGTTTCACTTTTTCGGGCGCATCGAGTAGAAAATAACTCAAAATAGTGGGATAATTTTTTTTTTTTCCGATGAAAATTGCGAATGTTATAAGCAATTGAAGTTCACTGATTTTGATATATATATATATAGATATACCTCAACATGGGTGACGTCATAAACTAGTAATTTTCAATTCATTATATTTACTGCAATTTTTGTTTAAACAAAAAAAGAAAAAATACGTCCTAATTATTTTTACCCAAACTACTGGAATATGAAATAAAAAAAAAAATTCGTGGACGACCCTATTGTACTATTTTTATTACTCTATTAAAAAGCATTGTTGCGCAATCTTCATTATAAGATTAGTAGAGTTACAAAATTATAGCAATACGATTTACGATTATTAAAGATTTTGTGTTCATGTCACTAATAGTAATCTTATTGTTCAAAGTCATGTTTGACACTGTCAGTTTTACTTCTTCAATATGTCTAATTCAAGATAAATTTACATAGCTTACCTTATGAATTATTAACAACCCGTTTTAATATCAGTAGGTTCAAACCAGTCTTACTGTTCTTCATTTATATAATGTAAATTTCGTTTAGTGGATGGTCCGAAGGTCCGGTGGTAATTGCAAGATCCCTCGCATTGCATATTATAGACCAGCGTTGCATTCAAAATACATGTTTAATATTAGTTTCATAAAAAATAATTATAAATCGAGAATAAATAGGTTATCAAGAAAATTATGTGTGTATGAAAACTACAACAATGAACATGACAACACGTTTATTTATTATAAGAAATATTGTACAACACACCAGCGTGATCTATAAAGTTAAAAATGATTTTTTCTTGAATGACATTCTCTAATGCTTCATAACAGGAAAGAATGATGTCATTCTGGAGTGAGCCAGAATCCCACTCAATTAAAAAAAAAAAACTGACCCAATTATTATGTCTAGCTTTTCTATCGACAAATACGAGGGCCCTTAGAATATCGAAGTAGTATTCCAAGTTGCCATCTTACTCGGAAAATAGTCGCAATCGGTATATACCAGTGTTATCAGGCACGTAACACTTGAAATGCAATATTGCACGATTGCAGTACTCTGAGATCTGTAATAATATGCTCTTAAACAGATAAGCGAGATTCTATGGAATTTTCCATCTATCGGTCGACTCTTAGTTTGTCAAACATGGCGTTGAGAACCAGCAGCGAGAAATTATCTACACTTATTGCAAGATATTTTCTTTTCTTCTCTGTCTACTGTCGTCAAGCGCCGAAACTATTTCTTCACAAATCTTTGAACTTTTCCTTCGTCTATAGACAAATATTTCTCCGGACGCAAAAAACCGAATTATAATGATAATATAATAAAATATTTCTAAATAATAGTGTGATTATAATACTATGAGGCTGAATCTAGCGGCCGGAGCTAGCGGCCGCTCGGATCGCGCGAAGTTATTGCAAGGGAATTGAAATTTCGTATACATACTCACGACTGACATTCGAACTCAGAAAAAAATCCTGGGAGACGATCTTTAGAAAATTATTAAATATTGGTAATCGCTTACTAAGGGGCTAGCAGCCGCTAGTTGCTGCTACTAGATTCAGCCTCATTATAATACTTTGGTGGTAATACTGAATTGTAAACACGCGCAGAATGTAAACTAAAAATACAAGGATATGATTTGTACATTATGAACTAAAGATAAAAAGTGGTTTTTACACTTTGCTTAAAATTATGTGATAGTTGTCACCCCAAAAACCACAAACAATTCCGAATATTTGTTGTTGAAAGAATTTTCTTGTTTCTCATCAGTCCACGTACAGCAATGTTCATCGATGGGATCCCTGTGTCTCACTATTTTTCCTAGCCTTTTTTCAAAGGGAGTTTTCCTTTTACGAATATTTTATTTGCCCATGACCAATGAAGCAGCCACAAATCTGCTCCACCTCACAGCTGTCAAATTTTTAATTACCTGAAGTTCCCGAGGTCATGGGCAAATGAAATATTCGTAAAAGGGAAACTCGATTCAAAGAAAGGCTAGGAAAAATAGTGAGCCACGGGGACCCCATCGATGAACATTACTGTACCTATTTTAAAAACGCCACTTCTGTCTTTAAAAGAATTACTATATTATATTTTATAATTATAAACGATGGTTTTGAGACCAAAACGGAATCAGGATACCCTTTTTCTGGTTATTTTTCAGAGGGATGCCAATATTTCAGCCTATTGAAAAAAAAATTGCTGCAAGCAAACATTTTCTAAATCATGTTAAAATTATTTAAATGAAAAGTTGAAAATACTGTGAAAAACAAAGAAAGAACCGGAATCCTACTCTCGTTTCAGTCTTCAAATTATCGTTTATTTTTATAAAATTTATGGGAATTTCTTGGAAAATGATAAAAATGTCGTTTTTACATACGTGTAGTAAAAAAAAAAAAACGTGGTATTTTGGGTGAGAAATATCATATAGAGGTACATGAAGGAAATTAAAATTGTCAGGGCCTCAGGCAGGTTCTTTCATCTGTCATGGAATTCTCCATGTACGTTTTAGTCGAAGTTCAATCTTTGATCGTATGGGAAAAAAATGTTTTACCACAAATATAAAAGTTATGAAAGAATATAGACACCCGCACAATAATCAAAATGGCCCATAACAAATCCCGTTAACATTATACTTAATATTTGTCTTACTTATATAGAAAATGTTTTTCGTTGCTATATTTTTAGCGATTGTCCGCATCTTGAATTTCCTGTAAGAAGACAAATTGCATCAATTTGATTACACTCTTTTCAATGTCATTGTAATATGAAAATACATGTTGACTATCACGAACCTCGGAGTACTCTTCGAAGCACTTGACATCTTCGTACTGAAGTTCCCCAATACTGTCACCATCGTCGAATACGTAATCCGTTTTGTAATGAGTATCACATTTCGTTTCAGACTTTAAATCGTCAATATATTCGTCAGTCGCACAGTAATTTTCTTTATCAGGTACGTTGCGGGCAGTCTCTCTTACAACAGTCTCTGTAGTAGTATTTTTTTGTTTTGCTATTATATTAAAACCTTCCTGAAGGATATGGTTCTGGGTCTCGAAGCAAAAAATCATTTTTTCGATGAGTTTTGTCGTCACTTTCGACTGTTTATTTATCGCCTCTATCACTGCCGATGTGTTTGTTCCTGAAAAATATATTATTATAACGACTGCCGAATTATGTAACAAATGTAAGTAGCATATGTTTTTCAATTTTCACTACCATCGCGCTTATGCACATTAATCAAAGAACACTAGAAGCAATGCGTGGAGCTGCCCTGTTGAATTATATATTTTTCAACTATTATGCTGTCATACTATAATCATACGATGGTTATACGAAAAAGATCATGATTACTAAAAGTAAATACATCACCAAACAACGAATTTAAGATCAGTGAATGCTTTAATACTATTTATCACGAGAAGCGTCGAACCAAGCAAGTGAATTTGTAGGTACCACACTCATCAGAAATTAATGAATATATAATTATTTTATGGTTGTATACATGGTATACTATTACGCTCACAAAATTACTTTCATAACGTATCATACCTGTTGATGTTCGAATAATCGGACGTGACCTGGGTGGCTCTGGAACTGTATCTGCAAAAGTATTGATGACCAATAAGTAGGATTAATTTTTTTAGTGTATACAGAAGTACCTATCTTCATAAATTGTAATAGTCTTCACATACTTTTGTTCGATGACTCGACTGTTAAGTCAATGGTAGTGGTCTTGACATTTGTTGATTTCTGTGATACTGGATCTAAATTTTGTATCTGTGCACGCTGTTCTATATTGCCAGGTTGGATTACAGGAGATCCTGATCTTCTGTAGTGCTTGGGTGATCCAGATGTTCCGTAGTGCTTGGGGGATCCAGATGTTCCGTAGTGCTTTGAGGACCCAGATGCTCCGTAGTGCTTGGCTGATCCAGATGTTCCGTAGTGCTTGGGAGATCCAGATATTCCATAGTGCTTGGGAGATCCAGATGTTCCGTAGTGCTTGGGGGATCCAAATGTTCCGTAGTGCTTTGGGGATCCAGATGTTTCGTAGTGCTTGGGAGATCCAGATGTTCCGTAGTGCTTTGGGGATCCAGATGTTTCGTAGTGCTTGGGAGATCCAGATGTTCCGTGGTGCTTGGGAGATCCAGATGTTCCGTAGTGCTTGGGGGATCCAGATGCTCTGTAGTGCTTGGGTGATCCAGATGTTCCATGGTGCTTGGGTGAACAAGATGCTCTGTAGTGCTTGGGTGATCCGGATGTTCTGTAGTGCTTCGGTGATCTTGATGTTAAGTGCAATTGAGGGGATTCCAATCTTTGGCGTGAATGAGGGGACATTGATCTTTTGTGGGACCCAGATTGTGAGTCAGACTGAGATTCTCGTAGTTTTAAGACTCGCACATCAACGTCATTGAGTGGGGTGTCGCGCGTGCCAATGTTCAATAAATGGACACGTTGGTCGACTGACCGCTGCAGATCAGTCCACGTCTGCAAAAGGTAATTGTAAGAAATCAAAATTGATATTAGTGCAGCACATGAAGGAATGGCATTTTTTCAATTTGGTAGTTCACAATGCGTTTTGCCCCAATTCACATCTGTCTATAAAGAAATCGAAACACTAAAAATTGGTTCGTTCGTCACGTATACGAACACTGACCTATTCAGAGAGTCGTAGGTCCAAACATTGATCAAGCTAAATCAATGCAAGTATGAAAAATTCAAATTTAGGTGATTTTACTTTGATCTGGACCATAGTATAACAAACAATTGCTCACATATCCCAACTTTTACTTCATTATGAGTTATGACTATATATGAGGTATTCCACGCCGTTTCGAACGGTCAAAAAAATCACCGCTTCCAGAAAAATCTTAATTTTATCTTAAGGTGAAGTGAAACGTTTGTCAGAACCTCGAAAACGGGAATCGTGAATTCTCCGAAACTACTGAATCAATCGCGATGAAACTTTGAGGGATTACACATAATTGTGGCAGAAAGTGGCTGATTATTTCACTTTTCCAAAATTTGACAAAAATTTTTACAGATTGACGTACCGACCACATAAATCGCGAGATTATTCACTGTTGCCGTAGATAATCGCAATTTTCCGATAATTAGCCACTCCGCAATTAAAAACCACACACTTTGAGCCTAATCCCATGTCATTTAATGGAGAAATGGCTGAGAATTGACGATTCTCCGTTACTCATAACTAAAAAACCGACATTCAGTTGAGATCACAACCCGTATCGACATTTAGTAGAGATCACAGCCTGTATCGAAATTGCAGCCAGTATACTTGCAAATAATCTAGCGGTGGACAGAGGTACCAAACGTTCGGTAGTTCTGTTTTACCGCGGTGCAAGGCACCCGGCCGTGGCCTTGAAACGTTTCACTTCACCTTAAGGTAACTCATCAGCTACCGCTGAAGTCGTTGAGTGTATAAAAATCAAACAATGTCTAAAAATTATTGTTTTTATTTCGAAATTATTAATATGAATTATAGAGGTCATCAATATAAGAATTATAAGATTTTTCAGTAACAGCTGATCGAGCAGACGTCGCCATGTCGATTTTGGTTCCTGTTTCGCGTCAGATTTGACTGATTATTGTTAATATGAACGAAACTGTACGGTGATTCGTCATAAAAAAAAGTATCGATAATTTTTATTATTTTTTTCATATTTTGAGTCAAAAATTCAGATTGTAATCTTTATTCACAACAAAGTTACAACAAAGTTATGGATTTTCACATATAAATCCTGATTTTTCAAAATTGATTTTTTGAAAAACTAAAACGGTCATTAAATCGCGAAAAAAATGAAGTTTAAAAAACTAATAATATTATGCGGCGATTCTTTGTAGTTTTCAAAAATCTTTAAATTTTATGGAGCTGATGAGCTACTTTAAGACACAACTATATCAAAAGAATTTTTGTGATTTTTTTTCCGAATTTTGGGATTGCATTTGTGGATTTTTTCCGAATTCCAACTTTTTGTACAAACTTCCGTATCTCAAAAGTATAAGATCCTGCAAGAAAATTTATGAGACAAAAAAGTTGCAGTTTGGAGCAACTTTCTAAAAAAAAATTTTTGGGAATTTCTCGAATCCCAAAAATACCCATTTTTATCAAAAATACACAAAAATTGGTTTTTCAATCAATACGTCACTTTTGATTTGCCTCAATAATTTACAGACAATACTCTCAAGTGTTGACAACTGAACAACCGTACATTTTTTTCAAGATGGTTGGCGGAATCGTTTGGAACGTATGCTTTATTACTTCTGTATTTTTTTTTTAAATGAAATACTATACTTCCGGATTCATCAATTAAACACTCATATTACCGCTGCTATATATACGCATACAAGGTATGGAACAAATTAAAATAGCATAGGTATCTACTAACACAAATCTTGACTTTTTGCCAAAGTTTAGCTGGTCGTACCACAGATCCACTGGTATTCAGTTCATGGCTGAGGTCCGCCCATAGCATCGAAGAGGTAGAATCGCCGACTTTATTATGTGCAAATGACTTGTTGATTTCCATGAAATCAACCAATTTGTTGATTTGCACGGGTGACGGTCGATTCTTCGTTTTTTTATCTCTATAGAAAAACAACAGCATGACGTCAAAATGTTAATACTCATACCAGAATTATGTAATGATAAGAAAATCACATGTTGAAATGCGGCTTAAAAATAACCATAATATTATGTGGTTATTTATAGGATTTCTAAGCTGCCAGTGTCAGTATTGAAACTGACCATATTTTCAACATTTTTTAAGCAGGAGGAAGTCTTCAAATTCACCCAATGAATGTGTACGAGTGACAAACGATGAGAAGCAATGTGTCGGTAGGCGCAGAATAAGGTGATTTTCTATAGCTACGATGTTAAATTTCAACAATCTGATGTACAATAATGACTGTATTCAGTGTATAAATATTCAGTGCAATGTAGAATCTCATAAAGCAGCACAAAAACTGGTTATTTCATGGCGATTCGCAAAACCCAGGTTACGCTGATTTCTGTTGTACATTTAGGTAAATTGACAGAGTAAAGGCCCATTCCGGAGAGTTATTCAGCGGGTAATTAATATTTTGGCTCAAGAAATCACCCCTGTAAGTTTGGTCAAGATCGATGACCTGGAGGTGCGATACTCTCCTAGTTAGTAGCTAGAGAAAAAATTTTGTAACAGATAAGAAATCAGTTAGCGAAAAACTATAAAATAGCCTCATGCTGTTATTCGGATCAAAAAACGTGTTACTGTTCTTAGGTAACCATAATTCTCATCACAAGGACATAACTACGATCAGATCCTTTACAAGCCTATAATTGCGATTTATGGACCTTGGTCGAATCATGATACATTTGTTTTCACAAAGAACAAGATGATTCTAATCTATAAAATGCGGTAAATGGACATTTTTTCACGCTTCCGAATCGTTTCGAACACGAGGCCTCGGATTTAGATACACGGAGAAAAAAAGATAGCAATAAGTCCTATAAATATACCCTGCAAAAAATGTCGGATAGCCTCCGCATGGGTATCGAAACCTTTCTGAATTAGTCCGCAATCTTATAAGGTATTTGATTCCGCTTTTTCGTCCAGCCCAATACGGAAAGGTCGCGTTTTTTTTTATCAGTTTCTTATCCGTTTCAATACGGAACGAAGCCTGCCGCAAAATCCCCACGAGTATCCCGACGGGTCGTATTCTATCCGGAATCTTATAAGGTATTTGATTCCGCTCTGTATCCGCTGTTATACGGAAGGGTCCGGTCCAGCCCACACTCTTCGTCGTCGGATTCCTATCCGACTTGATAAATTTTTTTTTTTTTTTTTTTTTTTATTCTAAATTTGATGAAAGGTATTTGATATTACGTGATGATAAAGAAAGAATTTACTTAATAAAGAATGTAACGAGTTGCCTGATTCTAATCCACCAGTTGTACCTGAGAAGTACGAGTAGGACAGGTAGTGCGTCGAAGCATACACCACTAACTTCCCAAGCGAGACTGGTACTTAGTAAAAGAAATAGATATGCCAGTACACGACGACAGGCAAGGAGGACGAATTTATCCCGCTAGCAACGCAGTCTGCTATATCTAGAGAGATACTTTTTTTCTCTAATTAAATGATAATTTATTCCCGACTATATATAATTCCCGTAGTTACTTTGTTAGCGAGAAAGATTTTAGACAATATGGCGCTTGGCGGTAGTTAACCGCGCCGGGGTAGATGGCGAATATTATAGTGGACCGCGCTGGTGGCAGATGGCGCGCGCGCTATCCATCTAGATTGCCTATTTACCGGGGTCGTGGAATGGCCACGCTACAATGATCCCCACAGTAAAGTAATTTCGAACATATTTTAATTAGGGATCTAACGTATTTAATGTGTTCCAAGGAACTTTGCTGTCCGTATTTGTGGCAGACTTTGTGAAGTTAGCGATATCAAAGTGAAATAACTAAACTAAAATAATAATTGACAAGAACATTGAGTTCTTAGACCAAAGGGTCTAGTAACAAATTATCAAAATAAAAAAAAAAATTGACAAGAACATGTGATTCACTAGACCACCTAGCCGCCCAACGAATATTACCTTCAAACTTCTCTTGTCATTTTTGCGTTTGTTTACTTTTCTTGTGTCGTGTGATATTTAGATAGATTTGATCTATCTCGGCTGCAACAAATATATACATATACAGGGTGGGGCATTTAACGTGACCACCCCAAATATCTCTGTTGCTTTTAAAGTTACAAGAAAAATGTTACGAGATGATCTTTTTGATTTCGAAGGGCTGATACAATGGTGATAAATTCATTTTTTTCAAGGTCACAGTTTTCGAATTCTCAAGGTCATCAATAGTTTTTCAAATGGGAGCATGTATTTCTGATATGACGATGTTGTAGCCGACACCGAGACAAATCCAATGACCTATACTGCCGTGCTAAGCACACAAGTGGTAACTTATTTTTTTGTCAAAAACGAGTTATGAATCTAAGATGGTACAATAACGATCGATGAATATTTTCATCACATTATTAAACGATCTGGTTAATTTTTTGATAATAAAATGACTATTAAAGTTGCTGTATCTTGGTTAAAGTTGTCAATTACTAGAACAATTTGCCGTATTTATCATTAATATTAATACAACAGTAACAAAGAATATAACCTTTTCTCTTTTTGATTCGAATCAAACTTTAAAATCGCTCGACTATGAATATAATTCTTAATGACTGTGAAGATTGAAAATTGAAAACTGTCAATATCTCAAGATGGCCAAAATGCGAGTTACGGCTAGTGTGCTTAGCACGGCAGTATAATAATATGACCTTGGAATAATTTTTCACCTCAATACACGGAGAGAATTTTATGGTAAGCGCTCTCATACTGCATAGGATTTTCGATGTATCGCGAACTTTTGAGGCCATTCTCACAATTTAGGCAATGGTTACCATATCTCATAGTACGAGACCTCAAAAGTACCATAAAATTCTCTCCGTGTATTGAGGTGAAAAATTATTCCACGGTCATATCATTATGGGTCGTTGGATTCGTCTCAGTGTCGGCTACTACATCGTCATATCAGAAATATATGCTCACATTTGAAAAACCATTGATGACCTTGAGAACTCGAAAACTGTGACCTTGAAGAAAATGAATTTATCATCACTGTATCAGCCCTTCGAAATCAAATAGATCATCTCTTAAGTTTTTCTTGTAACTGTAAAAGCAGCAGAGATATTTGGGGTGGTCACCTTAAATGCCCCACCCTGTATACATGAGAACATTCGCTCATGACTATAGTTTAGTAAATATATGTATAAGTCGGATCTTCCCGTCATACATTTGACGAGAAGAAGTAGTTCTTCGGTACGATTTAGAAGGCATTTTAATATCAAATAATTTTAAATGCATAATTTCGAGAGAGAAGTTACAGTTCCGCGGGCTTCCGATCAATTCCACCAATAATCATCGAATCTCAGATCTTCTGAATAAAAGCCCAGCAACCGATAGTCCTTTTGATGACGAAGCGGCTATCGATGCTTTGACGGCTCTGTGCGAGCAGATCTCATGACGTCGGAGATCATGCTCCGTCTTTCTCATCGAGTGTCCAAATAATACGCGCCGACATACCGGGAATATTCGTGGAGACGCTCCATAGGGAAGCGAGAACGCCTACATACAGGCATCCAAAAGCAAGTACTTACGTTTTATTCCGCATATTGCGTGCCCATTGGCTACGTGGGAAACAAAACCTAATCGCTTGATGTTTGAGTTGCTTGTATGTAGGCGTTTGCACTTTTCTATGAAGCGTTTCCAAGAATACGTTTCCAAGAATACTCCCGGTATATATATGTGTTGAAGCCGAGATGTATCAAATCTATCTATATACCCGGACAGACTCAGCTCTCGGGACTTATTAGATCGGGCCGCAGTCGAGTAGAGCGAGACGTGAGACCGCACGGGTCCGGATAGACTCCGCTCTGGGAATTTTTAACATACTGCGGCTGAGTAGAGCGGGATGTAAAACCGCACGGGTTCGGATAGGCTGCGCTCTCCGGACCCGATTAAACCGCGGTCCAGAAGAGCGGGACGTACAAATGCATGGGTCCGGATAGGCTGCGCTCTCGGGACTTGGAATATACCGCGGTCGAAAAATTCAGACACCGGACGAAGCCGTATATGATACTTCTTCGTACGGATGACCGATCGGAGGCGGATAGATACCGCCGCCGAGACCTGGATGCACGCTAATACAAAGCCGGACTGGGCCGTACATGATACTTCTTCGTACGGATGACCGGTCGGAGGCGGATAGATACCGCCGCCGAGACCTGGATGCACGCTAATACAAAGCCGGACTAGGCCATACATGATACTTCTTCGTACGGATGACCGGTCGGAGGCGGATAGATACCGCCGCCGAGACCTGGATGCACGCTAATACAAAGCCGGACTGGGCCGTATATGATACTTTTCGGTACGGATGACCGGTCAGAGTCGTATAGCTTTCGGTGTTCCTGGGTCTGCGAAACCGGATGGATATCGGAATAGGCCCGCATAAATTGCCTCGTTCATTTTCGTATACGATAAAATGCGGATAGAAACGTATAGTTACCGGTTCGACAGAGTCGGTGGATCAGAGTCGAAGACGGACAGGTACGAATGGTTTTCCGGATGGAGATTTTCATCCGAATATAATGCGGATATGAACAGACTTAAGTCGGATAACGGCTTATCCGGAATAGTTATCCGTAAGTTATCAGTTTCTGTCGGAATGTATCCGTCATTTTTTGCAGGGTAGTAAAACGAAAACCAGTTTCGCGGTTATGATATTTATTACTGCCCAGCATAGTAAAAATTGTCAAAAATATATTAACAAGTACTAAAATGTAGTAAAGTTTCAAAAAATTTAGTATTTTTTACGAAACTGGTCTAGACGTTTTCGTTTTACTACATTTTGTAAGACTTATTGCTATCTTTTTCCATACCGTTTTCTCCGTGTACCATTTTTGCCACGTGCGACCGAGTACGTACTACGTACAAATAACTAACATTTATTCGTTAGTAATTTCATCAGACATGGTATTCGATTAAAAAAAAAAAAAAAGACACTTACTGCTGCAGAGACATGACGATTAGCACTAGTTCACAAACAAAAATAGCTAAAAAGTACATGTAATTTCAAGTGCAATTAATGCAACTGCCCAGGTCGTTAGTGCCGGAAATTGTGAGGTCTATGCTAGGGGAGGGGTGGGGTACGTTGTTTTTCAAACGATTGCCGCTTGCTTTCAAGCTGCTTTTCATTAAGGGGACCTTTTCCTTTTCTCGGGCATTTTCAGGCGTATTTTCAGGAATTGATAAAACAAAAAGTTTTGGATTTATTTTATCCAAACTTAGTCGATATCTTTATTTATGTTTAAACCAGATATACAAATTTTTATTCAATAAAATATTGATTTTTGAAGGCGGGAATAAGCTGCGCCGTGCGGGCTGCTTTTACAGCTCGGACCACGATTCCAACCGCTTCAATGATCCGAAATGAGAAAACAAGACATTTTTATGACCGGAAGACAAGATTCTATCCTTCGTACTACGAGCGTATTTTTATAAATTTTTTCAACAAAATGGCGACATAATTTGAAAAAAAAAAATAAAAAATTTATTTTTTTCAACCCCTAATCATCATCTATAAATCGTAATTTTCAGATTGGAGAGTTGTTCGTAGGCCGAAAGATAGAATCTTGTCTTCCGGTCATAAAAATGTCTTGTTTTCTCATTTCGGATCATTGAAGCGGTTGGAATCGTGGTCCGAGCGGTAAAAGCAGCCCGCACGGCGCAGCTTATTCCCGCCTTCAAAAATCAATATTTTATTGAATAAAAATTTGTATATTTGGTTTAAACATAGATAAAGATATCGACTAAGTTTGGATAAAATAAATCCAAAACTTTTTGTTTTATCAATTCCTGAAAATACGCCTGAAAATGCCCGAGAAAAGGAAAAGGTCCCCTTAACGTATAAATGTCGGAATCGTCGAAATCGACGTCTGATTGGTCTATTTTCAAATATGGACCAATGAGATGCTTATTTCCGTCGCTTTGACTTTGTGTCGATGTAAATAAAGAACGTGGAATAATCGAGATATAAGAATAGAGTAAAGAGAGTCAGCGAAGCGCCCGTAAGAGGCAGCGATATCGGAATAAAAAGGGAGACAAGAACTAGGGGGTCGGATGATCCTTGTTCAATGACGCATGCGTGGGGGCGACTGTATGAACGCAACACTGAACGCAGGTTATGTTCTTGCAACTTGTCAACATAGACTAATATTAGGTTATAATTTAAATAACATTATTTAAGATAATAAATGTAGTTAGACGACTGAGTTAGACAAACAATTATGCATCAGATTTGAAAAAAATTTTTCATTTCCTTTTATAATCTCATTCGGGATTGGTTAACCCAATTTCAACTCTGGCACGGTGAAGGCACAGTTAATATACGGTCCTAAGGCCAAATTACCGTGAAATACGAGGATAAAGTACAACACAGAAAATGAAAAAAGCTAAAAGTCACCACGTAACTTTAAGGATGAAAAACTTGTATTTTCGATTGTTTGATGAAATATTTCGACCAATTGAAAGAAGAGTTTTTAGGGTATTCAATTTTACTTGAGAAGTAATCAATGGTGAATTTTAAATTACAATTATAATTATAAAAATGAAGTAGAGGAGACCGGGGTTAAAAGTTCCGCGGGTAAGTTGTTCAGACAATCAATATTTCGGATCGATATTTCAAATCGATATTTTTTAAGCGCGCATTAATACGTCACCAGTGTGACGAATCGAGGCACGCTTAAAAAATATTGACTTCTCTTTGCATCTTGGAGCTACAGCTGTCGGAACAACTTCCCCGCCGGAACTTTTAGCCCCGGTCTCCCTTACAACGAGTTTTGTTTTTGTACAACAAAAGTTCAAATTTAGAAACATTGACAGTATTTAAAATAAAAATTTCAAATTCAACGAGGTTTTGTTAATCGAGGTCATATGAAGCAGACCAAGAAGTTAAGGTAGTATCTCCACGACAGTCTGATGCAAAAATAAATTCTAGTGTGAACGTATAATAATATGAGAATCAGCAGTCCGATATCTATTATTTTTGTCTGAGAGTATTATTATTATTATTATTTATTATCATTTATACCCAAAGTTTGAATAACTTCCGCAGAAAAGTGGTTTTGTGGAGATACTACCTTAATCACCCGTACACGTAATTGAACACCTGATTCCAAGATTTCAAGTGATTGTTAATAATTTAATATTCTTTGGTCAAGGATACAAAAAGATTTCAAATTATTTCAAATTATGTTAAAGACTACGAGAATGGCAAACATTTCAAGGATTGTAAAATATCTGACAAGATTCAAGCACTGGTGTACAGTAATGTTCATTAATGGCTTCGCGGTGGCTAACTTCTTTTTCTGACTTTTTCTCTATTCTAGTCGTATTTCATATGCCCATGGCCGAAATTATAATAATAATATTTTTGACCCCTTATAAAAATGATATAATAGTATTTTGTTTGATTGTATCCGAAAAAGTCAGAAAAAACAGTTAGCCACTGCGAACCCATTAATAAACATTACTGTACATCAGTTTTCACAGGTGGCCAATCCCCTGTAGCTGTGATTACAAATAAAAACATCGTAGTTGAAACTTTATCATTACCTGCATGTCTGTAGAATTGGCGGTAGTCTCAACGATTCCACAAGAGATTCTTCCAAAGGCCATGTTATTTTATGGATGATAGCCTGATTGTCCGGAAGGCAAATCTTCGAAATTGACGATGTGATATATTGCGGACGCTGCACATCTAAATATGTCGAAGTTCAATGAAACCAAAATTAGGTTATATTGTAGTTAGGCACTGTAATTATGTGAGTTATTTTGACGTGTATGTTTGTTTCACTTTTGTTAATAAAATCGTCATTAGATGAAACTGTTTCCGCAGGCAGGTCAATGTTTGACGGAAGACTTTGCTTCATTGGTAAACCGACTTCCTTAATTACACACAATCCTGTGCCATATTTTCCAAAAATCGCGGAAATTCGTTCATCAAGATCTCGAATTGGTTCAACAGGACTTTTGTTGCCAGTTTTTGTCATAACAACAGTATACGTAGCTTTTTTTTTTTTGCTTCACTTTTTAGATGATTCCATGTCTGTAATTAATCACAAATGAATTAGAAAGGTATTCAACTTGTTCCTGAACAAGTGTGTATAAATTGAAAACGTGCTCCAGTGCATTGAATGATGATGCATTGTTATTGTCACAATTGTGAAAATGTTTTCACCAAACTGATGTCTAAAATGTTCAATTCTCTAACCCTTGCCCATCCAGCACCATCTTTGCGAGCACGTCCAGCACAGTTTAATGACTTGCTAAGGTTAGTCCACATCATTTTGTATTTATCATGTCCGGAAGCTCCAAGATTTGTTATATGTCCTCTTGCAAATTCACTGTGTCCCTCCATATATGCCACCAACGCGTCCAGCTGATCATTATCTGTACGATTCCCATAGGTACTTTGTCTGCAAATACAACTCTTTGACCGCTACATTTTTACTCGCATGAGAACTCTTTGAAGAATAATATAGACGTCTGTGAATATAAAAAAGGCGTCAGTCAAATTATTGACTATGGAGTTTGGGGTTATAGACGTTTGGAGACCGAAAGGCGACAATTCACTGCACGACCAACTTTGACAAGTAAATCATCTGCTACACGTGACATACAAATTTTGGACCGATATTATAATTACAGGTTCTTACGTTCTTAGTACGTGATGCTCCATGTTTATGATGCTCCTTTTTGATGCTCCCTTAATGGAACTCGATGAGACAAGGCACGGACGGTGTGCTAATCCACTCGACTATCTATTAGGGAGCATAATCAAGTTTTATGATTCTTAACGAAAAATACTTGAGCGTATGTGCTACTCTGAATATTTATGCGAAGTATTTGATTGTATTAACAGTTATAACCAGCAAGTACTGTGGACATTGGAGTACCCAGCATGCTGGCACTGTTAATTAGTAGTAATATGGAGTAATAAATAACACCGAGCCCTACATCCGAACATATTAAATATTCAAATCAAACCATTGTAAAAAAGTCAGGGATACTTACCTAACGGTTGTAAGACTATTAAACAAGAAGAAGAGCAATTCTTCACGAGTGCGTAGAACGAAGCGGAAGCACCGGAAGCGTCTACAAACAGTTTTTTGTTGCTGCCCATCGGTCTCGCACACCTAACATAGGTCACACCAATGGTCGCACACACAGTTCACAGTTCACAGTATTGAGCAATCACACGCGATTTACTTGTGAGGTGGCGGTCCGCGCACGTGCAGTTGCTTCCGACGTTGCCAGTATTGCCATTTTTTCCTTAGACCATACAGGATGGACCGCGCATTGCCTATGCTAAAGCATTGGGAGGACTGCCGCCGAGTAATGGGAAAAGGACGGACAATACTCGACCATTCGTAAGACAAGGAAACTGTGCTCCACTAGTGGAGTAAACGTTGCCAAGTCGTGTTGCTGCGTTGCCACGTTTATGTGCCCCATAGCCTCTGTGGCATAACTCTCTCGATCATAATTAAGCCACGAAGTAAGAGGGAAGGAGACCGAACTCTGCCGAGTCCACATCCCAAAAGTGGGGTCAGTTTTCCAGCGATAAGTGAGCAGTTCGCTGCGAAGAATAGCGAGATGACGAGTCACGCATGCGCAGTACGACTTAGCTGCGTCTTTGTCTCCCTCGCATAAAGTGCGAGTGAGATAGTTTTGTAGTGACAGTTAGGTTAGTTTTTACCACGTTTTCACCACGAAACGGTAAGATGTCAGCCTGTCGAGTACCGCAGTGCAAAACGAAATATAAAGATAAAAATAACAATAATACAATAACACTATTATGCCAAGAAATTACGCACCATAACCTCACTTGCTGTCGCAACAAAACTGTCTCACTCGCACTTTATGCGAGAGAGACAAAGACACAGCTAAGTGGTATTGCGCATGCGTGACTCGTCATCTCGGTATTCTTCGCAGCGAACTGCTCACTTATCGCTGGAAAACTGACCCCACTTTTGGGATCAGAGTTCGGTTTCCTTCCCTCTTACTTCGTGAATTAAGCCTACTCGATTTCAAGTGTTAGCACGAATGAGACATATTCATGTGTCTATATACATCGCTAGTGCTATCTTTGTCGCTTTACTTGGCAGTACCCCCACCACCACAATGCGCGGTCCATCCTGTATGGTCTAAGATTTTTTCAATATCGGGTTCTGAGCCAGTTCATAGTTCATGGTTGAAAATCCAATAGCCAAAAAAGGAAAGAAGAAGAAAGACTACATGCCCGAAAGGGCGATAAGTCAAACCAAAGAAGAAGAAGAAGAAGAATAGTTGAAAATAGTTGAAAGGAAGAGGAAGAAAAAAACACTTTAAAATATTTGGCTTTTTTCTTTTGCATCCGTGTACACGTGGTCGCTTGGTACCCTTTCCCGCCCTGAGAAGGGTTCAGGGCCCCGGACGATAATTTTCCTGTGCTCCAAAAATATTGATTCATTTATAAAGTCCAACATTATTTGTGGTATCTGGAATTATATATATTATAAATTGTTCATTTATAAAGGTAAGATCTGCGCACCGAACAACTTTTTACTTATCGCGTGTCTCATGGTATAAATATCGTTTACTTCACTCAGTGTGATAATGGACGTTTTACCCACGCTTCGCGTGGGTAAAATCCCCATTTTCAGACCTTATGAAGTAAAATTTTGTACAATTCTCGACGGAAAAACTTCTTCTGATCTCGTGTGATTGCAACACTCGCCTTCGGCTCGTGCTGCAACCTCACACTCGTCAGAAAAAGTTTTACCGCACTCGTATTGTAATGTACTAATCCGCCAAAATCTGTTTTCTGATGCAAATGCTCCAAAAATTCTGAAACGCAAAGATTAATCGATATTTCATAAAAGTTATAAATTTTTTTTCTTTCTGAAATTTTTTTATTTTTAATATGAAAAAATTTACGATTTTTCTCTGAAAAATCTATGTATTTTTGCGTTTCAGAAGTTTTTGTAGCGTTTCCAGAAGCAAAAAAATGGCTGATACAACCTTGTACCATCAACAAATGTGTTGAAAAAAAAAATAAGTTGGTGCTAAAAGAGCGGATCCACCAAACATAGAACCTTTTACCTTTACTATTTTTTCAGGCAATTTCAATGAATCTATGTGTTTTGGGTACTTTTACAGTGAACGCCGCGAAAAAAAAAAATACGACCTTTTACCACCAAAATCGCCTTTTTGGAGGATACGGCCTTATACCATTAGACACGCGTTATGTTTTCGTCAGATTAGGTCATTAAGTTAATGTGTAAAATTAAACCACGATTACTTCAATTGTAAGACATGTTTGCTGCTGGGGCTGTAATTGCTGTTGAAGATGACAGAATTGAGGTACTTCAACAGCTCCGCCTAGAAAGGAGTTATCTGAGAGATAGCTCTGATCCTTTCTACCTGGATCCTGAGTATTTTAGGAAATTGTATAGGTATGTGGAATATGACAGATTTTCGTGAAACGATTAAATTATAATTCTTTCAGTGGCGTTTACATCATACACTGCCAAACGTCTCGGGTCACCATGCGTGTGCGTTGATCATTACGGTACGATTAACTGGCACGATGTATCTGCAGTTTGAAATTAATATCCTTAAATGTCTAATCACTTATCCAAGAAACTTCTGTGAATTAGATTTTCTAAATAAACAAAAACTCTTCACTGTTAAAAATGATTGTGAATTTACAACATGCCTTACTAAACAAAAGTATTGGAAAATTACAAATGTGGCGTAGCAAAAGTAAATTGCTAAGCTTGTTCTGTAAATTTACAAATAAATTCTTGATTTTACTGAACCTTCATAGGAAAAACACAAAATTGTATTTGAATTTTCTAATAATTGTTTAGTAAATTTGAAGTATTTGTGAATTGATTTTACAGGAAATGTCTTGTAAATTCACTACTCATGTATCTGCCAAAAAACTTCCAACACAATTCCAAATGTATAGGAAGTTTCACACAGGAATTTTTAACAGTGTTTGTACCTGCCGAGCAAGACAAAAATTCTGTCTACTGCAAAGGACTAGATGAGGTATTCGTTTTTATGTGCCGCACGTACACTAAATGTAATGGATTCTAAGCCGGATGTGTTAGACAATCGAAGAAACAGCCAATCGGCGCTCTGAATTTTTATAATCCAAAGCGACGATTGGCTGTTTCTAGAATTGTCAAACACATCAGGCTTAGAATCCATTTCATTAGGTTTACATGCATTTGTCAAGTAAAGCTGTTATGAGGCTTTTTTCTGGAGACAAAAATATGCATCATCCTTCGCATTTAAACGAATTCATGCACGAGTATTACAAATTGTATAATATAAACATGGTATTCTACCCTTTACAGATTGCCCCCCCATTTAGCTATAGATCTAGTGAATCGGTTGCACAATTGGTTAATTCCAGCCAAGGATGACGGTGTTCCACCGCACCTGCAGGTCTTGTGCGCGTTGCGGTTTTATGCCGAAGGTGCATATCAGAAAGGAGTTGGGCAGGACCTACAGCATCCAGTAAGCCAGACAATGGTCAGTCGGATCATCGAAAGAGTCACCAATGCTATTGTAGCTATGGCAGATGAATTCATCCAGTTCCCCAGCACAAGACAGGATCGACAACGCTGTGCACAAGAGTCAAGTAGACCCAGTATAGCTATTGAAACTAATTTATGACGCAACAGCTGTTTCAGTATAAATGTGTTATTTATTTTTTATTTTTCACTTTGTTTCTACTGATGCACTTGTGCGCTTTCTTTTTTATATCTGTGGTTGTTTTGGTGCGTGGTAGGATTATTCGTTCTAAACGTTTTAATCCAAATCAGGGAACAACTTCAAGCTTGCTGGCATTCATATTGACAACGCTGATATGTTTCGATTACGTGATAATATTGCCTTGTTGAGATAATTCGATTGAAAGGAATTTTATAAAATCTAATGAGAATTAATTTCATGATTACTGTAATGTTGATTTTACAATTCAGTTTTTATTTCGTTTCGTTGTTATAGGTTTAGAGACAAAATACGCGTACCAGGAATTTTGGGCCTGATTGATTGTTTTTTGGTATCGTTCATACGGCCGACTAAAAATGAAGAAGCCTTTTACAATTATAAAGGACGCTATGAACGTCCAAGTAGTACGTTTTCTTTCAAATGTATATTTAATAATTAACTCCTAAAATAATTACAGGTGATGAATACATCAATGGCTTTCAGGTTTCAGATGCAAATTACATCATTCAGAACATCCGCATCTGCCCAGGCAGTAACAACGATCGGAACGTGTGGCTGCATAGTGAGATGAAAGAGCATCTGGAAATGTTGAGAGGTGATGGTCAAATCACACGCATAGAAGGCCGTTATTATTTACTTGGTAATTACATGCATGCAATGTTTAAATCATAGCTTACAATGGGATGGGTTAGCTGACAAAGCACTAGTGCCTTTTCTGTTACCCTGGCATGGACACTCAGTCCGAGAAACAAAAATTCATTGACTTTTCCATGGCCACCATGCAGCCCCTATTTTCATTCTTATTGTAATGAAAAGTAATGAAATTACATACAAAGAGTAAAGAAACAATTCCATTGTATTCCTAGGTTCCTCATTTTTCACTGCTGCGTGGAGTTTCGATTCATTGTATGCAAAATGCAAATTGTTTATAATGAAATGTAGCTAAAAAAATGTCGTGTGTGTTCTCCTTGAGATGTTAACTTTAATTCATTATTCACTAAGTAACGTGTCTAAGGATCAATACACCTATCTTTGTAGGAGACAACGGTTACACACCGTCTCCGGTTCTGCTGACGCCAATTCGCCATGCGCCCGAAGGTTCACCACAAGCGGCATATACGCGAGAACACGTGCGGACGTGCTGCAAAGTGGAGCAGTTATTCGGCATACTCACTGCTGTATGGCGATGTATTAAACGCGAGCGAAAGTTACCGTACAGACCTGAAAAGGTCGCCAAATTGATAATGTGTTGTGCAATATTGCACAATTTTCGTCGGAAGAATGGGTGACTATTTGAATTTCGAGAAACCTAGCTTTGTTACTTTGTTTGAAATGAAGCAGACGGTATGGTATTGGTACTCCAATGAGACACACACATTCTTCACTGCAAATAATCATGAGGTTGAAGTTCGTAACGTTAATGCAACAAAATATTCGCCAAAAAATTCTCAAATTCAAGGTTCGAACGTTTCAAATGGATCAAGAACGGTGCATAATTCCTCAAATTGTGTGAAACATGTTTATCTTGCATATTTTACAATTCTAACATTTGAATCACGAAATATTGCATTTCTTCAACGAATATTCTGTTACGTAAACGTTACGAACTTCAACCTCATAAATAATCGGAGTTCTTCACTCTGTTTATATGCAGAATCATCGACGAGGTTCCACAACAACAAGAAAATGCACTGATCAACGGACCTATCGACGCACTTGCTCCGAACATGAATTTCCATGCCGGAATTCGAGAACGAAATACCTTGATCGATGCTTACTACGTATAACGAAATGTAACAAGGGATCAACAATTCGTTGAACAAGGACTGGTGGGCAATACTGTATTAAAAAAATATGGGATTCAAATTTACGGGAAGGATATAATTATTTACTTCTCTCCGTGTGATTTTGGACGTTTTACCCACGCTTCGTGTGGCTAAAGCCCCCATTTTCACACCTCCTGAAGTAAAATTTTGTACAACACTCGATGGAAAAACTTCTTCTGATCTCGTGTGACTGCAAAACTCGCCTTCGGCTCGTGCTGCATCCTCACACTCGTCAGAAAAAGTTTTACCGGGCTTGTATTATAATGTACTATTGTCTTATTGTTTGATGGAAGAGTGCAGAAAAATGATTATAACAATGCAACAATTGAAGTCATATTTATTTTTCAGACTTTACAAGAAAAACGTTTTGAGGAAGCTGATATATTTACGAATATATATTTATCATTGTATTATGTGTGAATTATGAAATTTCGAATAAAATATCCGAACGAATAATTTTTTAACAAGTTTTCCGGTTAATTTATCCAGACGAATAAATTTTTATATATTCATCTGGATATCCGGACGAATAATTCTACCTTATTCGTCCGATTCCGGTGGACTAGACGCAGCGATTATTTATTTCCGTGTTATATTTATGAGTAAAATGTTAAATTAGTATTTTTCCAATTTTAAACGAATTCGTGTCTTCGAATATTCAGTCAACGTTCGAAGCAATGAAAACAATCAACCAATAACTTGAGGACTACATTTGTTATTGATTAAAATGAGCTACATTTAAATAATGATAGAAAATCAAACTCTTTCTACGTCAATCACTTGAATAATCTCACGCACTTATTTTTTACTTTAAATTTGTTATCCTACGAACGATTTTGAATCACTCCATAAGATAGACACGATCCAATAGTTAATCACGAATATATTAACGATACCGTTTCTCTTCACCAATTACACATGGCATCGCGTTTGTCACGCCAACAAACTTACTACAAATCTAAAAACATTGACTATGCGCGTGCGCATTACAAGTTCATTTTACCTTCTATCACTCTATCACCCGTGGTATACCCGTGATACAAAATCGGAATAAGGCCCCTGACTCTATATTTTGTCTTTTCATTATCTCTGCAAATTTTCCACCTTTGAACTCAGTGCCTCTGTCTGACCTGACGTAGCATACTTTTGCATCTGTACCTAATATGTTTCGGGTAGAACTCAGGAAACTCTCGAATGCTTGACCAGACTCGTCTTTAGACTTTAAGCAGTATACTCTGGCATATCGAGAATAATCATCTACAAATACAATTATATACCTCTTATGGCCAGGCCATGAAGTAGGTTTAATTGCCCCCATTAAGTCTGTGTGGTTAATTTGAAGTGGTCTCTCAGCTCTACTTCTATTTTGTTTGAATGGAAGTTTTTCCATTTTCGACAGTATACATACTTCGCACTCTCTAATTGACTCGTCGAACCTCACGTGTTCTAACTTCTTTTCTTTCTTTTGTAACATTTTCAGATAATTTACAAAGGCATGACCCAGTCTGCGGTGCCATAGCATAGCTTCGCTCTGACTAGCTTCTGAAGACAAATTCTCTGAGGGGTTTTCATTTAGTATGTCTTGGAGGTTCTCTCCGCTCTTCAAGTCATCTATTTTAACTGTTTTGTAAGATATAAAGTTATCTCTACACTCTGAATTTAGTTTCTCTGACTTTCTCTGAATATCCGGGACAATGAGGTCTTCCGTACTCTCCCTCCGAATCGCAGACCCAATATCTGTCATGGTTATATCAGTAGATTCTGAATTAACTCCCTCCGAATGTGACACGTCTTTGTCTTTATTGGTTTGCGATTGTTCGGAAAACTCGTTGTCAACTGCCAAACACGCAGTACAGCTATAGTTATCATACTCATTCATTGTCTTACTCTCAGTATATTTGACTTTTTGAACTTCAAATCTGACTATCCAATTTGGTTTTTGATAGACCCCTTCAAATATCGTTTTGTCATTTTCTTTCTTATAGACCCTGAATATTTTGTCATCCAAGTATATACAGAACCCTGCATCTACTAGCTTACGTAGCGACAATAAATTCTCTGATATATCTTTTGCTGCAATTACGTTTGTTAGTTTAATACAGCTTCCATCCGTTTCATCATTTTCAAGCAGAAGATTACCTCTACCGTCTATGACAATATCAGCAAACTCATTTTTATCGGCGCTTTTGATAACTCCATTTTCAGATTTTTTGAAGTTGCTCAAGATAAAGCTTTTATTAACAATGTGACTTGTAGCTCCCGAGTCAGCAATAAACTCTATACGATTTTCATAATTTAAACTCTTATTAAAAGGTGTCTTACCTCCCGACTCTTCATCCTCATCGTAGTCCCCAGCACCGCCTTCATAGTTCTCCTGCTCATCTGATCTTTCATCATATTCAGCCCTCCTTGCTGTTGGATTCTGTGTGGATCCTCGATGAGCTCCTCTACCCCTGGAGTAGCCTCTGGAGTTGTCTTTGGAACTGCCTCTGAAGTTTCCACCTCTTCCTCTGAAATTTCCTGAACCTCTGCCTCTTACTTGTTGATTTGGAGTTGATTTGTTTCTTTTGGCAGAGGGTTCATACTCGTTATGCCTGTTGAAAGGCCTCTTGTTCTTCTGAGTCGAGTTTCCGCTACCAGTACATTCGTCTCCTTTGTGATCTGTGATGTAGTTACAAGAGTAACAGAACCATTTGTTTGTGTTACTTAGCATGCAGTCCATTTGCCAGTGTCCTTCTCTGTTGCATCTGTAACACTTGCTTCTGTTGCTCTTAAATTTCTGCAGCTTTGCTCTTGAAGCTGTGACTTCTTTTTCATTCGGATTCCCTCTAGCTGCAGCATTGTCCTCTTGTATACGGAGCATCGTTCTCCTCAACGCTTCCATGTCCATCTCTTCACCAGTGGTTGATATTACAGCCGAATCTGTGCGCCTTACTTCTGGCATGACTCCAATTATGGCTTGATAAAATGTCGAGCGCTTCTCTTGCTCGGTCAGTTTGTGAGGATCGTCACTTAGTGCGTGCTCTCTGATTATCTGATCGAATCTTTCACAGAATTTGTGAACTCGTTCATCTTTGGACATCCTTAGGTTATAGAGTCGAGTTCTAATGGAAGTTGGAGTTGAGCTCACTTCTGCTTTTCTGCAGTCTCTCAACTTCTTTATGATTTCCACAGGCTCAGTTAAACCCAAGATCTTCTTATGATAGTCTTCATCTACCGAGAATATTCGGTGAAGGTAGACAGCCCCCTTCCTACGCCAAAACCAACACAGGCGCGCACCGCGTGCGTGAGGCTCGGCGGGCGGGGCTATTCGGCCAGTGATGCTTCTACCCAATCTTCCACGCTATGCCGACTCCACATAGCCCATCCGCGCTAACTCGATAAATACTATAGCCCATCCGCGCTCACTCGATAAATACTTAACTCAAAAAGCAATCATCACACTGAATACGGAAAAGAATGAACGCGAATAAAATGAATTCGCCTAATGCGAATGTTTATTTTCAAAATTTATCAACAAATTTGAAATCAAATATCAATTAATTGGATTTAAGTATTGATTATCAGTGTTTAGGATCGATATTTGAGACGAAGTTGAACAGGTAAGTGGAGGGTGAATCATTGAAGACAACATGGTCAAAAATTGGTTTATTTATTGATTTATTTATTTATTCTTTTATTGTCAGGACATCTTATTTTCAAAACAGAAAAGTGAAATTGAAAAAACAGTCTGAAACAGAAAAAGGAAATTTATCAACGATTATTGGTTAATCGAGGGATCCATTGCTGTTGAATTATGGTGTACGCACAAACTTATCGGAGATTGAATGCTTGGGAATCGAAGGAAGGCTACCGATGAGCCACTGTCGAACGCAGTACACTTTTACTCAAACCATTTTTGTCTCTCAACGATTACTTCTATCGGAGAACCGAGTGCTGAGATGTACCTCAGCAAGGCATCATAGCGTGCGGAGTAGCTTCGTTGCCGGAGTTGGTAAGTGCGTCGTCGATCTCAGTAGACATTTTCCACTCGTCTGACGAGCATTCAACGTTCATGTCTCGTAGAAGGCGGAGGAGCTTCGTCGCAGATGTTTGTGGTGCGATGAGACAGCGTACGGGAGCTTCGTTGCAAGGGTTCGTAGCACGTCGACGATATTCATCGAACCTTTCTTACTTGTCTGACGAGCATTCAACGTTCATGTTTCGCATCTTGCAGAGGAGGTCTCTCTCCGTCACAGTTGTTTGTACCGCGTTGGTAGCGTACAGTGGAGCTTTGTTGTCAGATTTTGCAGTGCGTCGGCGAGCATTTTCTATTAAATTTTTGTTCGGCGAGGCTTTGCCAGAGTCCAGAGAAGGACTGCATATCGTCGACGTGCTACGAACCCTTGCAACGAAGCTCCTCGTACGCTGTCTCAACGCACTACTAACATCTGCGACGAAGCTCCTCCGCCTGCTACGAGACATGAACGTTGAATGCTCGTTAGAGTGAGAAATGTTCGATGGATATCGTCGACGTGCCACGAAACCTTGCAACGAAGCTCCTCGTACGCTGCCTCATCGCACTAGGATCATCTGCGACGAAGCTCCTTCGCCTGCTACGAGACATGAACGTTGAATGGTCGTCAGACGAGTAAGAAATGTTCGATGGATATCTTCGACGTGCTACGAACCCTTGCACCGAAGTTCCTCGTACGCTGCCTCGTCGCACTACGAACATCTGCGACGAAGCTCCTTCGCCTGCTACGAGGCATGAACGTTGAATGCTCGTTAGATGAGTGAGAGATGTTCGATAAATATCGTCGACGTGCCACAAACCCTTGCAACGTAGCTCCTCGTACGCTACCTCGTCGCACGACAAACTCCTGCGACAAAGCTCCTCCGCACGCTATGAATCCTTGCTGAGGTACGTGTCAGCACTCGGTTCTCCGATAGAAGTAATCGTTGAGAGACGAAAGTGGTTTCAGTAAAAGTATACTACGTTCGACAGTGGCTCATCGGTAGCCTTTCTTCGATTCCCAAGCATTCAATCTCTGATAAGTTTGTGCGTACACCATAATTCAACAGCAATGGATCCCTCGATTAACCAATAATCGCTGATAAATTTGATTTTTTTGTTTCAGACCTAAGGACGTGGCCTGTGGGTGGCAGCCTTATCCTCGATGACTCCATTCTCTGCAATGTAGTCTGATCAAATGATTCATTATGTTATTATTAAACTAAAGTTGACACAAACACTGAAAACTTTCTCACGAATTCTTAATTTTCATTAGATTGAATACTGGTATTCCGAACAGATGTTTTGAATAAAATCGAGTTCTGAAAAATGAATAAATAAAGAAATCAATAAATAAACCAATTTTTGTCTTCAATGATTCACCCTCCACTTACCTGTTCAACTTCGTCTCAAAATCGATCCTAAACACTGATAATCAATACTTAAATCCAATTAATTGATATTTGATTTTAAATTCGTTGATGAATTTTGAAAATAAATATTCACATTAGGCGAATTCATTTTATTCGCGTTCATTCTTTTCCGTGTTCAGTGTGATGATTGCTTTTTAAGATAAGATTCATCGAGTTAGCGCGGATGGGCTATAGTATTTATCGAGTTAGCGCGGATGGGCTATGCGGAGTCGGCATAGCGCGGAAGATTGGGTAGAAGCATTACTGGCCGAATAGCCCCGCCCGCCGAGCCTCACACACGCGGTTCGCTCCTGTGTTGGTTTTGGCGTAGGAAGGGGGCTGTCTACCTTCACCGAATATTCTCGGTATGTGACTAATGATAATGTCTTTCACTGAGTTCTTTCTTAGTGTGTTCTCAGACTCTGAAAATCCAGTTGATGTTGGTTGCTTTGAATCTATCAGATCAAGTAGATTCCAACTCGTAAGCTCTGTCCTCAAGCTGTCCATTCATACTTCAAAGCTTGACTTAGATGTCAGTTTGTATTGTCTCTGGATTTTTGGTCTTATGCTAGCTAGATTACTGTAACTACCTCCATCTTGAGTCTGCACGTTTGCTTTTTGCTCCGATTCCTGCATGCTCTTCAATTTATGCTTCTCTGATTCGAGCATGTGACTTTGCACTTTGCACAGTTTGTCGACTATCTCTTTAAGCAGGGCTCCAGTTGTTCGATTTGTTGACGTGTCGCCTGTGTCAAATGTGGCTGCTAGATTATTGACGTTGGCAATAGTCTTCTTTACCTCCTCTACCGGGATGATTTCTTGATAGTATACAGGTGACTGCGCATGCGCGAGTTTCGTCGTATGCTGAGGCAGGCTGGCCTCAAATACCACTGCGTGACGACTTTACCGACCAATGAAAATGAATTATTTGGCGCATGCGCTGTCACCTGTATACTATCAAGAAATCATCCCCGTATATTTGCTCGAATGCATATTTTCTCAGTCACAACACTGATCTCTTGATTTGTATTTGTTGTCTCGCTCATGATCTCTGAACTTCTTGCTGTTGTGGTAGTTGCTGTGAAATGAAACTCTTAGTTATTACCTGGGTTCATACATCTTTTAGAAATTTCAGATCTGAACTCTTAGTCTCTTCGAACAAAAGTTTCTAATCTTAGCAAGATTCAAACCTTTGACTTCTGGAAACAATCACAGCACTCTGGATTTCCAGTCAAATACAGATGGCTGATAATAAACAACTTACTTTGTTTACCAGGATCAGGGCTGTTATTATCCACTCCGAGCCTGACTCTCATATACTCCGCATACTCTTGACTCGTATCGTCGTTGATCTCAATCTCAGTGGCTTTATCAGACATCTGTTCCAGGATTGTGAAACACTCTCAATTAGTTTTGTTTTGTTATCTTTATTCTTCTTTTTTTTTTTTTTTTTTTGAACAATTTCTCTGAAATTTTCAACTCTAACGCATTTCTCCCTTTAACCTCTTAATTCATTCTCCAATACCAGGTAATCTCTCTTTTTCAACTAACCGAGTAGTGTTTCTTGCTTCTGAGCCAAGGACAGCCGTACTACAAGCTGCCCTGATTCGAAGCGAGAGATCAAATTCTCCCACCGAGCACACCACGCATGCACACCACTCGCCGATGTTCAACTTCACGCGTTACCATAGAAGCTGGTCGGTTTTGGGCTGCGCAAGCACACACGTGGGTCCCGAACGAGGTCCTATCAATCTCCCTAGTCAATGGGCGGCCTACACTGAACCCAAGTTTCAGCTGACCATTGACCCTGTATTCTACGGAATTTGCTCTTATTTATTGTTATTCATCTGACTCGAATTCCAATTCCCACAGCGAACAGGAAAGCCCCGCAGAAGCCAGCAATCCAGCATCTGACCGCAAGGCAAGTCAGAGCGGGACACCAAACTTCAGCGAATCAATCCAATCCACCGCCAGCAGCAAACTCGACAGATGTTTGAGCTAAATTCCGAATTTGACTAAGTTTTCTCCATCTTATAACTTCTGAATGATTTCATTCATCTTTCTCTCTGTAATCTCGTCTCTTGTTGTAACCTCTCGTTACGCTAGATACAGTTATTGAATCAAATCTCAGCAGCCCGGGAAAGTTCGTGAAAACCGTCTAAACTCACAAAAAATGGCGCGTGCCCCGCAATGTGTTAAGACACGGCGCGACTCACTCATGTACAAGGTGCACGAGTTTGCCACTTAGCAACCTTCTGCATATACTCGCCACACGGTCCAACGAACCCCCGTGTATCCCCATACACTGATAACCCACTCTTTTTTTTTTTTTTTTTTTTTTTTTTATTAATAGTCAACTTACTCTTTGCTTCCTTGTGACGCTTGGTTATTAAAATGGCGTCCCTCTGGATTGTGGCGTCGGGCGATTCTTTCGCTGTTTTTTTTCCAGCTCTGCTACCATGTAGGATTGAATGGTTATTTTAGGGGTAAATAAGTAATCACCACATATGTTAGGAACATACTCTGAATATTTATTTATAGTTCAACTCTTAACTTCTAACTCTTATATAAACTCTCTTGCGATACGCCTGCTTCTATCGCTCGTGACCAACTGACTGAACACTCGCTCCCACCACATCGGGGAAGCAGCACCAGGCCCACGCGACAGCAGCGCCATCTCCCCACACATCGACAAAGCTGTTCCTTACAAATACAATAGCAGGTATAAGGGATGGTCTCATCCCCTGACTGCAATCCGACCCTTGGACTATTACTTTACCTAACCCACCACTTCAAATCCCCGTAAACGAAACTTCGTTTTTCGACTTTTGTCCAGGAATTTCGGATTCCGTCCCACTGTGCGTCGGGCGGCACCTGTATCCTGTGTTCCACCAGCTGACATCCGCTTATTTGTGAGCGTAACCGTGTCCGTTTTCGTTTCACCTGTGACGCTGGGTGTATTAAAGTCTCGTGACCTAGCGGATCATCCTGGTCAGCTTTGGAGAGGTATCATAGACACTGCAGCTATGTGTCTCCGTCAAAACTCTTGCGAAGCGCCCGATTGAAAATATCTATTGAAGGACCTGCTGTTCCGCAGCATCATCGAGGCTGCAGGACTTTGTCCGCTGGGTCACTTAAGGGAATATACACATCTTGAAAATAATTTTTTTCAAATCACTACTACGCTCTGAGAAAACATTTCAGTGACTCAGTTTTTTGCAGTTGATTAGTGCTATTTGAACAAAGTTTCCATCGTTTCGGAAAAAATATTTTACAATAAAAAATTTCTATGTCTGACACTTGAATTCAGGAAATATTATTGGTTTGACCCTAAATTACATTCATACAGAATATTTTCTCCCAATTTGAAGAAGTTTTATGCAACGCAGCAACCTGTACCCTACGACAACTACTCTTTCTTCAAAGGACTAAATTTTTGTTCAGCGGAGGACATAAAATCTGGAAAATCATGAACCATGTATCAAAATAGCACTAATCAACTGTAAAAAAACTGAGTCACTTATGTTTTTTCAGAGCGTAGCAGTGATTTGAAAAAAATTATTATCAAGGTGTGTATACCGCTTAATTATCTGAATCATGAACACCCTTCCTTCGGAGATCGACCGCACACCAAACAGAACCAACATCACGATAAGTTATTGAAATCGGACGACCGAATTAATAATTACTTTTAAAGTGATAAAGTTGTTTAAATTTCATTTATTGAATATTTTCAGTATTGGTGTTGGAGAAAGGCTTGCCCAATATACCGTACATCTACATGTCTATCAACACTTATTGTCATTGGAATTCCAGAATCAGAAAGTGACGTCAAAAACAAAATCACTGCGAAACGGGTGAAGTTTCCGAACAAAAAGTATTGCCATTTATCGAGCTCGACGGATATTGAATGTAATGTGACAGCATCCCAAGAGAAGGCGAAGATTATTCAAAAGGTTTGTTATGGAACGATAGTAAATTTCGAAAAACAGATATTAGCCAAGCATATTTTTTCAACCTGAGCAAGCATCAAGTTCTGCCTTCACCATGCAGAGGTGAACCAAGGCAGCGCAATTTTCTTCAGAACACGGTGTCTACGAGTAAGTTCAGTACATGCAGTTCCTTATTACATAATTATTCTCTTTTAGGAGCTGACAAATCGTGTTCAGGACAGGAAAAACCAAAAAGCAGGAGAGGAGTGAGTCACGTTTTATGGCCATAAACAGCTGAAATTTCGAGCCAACATCGTTGATTCAGACAGTGACAACGATAACCCTGAACACACAAAGCCAGGTAACATACTTCGAATAACATTTTTTCGTTATTAGGATTCATTGGAGCAAAGTGGCTTTACGTTATTATGTGAAACAGGTGACGTTGACAAGAAAAGACAATTTATTGTAAATGTTACAAAAATTTCATTTCATGATTTTTTTTTATAAATTTCAGTTTTCTTATTTACAGTTTTAAGATCACCAACTGGCAGATTCTAACAGCTTCAAGTTTGTTTATTTTCTTCCTTTCTGCAAGATGAATCCCATACGTTATTGGAGGATATGACAATTTTACGTAAAGATGTGACTGCAGAAATAGGCTTGGAAGCTCGATCCATAGATCGCAAATCCAACGAATCTTCAGTCCGCAATCATTTCATACAGTTGATGAGCAGAGTATCGTTATGATTATCGATAACATCAAGGCTCCTGCGCCCCATCCTTTACAGAGTGACCATATCATTGACAGTAAGACTCAAAACTCATTTGCTCAGATTCAAAGATGTAAGAGGAAAATGAAACAGATGAATCTCAAAAAATGTGGACAGAAGCAAAAACTAAAGGATGACAAGAATACAATGAGCAAACAGCCAGGTCATTATTTCCAAGATCGTAAGGAACTCAGGATATTAAACCAGAGACTTACAGCGAAGAAAAAAGGGTTGTTGTTTACCAATGGCAACATATACACTAAAACAATTAAAATCAAACGTACAGACAAATTTCAGTGGAAGTTTGAACCTAAGCTTCTGAAAAATGGAATGTTGCCCAACGAGCTGAAAGTACGCGTACTAAACACCTGTGGTTTGGGTTCGATTCTTCATGTTTTACAATTTTGTGCGATAGATTATTCAATATATGAAGCTTGTATGTTGAAGTCAAGTAGTGAAACTTTGAAACTTCTAATCCGTTTCATGAACGAAGGACTAACGACAAACATTCAGCTGGAACGACTCAAACTCTTTAATAAAGTATATGACATCAAAGAGCCAAACCCAATAAACCATAACGTAGAAAAAATAGGGCTAATGTCCGGCCGAAACACGTGTATTAAACGTGATTACGTTTAATATACGTGTTTCGGCCGGACATTAGCCCTATTTTTTCTACGTTATGGTTTATTGGGAACATACCACTTTATCCATATTCCTTAGATGCAGTAGACTCTGTTGAAACAATCTGGAAAAAATTTATGGAAGATGAGCCGAGTGCATACAGAAATTTTATATGTAGTAATCCAGCCTGCGCTGATGTACCAACGAAAGCTCACCTCATTAACGTCAATGAGAGAATACTACGCAAAGAGGGAGAGCCTTGGAGAAGGCTCTTCTATATGATAAAACTCTGTACAAGGTGACCTGTAAAATACCAGAATGTCGTAAGAAAGGCATAGCTGGCGAAGAGGAAACAACATTGAACGTTCTCATCTGCATAAATTTAGATGTACGAGAAAGTAAGAACAAAAGGAAAACAATCGAAGGCCAGTTGGATCATTTCCCAGTATTTCTTGAATTGGAGAAGACATATCGGTAGGTCTTTTTTAGCAAAGCTGGAATTTAATAAACCTTGACAAATGAGTTATAATTTAATTGAGTATTGATCGCAACAATATTGAATTTTCAGACTTGTCGGCATCGTTCATCATGAGCCATCCATTTCAAACCAGGACTCGAGTAGATCTACACAGCAACGCCACTCAGGACACTTCACAGCATATTGCCTGCGAGAGTCGGGGTCTTGGATCCATTGCGATGATATGAAGGACAAAATAAACTACAATATTGGAGCAACTGATGTCGTACAGCCTCATCTTGCAATGTAAGGTAAGCGCACCAATAGTGAAACGCCCACCGCTGTGTCTCGATTATTAACGGCAATAAAAATAATAAATTTGAAAGTTCTGGAGAAATTTTTATTCTGGGCTCACAGTCAAGTTTTGGGGCTGTAAACTAACCATATAGTAGGTCTATATTAGCTCATAATGAATTTTTAAAAGAATTTCAAAGACTCGAGATTTTCGGAACAGAAGTGAGACAGCCAAATGAGTGGGGAACCAGTAGTGAAACAGCTAGATGACCAATTGTGAAACGCTATCACCTGTCAAACAGCATATACCTAACCTAAAAATGATTCGTCCATTTGCTGCCATTGAACCTCGAAATTCTTTGAATTTCATACCTAAAATTTATGTAAAACTATCGAAAAAATCAATCTGATAAAGAAATTCACAGTTTAACATTGTCTGGGCACAGAAAATTGCAGAAAAAACCACAAAAAGCAGCTGTTTCACTTCTGGTTGCATCGCTCTTCCGAGGTAACCTTTAGTGAAACGCGGCTTTTTTTACAGGAAAAACTGTAATTTATTCTATTTATCTGCTCTTCAACGATAAATAAAGTGTCACTGCTACCGTTGTTGGAGTTTTTCAGCACTTGATTGAAAGAAATTACGTGCTAGCTCTCTTTTCGATGCAGAGCGTCAGCACCCCGGCGACGGGTAGACGGAGGCTAAAGAGCCCGCTCGTCGGAAGGGAAAACAGAAATATGACATTTTAAAATTCTTCCAAACGTTTTCGGCGAAAAAAAAATTTTCTTTTACTTTGTAAATATATTTCTTAACTAAAGCAATGAATTCCCCAAAAAAATGTTATTGATAGAATTTGCAGAAAGAGAAATAACTCCGCTGTTTCACTATTGGTTAGTGTTTCACTATTGGTGCGTTTACCTTATCAGTGCGTACTTTCGAACAAAAATATTTGCTGATTTTTCCGGATGTTGGAAACATGGAATATGTGGTTGAAAAAGTTTAAATCTTGATTTACAAAAATACGCCGGTCTCGATTTTGTTCAATTTTAGACACAAAATTCTGCATCGAAAGACGAAAGTTTTGAGACCATGCGGAAGTTGGGACGAGACCTGATTCAGAAGTTACAGCCATTTCAATTTCGTGAAAATTCCCAATTCAGCACGCACGGGCAGTAGGGTGTCCGTTATTTCCCGAATTGAGTTTTTCTACTTGGGTATGGGCCAAATCATTAGTTTATAGCCTAAAAACAATTATGCGATTTTTTTTTTTTTTTTTTTTTAAGTGCCATTAACCCCTGCCCGTAGGACGATACTATTGTCCCATTTGATTAACATGGGACTTTTGCCCTTTTTATGCCTGGTTTACGCAGCGTCGTAACTTGACTTAATTCAAGGATTGACCAATCAGGAGACTCGATTCAGATGGCGTGTGGCTAAAGCAGCCTGCTGATTGGTCAATCGGTAAATTAAGTTAAGTTACAGCGCTGCGTAACTCAGGCATTAAACTTTAATTTTTTTTTTTTTTTTTTTTCGCTGACTACTTTCATTACCTCATCAAATATTGTTGATTCTACTACTGTTCTGACCTCTGTGGATGGACATATTTTTAAATGAATAGAAAAATGTTGAGTTTTGAAGCGGTAAAATTTTTTTTGTAGCACATGCACGATTTTCACGTTTTTTTGACCCATTAAGCGGGTCTAAAGTGGCAGTTTTTAAATGAGCGGGCGAAAAAAAAATAAAAACGCCCGCTACGTCGAGGTTCCAATATGGCGGACAAAAGTACGAAAAGTTGCTTGATGGAAGTGAAAACGGGCACTCGGGTGGTTTTTGGGGTCGCTGATAACGAATTCGAGCTCAGAATTTCAAAATTCAAAACCGCAGTGCTAATATGGCGGACAAAAGTACAAAAAGTTGCTTAATGAAAGTGAAAACGGGTACTCGGGGGTTCTATGGGGTTGCTAATGACGAATCTGAGCTCAGAATTTCAAAATTCAAAATCGCAGTTCCAATATGGTGGACAAAAATGTAAAAAGTTGTTTGATGAAAGTGGAAATTGGCACTTGGGGATTTTCTCATCGCTGATATAACAAATCTAAACTCATAATTTGATGAAGGTGAAAATTTGCACTACAAATTTTTTGAGATTGTTGATTACGAATCGGTATTGAGATTTTTGAAATACAATAAAATAGCTTCAATATATCGCCTCAATATATCGATTCGTGATCAACAATCTCAAAAAATTTGTAGTGCAAATTTTCACCTTCATCGAATTATGAGTTTAGATTTGTTATATCAGCGATGAGAAAAGCCCCAAGTGCCAATTTCCACTTTCATCAAACAACTTTTTACATTTTTGTCCACCATATTGGAACTGCGATTTTGAATTTTGAAATTCTGAGCTCGGAATCGTCATCAGCGACCCCGAAAACCCTCGAGTGACAAATTTCAAGCTAATTGAAGGCAAGGAAAAATGTGTGCGCAAAGGGTTAACATAATCGCAATTTTTAGCAATTTTTGGCAATTCTCAAGGATTTTTCGCAATTTACTTATATTTAAAACGGCTTATAGTCCAAATAAACTTCAGATTCGAATTCAGCGGATCAAAATACATGAAAATCATGCTTGGTCTAGTTCCACAAAATTTTTTTCATAACCAAAACACCCAATTTTCGCTATTTTTTACGGTTTTTTGCAATTTACTCGAGATTTTGAGGGTGTACGGTTCAAATTGACTCCAGATTCGGATTCAGCGGGTCGAAATACATATTGGTAGGTAGGTGGCGTCAAATGTACAAACCACTTTTTTTTTTTTTTTTGTGTACCGGTGTAATATTTGATGAGGTAATGAAAGAAGTTAGTGAAAAAAAAATTAAAATCTAATGCCTGGTTTACGCAGCGCCGTAAAAAAAAAAAAAAAGTGGTTTGTACATTTGACGCCACCTACCTACCAACATGTATTTCGACCCGCTGAATCCGAATCTGGAGTCAATTTGAACCGTACAGTAATGTTCATCGATGGTGTCCTAGTGGCTCACTATTTTTCGTAGCCTTATTTCAGATAGAATTTCCCTTCTACAAACATTTTATTTGCTCATGACCAGTGGAGCAGCCCATCGGAAGTAGCAGAGTAACCACAACCTGCTTCACTTCGCGGCTGTCATATTCCCAATAACCTCAAAGTGTTGATTAAATACTTTTAGGTTATTTAACGAATAAATAAATAGTTTAAATTTTTTAGGTTACCCCTAATCAAATAATATTATTATAAGAATATCATATCAATGTTATAAAATTATATTATATTATCTTCATCCCTATTAGAGGACGACGATGATGGGGTTAACCTTTGAAATTAAAGTTATTTATTTATTTAATTTTCATTTTTCAGGTTAACCCCAAATTGAATAATACAACTATAAGAATATTATAGTAATGTTATACAATAATATTATATCATCTTTATCCCTATTAGAGGGCGACGATGATGGGGTTAACCTGTATCGTGATCATGAGAATAGTGAGCTAACCTATAACCAATAACCTATACCACTAACCTTGAAGTGTTCATTAAATTCGTTTAGGTTATTTAATGAATAAATAAATCATTTAATAATTATATTATATCATCTTTATCCCTACTAGAGGACGACGGTGATGGGGTTAACCTTTAAAATTAAAGTTATTTATTTATTTGATTTTAATTTCTCAGGTTAACCCTAAATTGAATAATATAACTATAAGAATAATATAGTAATGCTATATAATAATATTATATCATCTTCATCCCTATTAGAGGACAACGATGATGGGGTTAACCTTTAAAATTAAAGTTATTTATTTATTTCATTTTCATTTTTCAGGTTGACCCGAAATTGAATAATATAACTATAAGAATATTATAGTAATGTTATATAATAATATTATATCATCTTTATCCCTAATAGAGGACGACGGCGATGATGGGGTTAACCTGTAAAATTCAAGTTATTCGTTCAGTCATTAAATAACCTAGAAGTTTTCAGTGAATTTTCACGCCCAATACATAACCACAAGATTTACAGTTGCATGAATGTTATTATTATAGGTTAGCAAATTACAGAATTCAAAGCGCCCAGAGTGATCTTTAGACGATGAATATAATTTGGTGTAAAGGACGACGATGATACGTTCAATGAGTCAATCTCGAATGGCTGGGAAGCAAGTTGAGGGGGTTCGATGAGTGCCAAGACTGCTAGTGGCACTATGTCAGTAAGAATCTTCAATCTTGAATCGAATATTGTGTTCTGCTGAGGCTGTGTGAACAAAACTTTGTAAGAAGAGAATATACGTGCTCCGAAATAGCTTGAATAACCATTGCGTCGTTACAGACTATAATAACAACAGGTAGCCTAGTTTGGTTTGTGATTTACTCATGTCAATCTATTCCATGTTCCGTCTAGAAACGGGGTAGTGCCTAAAATCTTCAAATTTGAATAGATATGGAGCAAGTCGAGGGGGTTCGATGAGTGTCAAGACTGCTCGCAGCACTATGTCAGTAAGAATCTTCAATCTCAAATGGCTACGGAGCCAGTCGAGGGGGTTCGATGAGTGCCAAGACTGCTCGCAGCAATTCCTAATTCCCAATTGAATTGAATTCTATTTGTATCATCGTCGTCCTTTACACCAAATTATATTCATCGTCTAAAGATCACTCTGGGCGCTTTGAATTCTGTAATTTGCTAACCTATAATAATAACACTCATGCAACTGTAAATCTTGTGGTTATGTATTGGGCGTGAAAATTTACTGAAAACTTCTAGGTTATTTAATAAATGAATAAATAATTCAAATTTCAAAGGTTAACCCCATCATCGTCGCCCTCTAATAGGGATAAAGATGATATAATATTATTGTATAACATTACTATAATATTCTTATAGTTATATTATTCAATTTGGGGTTAACCTGAAAAATGAAAATTAAATAAATAAATAACTTTAATTTCAAAGGTTAACCCCATCATCGTCGTCCTCTAATAGGGATGAAGATAATATAATATAATTTTATAACATTGATATGATATTCTTATAATAATATTATTTGATTAGGGGTAACCTAAAAAATTTAAACTATTTATTTATTCGTTAAATAACCTAAAAGTATTTAATCAACACTTTGAGGTTATTGGGAATATGACAGCCGCGAAGTGAAGCAGGTTGTGGTTACTCTGCTACTTCCGATGGGCTGCTCCACTGGTCATGAGCAAATAAAATGTTTGTAGAAGGGAAATTCTATCTGAAATAAGCATAGAACTTATATTCCTGGAAGGGGAATAGCCCATTTGCGCAATGAGCGGCAGACTGACGCCAACATGTTGAGACAGAGATATATCTCTCTCTCCATTCCTAACGTCCAGTCTCCTCTCCGCGCATACCCCTCGCCGTAATAATACCGTGCGAAGATTGATAGGTTAGGGTTAGCGCAAACTTGTAATCTATTACGTATTACAGAAATAGTTTCGTTATACAGTACTGACAATGGTTCTAAATTCACATGCTATCACAATTTTCGGTTTGACATGACATGAGAAGTGACGATGAATTTGGCGATTTGGGTAAGTATACCGTGAACTATCAGGTAGGACGAGATTCATATATTCATTCTATCTCATACCATCTCATACCTCATATGAAAGAAAAAATGTATGGTTGTTTTTTAGTTTCCTAACAGGATGGTGGAGAGGAATGAAGAATGAGGAAACGCTAGAACTGCTAATAGACTTTTACATATGAAGCCTGTCTTTATTGATGTTTAAAGTGTATAAGTTTTGTGTACTTATGTCTAATAAAATCTGTTTTATGTAGATTAAAAATTCTTATTTCAATAATCATAAATATGTATACAACTTCGATACAAAAAAAAGTATCGTATGTATACAACACCCGAAACTCATAAAAGCAACAAACAATTAGGTTAGGAATCGCTACGACTAGGGGGGTGCGCGGAGAGGGGACTGGACGTTAGGAATAGAGAGAGAGATATATCTCTGTCTCAACATGTTGGCGTCAGTGCGACAGCTCCTATTCCCCTTCCAGTAATATAAGTTCTATGGAAATAAGGCTACGAAAAATAGTGAGCCACTAGGACACCATCGATGAACATTACTGTACGGTTCAAATTGACTCCAGATTCGGATTCAGCGGGTCGAAATACATGTTGGTAGGTAGGTGGCGTCAAATGTACAAACCACTTTTTTTTTTTTTTTACGGCGCTGCGTAAACCAGGCATTAGATTTTAATTTTTTTTTCACTAACTTCTTTCATTACCTCATCAAATATTACACCGGTACACAAAAAAAAAAAAAAAAAGTGGTTTGTACATTTGACGCCACCTACCTACCAATATGTATTTCGACCCGCTGAATCCGAATCTGGAGTCAATTTGAACCGTACACCCTCAAAATCTCGAGTAAATTGCAAAAAACCGTAAAAAATAGCGAAAATTGGGTGTTTTGGTTATGAAAAAAATTTTGTGGAACTAGACCAAGCATGATTTTCATGTATTTTGATCCGCTGAATTCGAATCTGAAGTTTATTTGGACTATAAGCCGTTTTAAATATAAGTAAATTGCGAAAAATCCTTGAGAATTGCCAAAAATTGCTAAAAATTGCGATTATGTTAACCCTTTGCGCACACATTTTTCCTTGCCTTCAATTAGCTTGAAATTTGTCACTCGAGGGTTTTCGGGGTCGCTGATGACGATTCCGAGCTCAGAATTTCAAAATTCAAAATCGCAGTTCCAATATGGTGGACAAAAATGTAAAAAGTTGTTTGATGAAAGTGGAAATTGGCACTTGGGGCTTTTCTCATCGCTGATATAACAAATCTAAACTCATAATTCGATGAAGGTGAAAATTTGCACTACAAATTTTTTGAGATTGTTGATCACGAATCGATATATTAAGTCGATATATTGAAGCTATTTTATTGTATTTCAAAAATCTCAATACCGATTCGTAATCAACAATCTCAAAAAATTTGTAGTGCAAATTTTCACCTTCATCAAATTATGAGTTTAGATTTGTTATATCAGCGATGAGAAAATCCCCAAGTGCCAATTTCCACTTTCATCAAACAACTTTTTACATTTTTGTCCACCATATTGGAACTGCGATTTTGAATTTTGAAATTCTGAGCTCAGATTCGTCATTAGCAACCCCATAGAACCCCCGAGTGCCCGTTTTCACTTTCATTAAGCAACTTTTTGTACTTTTGTCCGCCATATTAGCACTGCGGTTTTGAATTTTGAAATTCTGAGCTCGAATTCGTTATCAGCGACCCCAAAAACCACCCGAGTGCCCGTTTTCACTTCCATCAAGCAACTTTTCGTACTTTTGTCCGCCATATTGGAACCTCGACGTAGCGGGCGTTTTTATTTTTTTTTCGCCCGCTCATTTAAAAACTGCCACTTTAGACCCGCTTAATGGGTCAAAAAAACGTGAAAATCGTGCATGTGCTACAAAAAAAATTTTACCGCTTCAAAACTCAACATTTTTCTATTCATTTAAAAATATGTCCATCCACAGAGGTCAGAACAGTAGTAGAATCAACAATATTTGATGAGGTAATGAAAGTAGTCAGCGAAAAAAAAAAAAAAAAAAATTAAAGTTTAATGCCTGAGTTACGCAGCGCTGTAACTTAACTTAATTTACCGATTGACCAATCAGCAGGCTGCTTTAGCCACACGCCATCTGAATCGAGTCTCCTGATTGGTCAATCCTTGAATTAAGTCAAGTTACGACGCTGCGTAAACCAGGCATAAAAAGGGCAAAAGTCCCATGTTAATCAAATGGGACAATAGTATCGTCCTACGGGCAGGGGTTAATGGCACTTAAAAAAAAAAAAAAAAAAAATCGCATAATTGTTTTTAGGCTATAAACTAATGATTTGGCCCATACCCAAGTAGAAAAACTCAATTCGGGAAATAACGGACACCCTACTGCCCGTGCGTGCTGAATTGGGAATTTTCACGAAATTGAAATGGCTGTAACTTCGTTCAAAGTCTACCTGCCCATGTAAACGATATTGCAGCCGATCCAAACTTCCTAGAGTGCAACGTACTAGCACTGTCAGAAGTCTGGTTGAAAAGCCTAGATAAAACTCGACCGATTGAAAATCACACAGCACGTTCTCTTTGCAATGTTCGGACAGATGAAGAATCAGGTGGTAAAATTCTTTATACGAAAAATGACAACGTAATTACCAACATTCAAAATCTCGAGAATAACACGGAATCAAACCAAAAACCAAACAATATTTCAGACAAAGAACCATTCAACAATAACTGTTGCTGTAATTCACTGTAGAGTTGGCACCAGTGTTCATGAAATTCGCGAAACATTACAGAGAAATTTGAATATTCACATATCACATAACTTAGACACTGACTGCAAGTATACGTTTATATTATGCGGCGATTTTAACATTAAGGGTAGGAGATACTGAAATTTGAGTGCGAAAATTTCAAAAAAAATCGATTTTCGGTTTTTTACGGAAAAGTGTTATTTGAACCCTTATCTTTACGTACACAAATTCTTGAATCAAAAAAAAATTTATTAAGCCCCGTTTGCTCAATAAAACGTATATTGTTACAGTAGAAGTTCCTAATTTTCCTATATTTCGGTTATTGCCATTTCAATTTGTGAAAATAAGTAACTTGAGATGCATTTTTCCATCAGGCTACCACACTCAAGTGATTCACGTGAGATGGCAAAATAAAAAATAATAATAATAATAATAATAAATAATTTTTTTCAAATCATTGCTACGCTCTGAGAAAACATTCTAGTGACTCAGTCTTTTTACCGTTGATTAGTGCTATTTTGATACATAGTTCATGATTTCTCCAGATTTCATGTCCTCTGCTGAACCAAAATGTAGTCCATCGAAGAAAAAGTAGTTGTCGTAAGGTGCAGGTTGCTGCGCTGCATGAAATTTTTCCAAATTGAAGGAAATATTATGTTTGAATGTAATTTAGGGGCAAACCAATAATATTTCATGTATTCAAGTTTTAGACGTAGAAATTTTTGATTGTAAAATGTTTTTTCCAAAACGATGGAAAAAAAAGTCTTACAATCAAAAATTTCCATGTCTTGAACTTGAATTCATGAAATATTATTGGTTTGCCCCTAAATTACATTCATACAGAATATTTCCCCCAATTTGGAGAAATTTCATGCAACGCAGCAACCTGTACCTTACGACAACTACTTTTTCTTCGATGGACTACATTTTGGTTCAGCGGAGGACATAAAATCTGGGAAAATCATGAACCATGCATCAAAATAGCACTAATCAACTGTGAAAGAACTAAGTCACTAGAATGTTTTCTCAGAGCATAGCAGTGATTTGGAAAAAAATCATTTTCAAGGTGTGTATACTTCCATAAGACAACGACTCCAAAATATGTTTTTCTACGGTTGGAAATCATATTGAAGTTTTTGGTCACACACTTCACCAGAGATGAGCATTGAAATTTATATAGCAAATCAATACTCTCCCAAATGTTTGTATTTATTTTACAGACTCAGATTTACAAGTCATCAACCGCACGATTAGCTGCCCGCAGGTCAAATTGCTTAGACTTGACAGGACCAAGTTTATATCAACCGAACTGCTAAAATATAAATGTTGAAATTTTTTCAAGTTGTGATAATTTATATGCTTTATAATGCTTTCCAACTTCCTTGAAATCGTAATTTCTGAAATGCATGATGAAAATGTGAATTCCACTCAAATATTGTGGGAGCCGAGCTATTTTTTTTTTTTTTTTTTAACGTCACATGCTTCAAAACTATCAGCAATCTCATCTGAAACTAGTTTGGTTCATGCAGTAATGAAAATCTTGAATTTTGTGAATAATTTGAAAAAAAAATTTCGAAGCGATTTATCTCAGAACTATGATTTTGCCTTTTGAAGAAGTCCCATGCGTCTGAGTTTTTGTCGAAGACTTCTGCAATTTTCAGGGTGCATTTCTACACACACTAGCTACAAACCCACGTCAGATTTTGGAAATCGAGACAAAATTACGGATTTTAGGAAAAATAATTGAAATTATTTTTTTTTTTTTTCATAAAAAAAGTGTCTTAAGGGGGGGGGTTTACCCAATCAGTTACCGATTTGTTTATTTTCTCCTACATGGGGTAATCAATCGACTTGTCCTTTCGGCAGCCGATGTTTGACGAGTAATGAGTTCGAACTGGTACGTTTGATCGGATGAATTCGGGATTTTTTTATTTTTTTCGATCGAAAAGTGTTGGCGTGCCATTTATTGCGACTTATATCAAAGCCCACGCATCAAACATGCAAAATCGAGCTCTGTCGCCCGATTCTGTGAGGAATTCTGAACAGAACCATTCCATAACATCTTTGTTTTCGACAACGATGAAGGCGACGCTTGTATTCCACGTTTTTGTGGTAATTTTTGCGATTGTCACAGGCTGGGGGCGGCCATCGCCGCTTCAGCTGCTGATATAACGCGGTGGTTCCCAGAACGCCCGTGAGATGTCGCCACGCGCCCATCTGAACTTCATCCTTTTACTATAGTATAGTATACTTTTACGGTGACATCTCACGGGTGTTCTGGGGACCACCGCGTTATATCAGCAGCTGTAGCGGCAATGGCCGCCCCCAGCCTCTGACAATCGCGAAAATTACCACAAAAACGTGGAATACAAGCGTCACCTTCATCGTTGTCATAAACAAAGATGTTTGGGGATGGTTCTGTTCAGAATTCCTCACAGAATCGGGCGACAGAGCTCGATTTTGCATGCTTGATGCGTGGGCTTTGATATAAGTCGCAATAAATGGCACGCCAACACTTTTCGATCGAAGAAAATAAAAAAATCCCGAATTCATCCGATCAAACGTACCAGTTCGAACTCATTACTCGTCAAACATCGGCTGCCGAAAGGACAAGTCGATTGATTACCCCGTTTAGGAGAAAATAGACAAATCGGTAACTGATTGGGTAAACCCCCCCCCTTAATCAAAGTATCATAGCTATCTCCAAAAACCTACCTGGGTTTGTGGCTTGGGCATCCTAAAATATGTGTGTGCAAACCCAGCAAGATTCAAAAATAATTGAGACGCATGGAAGGTTTTCGAAGAAAGGCTATTTCAGAAGCATTATGAGGAGTAACTCTGTACTTATTGTTTCACATGACTTGAAATTTGCACAATGTCTATGTTTTGAGATGGCAAACATGTGTGTTAAACCTCATTTGAAAATAGCAATTGGTTCAGATGGGCAGTTTTCAGTATCTCCTACCCTTAACATGCGCAGCAAACATGGTGAATACTTAGTTGATTATCTGTGGGAAACACTAAAATTACGTCCAATATCCTACTTAAATCACAGTATAACAAAATGTGGCACGGTATTAGACGCAATATTTTCACATGGTCCAGTACAAGCGCATCTAGAACTTTGTTCTAGTTACTGGTCATACCATTGCCCACTTCGTATTTCGATTAACCATTGTACGTTTTGATCTTTTATTGATCTTTTTTTGGTATTTTATTTATCTTTACTTTAGTTTAAGTCTTTAATTGGAATTAACAGATTTTTGATGAATTATGGATCGCAGTGGAATAAACATTGATTTCAAACAATTGTACCGTATATATTGTACCATTCTTCCAGGCATACGTCAAGTTATGTTTCAATCATTTGTTACAGAGTAAACAAATCCCACTCAAACAAACTTCCGAGACTTGACGTTTGGTTGGTTCCTGTAAAATTTAAAATTATTAAAATAATCGTACTCAAACTCAGTGTTTAACAATATCTCTCCGAAGGCATGAGGAATCTCCACCAAAAATCGCGACTAAAAAACGACGAGATTTTTGATGAATTATGGATCGCAGTGAAATAAACATTGATTTCAAACAATTGTACCGTATATATCGTTCTTCCAGGCATACGTCAAATTATGTTTCAATCATTTGTTACAAAACAAGCAAATCCCAAAATCCCACTCATAACAAACTTCCGGAACTTGACGTTTGGTTGGTTCCTGTAAAATTTAAAGTTATTAAAATAATCGTACTTAAACTCAGCATTAAACAATGTCTCGCCGAAAGCATGAGGAATCTCCATCAAAAATCGCGACTAAATTACCAAAATTGTCAATCCGTACCGAAGAAATTCTTCCATACACCACTTCAGATTTCCTGCAAAACGTAGCGTTCAACGATAAATTTGTGTAAGTGAAACATAACCCGGGTAACAATTTGAAGTGGCAGCCGTATGGCCGCTACATGGCCAACCGACCAAGCCAATGTGGCAGCCATGTCAGCCGACCCCGGTTTTATCATGGCTAGTACCTGGCAACGACGACCAAACTATGTCGCTCCTTGATGGCAGCTAGGTGGATAAACAGCATGGTTTACTTATGGTTTCGACCTGGCAGCGATATGGCGGCGCTATCTCGCTGCCATGTGGCGGCCAACTAGTTGCCAGGTAACAATCCAACGCGGCAACCATACGGCCGCTACATGGCCAACCCACCTAACCAATGTGACCGCTATGTCGGCAGTGGTCAGTTTTATCATGGCTTTTACCTGGCAACGACGACCAAACTATGTCGCTCCTTGATGGCAACTAGGTCGATAAAAAATATAGTTCATTTATGGTTTTGACCTGGCAGCGACATGGCAGCGCTTACTCGCTGCTATGTGTGGGCCATCTGGTTGCCAGTAATTTTGATACCTCTCTGAAATATGAAAGCCATGAAGTAACCATGTAATTTCCCCAGCTAGCTGTCATGTGGCAGTCACCCTATTTTGGAACGAGCACCGCTGCTTGAGTTCTATTTTACTTTTAAGTATATATTTCATTTACACAGTATTCATTCCAAAAGAACTGTTATGAACTATACTACCGGGTAGGCGGTATGAGTCGCTTGACTCGTAGGTGAATTATGATTGTGGTCGGCCGGCAACGGGTAGATGTAGTCAAGCCAACGTTACTTTACTTGCGAGCGTTGCCGCTCATCTACCGGCATAGCAAGGTACTGAGGTAGGTGGCGACGCATTGTATAGACCAGGTAAATGCCAGGCTACCTTAGGACATGGCCGTGCCAGCTTGCCCCACGTAAAAGCTATATGGCAATGCGAGGTGGCGGCCAGGTAGTCGCCAGCGGTCGCCAGTTAACGTGAAGACACAGCAGTACCAGGTTGGCCCACATAGAAGCCATATGGCATCGCGAGGTGGCGGCCAGGTAGTCGCCAGCGGTCGCCAGTTAACGTTAAGACACAGCAGTACCAGGTTAGCCCACATGAAAGCCATATGACATCGCGAGGTGGCGGCCAGGTAGTCGCCAGCGGTCGCCAGCGGTCAGCAGTTAACGTTAAGACACAGCAGTACCAAGTTAGCCCACATAAAAGCCATATGGCCTCGTGAGGTGGCGGCCAGGTAGTCGCCAGTTAACGCTAAGACACGGCAGTACCAGGTTAGCCCACATGAAAGCCATATGACATCGCGAGGTGGCGGCCAGGTAGTCGCCAGCGGTCGCCAGCGGTCACCAGTTAACTTTAAGACACAGCAGTACCAGGTTAGCCCACATGAAAGCCATATGGCCTCGCGAGGTGGCGGCCCGGTAGTCGCCAGTTAACGTCAAGATATGGCAGTGCCAGGTTTGCCCACATAAAATCGATGTCGTGGCGCAAGGTGGCGGCCAAGATGGTGCAACATTGGTAGCCTAGCTTAGTTAGCCATATTATCGCCATGTGAAAAGGCCATGTTGAAACCATATAGCCGCCGCATGGTTATCGAACATTGACCTGCTATGTGGCTGGCCGACAGCATTGCCGTGCGCATGCCACATGGCATTAATGTGGCTTGTGGGCTGGCCATGTAAATTGTTACCCGGGAAATTACGCAAGGCATCAGTATTACGCTGAGTATTACGCTGATTTGCGTGAGTAATATACAAATACGATGTTTCAGGTCGATCGTTGGTTACGTACAAAATATAAATGAAATCAAAAAATTAAGAAGTAAAGACAACAAAGATTTATTATTATTCAAATTCTTGATAAACAATAATGAGCAAAAATCTTTTGTGTGGCATGGAACGAAAATGCAAGGAAATTCGCCAATGTGGTCAAAATAAATCAAGTAAACAAATAATAGTTATGTGGCAAGAGTATAGAACGGGAATGTTGTAAGGGTGTGTGGAAACACTAATATATTACAGATTCTGCTTATTCAAAACTCTACGGCGAAAGAAAAGTCCGGTTTTAACGAAGGAAACATGGCATATGAGCCCTTGATCAAAAATTGCACCAAAATTACAACACTAAGAACATACGTTTTGGACCAAGAGAACCTTTCAGAAATGAATAGGTTTCTTCATATAGCCGAAAAATGCTGGTGCTGGATAAGTAAGATAAAGATCAGACTCTACATGCTAGAACATGTCTACCGAAAGAATAACAATCTTGAATGAATAAAATATCTAGAAATCAGAGGATACTTGAGGGACGAGTTTGTCAAAACACATAACAACGCGAACGAGTACATGGGCACTATAACCGACGGAAAATTCAAAGTAGAAGTTGAAATCTCGAACATGGTTAACCAAATTTCGTACAAAGAAGGGCAAAAATTGGAAATAGTCGGATAAATTCAGGCACACGGTATGAGTAATTTTACGATACAATTACTTGAATGAAAGTTATACCAAATACATTACATTACATTTTGACTTCTAGAAAATGAAATCATCTACTTAGAAGTAAACGATGTAAATGACATACAGCTCGCGGACGAAACAAAAATGCCATTGCAAGACTTAATGTTAATAACAGAAATTATGACCAAAAAGCCATTGCAAGACTTACTATTATTAACAGAAATTATGACCAAAAAAACCCGCCTGAAACCTCGGAAAAACTTGCTATTTTATAAATTATTTACATTATAAATTATTGTCGTATTTGAAAAAAACTTATTGTTTTATAAATGATCATATTTACATCAATTATTATATATTATATATTTATCAAAATATATACTTTTCATAAAGTCACGATGCGAAAAAAGATTCAGTAATTTATTTAATTTTCATTTATTAATTTTCATTCGTTTCTTTCATGCAAATCTTATAAGAATAGGTTTTCAAACCAGCTTTTAGCCATAAGGTGAGAGAGTTTCTAAAGTTACTGCTAAAAGCGTTTCAATTTTAATTGTATCGCAGAGGCAATTTTACTTTTTGTACCATCTCTCTGTGCGGTAGATTCTTGTTTGCTACGGTATTCATCCTTTGAACAGTTTGAAATGCGTTAGCTCTTTGTATCAAAATTTGTTCGAAATCATTCAACGATTGTATAATTTCCGGTACTAATTCGGTAATAAGTTTATTCATTATGCACTTAGGTGGCATGGTGTTTTGTCTAAGTTTCGGAAGGCAGTAGTTGCAAACATATTCGCAATTATCATCTTTACATTCCACATGCTCCATTAAATCTGTCCAAATTTTGGTTCTATGGGTTTTCTGAATTCATCCACGCTTGAGACTTCTCTTTTGAAACAAAGTTTTTCACAGGATACGCAGACTAAACGGGGAATGTCTATAGAACGTTTAGTCAAAGCATTGAGAGCACTTTTATACTTCTTTCTGATTTCTTCTTCAACCAAATTAATATCATTCGTGATATTATTAGCGACGCTATTAGCATTTTGTTGCACAAGTTGTGAAATTCCATTCAGTTTCTCGAGATCACCGTCGTTCAGTGCCTTGTCGATGGCGGAAATTTTCGCGTAACCATTCATCAATTAGTATACTAGCCTCTGTGTATACCGAACTGATGGAAAATGTGCGGATAACATTTGCACAGGCAAGAAAATTGATTTGCAGGTAGCATCGTCCATATAACAAAGTTTCGAATGGCCTAGCTTACTATTCGCGTGTCTAGCTGTACATTCCAACTTGTATAGAAACTTATGTATAGATTTCAACGCGCACGTGGATATAATCCGAAGAAACTCTACGTATTTCGCGAGTAATGTAATATCTTTCGTTTTACACATTTTGTTACAAGGCCAACTCGTGTATTTGCTTTTTACACTTTTTTTTTTTTTAAACAATGGCAGCTTGCCCTGTTGTATTAATCGCAATTGGTTCATGAAACTGAACAAGCTCATACCCAGCTTCCGCGTAAAATAATTCAGCTGAGGCGATGTGCCTTGATGAACCACGAAGAACGCTCAATTTATCTTCGATGTTATAACCGGAGCATTTGTCAACCTTAGTTAAATATATTTCTGCTCTTTTATTTAGAACTTGTAAAGTTTTCTTAATCGATTTTATTTTCAAATCTCTATCACGAATGCACCATGATGATCGATTCGGCATTTATTCTTCTATCACTTTCGGTTAGCTCGTCAATCTTTGGCGCAATCCGGGCTATATATTTTTCCTTAGACTGTATTAATGCTATGGTATTCGCATTTTGAATACGATGATATTTAGCAACAATCTTAGTAGCGGTATTTTTCTTGAGCTTTGCTAAACGATTTAAAGAATAGATAGTACGCCTAATAGTTCGCTGCTTCTCAGCATTCGATCTATAATATGCGCGCACTATATTTCGCTTTTTCTCAGGCTTCAAATTATAGATAGTACGCTTAATAGTTCGCTCCTTCTCAGCATTCGATCTATAATATGCACGCGCTCTATTTCGCTGTTTCCCGGGGTTCAAATCATAACGTCCGCGCTTCTTAGCTTTCCGCGACTCAGCATTCAACTGGTAACGAGTGCGCTCTTTCTCTCGCCGCTTTTAAACGTTCGAATGATAGAGTTCGCGAGCTCGACCTTGCAGCCTCGCAGCGTTAGAAAGGTAGTTCTGAGAGTTTATAATACTTCGTTTCGTAGCGACACTACAGTGCTCAGACTTTCCGGCACTAGAATTATTATACATATGTCGGCGCACGATAATTCGAACGTGGCTTTCTGGCTCTTTTGATATTTGTTTTAAATCAATAAATTAGTTTTAGTTTATACTATTGACTGTTTACAAGAAATTGGTTTATGTTCAGTCTCAGTATATTTGTTAGTGTTGAGATTAGAAGCTAGGCGCCCTTAGAGTTAATAAGTGGCGTAGAAAAGGGATGCAAGACATGGGCATCCTTGTCGAACGTAGCCACAGTCCGGCGGTGATGACTTTTGAGGGGGCAGTTAGATTTTGAGCAGAGCAAAAGAAGGACCTGCCAAATAGATCTAGCGAAGAGCATTTTGATTATTGATTGGAATCACGTCGCGGCTGTGTATTCGCTATTGCGTCCCTATTCACTCATGATTATATCTGATCGGATCAAACTATATTTACTTATATATAATCAGATCTGCGTCCGTACATGATTATCAAAATTATTTTACGCATTGATCTGATTTAATTAGATACTTCAAATTAGTAATTTTTTTTTGCTGAAAAATTTTGAGCGGTCATATTGCCTCACATTCCCTAAAATACGAAAACGATTTTAGAATCGTTTGATCATCATAATCAATATTAAGTGCATCGTTAAGATTAATAAAATTTTCGTGACAAATACATATCGACGTGTCCCGTTCAGAAAGAAGTAACTCAGAAAATCTGTGAAGAAGGAAATAACTCAGGAAATCTGTGAAGAAGGAAGTAACTCGCGCTAGCGGTTAAAAAGGAAGTAACTCGCAATAGCGGTTTAAAAAGAAGTATCTCGTGATTAAAATTATTAAACAAATTTGAGTGACTGAGAAATAGGTGATCATATTTAAGTAGGTCTGCCAAGTTGTCGATTATATTCCTTTTTGCCTCATAGCTCTGCCTGTTTAGAATAGTAGAATGTATAAAATGGGTATAGTGAAAATACAAAAAGGAAAATTTGCTCATTTCTTTTCATTTTTTTTTTTTTTTTTCTCATTTTTTAGTATATATAATTCGGACTTGGGAGTGTCAGAAGCAAAATTAAAGGATCGTTTATGGCTATGCCCGACTAACGCGATTCCCCCTCAACATCACAACTATTATAAATCGTTGAAGCCAATAAGGCAGACTGTATGATATAGACCGTAGAATATGTTATGAAAATAACATAAAAAAAAGGGGGGGGAAAAAAAAAAAAAGGAAAATTCGCTCATTTCTTTTCTAGTTCTTTTATCCTATTATTTTGCTACCGACCAGTCTTTCCGAGAAAACCAATAGATAAATGCAAATAAATATACGAATAATATACAAATTAATAGCACCTCAATTGTATTTATTAAATTATTATTTTCACTGTCAATTTTTCGGGCAAATCATAACGTATTCTACGGTCTATATCATACAGTCTGCCTTATTGGCTTCAACGATTTATAATAGTTGTGATGTTGAGGGGGAATTGCGTTAGTCGAGCATAGCCATAAACGATCCTTTGATTTTGCTTCTGACACTCCCAAGTCCGAATTATATACTAAAAAATGAGAAAAAAAAAAAAATTAGAAGAAATGAGCAAATTTTGCTTTTTGTATTTTCACTATACCCATTTTATACATTCTACTATTCTAAACAGGCAGAGCTATGAAGCAAAAAGGAATATAATCGACAACTTGGCGGACCTACTTATGATCACCCATTTCTCAGTCACTCAAATTTGTTTTAGTATATTATGTGGCATGCCCGTAAACCAAGTGTTTTTCGGCGAGAATAATGATTTCAGGACGAGCTAAAGGCGAGCCGGAGGCGAGTTCTGAAATCATTATTCGAGTCAAAAACGGTTTACGGGTGCGCCCCATACTGTATTTTTTTCGAAATAAGCATGAAATAGTATATTGTGTAGCAAGGGCGTAAAGTGGGATTTTTTAGACCGAGTGTGGAGTTTGCAGTACTAGTCGGAGGCGAGGGAGCACGAGTCGAAGACGAGTGCATCCGCGAGCCGAAGACGAGTACTGCAACCACACGAGATCAAAAAGCCCACTTAGCCCTTGGTACACACCATATTTTTTGTAACGCATGTATTGATTTCTGCGTTTCTGTGCCTATAAGCGGCATATATATATATATATATATATATATATATATATATATATATATATATATATATATATATATATATTATTGAAGAAGCGGGCAATAAAGAATCCTTTATTGCCCGCTTATTGAAGAAGCGGGCAATAAAGAATCCTTTACGCCCGCTTATTGAAGAAGCGGGCAATAAAGAATCCTTTACGCCCGCTTATTGAAGAAGCGGGCAATAAAGAATCCATTATTGCCCGCTTATTGAAGAAGCGGGCAATAATGGATTCTTTATTGCCCGCTCTTTTCAAGTGGTCAATAAACGGCTACTTTAGGCCCTATTTTTAGGTCAAAAAAACGCAGAAATCATGCATGTGTTACAAAAAATAATTTTAATCACGAGATACTACTTTTTAAACCGCTATTGCGAGTTACTTCCTTTTTAACCGCTAGCGCGAGTTACTTCCTTCTTCACAGATTTCCTGAGTTACTTCCTTCTTCACAGATTTTCTGAGTTACTTCTTTCTGAACGGGACACGTCGATATATAGACATTCTGAAAATGTCAACTATTAAATACGTGAAGTAGCCAAGTGGTAGAAGCTTCGACTGATACGCAGAAGGACCTGGGTTCGAATCCCCGCAAGAAACAGGGAGAAATTTTTCATCGACAAAAAGAAGTTAATTATCAGAAATATCCATAATTGTCGATCACTGCGACATGAAAAAGATATAAAACGATAGTTTATATAATTTGTTCAATTTAATCAACCGTTTTATTTCAATTGTCCAAAACAAATAATTACATCTGATTAGATCTGATTGGATCTGATTATATATAGATTATATATGATTAGACCTGGCCAATTTTTGGATCTGATCATGTATAAGTGATTATGCATGATCGTATATGATTAGACAAAAACTTTTTCCATCGGGTACCATACGATTTATTCAGAATTAGTTCGTGACTTCACAATTAATTAAGTAGGCTTACCTTACGGTTGACTCTGGCCACAAGGCACTGAACTACACTTAATTAAATTAACGATGAACAATAAATTTGGAAAAGACTCTAAGTTGTACAATAAATAGGAAACACTAATACAAGAAGACTCGAGACGATACGGTAATTGCGTGCAGTACAGTCGGCAGTCGAGAAGGATTCTTGGTGCTTTCTTTGGCTCGCTAGGTGATGAGTTGCGAACTTCCTCACGTGCTCCTGTGATTGGCCTAATTAGGCGACGTAAGTGGGGTGGATCTAGTGGACAGTTGTCACGTCTCATCCTAGGATCCCGCTGACGGAATTATGCTTTCTTCTAGATCTGGATCGTAACTCGTCCGCGTCTGGGCAGCGATCTCAGCTGTTTTCTGGACGTCGGACGGACTAAGGCGCGCTAATTTCAAAATCGAAATCGTGTCGCAACGGAGTTGTGTCAGTCTTAAAGACGACGGGCGTTCCTGTTATCGTAGTTTCCTCACTCCCTGATTGTCGGTGACTCGGAGGGGCTCTCCAGTCGTCCACTCATAAAAACTGTTCCTGGCTGGAGGATCTGGCTGCAGTCAGGGCGATCCTAAACCGGATCTTCGCCTCGGCTGCACCATTGGCGTCGCGGAAGGTTATTAAAACCTCCTCACACGAGGTAGCTGCTCGTTGTCGAAACGATATTCGTGAGCTTTCTTGGCTAACACGTAGACGGTACGATAATCAGGAGGGTAGATGTTATTTCGTTGGTTCAGCTACAGGCTGAATAGTCGTCGATGAAGGAGGCTGTAATGAGTTACTAAATTCGCCCAGCCCTATACGCTGTCATCGCGGCATCCTGTTTTTATACGATAAAGCCATCGTCAATACAACTCTGGCGAGCCTGGGGAAGGTGTTCCCTCGGTGGATGTTGACTCCGTTGCGCGCCGAGGCGCGAAGTACAATTTTTATAGAAAAGAAGTAATACAAACAAAAGAGGATTAGAAATATGATACCCTGCCTAATTTATCTTAGCTCTTCCTGGGTAGCCTGTCGACCGTGCACACTCGTTATCGCGTTCGGTAGTCCCTGGGAGGCTTGCACAAAGTGCAACGTCACAATATCTATGGCTATGCATTCTGCTTACGGTCTTTTTTCATTGTTGATTCCTTTTTGAATAATAATGCGCGATATTTTGAACACCCATTATTATATTTTCAATAATAAGTAAGATAATAAGTAAGATATATCTATATATATCTATGGCTATGCATTCTGCTTACGGTCTTTTTTCATTCTTGATTCCTTTTTGAATAATAATGCGCAATATTTAGATCATCCATTATCATATTTTCAATAATAAGTAAGATAAGTAATGCGTATATAGTATATTGTGCATCAAGGGAAGGAAGTGAAATTTCGATCCCGAGCGTGTAGATAGTCGCCCGAGCCGGTCGGGGGGACTCGGCGAGCCGAAGGCTCGCCGATTTGACCCGATCGCGAGGGCGGCTATTTACACCGAGGGAGCGAAAACTTCCGACCGTGATGCACACGATATTTTTTTTCACACATGGACGGAAAGCCGATTTCCTACCCGCAGAGAGGCACGACCACGCACGATCGCAAACGCGCAATTTTAGGTTGAGGGACAAGCAAGTCATGCTATTTCGCTTTTTATCATTTCTGATTTCACTTTCTTCTTTGCAACAAACGAACGATCATGAACGACGCGCTTTTTTTCTATCATTTTGTGCGTCCGATGGCGCTGTTACCGAAAACATACGAAGCGAACTGGGAGGAAAATTCATTACTCACGGCTTTCCCTCCCATGGGAGGCAAAACTACCCTGGTCGGTAAAACTGAACTTCCTCACCTCTCAGCGGGTAAGGAAATCGGCCTTCCTGGCCATGTGGGAAAAAAAAAAAAAAAATTACTTCTTCACTGGTAGGGAAATGATCGATCGACTCCCTCTTTCTGAAATGATATAGATTCTCATTCATAGAATGATATCATTTTTCATTCCCCGAAGTGCCCATAGTTACGGATATTTATTTTTTGTTTATCCTATTCCTACTTATATCTGTATCTAGCAATCTTCTTCCCTTGTGAGTGAAGGCCTGCATAATTCGCTTAAAAATAATAAGTAAAATATTATTATGAATAATAAACAGAAACTATGAGGACAATGCACCGATATCACTCAAATATCTCGACTCCCTCAGACGGACTCTATAATTCTTGTGTATTTCTGACTAACTTGACAACAGAGTCCCATCCCAGAACCGAAGAAACTACTAATCTACTCCACTTTCTCAATTTATTTCACAGTTACTGGAGCGACGTTTATTACTAAGCGAGATTGTAGCGAGTCTTGTGATATAATTCAATAAATAAAATGTAAAAAATGTGGGAAACATTGAAAATAAAAATGATGATCTTCATAACACAAGTGGCTTTATTTATTTTTTATTTTTTTGACAACAACCCCACCGTGATGGCGGTAAGGGTAAGGGTAAGTGAAAAAAGAGATTATTATGTTTCACCCCTTTGTGTTGTCGCGATCCTTCTTCTTACCATTACCCTTACCGCCACCACGGTAAGGGTTGGCGAGGTCGTATAACAGGGCCACTAAGTTTCGGCGCCTTTGGCGCCTGACTTGCCATTGGCGATGGCTGGCTCTCTGCCCTCGCCGGGCAACATTTTCTTCTGAAAAAATGAAAATTACATCATTATATTTATTATAAAGAGTTTTGTAGCAAAATCAGGTGAAGCAACTACCGGAGCTTAATTAGCCTGAATGAATCATAGTTCAGAACATTTATACTGTGATACATCATCAAAGATGATGATGACTGACTCGTAGCAGTTGCTCGCATACCTCAAATCAACTGTAGAGCTCCAAGCTCGTCCCAACTTACATGACTCAATGATATCAGAAAATTTAGCGAAACAATAATTGTCATATTGATAATATGGATATGGGGGTTTCCAGCTCATCTCGACCACCTTCCAGACCTGACCCCCTCGGATTTGAATGAAACTTTTTTTTTTGCTTCACTCAAGACCCAAATTGAAACCTCAATTTTTTTCAGAATTTTTTATAACACATGCATGAAAAAGTTGCTTGTTTGGGGCTCTGGAGCGGTTATATTGTGGCACTTTTTTGACGTTTGAGTAGGCAATGCCAACATGAAACAATATTGCATGCCAAACGTGCGCACTGCGTTTCGCGCACATCGAGCGTGCACAACATGATTCTGGTTACGCACGGCGTGCGAACAAGAGCATTTTATAATCATTCACCCCTGTCGACGCGCTATCTCCGTGCATACTGCTGAATCGATTCGATGTTTTTGGTATGGTTGTTTACATTGACAACAGAGCCCCACAAGAAACTTTTTCATGCATTTGTTATAAAAAATAGCGTTCGATACTCCCGCGAAGTGAGGCGTTTAGGGTTGTCTGATGTCTTCAGCACTCACCTTCATCTCGGCTACCGCCTCGACTACGGTTCGTGCTGAAAACATCGGACACACCTATAAACGCCTTACATTTCGCGCTCGAATCGAAATCAACTATTTCGAGCCCCCGTACCGGAGGCATAGATAGTGGAAATTTGCCATTTCATGAAATCCCAGAATTTTTTAACGATGATATCTTGGGATTGAAGAGTCATATCAATAAAAACAGGGTGGTCAATAGATTTGTCTTGAATTGAACTTTCTGAAAAAAAATATTTCGCAATTTCGCGATACCGTCCCAGCCGCTAGAAATTCATTTTAAAGCGAAAAATGGATTTTTCGATGATTTGGGCATTGTTGATTTTTTTGATTTTTTTTTCTTCTGAAATTCTACACGGAGAAAAAAAGATAGTAATAAGTCCTATAAAAATAGTAAAACGAAAACCAGTTCCGCGGTTATGATATTTATTACTGCCCAGCATAGTAAAAATCGTCAACAAAATAGTAAAAATCGTCAAAAATGTATTAACAAGTACTAAAATGTAGTAAAAAGTTTCAACAAATTTAGTAAACTACTCAACAAAATTAAAGGCCCCCTCCTGGCATAACCTGCTATTTCCAGAAGCCTTGACCGATTCACTCTAAATTTGTACCAGGGCTAGTCCAAAGTGTTTCCAACTTGGGTCCAAAGCCGATTTTCTGTATCTTCAAGAGTTGCGATGTGGCACTCCGAAAACCAACCCTCTGCGTAAAATCAAAGTCACAGGTCTGTAGCACCGGGTTCCAACACCGATTTTGTGCCCAAAAAATGTTTGGACAACTTTTGGTCGAGCCAGACGATTCGGTCCACTGCTGAATCATACACCCTTGCCTATTCAACCCCTCCGCTTCCATCCCTCTATCATCCGGGGTTGGACAAAACATTTTGACACATTTTCGAGCATCGGAGACACAAAAGTGTTTCCGAATCGTTTTCGCGATTCAGCCGAGCACTTGCAGCCCACCTGTCCCTGAGTAACTGCAACCAACCCCTGAACAACCCTTAGCCTAGCAGTAACTTTTCACTACCAGCTACGGAATCCTAGGCTAGGCGCAAAATCGATGTTGGAACCCGGTGCCACAGACCTGTGACTTTGATTTTATGCAGAGGGTTGGTTTTTGGAGTGCCACATCGCAACCCTCGAAGATACAGAAAATCGGCTTCGGGCCCAAGTTGGAAACACTTTGGACTAGCCCTGGTCCAAATTTCAAGTGAATCGGTCAAGGCGTCTGAAAATGGCGGGTTATGCTAGGGGGGGGCCTTTAATTTTGTTGAGTAGTTTATTTTTTACGAAACTAGCCCCATATGAGGCCCGCGCTGCGCGCGGGCATGATCATACATTCTCGAATTCGGAGATTATATAGAGTGAGTTTTATCGAAGTTCCAGTCTCAGTTGATATGAAAATACACTTTAATGTAAAAATGAAACGCACCATCCTGTAAAAGTTGGACTTACACGACTGAGCCATAAACAGTGTGAAAGATACGTTCGATCTTTTAGCTCCCAGTCACAGTTTAAGTCGAAGACCTGTATTTTTTTAACATAATTAGGCCACGCCGATTTTGAACCTTCGATAAGACTCACCCTGTATAAAATCATCTTACATATTAAAAAATGGGTCAAATTTGTTATATTATCAAAAAAATTTATTGTCTACAATTAATCGCATGCAATGTGAAATTTGTTTATTATTATAATTATGAATAATATTATTTATCATTCATATACATATTTCATTCAATAATTATATTTTAACTCATCTAATATTTCAACTCATTTAATTAATTTAAATCATTTTATGCGTTTATTTTTGAAAGCATTATTCCTTTTTTTTTTTTTTTTTGATCAGTGGTTGGAGGATTGCTTGTTGTTTGGGTGTTTGTGCTACTGGACGGTGCTACAATTCTTTTTCTTTTTAAGACTCCTGTGCCCTTTAGCAATTTTATAAATGGCATGCGTGGGCCAATGATTTTTTTTATATCGTCTAAAGATCCCACCGACATGTATATAGGTTGACCTGAAAAAGTGGAAATTTAATCAACTTTAAAATTCAGTCGAACGGGAATAATATTTCCTTGACCGATTTATCATCAATCTTTGTTTAACAACCGTAATCTTTTTCAGCACTATAATTCCACTACTATAATATTTTTTTGCACAGTCACAAGCAATCAAAAACGCAAATATTCTGGAAGATGAGACTCAAATATGTGTACATATCTTGTTTTAACGTACTATTATTACGAATACGTCCAACCACTTCCACATGGTCACCCTTCTCGTACTCGTGGAACTCAAGTAGGCTGGTGATACGAATTTCCAATTTATAAATTCCATCAGTCACTGATCCAACGCCATATTCCTCCATGCCGGGCTTGTATTTTTTCATCCATAGAAAATTCGACTTCACGTATCCTTGTATTCCTATGTATATATTTCATAGAGATTATTTTATTTTATACTAATTTATTAATGCTTGAAATCGAATTTTGTATACACACTATTGAAAAAATAGCGTATGCAACTCGTTCGCAATTGCATAACATATTATTATTATTTTTTTTTTTTAAAGTTCCTAAAAAAAATTAAAAACGACAAAATTTAACATTTTTCGTTGAAAATCCATTTTTTTTTTTTTAATGTGTTGTAGGTCGAATTTTGTGACTTTTTTGGATTTGCAGGAATGAAGATTTGAATCATATCAATTTTTTCCATAATGGTAGAAAAATCTTTACACTACAACACGTTTTTTAGCAGAAAGACCCCTCGGAATCGATGACGGAGAAAACGGAGTGGAAAAAGATAGCCATAAGTCCTATCAAGAGACTCGGTAGAGTCTCGCGCCAAGAGCAATAATAAAAAAAGCGCGAGACTCGACCGAGTCTATATACCCGAACGGCAGCTAAACGGCGTTGTGGGAAAACAGTATTTCCTAATTTCTTTCTTCTCGCAATATCCAGGGGATTGGAATATTTATCCTAGAATGTGGGTACCAAGAGCTTTCATTTGAGTCTAACTTCGATTGAATCAGTGCACGGAAAGCTGAGGTATGATTATTTCTAGTTTCCGAGTACCCGTTTCGTCTGAAAATTTTTTCGTCGTTTCACCTCCTTCAGCCAAATCTGACAGTTCACTAAAGCTATGCGGATAAAAATGAGGAAAGAGTGGCCACCACTAGACAGCAGTGACATCAGTTGCAAGATGGCGCTCTTATAATATTTTTAAAAATTCCGAGTGTTAACGGAGTCGTCGCCGGGAGTTGTCTTCATACATCATACGCTTTCGTTATTTGTGACCAGGACCACCGCTACGTCGCTTTCGTCCACTAGGTCGACCGTACCGTAGTTTCCGTCCTCCAGGTCGACCGCTACGTAGTTTCTGTCCTCCAGGACCACCGTTACGTAGTTTCTGTCCTCCAGGACTACCGCTACGAAGTTTCCGTCCTCCAGGTCGACCGCTACGTAGTTTCCGTCCTCCATGTCCACCGCACCGTAGTTTCTGCTCTCTAGGTCGACCACTACGTAGTTTCTGTCCTCCAGGACCACCGCTACGTAGTTTTCGTCCTCCAGGTCGACCGCTACGTAGTTTCCGTCCTCCAGGTCCACCGCTACGTAGTTTCCGTTCTCTAGGTCGACCGCTACGTAGTTTCTGTCCTCCAGGACCACCGGTACGTAGTTTTCGTCCTCCAGGTCGACCGCTACGTAGTTTCCGTCCTCCAGGTCCACCGCTACGTAGTTTTCGTCCTTCAGGTCGACCGCTACGTAGTTTCCGTCCTCCATGTCCACCGCACCGTAGTTTCTGTTCTCTAGGTCGACCACTACGTAGTTTCTGTCCTCCAGGTCCACCGCTACGTAGTTTTCGTCCTCCAGGTCGACTGCTACGTAGTTTCCGTCCTCCAGATCCACTGCTACGTAGTTTCCGTCCTCCATGTCTACCGCACCGCAGTTTCCGTCCTCCAGGTCGATCGATTATAAGTAATTATTAATGAACAATTGATGTTGTACACACGACGTTCTTAACTACGTGGCGGTGGTCCTGGAGGACAGAAACTACGTAGAGGTCGACCTAGAGAACGGAAACTACGGTGCGGTGGACCTGGAGGACAAAAACTTAGCAGTTGGTGCGCGCAAAGTGAATCGCCCTGTATATTTTTAACTATTTATTTCAATATTTAAATATCCATGAATCTGTGGACAATAGGAAGCTGCGTTGTTCATCAGCGTCGTTTTTAGAGCTCGGTACTTGTTTTTCCGTTTTTCACTATTTTCGTGTTCACTTCTTGTTTCGCGTAACCACATGAATAAATAAATATATATATATATATATATATATATATATATCGATGAAGGAGGAGGTTTGCGCGCAGGGTTACACGTTGCAGGCATATAGAGTTATTATAACGGATTATAAGGAAACAATTCGTAGAACTTAATGAAAAACGAACACGCATGTTACGACTGTCAAAAAAAAAAAAAAAAATTTATAAACACATACGTGTATAAAATACAAAATTGTACAAAAAGTAGTGAAATCAACAACAAAAGCACCTATGGTGCAAAAACCTTTCGCCAAGTGCAATAATGTGGTCCCTACTCAAAACGAAAGAATAGAAAGAAAAATGTCCACGTACAAAAGTATTGAAATCACATACAGTGCCAAGTACATGTCTTCTGTATACCATAAGTTAACAACAGAAACGTAAAGAGTCTTGTGCTCGTTCACTCGCAAAAAAAAATGTGGAGGTAGTGGTACTTGGCGGGCCTTCGTAGACAAGTACGAGAGAACAATATTGGCCCGCCAAGTACCACGGACTCCACATTTTTTTTTGCGAGTGAACGAGCACAAGACTCTTTACGTTTCTGTTGTTAACTTATGGTATACAGAAGACATGTACTTGGCACTGTATGTGATTTCAATACTTTTGTACGTGGACATTTTTCTTTCTATTCTTTCGTTTTGAGTAGGGACCACATTATTGCACTTGGCGAAAGGTTTTTGCACCATAGGTGCTTTTGTTGTTGATAAAATATAGTAAAACGAAAACGTCTAGACCAGTTTCGTAAAAAATACTACATTTTTTGAAACTTTTTACTACATTTTAGTACTTGTTAATATATTTTTGACGATTTTTACTATGCTGTTGACGATTTTTACTATGCTGGGCAGTAATAAATATCATAACTGTGGAACTGGTTTCGTTTTACTATATATTTATAGGATATTATTGCTATCTTTTTTTCTCCGTGATAGAAAGCTGTGATTTGGCACAATTTTTTTTTTTTTTGTCAGGAACGTTGGAGAAAATCGGCGCCACGAAACTCAGTGGGGACAGATTTGCCATTCTTATCCGGCTAGACCCTCCGGTTCAATGATCATTTGAAAATAAATAAAATACACTCACTTATTATACCGGTCGTTTCTACGGCATCAGTAAGAGATACCAGGGGTATAATATCTTTCTCCATGCTGATCTCTATTTTATGTTTTCCAAGGATATTGATCATGGTGTTAGAACGCACCGTGAGTTCAAATGGTAACGTCCCGAATTGAAATCCTTCTTTTGAAGGTACCGGCATGGCTCCATCAATATGTATAATCTGTTAAATTTTTTGTTTGTATTATTAGTATTAATTACCTAATGTAGTGTAGGACACACGTACGGCGATCTTCTATTTATTTCAACATGGAATTAAAAGCTAGTTCATCAAATATGAAGTATACATACATGGTTGAGCCGAACATGATCTTTGATTCTTTCAATCTCGTCATTTCAGGTGATTACTTGTATCCTATGGCCTAGTGCATTATTTACGAAGAATTTGAAGACAATGTTTCCTTTATTCCCCACTTGCTTTGGAGCATCGATAGAATCGATCCAACCAATGAATTCTCTATAATATAAAAGGTTTCACATATGAAATATTCATACAATCATTACATTTACTTTGACAATGAATCACCATATATGCTAGAGATTAGTGTTTTTTTTTTAAATTTGATTCATTAATGAATTTATTTCTTACGTCGAAGGCTCATATATGCGTATACGTTCAATGTTTTCGTTTGAAGTATATTCGAACTCCTTATCGTCAATATTAATGTACTCAGTTATGTCGCGTGATTCCTGTTCATTTTCTTCGAGGATTCTATCAACCACCACGTCATCTACAAATAATTTTTTTTATACTGTATTATTTAAAGGCGGAATTTTTGAATCGAGAGAGGGTCGAGCGTTTTATATGTTATTAATTAATTAATTAATTAATTTTATGCAATTGGCCATGCAGCTATATTCAGATTTAAAATATAAAAGTCTAGTTTCTTTCCTAGACCCATCGTTTGGGATGTAAGAATCGGTATTTTCAGTAATGTTGGCAAATGCAATATGAACAAAAATACACGATGCGTTCATACGAACGAGGAAAAATAAATGTTCGAAGAGCTGTTACGAAAGCACAATTAATAAGGCACTTACCTATTTTTTCTTGTGATTTGTCCACCATGATCAGTAGGCACTTTCAAGATTCTTATTCGTGTATAATAACCGTATCATACAGATACCGATTCACGAATAACTCAATTTTTATATACGAAAAAAAGAAACAACAGTTCAAACACCGTTCACTTATTATACAAACAAGTTTTCTTGTTATACCAAGCAACCATTTCGATGATCCTTGATTCACATAGCTCGAAAACCAAAAAGCTGTGATTAAAGACTATTCAATTGTCATATAGCATCAACCAAGTACCTAGTGTTTCAATAGTAATAACAAATACTACAAAGAATGTCGATTCGAAGTAATAGACGCATTTTCAGAATTGACCGTGGCGAAGTTTGGAAGTTGCTAATTAAAAATAAAACGTAATCTATAATAGAGATATCCAGGTTAATAGAAAAGAGTCTGAATATGTTCCATAATACCTATTCATAACAGTAATGAAAAAAAATCAAGCATTGGTGTATAATTCTTTGTAAACATAATTTTTTATTTCATTTCGATTTCGCTGATCTCCCAAGAAAATTCGTAATGCATCCCATGACCGAACTCTCGAACAAGCCACGTACACCTGACCATGATTAAAAACATCTTTGCGTAAATCTATCCCAATTTTTTCAAAAGTTTGTCCCTGAGATTTATTTATGGTCATTGCAAATGCCAGTTTTATTGGAAACTGTCGTCTCTTAAAAGTAAATGGATAGACGTCCTCGCAGTACAGAGTAATACGATTTAAAAACAGTATTTGTCCAGAATTATCACCTGTCAAAATTTCACACTTTAGTAAGTGATTCCCGAGCTCAAGCACAAGTAATCTCGTACCATTGCAAAGGCCTTCGTTTACGCTCAAATTACGAATAATCATAACAATGCTATGGGTTCGTAAACGTATTTCATGAGCTGGCAATGACGGTGGTGATAAAGTTTCTAAATATTCTGGTAGAATTGTTTCTTCAACACCTTCACTACTTGTGGATTTTTCAATACTGTTTATACTTGTATACACCTTTTCATCTGTCGGATCAAGTAATTGTACAACCTGTTTATTAATTTCCTCAACATCTACATTTCTTGCAGAGAGTATCGCACATTTTGATGCTTCTGTATAACGCTTGGCCCTTATGTAATCTCCGTAAATGACCTCTACTATATTTGAACTTACATCAGCTATACAACATTCCGGAAACGACATATTGTCATTATGATCATTTAATTTACCATCGCCCAATTCCAATAAAAAATTCGCAAACTCAATTTCCTGGGGTAAAGTACGCATGTTCTGCTTCAATGTAAACTTCTCGAAATATTTCCAAAGCGGGCTGAATTTGATAGAGAGATTAACGGTTTCAATACGTGTACCTCTTTGTTTTACGGGTAATAATTGTCTGAAATCCCCACCTAAAATTATAATTTTTCCACCAAATGGGATATTGGTATTCATGATATCGCGTAAGGTTCGATCTATTACTTCTAAAGCATATCTTGGTGCCATTGTCGCTTCATCCCATATGACAACATCAACTTCTTTAATATAAGTGGCTTCCTTGGATTGTATTTTGATATTAGAAGAGGAGTCTGCGTAAAGGGGTACCGGTAATCCAAAAGTTTTATGAACAGTTTTACCATGAGGTAATAAGTTTGCTGCGATTCCGGTGAAGGCCATTGTGCTAACCTTTTTCATTCTACTTTGGATCAAATACCAAAGAGTAGTATAAAGATACGTTTTCCCAGAACCTCCGGGTCCATCGATGTAGAAGTACTTATGCCGACGTTCATCGTCACTATCCAGTGATTTCAATACAGTATCGACGATCTCTTTTTGCTGTTGATTTAATTTTTTGTATTGTATTTCTCCGATTCCTACGATTACGTCAGGTGATCCATTATCCATCTCAGTTTGATCTATACTTTGTTCCATGCCATGGAAATCCGAAAAATTTTTACCTTCTACCAATAGCAATGCACCGATATGAGCATATGCCCGCATTTCACATTGCAATGACCCTCCATGACGTCTAAAATCTTCGGACATATCTGATTTGAATCCTTCCCACAAACTTCTTGGATCAACTGGTTGACAATGGATTAAAATTCGGACAAATAAATTACGAAGCTGACGTGGCATCATCCAAGTGCTAGCCTCAGTCATCGTCCGTCTCCATTCTTCATCATCCTCGATTAATCCGAGAGCTAAGCATGCATCTGTGAATGTTTGATGGAGCTCCCCATTTGTAGTTTTCAAGTCATCAAAACTTTTTGCGCCTTGGACCGCTAACAATAGTAATCGCAAATGGAACAATTCAACTTGAGTCGGACTGACAGAATACATTCGCCCGATGCAATTAAATTGAGATTTACGTGCTACCCATCGATGAACGACTTTACCATCGATCTTATATTTTTTTGAATGTGTAATGACATGGTATTTCTGTATAGTAATATTTATTTGCTTGCTCATCGCGTACATTTAGCGCAAAGTAATCTACTAACATATCCACCTTATCTAGAGCCGATCTCACTGTATTTTCATCCCTGTCATCGTTAAATACTACGCTTTGTTCATTTATCAAATGAACAGGTAAACGTGTAATTGAATGACTTTTATTTTGCAAGAGTTTTCCAAGAATTCTCCAGCTGGCTTCTACAGGACCTACGTAACGGGCTTCAATATAATCGCGTATCTCGTCATGATCAACTACGATGGTTTCATCCAAGTTTTCACCAACTGTGATAGCAGCTGCATCGTGACCTTTATATATATATTTATAAAAATATTTCACAGATTTAATACTTGAAACTACCTCGACGTTAATATGACTGTTCAATAAAAGCAACAAGGTAGGGGAATACGGTACAACATAACGATTGTCTACTAAATATTTACCAGGTCGTTCAAAAGTTTTATTTATATTACGTCTTCGATAATAAGGATAGCCATCTTCATCCATTGTTGTAATTTCTCTGAATTGTTTTGGAAAATGTTTCGTACATTTATCTTTTTCTAAGTACCAATCGCCGCATGGTCCGTGTATCATATGTCTCATCACGATAGTGTGTAAATTTTGGTTTTTGTTCGGATCTGGTATCTCTGCAGATATATATCTATCTACAATTTCTGGAACAGTTAGTTTAGAATTTCGTTTCATTGTTACCAGCATATGAATGTGTGGTAGACCACGTTTTTGGAATTCAATCACATAGACATATGCTGCAACCTCACCAAAAAACTTTTGTCGAACAATAAGATCCACTAAATGATCTTTCTTTGCGTTAAAAACACGTGCGCAAATATCTGGCCGATCTGCCGCCTGCTGATTTACTAAAAGATTGTCGATTATTTCACGCCATTTTGGATTGCATGTCATCGTTATAAAAAGGTCAGGTTTCCCATACTTACGGACGATTGCCATTGCATCCTGATACGTTTGCAGCATGTTACGAGGTGAACCAGCAAATGTTGATGGAAGAATCACAATTTTACCTACTCGTCCATTAACATTATTTGCTTTTTTTTCTAAGTGATCAATTAAACCCTGATACGATTCTGCCCTTAACTCTTTTTGGTGATTCTTACACCATTGGATTCTATCTTTTTCAATTTTCACATAATTATCTACCAACCACTGCTGGAATAGTCGTCTGCCCAATAAAAAAATATTTAATTCCTGATCGCGGATAGCCATTCGATACTTCAAGTATGCTGCTCTGCTGATACGCTTAGCCATCGATCCAGGTCGACCAATGCGCATCAAATCACGATGCCAACCTTGAGTGCCGTACGGGTAAAATAGCGGATAAATCCAAGGTTCGACATTTGGATCCATAGTGTTGACATTTTTCAACATTTTAGTATTTTTGTTCCGAATCGTAACAAATGATTCAGGAATTTCTCCATCCGCTGTTGTAGAGAAAACAGCAGCAACTTCGTTGCATCTTTGAAAATTGAACCGTCTACGATCCATACCTGGTTTCAAAGTGAACAAAAGCCCCTATTGAAAAAATACAGGTGGGACACATGGGAACCCATATGGTTTTGCTGGGAAACCACATGGTTTTGCTGGGAACCCACATGGGAGTCTTTGAAATCTATGTGGGACTTCCAGGAACCCACATGGGTTTGTTGGTCACCTACATAGTTTTGCTGGGAACCCACATGGGAATCTTGGAAATCTATGTGGGAGTCGCTGAAGCCTACATGGGTTCGTTGGTCACCCGCATAGGACGTCTGGGATCCTACACGTGTTTGTTAGGCACCCACATGGAAGTTTTGGTGAACCATGTGGGACTTATATTATTATTATTATTATTATTATTATTATTATTATTATTATTATTATTATTATTATTATTATTTTTATTATTATTTATATTATTTTATTTATATTTTTTACGTTTGTAAAAAATTTAAATAAAGTCTTGATATTTTAACTGTGTTAATTTTTCAATTATCTGACTAATATTCTATGTATGAGGTATATTCCTACGGGGATACCCCACATCCCATATGGGTCCTATGGGTAAACCCACATCCCACATGGGTCCCGTTGGGAGACCCACAACTCCGACACGGGTCCTATGAGAACACCCACATCCCACATGGGTCCTATGGGAATACCCATATCCCACATGGGTCCTATGGGGAAACCCACATCCCACATGGGTCCCGTTGGGAGACCCACAACTCCGACACGGGTCCTATGAGAACACCCACATCCCACATGGTTCCTATGGGGATTCCCACATGGGTCCTGTTGGGAGACCCACACCTCTGACACAGGTCCTATGGGAATACCCACATCCCACATGAGTCCTATGGGGATACCCACATCCCACATGGGTTCCCTGCCAAAATTCTCCAAGGAACTGGGAACCTGGGAAACCCACATGGTTTCCCATGTGGATTTTTTTGATAGGGGCTGCATTTCGGGTACCGTTTCTGAATCTTTATTCAATAATCGTTCCTGATTCTGTATCTCTTCGCTCATCATTTGGTACGAATGTGCGAATATATTTTTTTCGCGGATTATACGATCGACAATTTCTAAGACTTCTCGATCAAGCTGTGAATACTTATGCAGCCGATGATCCATTGCTTCATTCGCATCGACAATGAATAGCTGACCATAACTCGGCCTTTCATTTACTTCGGGATACAATGCCGTATTTACCTGATAATAAATTTGACCTTGGATCTTGAAACAATATGGTCCAGGACGTCTCTCACCAAAATTAACCAAATTAGCATTGAATGATGCAAATGATACCGCACTATTATAACATCGGATTCTATCGAAGAATAATTTGGATCTTGTGTGATCATTTTGAAATAAGCAAAGTAGCTCATCAGGTGTATCCGGCATCTTTTCTAAGATTACGTCTCCATGGGAGCAACAATCATTAAAGGAATCCCTATTCGTAACTTTTTCGGCACAAAAATGTTTCGCACTACACTTAGTGCACAAGACATTCATCGGACCCATGTAGTGTTCAGTAATATCATCTTCTAGAATAGCATTCAACGAGCATTGGTCAATTGTCCAAATGTGTCGCTTTCTGCGTGCACGGGATTGCCGTTTATTTGCTTCGTAATTTGTACTAACGTGAGGTGTATTTTCAAAATGTGAAGTGAGTTTTATTTCGCAATTCTCGTTGAGAATTACTTTTTTTTGTCTCGTACAAATAGTTAAACTCATACCATTGTCTAGTTCTCTAACAGTATTAATTTCTTGTACAGAATTTTGCACGTTCGAATTATGTCTTTGATTTTGATTCGCGATATGATTAGTACTATTTGGAATCACAAAGACCGGTGTCAAGTCGTATTGATTACCAGCTCTATCATTTGTATCAGGAACATTAGCAGTAAATAATGAAAATAACGATTCAATCGATCTGAATGTTACTAAACAAGCTGATCCCGTACAATCTACTTTTCCATTTGAACCTCTCGAATGAGAATCAAATACCCAAAATTTATCGTGGAACTTGCCGACTGATACAAAAATTCCGTTGCACGTTAAAATTCCAAAGATTGATTCACTAAACAAGCGGCGTAACACATTTTTCAGGTTTGGCATACCAAAATCGCTGTTTTCATCGAACAAATGCCCGAAAAATCACAGCACCGAAGGTTAGATAATAATCTACAGATAGTATTTTAACTTTTTTTTTCCAATTCTGCAACCGCGAGATAATTTGCATACTCTTAATTCCGATGCACGGCCCTTCGGCTAGCTATACTATCAACGTACAATTGATCTCCAACATTTAATATAGTATCGATAATGTCAGAAGTCCATGAGGTAACGGGTCTTGCAACGGACATAATTATTGATACTGCAGCATTAGCAGTGCATTGCCTTCCTCTACTAAAATGCGAAAATTTAGTGTCGCCTTGATGGAACGAACCACGTATGATGGAAGAAATAGAACTATCATCTACATTGATTGTTTCTGAACTCACATTATTCTCGTGATGATCGAGTAAATTAACTGCAGTTTTCTTGTTACGTCTTTGGTGCTGGTATTCTCGGATCCTTTCTGCACGGAAACGTTTTTGCTCGATTTCGTGTTCGGATGTGAATTGCAGTTTTCTCCTTCCCATTTTTCAGAATATACAACAAATTTGTATTCTATACTTTCTATAATCGAATGAGTTATCAGTAACGAAAACTGAAAGCTTCAATCCATCTTTTCAATTCGTATTAAGGAAAACTAATTCGTCTAATGAAAATCTATAATCAAATGATCAATACTCAAATTTCGAAGCATATCACCAAATTCACTTTATTAATTCGTGTTGAGTAACCAATTCGTATATCACCAAATTCACTTCATCAATTCGTGTTGAGTAACCAATTCGTATATCACCAAATTCACTTGAATAATTCGTGTTGAGTAACCAATTCGTACATCAATGAATTCTCTTTGTTAATTCGTGTTCGGTAACCAATTCGTTTGATCAATTCAACTTCAATCAAAATCTGGATTCACTTACCTATTATATGGAACTGCAGCAGACACAAGTCACAGACACAATTGTATATTGCTTCACAGCTACTATATTATGTGATAGCATTTATAAGTGCACGAGAAACTACGAATGGAAAATAGGCGTATATATATCTAACCTACTATCTGTCATCCGTTGGCAGACGTTTGAATCACAGCGCGATGAAACAAACTCGAGATTGCGACACCACGATAACCTCGAGATTCGATGATAAAAACTCGACATTCGACGAAATCCTCGTGGACCAATCCACGCGCGAATAAAATGTAAACAATGGTTGCGAGATTTCGATTTGCGATGTCTCATGCCTCTTTTAAGAATGGACTGGTCTCGACGTTTTCGTTTTACTATATTTTATAGGAATTATTACTATCTTTTTCCATTCCGTTTTCTCCGTGTATGAAGAAAGACAAATTTTTGAGGCCCATCACGAAGATGGAGACTCTAATGGTTTAGAAGTTATAATTTTTTCAGTTTTTAAGGGGAGGGGTAACCCTTGCCGGGGTCATTTTAATGTACTTGTTCAAGAGGCTGGGATGAGTGCGGTGGGTAATTGATGTAAATGACGTTATACACTATTGAAAGGTACAGTATTCTTCTTTATTTTGATTGGTGAAACATTGAAAAAGTTGATAAATACGTGAGATATAGGGGACTGAAGTTGAGGCTGCGATTGACGCTTGCCTGCACGGATCACAAGATATTTTTTCTCATCCCCTACCGTCAAGTTCGTACTTCTTTCCCGCTGATCAGGGAAAGAAGTGCTATATTCAGTCCCTGGTTTTACTTTCTTCCCGGCGTCACGCGCATGCGCGAGTGTCTAGCACTTCGTACAGAGCCATTTGATACCTATGGACTGCTATTCCATATACCCAAGATGTGACGTGACCTTACGAAGCAACGGCTGATTTTAGTACTACGATCAACTGATCGTGACTGCGTGTGTTACGTTGGTGTGACGCCTGGTTGTGTGTGTTACGTAGGTGTTTCTTAACATCAACGTGATACACACGACCGATGCGTCACACCTATAGGCCTAATTTCGTTACTAATTTTCATTACTAATTTTAGTTATTAAAATAGGCAGTTCTAAATATCAATATTAAGAGCTCATATTTGGCTGAGATGTTCTATTTGAGATGCTCTACCGAAATTTTGATGCGCAGTTGAAAAATAAATTGTTTTTTTTTTTCCAGAGTCGTATGACTCTATGACGCTATGACTGAATGTTTATAGGCGAATATCTCTTAATCGGTGAGAGTTAGGAAAATTCTATCTCAGTACTTTTTTGTAGAGCTTGAAATTTCCTATAAGAATCTGTATTCAGAAAGTTTCTAAATCAAGCCAGTTACGAGAAAAAGCAATTCGAAAATTTTTCGATTTTTTTTCACGTGTTATTCAAATCAAAAATGGGAAAACTGAGTTAGGCAGTTCTGAATATCAATATTAAGAGCTCATATTTGGCTGAGATATTCTATTTGAGATGCTCCACCGGAATGTTGATGTGCGTTCAATTTTTTTTTTTTTTTTGGCACACCCTAATATATATATATATATTCACACTTTAATGAGATACATTTAGCGTGAACGAACTTTCCGCTGGGGATGAGAAAAAATTGTATATAGCACTCGGGAAGAAAGTAAGCTCCGCGCTCCCGCGTACGTTCCGCCCTCGCTACGCTCGGGCGGCAACTACACGCGGGAGCGCACAGCCTACTTTCTTCCCTCGGTGCATAATATACTATTCTGAACCAGTTATCCGATTGCGTTCCCCTTCGGTACACATTCTCTCCTGGTATGTGGCTATGTCCTGAACCAGAACCGCCAACTTCTAAACCAGACTTTCGGACTTATAGCCGAAAATAATGATAAAAATGAACCAAAACTGAAAAAACCGCTTCGAAAATTCCTTTCTTCCGAACTACGGCATATACAAATATAATTTTGGTTCAGGCGAGAACTGTAAGTATACTCAGTGTGAAGATATGTCGTTTTTGTGTTTCAGATAACGTACTCCGACGCAATCTTGTGATCCGTGCAGGCAAGCGTAAATCGCAGCCTCAACTTCAGTCCCCTATATCTCACGTATTTATCAACTTTTTCAATGTTTCACCAATCAAAATAAAGAAGAATACTGGACCTTTCAATAGTGTATAACGTCATTTACATCAATTACCCACCGCACTCATTCCAGCCTCTTTAACAAGTACATTAAAATGACCCGGGCAAGGGTTACCCCTCCCCTTAAAAGTGTGCGAAACTGAGAATTTCAAGCGACAAATTTCCTCCTCATCGGCTTTTTCATTTTTTTTTTTCAATTCATGCGGTACAGTTCTTTGAATGAAAAGTCAATTCTAGTCGAATGAAACGAAAAAAAATAAAACAGCCGATGAGACGGGTATTTGTCGCTTGAAATTCTCAGTTTCGCACACTTTTAAAAACTGAAAAAATCATAACTTCTAAACCATTAGAGTCTCCATCTTCGTTATAGACCTCAAAAATTTGTCTTTTCTCGTAGAATTTCAGAAAAAAAAATTAAAAAAAACCAAAAATGCCTAAATCATCGAAAAATCCATTTTTCGCTTTAAAATGAATTTCTAGCGACCGGGACGGTATCGCGAAATTGCGAAATATTTTTTTTCAGAAAGTTCAATTCAAGACAAATCTATTGACCACTCTGTTTCTACTGATATGACTCTTCAATCCCAAGATATCATCGTACAAAAATTCTGAGATTTCATAAAATGGCAAATTTCCACTATCTATGCCTCCGGGACGGGGGCTCGAAAAATTCTGAAAAAAATTGAGGTTTCAATTTGGGCCTTGAGTGAAGCAAAAAAAAAAAGTTTCACTCAAATCCGAGGGGGTCAAGTCTGGAAGGTGGTCGAGATGAGCTGGAAACCCCCGGATATATAAGTGCTTCGGTAAGATATGATTTTATGCCATTTGATGAAAATGCATAACGTTCTCAACTATACCTCCAGCCACTCCGGCCGCCCCAGCTGCCCCAGCTGCCCCATTGGGGGCTTGCTGGGCCCCTATAAGCACTACGTCCTCTATAAATAAAAGCATACAACCATATTGATGAACTGTATATCAAGATCGGGCGAGCTTTCCAATTGCTTGTAATTCAAAGCATTGGATGGTTCGCAGGGCCGGATTTACCCAGGGTGCCGCCCTGGGGCACCGTGAAAAATGCCGCCCCATTACCTAAAGCCTACATAAAATGGGCAAAGGTTCGGTACATGGGCGTTTCTCCACAAACTGGGCGACTTCGTGTCCCACGGAGATTTCCCCCATAAAATGACTGGAATTAGATATTATTTTTTACTAAAATTAATGGTAACAAGTTGTTTGAAAGAGCCAATAGTCTAAAAATATTAGAATAAATCCATAAAAAGGAAAATTTTCACATCAACACCCCCAAAAAACAGTCCCCTGGGATGTCACAGATGCAAAATCGAAATTATTTTGTGACCTGTAGTGAACAAGTAATAATATTTTTCAATACTATTCCTAGTATCGTTGTCCACAATAAAGGCATTTCACAATTTGCATGGTTAAAATTTTTCAATTTACTATTTTTACGCCGAAATTGTGAGCTAAAGTTTGTCCCTTGATTTCTGCTAACAGTCCCCTGTCGCACAGAAAAAAATTATTTTTAATGGTGTGTGGTACCCTCGCCATGATTTATGCGTTAAATCGAATGTTCCCGCTGAGAAGTTCATATCAAATGCCGGACAGCGCTTTCGCGCTATTTTATCTAATCATTTCTTCGCGTTCAATGTGATGATGACGTACTGTAACCTCAAAAAGAACAGTCCTCTGGCAAGGTTTTTTCTTTAAATAAATCATTTTATTCACCCTATCCAGCTGGATAACATCTAACGGTGGAAATCGTATTACTATTACTGCGAGTTGATTTGATGGACTATTCTTAGTTTCGGCAAGATTTTGTATTTCTGCCAAATTCGTCAGTCCCCTGTCGCACAGTCCCCTGCCTAAAATATGTTAGTTTTTCCCAATTTTTCTGTCAATAAGTTAATTTTATGAGATGTTGATTTCAGAACTTGGTTCTGTAACATGTTGATTTGCTATAAAAAGTAATATTGTTCTTAGTTGATTTCATTTCGATTATTTTTTCAAAAAATGCGAAAAAAGTAGTGAGGACAATTTTGGGCAGTTTTTCGCCCAGTTTGTAGAGAAACGCCCACATACAATTTTCAAATAAATAAAATCAAAACAAAAACTTTTAAAAATTGTGAACAACAAGATACTTATGAGGGTTTCTTCTTGGTTTCTTCGTCAAACGGGGCCACCCATTTAATTTGAGGTCTTCGAACATTCCGTAATAATTCGTACATGTTATTGAGGATGAAAAACAAATTTTTTAATTTTTTCAGACTGTTTGGTCATTGCATTCCAGAAATATTTTTATACTCAATAATTTTCACGTAGTGCGATAAATTGGGGAAGAAGAGAAAACTTGGCATGAAATTTCTTCGTTTTTTTCTCAGCTTTTCGGTAAAATTAACAGAAAAAAATTCCGGCCCATTTAAACCCCTTTTATAAAAAAAAAAAAAAAAACATTGAAAAATGCGCCTTGTCCTAATTTAGACTTTTTTTTTCGCTTAAAAAAATGTCTAAAAAATGAAATTCATAATAGCGTTTGTTGACAAAAAAATGTGGAGTGTCGACTTCAATTCTCTCCCAGAAAAAAAAATAATCATCAGAACGATGATTCCTCTCCTTCACTTCCATTTTTTTTTTTTTTTTTTTCAAAAACTCTATTATGAATATATAGTTTTTTTAGATTTTTTTTTTAACGAAAAAAAAAAAAAACTGTCCAAATTAGGAAAAGGCACATTTTGCAACGTTTTTTTTTTTTTTTTTTTTTATAAATGCGGTTTAAATGAGTCGGAATTCTTTTATTCTAATTTTACCAAAAAAGTGAGAAAAAAAACAGAGAAATTTCATGCCAACAACATTTCTCTCCTTCCCCAATTCATCACGCTACGTGAAAATGATTGAGTAAAAATATTTCTGGAATGCAATGACCAAAAAATCTAAAAAAATTCCCAACATTTTTTTTTGTTCCTCAATAATATTTACGAATCATCACGGAATTTTCTAAGACCTCAAATTTAATGGGTGACCCGCTTGACGAAGAAACCCTCTTATTTTCTTTACTAAAAATGTGTGTAAAATTCTAGAAACTGAAAGATTGTTTCACAATTTTGTAAGAAAAACTGCAGTGTTTATAATTTTAGACACATTCTTATAATAATTATGAAAAAAAGTATTTTATTCATTTCAATTTATGAATGTTTTTAACACGATCACACTTTTCGAAGAATTTTCCATAACGCGAAAAAAAAAAAAAATTTCTCACGTTTCAAATTTTGCCGCCCCTGAAAATTTGCCGCCCTGGGCACTGGCCCCTAGTGCCCCTAGTGTAAATCCAGCGCTGATGGTTCGACTAATAAAATACATAATGAAAATATGAAATTCCTTGTTCAATTTGTAGAAATCTCAAATGGTGAATAGTTCTTTCAAATATGAGTTGCCATCATTTATGCATACTTTCTTCTGTCAGATATTGAGTATACATGCATGGGGAACTCTATCGAACTTTCAGCTTTGAGTATATAATTAATTAATGATTCAAGTCTAATTATTTAGAAGGGCATGGGATATATGAGAATTTATTCTGTACCAGCCACAATTGGCTGATTGGGGGGGGGGGGGGGGGGGGGATTGGGGGGATCCCCGCTGCCAGTCCAAGAGGATCGACCTTTATGATCCCCTGATATGGTGGATCATTCAATCAGAACACGACATTTTATCACAGCGACATGACAGGTTTGTGTATAGGGTGAAAGTGAATGTTGCGTAGCCGTTTCGACAGATGATTCTCGGGATCGAGATCGGCGAAGATTCCTCCGCAGAATTTATTAGAACGTTGTTTGAAACTAGGGTCGAATTTGTCATCTCAAAAAATTTCACTCGTCAAGAGGAAGATTTGTCAAAGAGGGACCACGGGTCGAAAATGAACCCATCAGCAGGAAAAAAAAAATAATGAAGCTGAAAAAAATATAGAAAAGAAGATTGATCTGCGACCTATGGACCCTTTTAGACGTTTGTTGACCTTCATGTTTTCAAACGATGAAAATTTTGAACTGTAATTTACGGGACCACGTTTGGGGGTTATTTTCACCAAACGCGAAGAATCACCTGGCAAAACGGCAGCACAGAAGCTAGTCACAACCTGCGTAGTACAATTTTTCACACTTACGGATGGGATACATGGGTAAGCCGCCCATGTCCATCCCTGCGGCTAGCCGATTCACGGGCGGGAACTCTTCATCGAATTCGACGTCGTCGCCGTCGAAATCTTCACCGTTCAAATTAATGGAATTGACATCGAAGTCTAGCCACTGTTCAACGAATATGAAATACATGCATGAAATTTATCGAATTCTAGCAGAATTAATAATATCCTGTGCTAATATATAAACTTACGGTATCTGCAGGCGACGGAGCACGTGTGCTTTCGTCGGAAGACATCTTTGCTCAATGGTCAATGATGATACGATTCCTTGGGATTCGGAACGTAGCCATAACCATAGACAAACAAGAGGATTGAAAGATAGGAGCTCTACCAGGACACACTGAATCCAGATTCCCTAGCCTCCAACCGATCAACGACTGAACTACTATGAAATCTGTACTCACCCGAGTAGAAATGAGGTCAGGCTCGAATCAGGCCCATGTCGGGCCCGAATCAGGCCTGATAGTCGCCTGATGTAACGGTATGTTCCGTCAGGGCCTGATCAGGCAGTACTACGAAATACTAGAGCCTGATCAGGCCCTGACGGAACATGGCGTTACATCAGGCTGCCTGATCTAATTTCTACTCGGGCAGTGCGTCCTGGTAGAGCTCCTATCTTTCAATCCTCTAGTTTGTCTATGGTTTTGGCTACGCTAGGAATCCCAGGGAATTGTATCGTCATTACCGCCATATCTTTGAGCTTGACGCCACATGCTCGTCTCGACGCATACAGATAACGTAAGTTGATATTATTAGCACAGAATATTATTATTTAGAATTCGATAAATTTCATGCATGTATTTTATATTCGTTGAACAGTTGACTGACTTCGAAGATTTTCCAGCGGTGAAAAAATGAGTGCAGTGAATACTGTCCGTAAGTGTGAAAAATTGTACTATGCAGGTTGTGACTGGCTTCTGTGCTGCCGCTTTGCCAGGTGATTCTTCGCATTTGGCGAAAATCACCCCCAAACGTGGTCCCGTAAATTACAGTTCGAAATTTTCCTCGTTTGCAATCATCCTACTCATAAAGGTCAACAAAAGTCTAAAAGGGTCCATAGGTCGCAGATCAATCCCATTTTCTATATTTTTTTCAACATTATTATTTTTTTTTTCATGCTGATGGGTTCATTTTCGACCCGTGGTCCCTTTTTCACTTTTTTTTCCCCCTCTTTGGTTCCTCTTGATGAGTAAAATTTTTTGAGCAGTTAAAAAATTTGGGCCCTAGTTTCGAACAAGGTTGTAATAAATTCTGCGGAGGAATATTCGCCGATTTCGATCCGCAGAATCATCCGTCGAAACCCTATACACAAATCTGTCACGTCACTGTGATAAAATTTCGTGTTCTGATTGATAGATCCACCATATCAGGGGTTCATAGAGGTCGATCCTCTTGGACCGGCAGCGGGGATCCCCCCCATTCCCCCAAATCAGCCAGTTGTGGCTGGTACATAATAAATTCTTATATATCCCATACCCTGCTAAATAATTAGACTTGAATCATTAATCAATTATATACTCAAAGGGGAAGGTTCGCTAGAGTCCCCCATGCATGTATACATCAATATCTGACAAAAGAAAGTATGCATAAATGATGGCAACTCATATTTGAAAGAACTAGTTACCATTTGAGATTTCTACAAATTGAACAAGGAATTTCATATTTTCATCATGTATTTTATTAGTCGAACCATCCAATGCTTTGAATTACAAACAATTGGAAAACTCGCCCGATGTTAATATACAGTTCATCAATATGGTTGTATGCTTTTATTTATAGAGGACGCAGCGCTTATAGGGGTCCAACAAGCCCCTAATGGGGCAGCCGGAGCGGCTGTAGGTATAGTTGACAAAGTTATGCATTTTCATCAAATGGTGTAAAATCATATTATACCGAAGCACTTATGTATCCATATTATCAATATGACAATTATTGGTTCGCTAAATTTTCTGATATCATTGAGTCATGTAAGTTGGAAAGAGCTTGAAGTTCTACAGTTGACTTGAGGTATGCGAGCAACTGCTACGAGTCAGTCATCACATAGTATAAACGATCATTGTTCTGAACTATGATTCATTCAGGCGAATTAAGCTCCGGTAGTTGCTTCACCTGATTTTGCTACAAAACTCTTCATCATAATGATGTAATTTTCATTTTTTCAGAAGAAAATGCCCGGCGTGGGCAGAGGGCTGGCCAACAATGGCAAGCACGACGCCAGAGACGCCGGAATCTCATCGAGATGCTTTACGAAATGGCAAACTCCTACCACAGTGGCGGTAAGGGTAAAGGAAAGAAGAAGGATGGCGATAAGAAGGAGTAAGCAGAGATCAGCGCTAGAACACATATTATAAAAATGTCTTAATAATCCTTCTTACCCTTACTGCCATCACGGTGGGGGTATTGTCAAAATAAATAAAAGCGCTTGTGTTATATAGATCATCATTTTTATTTTCAATGTTTCCCACATTTTTTACATTTTATTATTAGTCTGGTTTTAACTAGACGATACGAAGATAACATAACATAAAGCTTGTCGAAGTCTAACTCATAACATCAACTTCAAATTCGGGTCTAAACAGAAGGTATTAAAATATGTAGAATTGAGCCTATTCATGCAAGACTAGCGTAGAGCATAAAATGGAAGTTTATGAAGTCAAACACCTGCATTCTGCTCTCTTCGTCTGACTCTTGCCGTTTCTGGTATCAAATACAGTGAAACCTCCCGTATTGTCCGCTCCCGAGTTGTCCACGATTCCCGAGTTGTCCGATTTAGATATCTCGAGTTGTCCCTAAGCCATGCCCAATCGCTCCCACCACAACCGACCATCCTGTGTATTTTTTCCCCCACCTATAACCAAGTGGGAAGTGGTCAACCCCCACTCCCGTTGGACTATACGGGATCGCCTGGGTCCCGAATGTGGACAATACGGGAGGTTTCACTGTAACACTATCCCGATACTTTGCAACCCAAGCGTTTTCTCTCATCATCCTCTCGTCTTATATGGTGACCCGCTATAAAATTAAACAATCCATAAAAAAAGGTTTTTCTCTAATAATTACATTCATAAATGATTATACGCTGACTCTACAATGAATAAATGAATATAAATGAGAATCTCTATCATCTGAGAAAGAGGGAGTCGATCGATCATTTCTTTAAATAGCGACCGAGTATTCTCATTCTATTTGTCGTGATAGCACTGAACTGGATTTGAAGAAAGCTTAAGATAGACGAACATACAGACACAGGTTGCATATCAAATTCTAACAAAATTATGTATTGAAATTTGACGTTATATTATGAATTGTAACATTGCATTTTGCAACGCGTGTTACAAGTGACTCCCGAACCCTTAGACGACCCTAGTTACGTAGGGTGGATGCATAAAAGAAGCATGAATGCGTTAGGTTAGCCCCGAGGCTATGAACTCTCCGAGAGGCGACCGTGACCGATCTAAGACTATCGAATCTACTTCTTATTATTTTGTTCTTTTTTTACCTTTTCTCTATAAAGTGGGAGACATGGCCGATATTTTCGAGTACGAGGCCTGTACGACGATTAAGAAACTAAGAACTGCATTGGATCTTTTTCGACGAACGCCACCGAAAGCTCTGGAGGATAGTACTGGCCAGGCTACCTCCAACATCGAGAGAGAGGACACGGGGGAGTGCCAAGGGCATTCTACAGCGTGGGATATCGGTGGTGGAAGAGATTCCCGCCACCAAGAAGAACCTGCAACCCGTGATCCTCCGATTTAACGAGCTTCTAACACCGTGGTGTACTTCGAATTTAGCGCTGAGCCAAGATCTACGACCTTACGTGAGGCGATCTAGTGGTCAATACTCAAATTATTAGGTGACCATATGACCAGGGTGCGAATTATCAGCACCCGGCGGTGAAAGATCACTCTGCCGTAGGCCTGCCTCGCAGGTAGAGCGCGGAGCTCTAGTGCTCGCTCTAATTGTATTTTTGTAGTACTCCCTTCGAGGGACTTTTTGTTACGAGCGTTGGAGGTTTTGAGTTCGAGTTAGTGCACCTGAGGGCTCGTCGTCGAGACGCCACGAGGCCTTGCATTCTGGCTGGAAAACGGTAAGCGTTAGCCAATTTGACTCAAAGTAATTTGAATTCGGCAAACGGCCATCAGCCATCTTGTCTTGTCCGAGCCACGAGGCTAATTAATATCTTTGGAATCAAATTAAGACGACCTTCGAGTCGGTAGGCCGCCACCAGTGTCTCACATCATAATAGAGTTTTGCGTTCCAGTTTTGCATAAGATTTTTTCGAGTTTTGTGTTGCGTATTAGTAATTCTGTAGAACCGTAGGTTTCGCACCTGAGTGCGAGCAAGATAGTCGTAGTACGTCACTGTCGCGCTCTCTTCCTCTCGCGAGGAGATTCAGATCGTTATCTTATTTTGAGTTTTGTTTCGCCTACGATGGCAGAGTTAGGTTAAGTTAGTTTTAGTAAATTTTGGAAATAATAACTCTTTGGAGGGACTTCTTTGACGGGAGGCTTTGCCTCTCGGGGGCGAGCTAGTCGCCGTAAAACGGCTAGCACTAGCGTAGGCGTCAACTACTGCATATTGCAATTTTGCTTAGATCGCGAGCCTCCTTATTTTGTTATTTTGTTATTTTGTTATTATTGCGAGCCTTAGGCTCTTTCATTGTTAGTTTTAAGGTCGTTAGTTTTCCTGGTGGAAAGTATCTAGTGTTTTAGCTAGTTTATTGTCCTACGAGGACCTAATTTGTCGAGTTATTTAATTTTGCTATATTTTTCCTTGTTATTGCTGTCCTACGTGGAAGCTGTTAATTATTTATTGTTGTAAAACTCGTCAGGCGTGGCCAGGTCGCCTTTACACGACCTGTAGCCGTTTTATACCCGAGAGGGAGTACCTCCGGGTACACGATTTGTTAATTTCTATATTTTTCTATTTTTCTATTTTACTTGAATAAATTCTATTTTCTTTATTAAATTCAAATACATCGAGTCGTTAATCAACGCCCTGATAATCCTTCAAAATCCCGACCCCTCTCCACGGTACTGACGCTAGCCGGCGCTCAAGTATCTGTAGTTTGTATTTTCTTTATTTTTTAGATTTTCAGAAAGTGGCGGTTATACGCTTGGCGCCCAGCATCTTTGTTTAGTTATTAATTTTCGTTGGCTAATTGTCGAGTGGATGGTTGTCAGCCTAGCTATCCGGTCTGGTCTGAGGAACATGAAAAATCCACGTCACAGAATATATAGTTTGTACTATTAATTTACGTGTAATCAGAGATATTTATACAGACTTTGAGATAGTTCTGAACGGAAAATCTAAGTTGTTTGTAAAACAAGAATGAAAAAATTATCTGCACCGAAGGTCAAGGCACTACGTTGACGTGGAATGTAGAATAAAGCCTATCGGAGTCCAACACACAACGTCGACTGACAGTTTCGTTTTGATTAGATGATACGGAGTTAGATTATAAAACTCGTCGGAATCCTACGCATAACGTTGACTCACAATTTGAGTGTGAGCAGACGCGCCTCTAGATATGAGCCTAACATAGAGCTTGAAGTGGAATTCGTTGCAATCCAACGTTTGAACTCGGCTTTGTTGGTCTGGCTCCTTGCCGTTCCGTATATCAAAACATGCTATCCTGATATTTTTCAACTTCAACATTTTTTCTTGATTTTCTATTGTCAGACTTCCTCAAGCGGTGACTTGCTAGATAATTGAATCCCAAAAAACCGTTTCCTCCGGTAATTGCATTCATGAATGAAAATAAGCCAAATCTACAATGTATAAGTGAATTAAATTCAGAGGTAATAGTCAGTTAATAGTCATCTAACAGTCTTGTGTCGTACAAGGTAAACCTAATCGTAAAATTATCCGTTCACAATTGTTATTCTATTTATCACTATGAATTTGACACGTCAGTCGATTCGCATAACCTCAAAAGCTCAAGATCGTAGGATTTAGGATAATTAACCTATCGAAACATTCTTGTTAGTGGCTATCACTTAAATGTACTTGGCGTAAGGTTTTCGCACCTGAGGGGCTTTTGGTGGGTATTCACTAGTTTTCGTACCTTCAAATTTTATATTAATCATTGCTTGTACTTTCTTTTATTTTCTTTATTTGGATTCGAAAACATGAAATGAAATGACAACACGCGTCTGCTAGTGTTGCAGACCACCGTATAGTTGGCAAACAAATATACTATTTTTCGAAACAAACCTATGGGATATTTAGGAAATCTTTTGAGAAATTTCGGGAAAGCATTTTTTAAATTTGGGAACAAATAATTAATGAGGAATAATCAAAAGTCGTTAAACCGTATAGTTGGCAAACGAACATACTATCTTTCAAGACAAACCTATGGGATATTTAGGAAATCATTTGGGAAATTTTGGGAAACCATTTTCAAAATTTGGGAACGAATAATTAATGAGGAATAATCACAAATCGTTAAACCGTATAGTTGACAAAAATAAAACGGAACAAAAAAAAATTCACTCTAAATCATGGGAAATCATTTGGGAAATCCGATAAAGTATTTTCCCGCATTAGGGAAAGTGATTTTATCCTGGTAATGATCATTAAAAAAATGAAATTTGAGAATCAGAGCTCCATATACTCAGCCCCTCATCCGACCGGATTCGATTGATTTTTGATTTGTAATTTTTATTCTAATCGATTGTAGGTCATTCATAGGTATTTGATAGCGTATTCGCGAGGTTTGATAGTATTTCGTTGATTGATGAAAATTATAACGAATCAGCCCAGGGAATTCTAGTTATCTTCTAGTTAGCCCCTCATTATACCGTTAATTATTGAAGAATTCCATTTATTGCATGTGCGATCGTTTGTTTGTCGGTTGTAGGTGTTTTATGATGCTTTTCCAGCCCACGATAATCGACCGATGATCCGGAAAAATTAAAAAAAATCTATAGGTATACGGATTTACCCTGGGGTACTCTCAATTCTAGGGAATTTCTCTCCGACCGGGTTTTTCCCCAAACGGCTAGTGACGTCAAGTATTTGCATTTATGCCTGGCCTATGCCTGGTTTACGCAGCGCCTTAACTTGACTTAATTTAAGGATTGACCAATTAGGAGGCTCAATTCACCTGGCGCGTGGCTAAAGCAGCCTGCTGATTGGCCAATCCTCAGATTAAGTTAAGTTACGGCGCTGCATAAACCAGCCAATATAGGGAGCTTTACATCTACAGACAAAAATCGACACAGTCAGACACACAGCATTATGATTGGCTAGATCTAACGGAAGGGACCAATCGTATTGCTGTGTGTCTGACTGTGTCGATTTTTGCCCGTAGATGGAAAGCTTCGATATCTCCATAGCTCCTATAATCTTTCGTATACATGTAATCGTTGGTCATTTGGAGGCGTGCGATGATGCTTTTCTGACATTTGATAGTCAACCGAATATTCGTGAGAATAAATGTAAATCTCGACAGCATACTACGATTGTCCGACACCTAACCTCAAATTCCACTGACGGATGTATGAAATGAATATTAAGGGTGGAAAAAATCGAGAAACAACTGCTCTTGATTGTTCAACTCTAAGGTACTATTTCATGCATGCGACTGCGATAATTGTCGCGCGACAAAAACACGCTGGTTTGTTAAAAATTGGTGTACACCCATTCCCCGCCAATTTTGAACCAATCAGCGTGGTTTTGTCGCGCGACAATTGTCGCAGTCGCATGCATGAAATAGCACCTTTATCCGCAATAGCTCCTTTGTACTTTGTAGAAATAAAATAATTAACTTGGATCAGACGATACTTAACCTTAGCTCTGCTGACACCTAACCTCACTTTTTGCTGATGCATGTACCGTGAGGTTCTGTGGACGCGGAACGCTAGGGATACTAACCCAAAAAGGGTGCTATTTCATGGGCAGCAATCTGCAACAGCAGTTTGGTAACTTACTAGATGTTTCTAGTAAAATCACTAGAAATCACTGGAAATCTAGTCACTAGATTTCTAGTCCGGAAATATAGTGACCAATGATCACTAGATTTCTAGTGATTTTACTAGAAACATCTAGTAAGTTACTAAACTGCTGCTGCAGCTCACTGCCCATGAAATAGCACCCTTTCTAGGCTGGTATCCCTAGCGTACAGTGGGGAATTTTCATGAAAACGTGACCAAAATTCAAAAAACAAACTTTCCCATGCAGGTATAACGACCGGGGGGATTGATTAAGAACTAATTTCTGCGTAACCTCCCGCTTGTCCCGACCCTTTAACCCTTATAGTCTCTTAGATATTTCAGTTCAAATTGACCCTCGCCCGTGACAGTCACGTTCCTGAATTTCGCTTTCATATCCGCTCTAACTTTGAACACTCATAACTTCACAGTGTAAAGTTATAATCAATTTCGACAAAATGGACGATCTTCCTCAAGGTATGTAGAAAATTTTGCTCAATTTACAATTAAAAAACAGTCCTTATTGTCCATGCTTACGTAGTCTAACGATAATCCCGAAAAGTGCCTTCGTTCGGAAATAAATATTGACTTTGCGTAGACTTTTAGTTGAGAGACCCACGACATCCCGCCTTCGTTTTTTTTTTTTTAATTTTAGCTTAGAATATCAGCTTTCGAATGAAATGTGAATCAGACTGCGTAAACATGCGCGGGCTGATCTAGAGCATTTTTAGTGAACGTATGCGCGTCCCGAGAAGGCCCCCGGCGCGGCGGCGCTCGGTCGTCGCGCCACGTTCCATGCCAGTTCAGCTGCCTAGTCAGCCGAGCTGGGCAGTTAGCTCGCTTACTTGGAAGTTTCTCACCCTAAGCGGACTCGGTCGACTGGTTTACTCTAACAATGGATTCGAAATATTAATATATTCCCAGACAGCACAGAACTGAAAGTTGTCTAAAAGAGGTCTTATGGACGACGAATGACCCATTTTTTGACGTCTAAATGTTGTCTTAACCCTGAAAGACGTCTTTAAGACTTCAAGACAACATTTAGACGTCAAAAAATGGGTCATTCGTCGTCCATAAGACCTCTTTTAGACAACTTTCAGTTCTGTGCTGTCTGGGTTGTTAATGAAAATTCTGATACCTGATTCATCATACGTACAATTTGTTTCCGAGAGGCGAAGGGATTTATTCGAAAGTTTTTATTGTATTCGAAACGCCAAATCCGCATTCTAATGAAGTGTTAGCGAATGCACAAAGGCGTATGTCTAATTCTCATTCGGATTACAATGCCATTTATAATTAATACGAAATACTATTCTTTCTATCTAGGTTCTGGAACTTCTCCTATCACCTTCAAGCGAAGGGAAATCTTTTCAATAAAAAATGGGAGCAATTTTCGTCAGAAACCATTCCACTATTAGCGAGTCCAACTATCACACATGAAGATCTCTATCCAGCTTCGGATTGACTTTTGACTTTTAATTTCTGGAAATAAAAACTTTGTTTACTATATTGCAAGAAAATAATTATTTTCCCCGAAATTCCCGAATCTATTGTCTAATTTAGTATAGCACATATATTTTAGGTACGCCATTTCGTTTTTGCAAATTTGAATATCAGATTCGTAATCAGCAACCCCGAAAACATCGGTAAAGTGTATAATCAATCGTGTTTTCTATGAAATTCGTGTCTGAGTCGGCCATATTAACTCCGCCATTTTGTTTTTCCAAATTTGAATATCAGATTCGTAATCAGCGACCCCGAAAACATCGGTAAAGTGTATAATCAATCGTGTTTTTTACGAAATTGATGTCTCCATCGGCCATATTGGAGCCGCCATTTTTTTTTCAAATTTAAATACCAGATTCGTAATCAGCGACCCCAAAAACATCAGTATATTAAATTTCGAAAAAATTCCGATGATCCCCTGGATCATGGCCACGTTTTCGTGAAAATTCCCCACTGTGTAGCGTTCCGCGTCCACAGAACAGCTCCTGGTATATCGATGGACTAATGCCAAACGGGCGTAAGCGGCAAAAAAAAATTCGTTTTGATCATTCTAACCTCAAAATCGCAACTTCGTCGCGATTTTTCGGCATTCCTGATGGAAAATAATAATCGCTACTCGCTACGCTAACGCTAATCGCTACTTGTACGTAAAGGCTTTTTGACGAACCTCGTGCCGTAAACCTCTCGTTTCATCAATAAAGCCTTTCCTTACTCGTACTGAAATGTACTATTTTATAGTGGCAAAATCTTTTACATGCAATGGAGAATCTTTTGGGCATATCAAAAAAAAAAAAAAAAAATTTGGCCCTTATGCCCCTATAGCATTAGTCCATCGATATGAAATATATTTATATTTTCGAGGATTGCAAAAATCGGAAAAGGATTAGTCCTTTGTTTCTATTTCGTACAGTCATCTTCAAATTGCTCCCTCGTAATTTTACATGGAGCTGGGAATCAGAGTAATTAGCAAAGTAGTGCGGTGATCTAACTTCTTCTTCCTCCGTATGAAAAAAATTAAGTTCTTTTGAACAGAAATATTCGATAGTAAACATGTTCAGATTTTATTCACAGAAGTTCTTCGGCATAAATTTTCCAAGTTTTTTCCACTGTCATTTTTTTTGGTCTTTGATCATGACGAAATCCAAGGAAAAGATCTAAGAAAACTTCTGTATTTGAAGAAAAAGAACATTTAAATTGATGCATTTTCGTAAAAGTTATGAGCATTCAAAAAATAAACATAAAAAATTTTGAGAAATCTCATCTCGTGAACGGCTTGATAAGAAAAATTCGGAAAAAATCATGGAGTTTTTTTTTTTTACAGAGTACAAAATAATTAAAAATTAAGGCCAAATCAAAAATGTCAATTTTGATGGTAAGTTGGGTTGGCGTGGAAAGCCCTATATAGTGAATGTAACGCAACAGACCATTGACAGGATTACACAAGAAGAATCGGTATGAATAAATAGCTCCCTCCAATTGGAATCTAGTAACTGCTAATTGTTTTATTTTTTCCATACAATCGAAACATAGTAGTTCTTCTAAAACGTTCAATGATTAGTGGAAAATAGAAAATTGTTATGTTTTTTGCGTTAATGTCATCTGAGTATCTTTCATCATTATTGCTTTATCTAGTGTCTAAGAAATTAAATATATTTCGTTTAGTTATATACTATTCTTTGAAGATTTATAATTCGAACATAGTCAACAACTTTGACGATGGTAGAACGATTTCTATAAAATGTAACAACAGTGGAAAATATATAAGAATAACTTTGATCGAAGCACATGCAAGTGACTTGATCCTTGCGCTAAAAGAGAAGAAAGGAAAGATAGACAAAGTGATTGAGTGTCAAAATCAACGTCTACATTAATTCCCGGTTGCATGAACGTGGGGATCCCTTCGGTCACGGGGCAAATTTTTCCCCCAGGGTTATTTGTCTGATGTTTCATAGCAATTGTATCCGCTCTGTGGCAGCAGAACGAATAGGCGCAGTTCTGCTGCCATAGAGCGGATACAATTGCTGTGAAACATCTGATAGATAACCCTCGGGGCAAAATTTTCCCCGTGATCGAAGGGATCCCCACGTTTATGCAACTGGGCATAAATCTTTCTACGAAAGTTTGAGCAGAGTCTGTGGCTTTCCGGTACACAAGATACAGAAATATCGTGTTTCAATTTTGCTTCGACTAAAATGCTTCAACTACTCATCTGTGCATATTATTATTCTGTGCTAATATTTCGTATCACCTCCATGCACTGAAGAGAAATGCGCTCTAACTTAACAAGAATTTTCTATACTTTTTATCACAGTCAACGTTAATATTGAATAACAAAATTAAGTTTTGTATCATTTTTTGGCAAATAAAACTAAATCTTGGGAACTAATTGATCAATGTAGACCCAGTATGAAAATAAATGACTATTTGTCTTTAATTTTTTTACCCCTGAATACAAAACTCATGACAATGATGCCTACACGGATGAATCTGTTGTACACCAATGTCATTCAGACAATTAGGCAGCCAGCTTTCTCACTGCCACTGCTATTTGCACTGAGTATCTCCCCCAAGTGTCACTCAACATGCTACACAAACCATTGTTATGAAACCCCACTTCGAAATGAGTTCTTTCATTGCTTGATGACGTAAGGTAAACGCACCAATAGTGAAACACTAACCAATAGTGAAACAGCGAAGTTATTTCTCTTTCTGCAAATTCTATCAATAACATTTTTTTGGGGAATTCATTGCTTTAGTTAAGAAATATATTTACAAAGTAAAAGAAAATTTTTTTTTCGCCGAAAACGTTTGGAAGAATTTTAAAATGTCATATTTCTGTTTTCCCTTCCGACGAGCGGGCTCTTTAGCCTCCGTCTACCCGTCGCCGGGGTGCTGACGCTCTGCATCGAAAAGAGAGCTAGCACGTAATTTCTTTCAATCAAGTGCTGAAAAACTCCAACAACGGTAGCAGTGACACTTTATTTATCGTTGAAGAGCAGATAAATAGAATAAATTACAGTTTTTCCTGTAAAAAAAGCCGCGTTTCACTAAAGGTTACCTCGGAAGAGCGATGCAACCAGAAGTGAAACAGCTGCTTTTTGTGGTTTTTTCTGCAATTTTCTGTGCCCAGACAATGTTAAACTGTGAATTTCTTTATCAGATTGATTTTTTCGATAGTTTTACATAAATTTTAGGTATGAAATTCAAAGAATTTCGAGGTTCAATGGCAGCAAATGGACGAATCATTTTTAGGTTAGGTATATGCTGTTTGACAGGTGATAGCGTTTCACAATTGGTCATCTAGCTGTTTCACTACTGGTTCCCCACTCATTTGGCTGTCTCACTTCTGTTCCGAAAATCTCGAGTCTTTGAAATTCTTTTAAAAATTCATTATGAGCTAATATAGACCTACTATATGGTTAGTTTACAGCCCCAAAACTTGACTGTGAGCCCAGAATAAAAATTTCTCCAGAACTTTCAAATTTATTATTTTTATTGCCGTTAATAATCGAGACACAGCGGTGGGCGTTTCACTATTGGTGCGCTTACCTTACTGACAGATTTTGTGGGAAACATTTTTTCGTATGACATCTTGGTACTGAATCGAAACTCCATGAAAAAGTGGTGATTTTAGTAATTCGAGATTTTCGAAAAATCCTATCTTCCAAACCGTAGCTTTGGAAAATCTAAAATAAATCACCAATCTCTCTTGAGTCTAGGACTACAAGAGAAAAAATTGATTCGAAAATCGAGAGGGGTGAGGGTTCGCGACCGTTCGAAATATTCTGGAATTCCACATACATAGTTATATATGATAAGATATAACCGATGGAAACTTGCTCAGAACTATATGTAATCAAATATAGGCCCATATAGAATTATATACCGCGAGTATTCGGTGAGTCTGAACGACCCCCTTCCTGGGGCAGGACCAACACAGGCGCGCACTGCGTGCGTGAGGCTCGGCGAGCGGGGCTAGGCGGCCAGTGGCGCTTCTACCGACGCAGTGCGCGCCTGTGTTGGTTTTGCGTAGAGAGAGGGTCGTTCAGACTCACCGAATACCCGCGGTATAGGACATTATGCAAACATATATGATTAGATATGATCTGCTAAAGCTCATGTTGAACTATATATAGTCAAGCCTAGGCCCATGTATAATCAGATATAATTAGATATAAATCAGTTGAAGCTCATACGGAACGATATAATATCATATGAGGCGTTGTATGCAAAAACCCCTTAACTCGAGTTAAGGGGTTTTTGCTGAAACCTACATTATTACAATCCTTGAGATGTATTTATAGTGCACCCCAAATTTCAGATTCATACTGGACTACCTCCCGAAATAAATTTGAAGACAATTTTTCATATTCATAGTAAGTTATACAAAAATAAAACCTTTAATCGCATTTTCCCACTAAGCGCTCCGGTCGAGTTAAGGGGTTTTTGCATACAACGCCTCATATATAGGTTCATATATAGTTATATGTGATTCGATCTAATCAAGTAAAGCTTGTGCCGAACTGTACATAATCAGGACCCTCATTCTAGAAACGTATCCGACTGTATCACAAGCGTATCGGCCGACTTTCCGTTTAACGCTGTTCTCCGATTGGTCCAAGCGGCGTATACCACCCGCGAAACGATTCGATAAGTTTCTAGAATCAGGGTCCAGATATAGATCTATCTATAATTATATAGTAGTGAATTTTCTTGACCGTTGGTGGTGTAGAAGGAAGATAAAAATCGTGGGTGTACGGTCAAACTTTTTATTTATATGGCTGATGACGTTTCGGTCGGAGCACGGCCGACCATCTTCAAATCTATGAAAAAATTTTACAAACTAGGTAAAACACGTTACGTATAAAGCGTACAGGTTAGATCTTAAAAAATAATTTGAGTCAAGAACAGAGAAAAAAAGAAACATTTTACATAGTTACGTGATAAGGCGTGTGTGTGAACATATGTTGTTTGAGTATGGTGTCAAATTTAAAAAATAGTCATAGTCTAAAATAGTCGAAAGAACAAAATATATCACTTAAAAGGCTACGTATTGTTAAAGTATGAAAAAGCGGGTATACCCGTTCAGGAATAATGTTAGATAATTGGATTAGATTTGTCGTTAATTCGAAAAATTCGCTAGGTATGTCATTCTTGTTTTGTGTTTATCTTTTCGAATTAACGACAAACCTAATCCAATTATCTAACATTATTCCTGAACGGATACCCGCTTTTTCATACTTTAACAATACGTAGCCTTTTAAGTGATATATTTTGTTCTTTCGACTATTTTAGACTATGACTATTTTTTAAATTTGACACCATACTCAAACAACATATCGATGGCTCCTATCGAAAAGAGCGTAACTCAGCGGTGCAGAAAACAAGAGCGTATCTCAGCAAAGCAAATCAGATGAGCGTATCTCGGTAGTGCAGGAAAGAAAGGTGTATCTCAGCAAAGCAGGAAAAAAGAGCGTATCTCGACGATCCAAGAAAGCAAAGCGTATTTCACGAGATCGCCGATTTAATTAGTATGAACGTTAATTTAATAATATGAACAATTTCATTATTTATATTTTTAATTATTTTATATTTTATTTAATAATATGAACGTTAACTATGTCAGACAATAATAATTGCTGTTCGGAATTCATATTATATATTTCTCAGTACCATTTTTTGTGATCTGCTAGCACAGACAGCATACGCTTCTGCCTCGTCGTCCTGACCTCAAATTCATAGTTCGTCGTTCATGTCCTCCACTCCGTAATTTTCGTAGTCCAGGTCCTCCGCTTCGTAGTTTTAGTCGTCCAGGTCCTCTGCTTCGTAGTTCTCGTAAGTTCAGGTCCTCCGCTCTGTAGTTTTAATCGTTCAGGTCGTCCACTCCGTAGTTTTATTCGGCCAGGTTCTGCGCTTCGTAGTTTCAGTCATCCAGATCCTGCGCTCCGTAGTTTCAATCGTTCAGGTCGTCCGCTCCGTGATTTCAGTCGTCTAGGTCCTCCGCTCCGTAGTTTTAGTCGTCCAGGTCCGCCGCCTCGTAGTTTCAGTCATCCAGATACTCCGCTTCGGAGTTTCAGCTGTCCAGGCTCAAATTATTTTTTAAGATGTAACCTGTACGCTTTATACGTAACGTGTTTTACCTAGTTTGTAAAATTTTTTCATAGATCTGAAGATGGTCGGCCGTGCTCCGACCGAAACGTCATCAGCCATATAAATAAAAAGTTTGACCGTACACCCACGATTTTTATCTTCCTTCTATAATTATATACAGCGGAATAAAATCTATAAAAAAGCTTGAGCGGAAATATATATAATCAGATATAGCTGTCGTTACACGATTATACATAAGTTCATATCGCGGATACGGCATGATCAGATGCAATTATCTATTTGAAAATTGATGAAAAATTACCAATTTCAATCATTTTCAATATTTTACGAATGCTCAGACATTGAAAAATGAAATTGTTTCGTTCAAAAATAACGGAATAAAAAGCAAAATTTTCGAATCTAGGGTGCGTTCCGAAATCAGCTGCATGCTGCTTCAGCCAGCAACGTAAGTTCTGGACGAACCGATCATTCCGTCATCGCAGCAGTTGCTACACGAAAAAAGTTACCATCACTCTCCCATTTAATTTCGGAATGCTTTCCGCGAACTTTCCGGTAACTTATCTAGTGTACTCACGTAATGATCGTTTTGTCCAGAACCCAAGCTGCTGGCTGAAGCAGCATGCAGCTGATTTCGGAACGCACCGATAATCATATACAATTGTGTCTCATCATATCTAGTCGAATAGATATAATTATATCTAGATATTTACGCCAACAATTTACATATCTATTTATATATATAGCTATATGAAGGATTCTTTCTCAAGTGGGCCACCCATTTTCGTCGTGGTCTCGAATTAATTTAATTATTTCCTCCAATGATTACCCTACTTTTTAGGAGTTTTGCTGAATTTTTGCAGATTTTTAGCACTGAGATATACGAAATATCTGGATAATCTGTTTATTTTACGTATTTATAAATTACTGATAATGAAAGAAAAATCAAAATACATGAAAGTTATTTGAGGAGGGGCTCAATCAATCAAGTCGAGTCAGTGAATTTTAAATTTCTCTTTGGCCTGACGTTTCGGCAGTGATGTGCTGCCCTCATCAGAGGCTATTTATTGAAAAAATTATAAAATTACAAAAAATTACAAAATGGTCCATGGTTGACAAACATCTTAGACTATGATAGAAATTAACAAGTCAGAAACTAATTACATGAAGAATTGAAATTAGGTCAATAGTTCGACGTATACAAACAGATAATATTTACATGTCAAGAAGATAATATGAGATAGTCAAAAACAAATAAATAGTAGTCAATTTTGAATACAAAGTAGACACAAGATCAGTTCTTGATGTGATGAGAAGGAACTTAGATTACCTTATTAAAATTTGTGATAAGTGAAAAAACATGGTGTCAACGACCACCATTATCACGATACACGATGAGCCAAGTGTCATCGTGTGCTGGTGAAGACGTTTAATAAAGCGAGGGGTGTGACGACTCTCTTTATATACGTTATGTCTTAGGCTTGTCTAATGTTGACACTATGGTGATGACGTCAATGACTGACGTCAATGCCTACGATTGACGTCAATGGATGTTTATGTTGAGGTAGAGTCTGAGACCACGTTTTTTCACGTCAACAAATGTGTTAGAAGCTAAATACACCTAGGAACAACTTTTTGAACGCAACCTATGCAACGTATTCGAGTAAGGCAAGTGCAGTTTCTTAGTATCTTCTTTCTTATTAAGACCATTCGGTTGTAAATTAATGCGCAGCATCTCTGAGGTAATGCGTTTAGACCAGACTGATTCCCTGTCAAGCACAACTGTATTACTCCAATCAAAAGTGTGGTTATATTCTAGTTGGTGTGTGGAAACGACAGAATGTACTTCTGGGTTTTTCCTCAAATTGTCTTTATGCTCTTTTAATCTGGTCTTCAGTTCTCGTTTTGTTTCACCCACATACGACGCTGAACAATCATTACATTGGATCTTATAAACTACATTGCATTTATCATGTTCATCAATTCGGTCTTTGCCTTTAGTAACTACAGATCTTAGGTTACTGTTAACAGTGAAAACAGGTGTCAAGTTAAATTTCTTAAGTGAGCAACCCAATCTCTCTGAGAAGCCATTAATGTATGGTATAGGTACTATCTTACGTTTCGTGGCGACATGACCTTTGACGACCAGGGCAGCACATCACTGCCGAAACGTCAGGCCAAAGAGAAATTTAAAATTCACTGACTCGACTTGATTGATTGAGCCCCTCCTCAAATAAGTACCAGTTCGAGTGATAGCTTCATGATGATGAATACTACGAGGGTTGAATCTACGACACCCTTAAACAACACTGGTTTTTATAACTGGCTGACACAAGTGTATGGAAGAAAAATCACTGCCATCTTCATAGAATGGGTAGACACTAAGAAGAAAATTACCATCTCTTCGACACAACGACGGTTCCTCTTACAATGCAGATCATATGACACAAGACCGAAACACATCCAACTAATCGGCGACAGATTGGAGTCTATCACCTGCCACAGTAATACGGGATCTCACCTGTTACGTAAGAGCATTCTCCAATTTACAACTAGTATACTCAATGTAGAAATTGAAGACTTGCATATTCACTTGTGTTTCTTAAAGAAAAAATTAGATAGACTTTTTATCTTGTTACGTGACGTATTGCCGCAAGCTGTGTTAGATGACTTAATTACTTTTCAAACTGATAATCAAGTCCGCTTATCCGATAAATTGAATACGAGTTTCACACGTAAATTTAACGCTTTGACGCACAGACCTGTTGTCAAACACATACACACACAAGACCTAACACCAGTCGTGACAAAGTCTAGAGAACGTTGGTTTGTAAATTTGACACAAACACCGATCCCTGAGGACGTTATTGAAACTGTATCATTGGGTCCGAAATTTTCTCCATTAACGAACTTAGACCAGGAGACCATAATTAAAGTCATAAAAAATGTAGAGCATGCTATTAACGTACCGTCCTTTCCTGATGATCAGAAGAAAGAACTTAGGAGTAAATTAATAAACAACATAGAGCATTTCTCACGTAGGAATCGACACATTACCATTGAAGACCGGGTAGTCGCACAAAAACTGAACACCACACGTACTTTTTTAAAAAGTAATAAGGACATATTTTTCACTAACGCGGACAAAGGTAATGTCACGGTAGCGCTAGACAAAAACAGCTACACACTGAAATTAAAGACTCTTTTCGCTGATACCTCAACCTACAGATTAGTGAACAAAAACCCACTAGCCTCATTACGTAAGACTGCACAGAGAATCCTTGAGAGATGGAACTCTAATTGTTTTTTAGCTAAACAATATCATAGGAACGAGTTAACACAAACTAACACATGTCTTGCCAAAGGGTATGGTTTACCAAAAATACACAAAAAAGACATACCACTCAGACCTATCATCTCTGCTATTGGGAGTCCTACTTATGGGATTTCTAAATTTCTGAGCAATCTATTAATCAAGAGTATACCTAAAGCTGATTCTTATATTAAACATAGTTGGGATTTGATAGATAAACTTAGTAATATCCAGGTGCCGGTAGATTGCATTTTGATCTCCTTAGACGTCACCTCTTTGTTTACCAATGTACCGGCAGAGTTAGTTAAGACAGCAATAGTAAACAGGTACTCATGTATTGCGAAGCATACCACCATGCCTTTGAGTGAATTATTAGCGGGTGTATCTTATTTGTTAGACAATGTTTATTTTCAATTTGATAATCAATACTACAAACAAATTTTTGGTTCCCCCATGGGGTCCCCAATTTCACCAATTCTAGCTGACTTAGTCATGGTAGATCTTGAACGTGATTGTTTGTCAAAATTGCATTTTAGACCAGTATTTTATTATCGATACGTTGATGATATTATTATGTGCATTCCAAGGGATAACGTAGACCATGTGACCAACATTTTCAATAGTTATCATGACCGCCTTCAGTTCACGTATGAACTCGAGGTTGAGCGCGGGCTAAGTTTCTTAGATGTCAACGTTATACGAGATGATTCCAACGGGTTGATCACCAATTGGTACAGAAAACCTACGTTTTCTGGTAGATTCTTGAATTTTGATTCCATGCACCCTTTGTCTCAAAAGCGAGGAATGGTATTTAATCTAGTAGACAGAGCTATTTCGTTATCTCATTCAAAATTCCATGCTGAGAATCTGAAACTAGTAAGAACACTGCTACGGGATAATAATTACCCTGATGATTTCTCAGAGAGGTTAATATCAAAAAGGGTGAAATATTTAAAATCCAAGAACATGCATACTAACAATACTAATATTGTGATCACGGTGACTGACCCAGAGGAAAACACCTCAGTTATCATGGTCGTCAAAGGTCATGTCGCCACGAAACGTAAGATAGTACCTATACCATACATTAATGGCTTCTCAGAGAGATTGGGTTGCTCACTTAAGAAATTTAACTTGACACCTGTTTTCACTGTTAACAGTAACCTAAGATCTGTAGTTACTAAAGGCAAAGACCGAATTGATGAACATGATAAATGCAATGTAGTTTATAAGATCCAATGTAATGATTGTTCAGCGTCGTATGTGGGTGAAACAAAACGAGAACTGAAGACCAGATTAAAAGAGCATAAAGACAATTTGAGGAAAAACCCAGAAGTACATTCTGTCGTTTCCACACACCAACTAGAATATAACCACACTTTTGATTGGAGTAATACAGTTGTGCTTGACAGGGAATCAGTCTGGTCTAAACGCATTACCTCAGAGATGCTGCGCATTAATTTACAACCGAATGGTCTTAATAAGAAAGAAGATACTAAGAAACTGCACTTGCCTTACTCGAATATGTTGCATAGGTTGCGTTCAAAAAGTTGTTCCTAGGTGTATTTAGCTTCTAACACATTTGTTGACGTGAAAAAACGTGGTCTCAGACTCTACCTCAACATAAACATCCATTGACGTCAATCGTAGGCATTGACGTCAGTCATTGACGTCATCACCATAGTGTCAACATTAGACAAGCCTAAGACATAACGTATATAAAGAGAGTCGTCACACCCCTCGCTTTATTAAACGTCTTCACCAGCACACGATGACACTTGGCTCATCGTGTATCGTGATAATGGTGGTCGTTGACACCATGTTTTTTCACTTATCACAAATTTTAATAAGGTAATCTAAGTTCCTTCTCATCACATCAAGAACTGATCTTGTGTCTACTTTGTATTCAAAATTGACTACTATTTATTTGTTTTTGACTATCTCATATTATCTTCTTGACATGTAAATATTATCTGTTTGTATACGTCGAACTATTGACCTAATTTCAATTCTTCATGTAATTAGTTTCTGACTTGTTAATTTCTATCATAGTCTAAGATGTTTGTCAACCATGGACCATTTTGTAATTTTTTGTAATTTTATAATTTTTTCAATAAATAGCCTCTGATGAGGGCAGCACATCACTGCCGAAACGTCAGGCCAAAGAGAAATTTAAAATTCACTGACTCGACTTGATTGATTGAGCCCCTCCTCAAATAAGTACCAGTTCGAGTGATAGCTTCATGATGATGAATACATGAAAGTTATGTTTTTTCATCAGCTTTCCAGTAAAAGTATTTTCAATTTTAATAGAATGACAGTTAGGGCTAAAAATGCCAAAAAACCCAGAAAAAATGCGAAAAAAGGTGGTTTCAAGTTTTCGGGCCGCTTTGATTTTGATGAAAAAATTCTAGAAAGAGTCTCTCATTGCTCAGAGTTTACTGTGTAAATTTTATCATGGGACCGCCACTCCTTCCTAAGAAAAAAAACATCCGAAAATAGCCCAATGATTGTTTTTGTTCGTATGACAACTTGGAACGCTTTTTTTTCATCAAAATCAAAGCGGCCCGAAAACTTGAAACCACCTTTTTTCTCATTTTTTCTGGGTTTTTTTGCATTTTTAGTCCTAACTGTCATTCTATTAAAATTGAAAATACTTTTACAGGAAAGCTGATGAAAAAACATAACTTTCATGTATTTTGATTTTTCTTTCATCATCAGTAATTTATAAATACGTAAAATAAACAGATTATCCAGATATTTCGTATATCTCAGTGCTAAAAATCTGCAAAAATTCAGCAAAACTCCTAAAAAGTAGGGTAATCATTGGAGGAAATAATTAAATTAATTCGAGACCATGACGAAAATGGGTGGCCCACTTGAGAAAGAATCCTTCATATATAGTAGGGTGGGCCGAATATCCGCTTTTTTCGAAATGAGTTGATTATTACCGAAAATGTTATTCTTGGCAATGTCAAAAAAATGTGTGCGAAAGGAAAAAATTTTATTCATACCATATGTGAATTTATCGGACCAGTCGAACCAAATTTTTTTAAGTCTTCTAACTGAAGCTCACCTCTATATAGAGCGTGCAATCTTCAGATAGACCGAAAAAAACGGAAGTGCATCATAATTATTTTTTCAAGTAAAGAAGACTTAAAAAAATTTGGTTCGACTGGTCCGATAAATTCACATATGGTATGAATTAATAGGCTTCGAACGATAGAGTCACTACTCAATGAAATAAACACAGACCTGGGACTAAGAAGGTCAATGACAATAACATGAAATTCAAGTAAAGATTCCTCCAGTCCTTCAGTGGTCTAATTGGACAAGGCGCCGCAGTACAAATGCGGAGGTCCCGGTTCAAACCCGGGCTGAAGGAATTTTTACTTGAAAAAATAATTATGATGCACTTCCGTTTTTTTCGGTCTATCTGAAGATTGCACGCTCTATATAGAGGTGAGCTTCAGTTAGAAGACTTAAAAAAATTTGGTTCGACTGGTCCGATAAATTCACATATGGTATGAATTAATAGGCTTCGAACGATAGAGTCACTACTCAAGGAAAAAATTTTAGGTCGTCATCTCAAGGTCGCCAAAGCTCGTCAAAGTTCAAAGAGATAAAAATATTTTTTTTTCACGTATTTTCGAAGCAAATTCCATACTCTACAAAAAAGGTCCTTAGATCGAACTATGTCAATGCAATAGTTTCTGAGATATTTGGAATTTTTGCTGAAAATTGTAATTTTGCTCGATATATTTTTTTCTTTCATTTTATTATTTTTTTCTGCTGATGGAAAATCCAATTCTTTAGAGAAAAAGTCCTTGAAAAATTACACGTTGGCTGCGTTCAGGATAATCGAATGCTACTGACCTTACTGATGCTTGGTCTACACGCTGTGTTCATCAAATGGGGTTCTTGAACGTAGTGTCTTCAGTCAAAACGCCACCTTTAACTAGACGCTGCATTCAATTATCTATAAATGTCGATAATCGCAGGTTGTTTGAACACGCCAAATTGTTGATTGCTCAATACATACTTTTTTATAACGCATGCATGAAAAAGTTGCTTGTTTGGGGCTCTGGAGCGGTTATATTGTGGCACTTTTCTGACGTTTGAGTAGGCGATGCCAACATGAAACAATATTGAATGCCAAACGTGCGCACTGCGTTTTGCGCACATCGAGCGTGTACAACATGATTCTTGTTACGCACGGCGTGCGAACAAGAGCATTTTATAATCATTCATCCCTGTCGACGCGATACTCCGTGCATACTGCTGAATCGATTCGATGTTTTTGGTATGGTTGTTTACATTGACAACAGAGCCCCACAAGCAACTTTTTTCATGCATTTGTTATAAAAAATAGCGTTCGATACTCCCGCGAAGTGAGGCGTTTAGGGTTGTCCGATGTATTCAGCACTCACCTTCGTCTCGGCTGCGCCTCGACTACGGTTCGTGCTGAAAACATCGGACACACCTATAAACGCCTCACATTTCGCGCTCGTATCGAAATCTACTATTGCTCACAACGTTTCTTGTGATATCTTTTTATTGTGTCCTGATACTTGATCAAAACTGCTTTAAACAATGGATTTAAATTATACACAACAAATATATCGCAACAACTATCCAGATGATATCGGGATATTCAAGTACGGAAGATAGGTTACGCGCACTTGAATACCAGCTCGTGTTTTTATAAACGCAGAACGATATATTATTCTGTTAATAATGTTCACCTGTGTTATTATATGCTCTGCGCTTATGATTTTTACTATAAAATCAATTTTTATTGCAAAAATCACTATTTTCAGCCGAACTTGCGATTATCTCCAAAACTATAATATTTATGCAGTACGACTTAAGGACTTTTTCTATAGAGGATTAGATTTCCTATCAAAACAAAAAATAAAAATAAAAAATTTACCAATGAACGAAAAAAATATATCGAGCAAAATTACAATTTTCAGCAAAAATTCCAAATATCTCAGAAACTATTGCATTGACATAGTTCGATCTAAGGACCTTTTTGTAGAGTATGGAATTTACTTAGAAAATACGTGAAAAACAAATATATTTTTATCACTTTGAACTTTGACGAACTTTGGCGACCTTGAGACGACGACCTAAAATTTTTTCCTTTCGCACACATTTTTTTGACATTGCCAAGAATAATATTTTCGGTATTAATCAACTTATTTCGAAAAAAGCGGATTTTCGGCCCACCCCAATATATAGTCAGATATGATTATCTACAATTATATCGGGCCAATTTTCGGATATAATTATATCTGGACGATTAGATATAATTATATCCGAATATATCTAATCGTTTTTTCTCGGGATATCATGCTCACCGTGGTCTATTATTACAGCTTGAGTATGCCTGTAGGCATTTACTATTTCTTGTCTTGCCTGTCTGCTTAGAGTGGTGTTGAAATTATGTATGGAAAGTTTGAATGCTGAATGAACAGTCACTCCGAAGATGTTAAAAGCGGCTTTGCCAGTAGATGCACAATAGGGTGGAGTGAAAAATGCACTTTTTTTAAATCGCTATCTCCTTAACACTCAAAAATTGCGTCTTGACATCCTGAAAACCCACACCGAAGGATTTTTTTATGAGACCACATCTTGAGGCGCCTAGATGAAGATTACATTTTTACTTCACTTTCGGGAACTTCCAGACTCGGATATATACTTCCATTCACTAGAATGCAATTTTCAGCTAACCATTAAAATTTCGAATAATGATCGAATTGGCTTCATTTCAAACCTTTAAAGAAACAACAGAAATTTGGTTATTCTGAGTATGACACGGAAATAACCAAATTTCTGTTGTTTTTTCGAAGGTTTGCAATGAAGCCAATTAGATCATTATTCAAAATTTTGATTCTTAGCTGAAAATTGCATTCTGGTGGAATGAAGGATATATCCGAGTCTGGAAGTTCCCGAAAGTGAAGTAAACATGTAATCTTCGTCTAGGCACCTCAAGATGTGGTCTCATAAAAAAATCCTTTGGAGTTGGTTTTCAGGATGTCAAGACGTAATTTTTGAGTGCTAAGGAGATAGCGATTTGAAAAAAGTGAATTTTTCACTCCGCCCTAATGCACAAACTATAACAGTGACTGCGTCACTTTCGGGATATGGGTACAGTTTTTCATATACTTCAATGAGCATATGAATCGTGAATGATTCACCTGAGCCTGCGGGTCCAGTAAGGAAAATGCGTAGCGGTTCAGCGTTTTTGGTGAATTTTCGATACATGATTTCGTACAGTAGAGCTCTTTGTTTGAAATTTACTATACGCATTTGGGACATGAATTTTTCGTGCGTCATGCTAGTTTTGCGCTTCAACAGTCGAATCATGGAGTTGTGCTGCAAATATTCTGGATCAAAGTCAGGTGCAACGTTTTCAATGTTGATACTACCGAACACCTCACCTGGATCGTAACCCAACTCGGTATATTTGGCGTTGTGTATAGAACTTGATTTTGATTCCCCGTTAGGTGTTTCATCCTCCTCGTACCATGCTTTTTGTTCTTCTTTCACCTGTTCCAAGTCCAACCGATATTCAAATTCTAATCGTGCTGTGTTGATTTGTTCCATATTTTCTCGGTGTACTCGTAGCCAACGATTGTCTTATAATATTTCAAAATCTTCGTTACGCCAGGGATGATATAGGGTAACCAATTCGCGTGAGTGTTGGTCGTACTCGTCGCGCTTCCTGTAGCCCCCATACCGCAAAATTTTATTCAATCGTCGTTTCCTGTATCGAGGGGGCTTCGATTTTGGTATTGGCTCGTACCCTGCAGCAAATTGTGCTAGTGTAACCGATTCCATATCTGTTGATCTCACGGCGTATTTTTCAAATATATTTTTCTGCCACAAATCGGTATCATTGTTCTCAAGTTCACGTAAGTCGGCCATTGCACGATGAGCCCGAACTCGCTCATGTGGCAGCATTGTACAAACAAATATGCAATTTCGAGAACCACGAGTGATTGGAAATCGTAGCAAAGACCAAGCTGCCTCTTATGCAGGAATTTCTACGACCTTCAGCAAATTGGTACTGTAACTGGCCATAAGTTTGCGTGAACTGATGTCTATCCGAGCTTCTACAACTTTCTCGCTGTTGGATCCCGGTTGCATGTCCTCACCCCTAATCAAATCCCGGAACTTGCGATGCAACAAGCTCATGCCTCGGTTAGCTTTGTTGATGTAGTCAACTATATACGCAGCACAAGCATATTCTTCGAGAATATACTGTATATCGTTGTTCGATGCCATCATTTGGAGCAATGCTGGATTATAACTGTTCACGTATATATTCTTGATGTCACGACGTTGCATTACCAATGGACTTTTTAGTGTGCTACGGATAGCCAGTTAGTATTCCTCCAAGCCTGTGCAACTGGAGGAATCTATCAGCGATTCAAGTGTTTCGTGCCCACCGTCTATTAAGGGGAGACTTCGGTAAAATTTTTGGCAAAAACAGGTTTTTTAATTCTTAAAACTTCGAAAAGACGTATATAAAAAAATCCTTGCAGCAGTTTTTGAATAATGTCAGTATAGATGGTGAAAAAAAGTTTCAGCCTCCTGCGATGAAAGTGTATGCGCAAGGAATTTTTGACAGCGGTGAGAAAAATCTTCTTCGCAAAGTTCCTTGCGCTTACATTTTTATCGCAGGAGGCTGAAATTTTTTTCACAGTCTATACTGACATTATTCAAAAACTGCTGGAAGGATTTTTTTATACAACCTCGAATAGCGATTTTCAAAATTTCACCGAAGTCTCCCCTTAATTGATCGTACAATACGCTGTTCGGTTTTTGTAAACGTTTACGCTCAGTATTGATTGACTCATCGGAATTCGGTAGTACTTTTTGTACACGTCGCATTACTTTCGTCTTGATCATTGGCCAAAAAGGAATATTGAATCGACATTTTTTCTTATGGTGTACATTACTATTTTTTTTGTAGCATGTGAACGTGTGTCGGTGAATTTGACAGGTAGGCACATAATCGTGGTTTTCATTGCATGCCACATATCGCTCTACAAATGCGGCAATCTCATTATCGGATGAATCAGTTGTCGGTGCATCCTCACACCAAACCATCATGTGGGCATGAGGACTACCTCTCTGTTGGAACTTGATACGGTAGAAATAGTCCTTCACAGTATTTGATCCAAACACACCAACTGTTTTTACAGTTATTAGGTTCATCATGATGTCAAGTTTTCGCTTGAACCAAACAGCACAGGTTACAGGATCGTCTCGAACCAACGCATATTTCAAATGAGAAGGTAACGCTTGGGCTTCCTCCACGGATATAGTGTCACCACGCAAAATCTTTGTCAAGTTTTGCAACAAATCAGGCAACATAACTTCTGCAGCAGTTAGGGTAATAAAAAACGTTGGCTTACCAAGTTGACGCAACATCGCATGTACATCACGCTTCCGTTCCTCCATGTAGGCGGGCATTGTGTTAATGCTTTTGGTGAACGCTAAATTTTTTTCCGTGAATTCCGAGATGAAGTTTTTATTAAGGGGACCTTTTCCTTTTCTCGGGCATTTTCAGGCGTATTTTTAGGAATTAATAAAACAAAAAGTTTTGGATTTATTTTATCCAAACTTAGTCGATATCTTTATTTATGTTTAAACCAAATATACAAATTTTTATTCAATAAAATATTGATTTTTGAAGGCGGGAATACGCCGTGCCGTGCGGGCTGCTTTTACGGCTCGGACCACGATTCCAACCACTTCAATGATCCGAAATGAGAAAACAAGACATTTTTATGACCGGAAGACAAGATTCTATCTTTCGGCCTACGAGCGTATTTTTATAAATTTTTTCAACAAAATGGCGACATAATTTGCAAAAAAAAAAAAAAAAATTTTTTTTTTAAACCTCTAATCATCATCTATAAATCGTAATTTTCAGATTGCAGAGTTGTTCGTAGGCCGAAAGATAGAATCTTGTCTTCCGGTCATAAAAATGTCTTGTTTTCTCATTTCGGATCATTGAAGCGGTTGGAATCGTGGTCCGAGCCGTAAAAGCAGCCCGTACGGCGCGGCTTATTCCCGCCTTCAAAAATCAATATTTTATTGAATAAAAATTTGTATATTTGGTTTAAACATAAATAAAGATATCGACTAAGTTTGGATAAAATAAATCCAAAACTTTTTGTTTCATCTATTCCTGAAAATACGCCTGAAAATGCCCGAGAAAAGGAAAAGGTCCCCTTAAGCAACTGCACAGCTGTGATGGGTTTGTTATTATCGCTACTTGCGCTTAAACGCGGTGGTCAAACTTTCGCTCATTCGTAGACGAAGCACTTTCATCATTATGTACACTTGGGGACACGGATTATGAGACGGTCAGTTTTCTGGACAAGTCAGTTATGTTGGCAACACAAAATGAACACACAGCGCCGCATAGTCGGCCGAGCGCGAAGCTAACTCAATCTCACCAAATATCACGTAACTCATGACCTAAGGCTGTTTGCTCATGACAGTCGAATGTAACCTGAGAATACCGCGGAGGACTAACCTAAGAATAATAATTATTATAAGTAATATTATTATTAATAATAACCCGTTGGATTGACGTGTAAATCAGTTTGGAAATAATTGTAATTCATAACTTCCCCCTCGAAGAATACAAACGGGCGAAAGTTTATTTTTTTTTAATCTTTTTAAGTGATGAAAAAAGAAATTGCAACCTGAAAGTTTACGGTAAGATGATTTTATAAAGATACAATTAAATTAGGTAATGCAAGTTACGCTATGCCTGAAAAACAAGATTCTTTGTGAATTTTGCGTGTGAGAGCATGTCCAGGACTAGATTCTAGATCATTGAGATTATCGTGTAACTCATTATTACTTCTTGACTGATACAGGACATTTATCAAACACAGACTGAACTTCGCAAGAACCACCCGTCGAAACAGGCAAAGAAAGGAAACATTCAGCTTCAGAGAAACGGAAGGAGTCAACTCGTACTAATCCAGAGATGAAAGGAACTCGTTTTGATAGAATCGTAGCCGGGACTTTGAATGCCTACTCCGGCGACTACATCATTCGTCTTTCACATTCTAAACTTTGACAATTCTTAGACTGAGACTTAATATACTATCGGAGACGACTGCTTGCTTCTTATAATGTAAAATTCTTAACTTTAAGCTGAATAAATAAAAATGCATGCATGAAAATCTTATGTTCCAGCTGGTTATTCAATAATTATTCAAAGATTAAAACTTTTAGAATTATAATCTTAATAATACCTATTAGAAAAATAAATTAGTTGGTGAAGTCATCTTGATTTTCAATTCAATTAATTGAATATTATATTCAATATCAAATCATATCTTTTTTATCAATGATAATAATATATCTATATTAAAATACATTCATGAGTTATTATTATCAGTATTATAAATATTCAACATTTTAATATCTTATTAATAAGAAGAAAAGTTAAAAGATTTTGGTGCACGTGACAACCCGCTGGTCATAAACAACAATGACGAGATTTGGATCATTGGATTTTATTCATACATTTCTGAAATTTCGACAATTTATTGGATCCAGACTTGGAATACAAGCATAGACGACTGATCGTCTCTCAAAAAATCGAACTATAAACTTTAATAATTCTTTATACGCTGACTTAGAATGCCTCCTATATCGACTACTCGTCTATCACAGAATTACATTTGAAAAGCTAATAATTCTTAGATCAAGACTTAGAATACTATCACAGACGACTGCTGTCTTCTTAGGATGTAAAATTCAGGATTTTAATAATCCTTTGGACGCTGACGTAGAACTTCTTTTATGGCGACTACTCGTCTAGCACAGAATTACATTTTAAATGCTAACAATTCTTAGAGCAAGACTTAGAATACTATCACAGACGACTGCTGTCTTCTTAGGATGTAAAATTCAAGATTTTAATAATCCTTTGGACGCTGACGTAGAACTTCTTTTATGGCGACTACTCGTCTAGCACAGAATTACATTTTAAATGCTAACAATTCTTAGAGCAAGACTTAGAATACTATCACAGACGATTGCTGTCTTGAGGATGTAAAATTCAGGATTCTAATGATCCTGTGGACGCTGACGTAGAACTCCTTCTACGGCGACTACTCGTCTATCACAGAATTACATTTTAAAAGCTAATAATTCTTAGATCAAGACTTAGAATACTATCACAGACGACTGCTGTCTTCTTAGGATGTAAAATTCAAGATTGTAATAATCGTTTGGACGCTGTCGTAGAACTTCTTTTATGGCGACTACTCGTCTAGCACAGACTTACATTTTAAAAGCTAATAATTTTCAGACTAAGACTTATAATACTATCACAGACGACTGCGAGCTCCTTATGATGTAAAATTCAGGACTTTAATAATCCTTTGGACGCTGACTTAGAATGCCTTCTACGGCGATTACTCGTCTATCACAGAATCACATTTCAAACCTTGACAATTTAACTTAAACTTCATCGCCTATAGATGGGATCAATCATCTCAAGTGGTAAGTCGTATAGCACTTACTGTTGATTCGCCGAAGAGGAAAAAAAAAACAGAATAAAAGTACAGGCTGAAAAAAAAAAAAGAAATAAAAAAAAGACTACGAGCCACAGAAAAAGAAAAAAAAAAAAAAATATGAGCCGCAAAAAAAGAAAAAAAAAAACCATAAGCCCAAAAAAAAAAATAAATAAATAAAAATAAAAAACACCCAAAAAAAAAAAAAAACTGAATAAAAGACTACTATCCACACAAAAAGAAATAAAATAAAGAGACTACGAGCCGCAAGAAAAAAAAAAAGGGAGTGCCAGATTGTTATTTTCACATATGAAAAAATAGAAAAATTTAAATTAAAAAAAAAAAAAAAAAAAAAAGAAATAAGAGCAGCAAAAAAATAAATAAATTAAAAAAAAAGACTAAGAGCTACAATATAATAATAAGAAAAAAAAAAAAAAAAAAAGAACTACGAGCCGCAAAAAAAGAATGAAGGAAAATAAAAGACTACGAGACGCAAAAAAGGAAAAAAAAAGAATAGACTACGAACCGACAAAATAAAATTATAACCCCATCCACCCACTTCCTCGTTACCACAGCGATGAATACACAGAAGATTTGAATCAAATTAAATTACACTACATTAAATTAAAAATAACCGTTCAACACACAGACAACATGCCAAAAAAAATTTTTTTAAATAAAAGACTAAGAGTCGCAAAAATGAAAAAAAATAAAACAAAATAAGAATACGAGCCGAAAAAAAAAAAGACAACGAGCCGCAAAAAAGGATAGAAAAAAAAAAAGACTACGATACGCGAAAAAAGAAAACAAAAGGACTACGAGCCGCAAAAACAGAAATACAAAAAAAGAGACTACGAACCGAAATATGAAGGAAAAAAAAAAAAAAAAAAATACGAGCTGCACATCCTAAGATAGAGGCAAGAGGAAGTTCGAGCACATCGAGGTTGAAGCAGCATGATCCACTACCCTATGCTCGAAGTTCAAGATGCCAATAGCCATCCTCATCACGTTAACTACACGATGTTCAATAGTTGATTAGATAACCATTGGCATCTATCACCGCTTGCATACGTCGGGGCATGGATGCTACCAAAGCTTCGGTGTACTCGAGATCTCCTCGCAACGCTTCCCAGGCTGCGCAGACTCGAACTTTAAGCTGTGCGATTGTTTCCCCATGGACCGGCAAAAATTCCCTGGTGACCTCAGACCAAACATTTTCAATGGGATTGAGGTCCGGAGATTTAGCCGGCCAATTTAAACGAAATACGTCTGGTTGTGCGGCATACCAATCTTTAACGATTCGTGCTGTGTGCACTGGGCTGTTGTCCTCAACGATGTTAACAATTGGTATGTCCTCTGGGGGGTAAATTATTCTCACTTCAGAAATAACCGATAAATGCAGAATATCAATGTATTCTTGCGCATTCAGTCCACGGGCGGTTACCGTGAGTCCACCCAGGCCTCCTTTCGCGAACCACCCATGAAACGCTGTGGTAACGCGTCCGCTGGCTTCATTGGGGATACAATTTTCAGGATTGTAGCGCTGCCCAACTTCCCTCCACACCCTGAAACGACCATCCTTATCGGATGAAAAAACTTTTTCATCCGTGAAAATAATTTTCTCCCACTCCTCAGCAGTCATCGGCAAGCACTGAAGGGCAAAGCCCACTCGCTGCTCCCGATGACGTTCATTGAGGGCGATTGTCTTGGCCGCAATATGGCTACTGAGCCCTGCCTCCTTAGCTCTCCGGCGAATCGTCTTAGCTGAGACGTTAAGTTCTAGACGGCTTACCACTTGAGATGCTGCATCGAATCTGTGGGCTCTCAAGTCGTCAATTATCTGCCTGTCTTGCTGCGCGGTAGTTTTTCTTGGTGGCCCGTTCTCTTTTCTATTGTCACGTAGTGCTTCCGGGCCACCGTCGCGGTATTGGGCCACACAGCGGCCACACGTGGCTTTGCTTCGGCCAACTTCAGCTATAATCATAAACGCCATTCAAAGAAATTAAATGATGCTGAACAGAATTCGTAATTCACCTTTTTAACGAAAAATCTGCTTTACCTGCAATTTCGGATAGGGTGAACCCAGATTGAAGGAATGCTACGATCCTGCCACGATCTACGGAGGTAAGTGGCGGAGGCATCTTGATAACTATCCGCGTGAAAATGACGTAATTGAACAATTGAAAAATTAGATTACAACCACTATCAACGAATGATTATAGCATACCTGGTATATCTTAAATTTCTTCTAAAAATTCACGTTTTATACGGTTTAGCTAATTGGCGTTGTAATAAAGCTTGCTTTATTGCTAAATTTGTATTCATCGCTATGGTAACGAGGAAGTAAAATGTAATAGGCAAGTAGTCTGTGAAAAAAAAAAGAAGCCAGTGGACGCGTTACCACAGCGTTTCATGGGTGGTTTGCGAAAGGAGGTCTGGCTGGACTCACGGCAATCACCCGTAGGATGAATGCTCCAGAATATATTTAAATTCTGGATTTAAATATATAAATTGCTCGTTTACGTCATTCTTATGCATATAGTTATCGAGATGACTCTTCGCCTCACTTGCGAAGATCGTGGCCTAATTGTTGCGTTTCATCAATCTGAGCTAACGCTTTCACAACTAGTAGTCCAGTCGGATTCGACTTGACTCCTATTCTTTCGGAGTACAGTTATGCCGATTTTTTCGTCAGTAGATTTCACCTCGACAAATAAGCCCCTAATTTTACGTGTTGAATACATAGGCAAAACATTGTTTGAAAAAATGTGAAAGGCAAATTTGCAATGTTAGAAAAAAACGGCATAACTGTACTTAAAAAGAATAGGAGTCGGTCGATTTTATGTTTAATCCGACCGGATAGCAGGTGAAGCAGTTTTTGCCAAAAAAAAAAAAAGGTTGATTACGAATTTTGTTCAGTATCGTTCGATTTCTTTGAATGGCGTTTGTGATTGTAGCTCATGTCAGCCGTAGCGAGGCAACGTGTGACCGTTATGTGGCCAAACTCCGTGCTGGTGGCATAGCAGCGGTCAGAGATGACAGAAAGGACAACGGTCCATCTAGTGAAACTACTGTCAAGCAGGACGTTTAAGTCGTACACGACTTGATCGCCCATAGATGGGATGCAGCATCTCAAGTTGTGAGTCGTCTGGGACTCAACGTCTCGGCTAAGTTGATTCACTGGAGAGGGAATGAAGCAGGGCTCAGTGGCCGTGTTGCAGCCAAAACAATCGCCCTCACCGAACATCATTGGGAGCAGCGAGTGAGCTAAGAAAAAAGAATGATTGAAGAATAAAAAGAACAAATTAAGAATTATCTAAGAATTGAGAAAAAGAAAAAAAATAAAGAATTGTCTTAAAGAATTATTAGCTTTTAAAATGTAATTCTGTGATAGACGAGTAGTCGCCGTAGAAGGAGTTCTACGTCAGCGTCCACAGGATCATTAGAATCCTGAATTTTACATCCTCAAGACAGCAATCGTCTGTGATAGTATTCTAAGTCTTGCTCTAAGAATTGTTAGCTTTTAAAATGTAATTCTGTGATAGACGAGTAGTCGCCGTAGAAGGAGTTCTACGTCAGCGTCCACAGGATCATTAGAATCCTGAATTTTACATCCTCAGAAGACAGCAATCGTCTGTGATAGTATTCTAAGTCTTGCTCTAAGAATTGTTAGCATTTAAAATGTAATTCTGTGCTAGACGAGTAGTCGCCATAAAAGAAGTTCTACGTCAGCGTCCAAAGGATTATTAAAATCCTGAATTTTATATCCTAAGAAGACAGCAGTCGTCTGTGATAGTATTCTAAGTCTTGATCTAAGAATTATTAGCTTTTCAAATGTAATTCTGTGATAGATGAGTAGTCGATATAGGAGGCATTCTAAGTCAGCGTATAAAGAATTATCAAAGTTTATAGTTCGATTTTTTGAGAGACGATCAGTCGTCTATGCTTGTATTCCAAGTCTGGATCCAATAAATTGTCGAAATTTCAGAAATGTATGAATAAAATCCAATGATCCAAATCTCGTCATTGTTATTTATGACCAGCGGGTTGTCACGTGCACCAAAATCTTTCAACTTTTCTTCTTATTAATAAGATATTAAAATGTTGAATATTTATAATACTGATAATAATAACTCATGAATGTATTTTAATATAGATATATTATTATCATTGATAAAAAAGATATGATTTGATATTGAATATAATATTCAATTAATTGAATTGAAAATCAAGATGACTTCACCAACTAATTTATTTTTCTAATAGGTATTATTTAGATTATAATTCTAAAAGTTTTAATCTTTGAATAATTATTGAATAACCAGCTGGAACATAAGATTTTCATGCATGCATTTTTATTTATTCAGCTTAAAGTTAAGAATTTTACATTATAAGAAGCAAGCAGTCGTCTCCGATAGTATATTAAGTCTCAGTCTAAGAATTGTCAAAGTTTAGAATGTGAAAGACGAATGATGTAGTCGCCGGAGTAGGCATTCAAAGTCCCGGCTACGATTCTATCAAAACGAGTTCCTTTTATCTCTGGATTAGTACGAGTTGACTCCTTCCGTTTCTCTGAAGCTGAATGTTTCCTTTCTTTGCCTGTTTCGACGGGTGGTTCTTGCGAAGTTCAGTCTGTGTTTGATAAATGTCCTGTATCAGTCAAGAAGTAATAATGAGTTACACGATAATCTCAATGATCTAGAATCTAGTCCTGGACATGCTTTCACACGCGAAATTCACAAAGAATCTTGTTTTTTAGGCATAACGTAACTTGCATTACCTAATTTAATTGTATTTTTATAAAATCATCTTACCGTAAACTTTCAGGTTACAATTTCTTTTATGTGTCATAGGCCGTAAAACCGCGATTTTAACCTCGCTTCGCTCGGTTTAAACGCGGTTTTTGGCCTGGACACATAAAATTCTGTATGCCATACGGCCGAAATAGTACTTTACGATACGAGTGCGCAAAGTAGGTCGTTCCCGCACGAGCGAAGCGAGTGCGGGATGACCTACGTGCGCACGAGTATCGTACATTATTTTTCCAAAAAAGCTGCGTAAAGTTCGTCACTTGAGCTGGCGTGGGTAGCAATAACCTATCCCCCCGTGTTGCACACGATATTTTTTATTACACGTGCATGGAAACACCGATTCTCCGAGCCGAATTTCCGATCTATAGTATGTGGATGATATCTGATGATAACTGTCGACGTAAACTGTAAACACAAACGGGGTCCAGGGGCGAAGCCCCTGGTGGGGTCCGGGGCGAAGCCCCGGTGGGGTCCGGGGCAAAGCCCCGGTGGGGTCCAGGGGCGAAGCCCCGGTGGGGGGTTCGGGGGGCGAAGCCCCCTGACTACTAAAAAAATAATCTTTCATTTGAAACAATAAGAGTAGTCAACGTGTTACGAATAAAATCTGAAAAAAATTCCAATTCATATACATCGTTGACTGAATATTATAAAGACAGCTCCCCTTATGGGACTTTGTGAGCCGACTAAAGTTCGTAGCGAGCTAGCGCCCCCTCAGTAATTCTGGCGGCGTATTCAGGAAGCGAGTGAAAAATATTGAAACTCGCTGGATCTGTGCTGCGATTACCGACTGGAATGAACGGTTTTCGTGATGATACGTCAGAGCGGTTAGAGTAGGTAATTATAGGAATCGCGAGTATCCCCGACCCGTTTTTACCGTTCCGTTGTAACTCACAGAAATAAAGCAAATAAAATAAAGATGATTGATGGTGACTTCATTTTAATTAATAAATAATGTGAATTGAAAACACGTTTTCACGCAACCCCGCGCCTTCCTACTTAGACATTTTGGTATTATGACGAATTATGACAACTTCTTGAAAAATTGATGAAATGACGTTTTTTATTTTTATTTTTTTAAGTTTTGTTTTCAACTATCCTTCAAGAAAACAAATTTGAAAAATCAAAAGTTCGAATTATTATTTCCGTACGTTGTGACGGAGAATTCCCTATATACGGCTGTTTTTGGAGTCGAGAAATTTCCATATTTTTTGCATTGCCGAAATACGCGATCGAAACGTTCTTTTCGTTTTCTAGATAACACCTATTTTCAATCGATTAACAGAACACTGCGGATTGGAGATCAATATTGAAAGCGCTGTGAAGTTTTCGGATGCTTGATGAGGCCAACGAGAGATTATACTTTTATTCTTCACTGAATAATTCGAGTTATTATTATTCTTCGAAGTTTTGACAATACGAATACATACGGCTAACCCAGTAATCTCTTCATTCTCCGACCCTCACCATGACCAAGTTTCTCCCTTTGTCTTTATAAATTGAAAATGAAAAGAACACGTCTTTCTTTATCTTTATATACGTTTCACGACCCCTTCCGATTCTGCAGTTGATTGAAATTATGCATCTCTTCGAATTACGCAAATTTCTCAATGCATTTATATAGGTATTATACAGAGAGATTCTGTGGAAAATCACGCGCCTAAAAGGTAGGCTAACGGGAAATGCCTGAATTGAGCAGCTCAAACATCGATGATTGGGTTTTATTAATTTCGTGGGAAATAAGACCCAATCGTCGATGTTTGATCTGCTCAATTCAGGCGTTTCCCGTTAGCCTACCTATATTAGGCGCGTGATTTTCCACAGAATCTCTCTATACATACGGCAAGCCATTTCACCTGTTATACCTAGGTTTCTATAAAAAATACAAAGTAAGAAGATAAAGTTTGAATGAAAAATTAAGCTACCTAATGTTTATTAATGATTCTTACGTCGTAACTTAACTATACAGTTTCCAAATAAGTTCGTTTGAAATTCTGAATCAACGTGATACATGGTGGACCACTCGGTTTTTTGTTTATTTCTGGTCGAACTGATGTTTGCAAAAAGCAAAGCGCAGGTAAGTGAAAATCATTCATCTAATTAACGTTGTTAGTAAATAAATCCAATGGTTTTAATTATTTTATTGATAATTTCATTCATTATTTACCGAAACCTCTCTGCGTAGATATATCTTCGAAACAGCTAACTGCATCGACGAAAGTTTGGTAGGCAATTTGTATGTTTTCGAATGGACTTTGGAGAAAACATTATGTCAAATATTCAGACAACGACATGAATATTTATCAAGTCGCGTTAAAGCCGAAAATTCATGTGGGTACAAATGGTCATTTTTTTAATACTGCAACAATGGTCGACTGATACGAAAAAGGTGAACATAGTTTGAAAAATAGTTATTAAGTAATAAAATAAAATAATAATAATAATAATAATAATAATAATAATAATAATTAATAGTTATTAAGTCACACTTCGCGCTATAGCCGTATAGGGCATGGTAGCGTAGCGGGCCAACCTATAGGCTCCAGTCGCCCGCGAGACGCACAGTTAATCAGGTCTTTATTGTTATTTTTACTTTTGGTAAGTAACAGTTTTGTTCAAAACGTATAGCTCATACTAAAACGGTTATCAGACTTGACTAACTTGGTGGCGAGGCCAGAGGACGAAGTAAAACTATATAATTACGACTCTACTATCGGGTGGTAAAATCGGGACACGCGGGATCAAACTCCGATATATCTCTTCCTGATAAATTATTAGAGGATCGTGCAATAGAATCTCTGAAACTATGGAGTCTGCCACGTCGAGGTGTCACTTGCATAATTGTTGTCCAAAATTTCGAAGCAGGGATATCCCTATATATAAAGGACCGAAAACGTAAGTTTCGCGTATTTATATCCGTAGCTCTACTTCAACTCGTCGCTATTTACTTTATAATATTAGTAAAAATTTAGAATAATTAACAATAATCTTTAAACTTTCATACGTACATCGCCGGTTTGAAATTAAAAAAATGTTGAAAATTATGACGGCTACAAGTCATAATCGGTTGCGTGGTCATCTCGGACACTGGTAATACAGTCAGCCGAACGTTTAGAGATTTGAAATTTCACAAATAAAAATCGATATGCACTTCAGTTGCGTGGAAATCGATCGCAATTACGATTACCTAGTAAATAAAGTTATTTATTATTCAATTATATTATTAATTTCCTTGCAATGTGGGAGTGGGGCGCGCTTTGCGACCACGACAATGCATGGAAAAAGGGGTAGTGATCACGACAATGTATGGGAAGAGGGGTAGTGGTCGTAAAGCCCCCCCACATTTTTACTAATATTATAAAATAAATAGCGACAAGTTGAAGTAGATCGAGCTACGGATATAAATACGCGAAACTTACTTTTCAGTCCTTTATATATAAGGATATCCCTGCTTCGAAATTTTTTACAACAATTATGCAAGTGACACCTCGACGTGGCAGACTCCATAGTTTCAGAAACTCTATTGCACGATCCTCTAAAAATTTTTCAGGAAGAGATATCGGAGTTTGCACCCGCGTGTCCCGATTTTACGGCCCGATAGTAGTTAATTTATATCAAGTATTCGTATTCTCACATAAGCAGTAAGAGATGTAATAGAATAGAATTTATTAGTAAATGCCCATCCCTTCTCAGAGAGAGAATACGCAAGAGAAAAAGAGAGTGTAGGGAGTATTAGGTAGTTTCAACATAACAGAAGATTTCAAATTGTATTATTAATAATTAATTTCAAGCATTTATAAAATGACATTGTATTATTGAACACTTTTCACGATAAAAGGGCACATAGATATAAAAATCCGTATTTAATCTGAAAGATACCCAGATACAGTTCACACATGTCGAGTACAGGGAAACATAAATTTTCCCCTAATACAGGGTGAGCAACAAGTATAAATTTATATGAAGGATTATTTACATAATATATTAGACCGGTTCAAAAAAATCGACTATTCTTTTTTTTTTTTCAATTTTCGCATTGAAATACTTGGGGGGGGGGGGGGGGGGGGGAAGATGCCTGTTAAGGTTGTTGTCGTGCTACAGTCCGACTCAAAACTTAAAACCCATATATATATATTCGTACTAGTCAGCGACAATGTATGGCTCTGCGAGAGTGAGAGCCAGGAGATATCCACTCGAGAGCAAGAGAGATACGCGCCGCTTTATGTTTCAGTTTTAACTATAAAATCCAAGCGAGACAGTCGAAAATGTTGAATGATGAATCAAACGATTCAGAAGATGACAATTTACCATTAAATATTTTTTTTATCAAAAAATGTCGAGTTGTTCGTTTTTTAATAATTAAAACCGGTGAATCTGCATTTGAACACATGTTAAATTCGAAAAAATTCAAAACTTTTTATCTCGAGTTTGAGACGGTCAATTATGCGATCATCCTAGGCTTATTTTGTAGCTAATTATTGGAGCTATTCACGATAAAAAATTCAAAAAAACGTTGTCAAAAAAAAAAGTTACAGGCCAACAACCTTAAAAGCGGAACTTTTAATATTAAGATTTAGAGGTCGCTCATTGCGGATTTCTATTTTCCGTTTAAATAGCATAGGAATTTTATTTTTTTTTTCTTCAGAATTTCGTAGCTCACAAACCAATGAACAAATCCAAATGACTCTTACATATTTTGATAGGGGATTGAACACTCTAAAAATGTATCCATAATTTACTCTTTTAACTAATTATTTATTCATCAATCGTTATGATATAATTTTTTCAAACCAGAATATGGGAGAAGAAAAGGAGGGTAGGTTGGCGGCGAAGTGGGAAGAGATAAAGAAAATGAAGAATGAATTGGCAGAGGAGATAAGAAAAGTGAAGGAGACGCAGGCTGAGTTGGCGGAGGAGAAGAAGAAGCTGAAGGAAAAGAAGGAGAAAGAAAAAAAAGACGAGAAGGAAAGGACTGCGGAGAATGAAAAGAAGAACGAGAAAGAAAAGAAGGAGAAAGAAAAAACAGCTGAGAAGGAAAAGACAGCGGAGAGGGAAAGAACAGCGGAGAATGTAAAGAAGAATGAGAAGGAAAAGAAGGAGAAAGAAAAAACAGCCGCGAAGGAAAGGACAGCGGCGAATGAAAAGAAAAAGGAGGCAGAGAAAAAGAAGGTAAATAAGACAAAGATATAGGGAGCCAGGCAACACACGTTTGTCATGTATTTATATTCTGCAAAACCAATGACTGACAAACTTTTCATCTGCGAAGTTAATTTTTATCACGAGATATACTTCAAAGGGGCCGACAGTCAGCTGCAACTTGAAGGAAAAAAAAAAATTAACTTTGAAAAATGCAACGATTTTTACGAAAAACAGTCTGAAATGCTTTATTTTGATTATTATTGAGTTTGGCACCTTTGATTTGAAAGTAAATTCGAGATTACCTCGTAAGTTTTTAATTATTTCTCAAAAGTTAGAACGGTTAGTGAGTATTGTTATTGTGGAAATATAAATAAGTTGAACTTTTTAAGAATATATATCTGAATCAATTTTTTACGTGAAATATTGCGATTCTTTTTTCTCTACCCAGGAAAAAAATGTGAAATTCGAGTTTCTAAATTTTTTTCCTCGACAATTCGTACGGTAAATGTCTTAGATTTTGAGAATTGATTTAGGTTAGGACCAATTAATGAATGTATCCTAAAAATTTGAAAGCTGTACATTATTGCGTTCATTTCCCGTAAAATTACTGAGGACCCTCCTTAACTGTTTCTCTAATATACTTCTTTTCGGACGGAGCGCGTCAATATGTAGCCATCTTCATTCGTAAATTCGTGATTCTTCCCGCGCTAATTATTTTTTGCATCAAATTTTGTCACTTCGGAATATACGAAAACTACAATCTAATAATAATTCTTTTGTCGACCTCGTCAATATCAAACTTTTTATCACTATCTACTCATTTCGCCTAGTCCATGAGCCACCAGCCTTACGTTTTACCATGTTTCGTAATTCGTACTTTTAATCGCTTCTATGAATATTTGTGATCGTCTAGCCGAGTGAAAACACAAGGAAAAGGGGACGGAGCAGGGAGCCGAGTGGTAAAGGGGACGATGGGAGAAAGCTGGGGAAAAAGAAGGAGGGGCAGAAGGAAACGGACGGAAAAGTTAAAGGAAAAAAGGAGGCGCGCAATGATAAGTTAGTGTCAATTTTTTCGCACCTGTATAGAATACACAAATCAACTTATTACTCATGTCAGTGCCAATGAAGCGTATCAACGCTACATACTATGCAGCGCCGAAGTTTGTTATATAATCAACCAATAATATGGCGTCTTTTTAGATATAAATGGTCTAATCGGCGTACATGGGGCGGCGGAGGCAAACGCGGCGGCGGAGCTGATCGCGGCGGCGGAGGTGATCGCGGCGGAGGACGAGGTGGTGGTGGTGGCCGACAACGTGGCAACATATACATTTTCAACGCGTGAACCTCATACGACTCACGCGTTGAAAATGTATACAGGGTGAGTCAGAATTCGTGACGAATCTCTCGTCGGGTTAATCCTGGTCGAAATTGGGATCGAAAGTTCCTTAGCCATTTTTCCGAAAAACGATTTTTTTCCTTGGAAATTTTTTTTTCCGACAAACGATTTTTTTCAACAATTTTTTTTTTTTTCTTGTTTTTTTATCATATGTCACTTTCTAATAATCCCAAATAATGCCAATGAGTTCGTTTTTTTCAATATTCGAGAGATTTTTCGATGAAAGTTTCCTATTTGGTCGACATCTTCCACCAAATAAGAAACTTTGTTTCATCGAAAAATCTCTCTAATATTGAAAAAAAAAAAAAACTCATTGGCAATATTTGGGATTCTTAGAAAGTGACATATAATGAAAAAAAAAAAATTGTTGAAAAAAATCGTTTGTCGGAAAAAAAAATTCCAAGGAAAAAAATCGTTTTTCGGAAAAATGGCTGAGGAACTTTCGATCCCAATTTCGACCAGGATTAACCCCACGAGAGATTCGTCACGAATTCTGACTCACCCTGTATATATACATAAATATATTTAAAAAAAAATGTATATTTAAAAAAAAAAGTATTTTTATAAGAAACAAAAAAAAAAATATTATATTTATAAAAAAATTTATAAAAAATTTATATTCATAATAAAAAAAAAAAAAAAATATCGAACAAACCCCAATCTTTCCTTTTTGTGAACAACATTTTCCTCATTCGAAACGATGACTGCGAAACTTCGCATATCATATTTACTCAAAACTATGCGATGACTATAAATTCGACGGTACTTTGGAAAACCTCGTATCTCAGGAATCACTACTTTACAGGAACAACAAAAAAACTCTATATTAATAATAAAAAAGTATTTTTAACAACTATTTCATCTGAATATTAAAGATAATGATACTTTCAAGTTTATTAAGGGTAAAATATAATGAATCACAGTATTTTAACCCTTATTTTGAATAAAGTTGATAAGATACGAGGTTTTTGCACGCTAAATTTACACTGGGATGCGACTTACGTGTTTTTGCAAATAAAGGAATTTAAACAAAAATTTTATACTTGTGTTTTAATGATAGTTTGAAATAAATAAACAAACATCTTATTTAATTTACTCGATCCAATTGAGAATGATTTTTGTTAATTAAATAAAGGAAATAATATTGTAAAAAGTTATTTTGATAGAAAATTCAGACGCTACATTTTTGACAGCAAAAGACAATCACACTTGGTAAAGAAATTAGGTGTCGCTCATGTATATCTTGAGATACGAGGTTTTGCCGGGTTTTGCATTGTCAACTTATTGCGGTGTGAGATACAAGGCTTTAAGGGGACCAGTACAGTTTGAACCAATGAATTCAACATACTCCAAAAATCATTTATAACTTAACCAAAGTTCATTACACATCAAAAAAATCATGTTGCCCAAATCAGCTGTCGTAAGGTTTCAGCCACACGGTTAGTCCAATTTCACATTTTGACGTCTCATTTTTTTCGGAGCGCAATTCTACATCGTATGAACGAGGGGATCTGTGAAAAAAAAAATCGTGTGAAAAGTTATAGCGAGTTATCAAAATTCACCCAAAATGTGGCCACTCTTTTGCAGATAACTTGGTCCAAAAATTTTATTTCCAAATTTCCCTCGTTCATACGATGAGGATTGGTTTTATGAAAAAAATAAGCCCTAGCCGAGCCAAATCAGTCCAACGGTACTCTGAAATCCTTACGACACATGATTTTGAAAAAGAAAAATATTTTGATGTGAAATGAACTTTGGTTATGAAATAAATTGATTTCGGACTATGATAATTTCTCGAAAAGTAACTGTACTGGTCCCCTTAATTTGTTTGATGGAAAATAAACTGTTTGATATTTTTACATAAAACTTATAAAGGTTTTACCAAAGTACATACCGTCGTATTGCGATACTGTCACGATTTTTTTTTATCAGAACAATGACCGTGGCAATATTGACATGTTTCAGTCTTCAACCGATATACTATTTTGAATTAGCAAGTTGTCTATCCTAATTAATTCTGTTTTGTGATTAGTCAGGAATTAATTGTATTCATCTTTGATTTTAAGAGTATTGATTCTAAAATTACTGTTCCCTAGTTACAATTCGCGTCCTTAAAAAGTGCCTGACAATCACCATTACTATACTATTACATATATTACTACACAAGTTCCGTTGAATATGATTCACATTTTTTTATACAAGCGTAATAGATATATTTCAGAGCCACGAATGACTCTGTTCGCCGAAAATTCCACGTTAATAAAAAAAACATTGATTATTCTAGTTTTTGAAATACATATTATACATAGGGGAGGCTTGGGCAAAATGGACCACTAGAAAAAACGATTGACGATTAAAAAACTTGAGTATGAATATGACCTTTTTTGCCCCAAGGGGTCCATTTTGCCCCAACCTCCCTTATCAGTGTCAATTTATCAATTATTAGCTGCTCAGGTATCCCGAGCATTTCCAGGAGACGCCACGAGGAGGCTAATTGATAATATCTCCCACGTTGTTCAGTTCGATCAACTCTGCAAGGAGTTGTGAAACTGCAACTTTGATTCGTTCAACCCCGAAGAATTGCGAATAATTTTCATTTTTGTCGATCAACTCGATCATATCCAAGGAGATGCGACGTTGCGACTTTGATTCGTTCAACTCGATCAGCTCTGTGAAGAGATGCGACGTTGCGATATCAGTTCGTTCAACCCCGAAGAGTTGCAAACTATTTTCATTTTTGTCGATCAACTCGATCATCTCCAAGGAGATACGACGTTGCGACTTTGAATCGTTCAACTCGATCAGCTCTGTAAAGAGATGCGACGTTGCGATATCAGTTCGTTCAACCCCGAAGAGTTGCAAACTATTTTCATTTTTGTCGATCAACTCGATCATCTCCAAGGAAATGCGACGTTGCGACTTTAGTTCGATCAACCCCGAAGAGTTGCAAACAATTTTTTTTTTTTTTTTTTAACATACAAATAAAAGTACAATGATGAAAAGAACACACTGATATAGAAAGGTTCGGTTGTTATTAATGAATGTTCGTTAAAGAGTTTCGGTACACCAAAATGACTAGTTTTTTATAAATTCATTACGGCATAGTCGTCACATTAAATATTCATCAAATTATTGTATTCATAAACTGATGGTTTCCCGCAAATTTCCAGAAAAAAATAATACCGAAATTATAAACAAACGGCTAGATATCAATTTTTGATTTTCAAGTGATTCAAAAAATTGAAAATGGTTAAAAATCTAGTAGATTGGTTCGATTACAGTCTACGATGGCTTATTTTCTTCAGGAAACTATTCTCTTTAATCCGACTGTGACACATTTTTTTTTTTTATCATGTTGGTGATGGTAAATATTCAATTTCACAAGATTGCACGTACATCGCTTTTAAGCAACAAATAACCACATTGAATTGCCAATTGATAGGGAAAATAATCTGTCAAAGTGAATTTGTGGGAAATAGTTTTCTGGATAAAATGAGCCATCGTAGACTGTAATCGAACCAATCTACTAGATTTTTAACCATTTTCAACTTTTTAAAGCACTTGAAAATCAAAAATCGATATCTTGCCGTTTGTTTATAATTTCGGTATTATTTTTTTCTGGAAATTTCCGGAAAACCATCAGTTTATGAATACAATAATTTGATGAATATTTGATGTGACGACTATGCCGTAATGAATTTATAAAAAACTAGTTATTTTGGTGTACCGAAACTCCTTAATACAAATGAATATTCGTTAATAGTTAACGAATAATTAATAATTAATAATTAATGTACCATCCGTTAATAGTAACAAATGAATATTCGTTGATAGTTAACGAATCCATATGTTTCAGAGGAATGAATCGGCAAAAAATGTCCAACTAAATGGGTTCGTGAACAATAACTAAACGTTTCTATCATTGCAGTAAAAACCAAATAGTCTATTTTTATTTGGTACTATGCACTTCGCAGATTCGTTAATTTTTGCGGAGTCTTCGAATGCGAGCTACGGGTAGATTGAGCTCTCAATAACTCGCCCATCCACTTTACATCTTTGTTGATTTTCACACGCATAAAGTTATATGCAAGGTCACAACGATGCTGGCCACAGATTTCTTCATCAAACCAACCAGTATTTCCGGGTGTACGGTTTACAGCTGATTTCATCAGCCGGAAGATCTTGTCTTGGATGTCATACTGGGCCCTGAATAGCGGGTAACCGGCGTCGAAAATTGCATTTATCAAGTCAAAGACAAATGAAAAACTATCGGTTGCTACGCACATATGCCCAAATTCTTTTTCGTCCTTTGTTTCATATGCTCGGAAGTAGGTCAACAGATGTCTATCACCCATCTTCGGATCAGGATCGATGAGCGTTTGTCGACATCGCTCGCATCCTGTCTTGTCAACAGATTTTTTGGCAATGTAACCTGCTAAGTATTCCACTGCGGATTTTGCCAGCGTTGCCTCCGTTGTACGCGATCTTCCAACCTTGGCAAGAATCTCTTCGATATCGATTGGTTCTTCTTCTTCTTCGCTGTCGATATCGGGGTCCTCGTCAAGGTGGTATTGCAAAGCATTGCTCTGGCTGGCCTCTGTGCTGGGCTCAACTACGTTTTTTGTCCGGTTATTCGCTGCTGCCTGCACATCGGCATGTAACAGCGTGTCATCTTCATCGTCCAAGCAATTTGCAGATTGCGCTGGTTTCATCAAATTGAGGACGATGTTTTTCTGGAAGATGAGCCTGAATTGAATTGCTGTAGGGTTCTGATTGTAGGTTCCTCCATGGCAGCGTATCATTGAGAACAAATTTTCCAACGGGTCTTGATTTAATCTTGACGTCATTAAAAATTTAATATCCTCCGTTTTGAGATCCTCCCACAGCGATAAAACAGCTTGGATAGTTTGTTGGACACCTTTGAAGCACGGAGGAACCTTCAGACCCCTATCCGTGACTGTACGCCACTCGGCAGAACGTCTTAAAACTTCTTCCAAATTTTCTTGAACTTGTGGACGCTGATCAGAGAGAGCACATCGGTTCGGATTCGCGTCATTAGGACATCGGCTGTTCAAATTGTCGAACGAGTCATTCAACTCCCTAAAGAACCATGCGGTGTCCATAACGGTATTGCTTTTGATACAATCCGTGGTTCCAGCGGTCATTAATGCTGCAGCAACCCTGCGACTGAAGACTTGCAACGCCAGGCGACAATTCATTTTCTGGAAAATACCTGGATACACATGTTTGGTCGATAGTTTGACCGCAGCTCTCGTCATTTGATGTTGCTCGAGCTTCCATAGCTCACGCACATCATTCCATGATGCTTTTCTAGGACTATCAAATGTAATGTCGTACATCAAAATCTGATTCCTGAAATTCTTCCACAAGTGTGGAGCGTCAAAAAAGCAATATATTTTCTTTTCCTGGTAAAAGAAATAGGGACCGTCCGGAGACAAGCGGTTACTAATAACACTCTGATTATTAGTGCCTTGATCGCAGACCATTCCTCGTACTTCCAATCCTGTAGCAATAACGCCATCAAGTACTATGTCGATGAGTTTTGACAGCGTTCCGGAATGCACACTGCCAGCTGTTAGAAAATATGCAACCGGCTGCTTCCAATTGTTCAACAATCCGCGGGCCATGAACACGAGAGCACTCGTAGCTACGCCGGTCGAAGAACCTAGACTGCCAAGATCCTGAAAGCCTTCAATTTTTTGACGACTCTCATTGAACTCGAAGCCTTTCTTTAATTTGACCTCGTCAAAGAGAAGAATGCATTGCCGTTCATTTTTATCCATGCACGATACCTTGGCTTTCAAGCAATCGAATATCGCCGGACAAATTCCTGGCCACAGATTGATATTCCCGAACCAACGTTTCAATGCTGACAACGAGGGAAGCGTGAACCCAAAATATTCTCGCAGTTTGGTGTACAGGCTTGGCGACGTGTAGTGCATCTTCATGGCTATTTCTTTTTCGTCTGGACGGTACTCTGAATGCTTCTTGTGGAATAATTGCATTATTACAAAAGTATATAAAAACCCAGTGACTCTGTGGGCCAGTGCCTTTGCAAGGCTGTCGTCCGAAAATACGCCAGCTCGAATCTTAGTTGTTTGTCGCGAATACGACAATTTTGTATTTTTCAGTGACCGTTGAAGTTTCTCATTGCATTGCTGTAGACGAATGATTTCGTTGTCTCTAATTTTAATTCGCCTTTTTAAAGCTCTTTTTTCAAGATCGCAAGCGTGATGAATACCCGGAAGCGGAGCCACTTCGGTGATAATCGGCTTTTTATCATAAGCGAAAGGGACTGCATTACGCACTAAGCGACCCTTCGGACTAATATGGTCGCGGGAAAAATGTCGACTGCATATTCGTATCCGGCATAATTCTTTTTCGGTTTCTTCGACAATGTGGGCAAGACCACTATTGACAAGCCATTGTACCGTGAGCGCAGGGTCTGCAGTTGGCAGACCAAAGAATCGTAGACCAAGAACATTATCTCTGCTACGATTGGCACATTTCGAATACGCGCAGGTAAAACTATGCGCTAATTTAGGCCTAGCCATAATCCGTAATTACTGTGGATAAGTTACGAATCGAAAATCACTTACCTGTGATTAGCCAACGCCTGTGAAATATCCGTTTCGGAATACACGTGATGAACACAACAACGCGTCGGACAACAACAAACTCTTTTTTTTTTTTTTAATATTTAAATATATATCCCTCAGTTAACAAACTCTTTGCATACACACGAAGATGTATCGAGTTAGATGCCCGCTCCGGCAACGACTGAACGATTCTCGTGCCTATTCGCAAGCTCGTGGCAAGCTCGCAGCGTTCTCGCAGACTCCCACATTGACAGCTGACTGAGCGTAGTGGCTGACTAGCGTTCAGAGACCGGTCACTTTATGCAATTATAGGGCCTCAAATGACACTAACAAGGTGGAAAGCATGAAAAAAAATACTACGATGTAGCGATAGACATAAATAATACATCGTACTGTTTGTGACGTCTAGTTTTTACTCGTTTTTGAATAAAAAATTGAAAACCCGAAAAAAAAAACTCGAAAGAAACACGTTTCTGTACCTTTCGCGTCCAACGCTGCTTAAACGAAGGCAGATAGACCATAAGTTAATTAGACCTTTTTTGTAGAGCATTGAATTCTCTACGGAAAAGTCCGCGACGGCATGTATCTATAGTTGATATCCGATGCGTTTGAGGCGATGCAAAACGCACGTACGAAAACGCACCTACGAAACAGATGTCACAATCGGTACGGTGTATTATCTACGTCTATCGCTACATCGTAGTATTTTTTTCATGCTTTCCACAATTAGGGTCGTTTAAAAACGTAAAATGATTGGTCTATTACGGGCTCTGGGCAAATTACTGCGGAAAACATCACGAAAACCAAAGCCACACAAAAAAAAGAAAAATCGAAAAATTATAAGTTCACATAGTAATAACAGGCGCTTCGAACCCTAAACTGCAAAAATTACAGTTTCAAATAACATTTTTATAAAATACAATTTAAATACTAATTTTTACAGTTTCAAATGTAATTCTACACTTTTAAAATGTAATTCTTACAGATTCTGTAAAAATTGTTATTTAAACTGTAATTTTTCCAGTTTTATTTGCGTAGCGCTGCGTTACTATATAAACTGTAATTTTTCCATTTTTCTTTTTTCCGTGCAGAAGGTCGTAATCGCCAAAAAATTAGTTTTTCGGGAATTTCAATGGAAATACGCGTTTCCGTCGATTTCATGGCGAATTCGAGAAAAAAAAAGGCGGATACCACCTTCTGACTCTTATTTTCTCGATTTTCCCCTGAAATAGAGCCAGGTTAAAATAAAAACTGTTTCAAATTTTATGAATATATAATATATTTTTTTACGTGAAACGGTGGGATTGAAGTTAGTGCGGGTGAGATTTTTTTTCAACCAAACGCCTCAACAATACCAAATCTGTACCCAGGCCGTTGACCCAGGCTCTCCAATTACATTGTATCATATCGAATGGGGATAATAATACATATTCGAAAGGAACGATATTCATTTGCCACAAAATCAGATGACTGTAAAATCTTCAAAATATAAATAAAATAGACATCACGATTCGCGAAACATTTACGATCGAAAAATGATCTGACAGCTCAAAATAATGAAAATAACACCGAATCAGGATTTCACTCGTTTATTTGTAACAAAAACATAAAATTGTGAAAATTTCAAAAAATTGTAGACTTATCGGCTCACAATGATTCTGGTCTCCAAAATTCCGTCATTTCCGACAGTTTTTGTGAAGAAAAAAACGAAAATCGATGTTGTACAGGAAATTAGTACGTATCAGAACATTATCCGAAAACATCACAGCTGCTACGAGCAGGTTTTCGGCATAGTCGATAAAGTGGAGAAAAAATACGGGCAGTAAAACAGTGTGTCCGATAGTATCTAAGATCCCTACTGTTATCAATCAGAATTTACCCCACGAGTCAGCTCGCAGCTGCTTGGAACGGTAAATTTCAGTCGGTATTACAGATACCGTTTGCAACGCCAAGCCCACTTCAAGCCCACTTGGTCGGCTCACAAATTAACCCAGGGTGAGCTGTCTTTATAATATTCAGTCAACGTATACATCTTCTATTCAAAATATAATTCCCACTATATTTATGGACATTGTTCCTGAATTTTATTTTCAAAATTATTACGATATAGTACATTCCTGACTGACTGCCTTCTGCAATTTCCTCTCTTGAATAGCACTGCTTGAAAAGGTTCAAACAGATCTTCCAACGCAACGAGGTACAGACAACGATGTAAACATACCGCTACAAAGTATACGGTCGGTGTGCGGTGTGCTATCACTCGATGCCCAGAATCCATTCCCGCACGCAAAAACGTAAACAAACCATTCCCGCACGGAAATACGTAAACAAATCATTCCCGCACGCTAAAAGAATTCATTACCGCACGCTAAATTGCATGCGAGAAAAGAGCACTTTGCGCACGCAAAACCGTGTGCAAAAACGAACTTTGCGCACGCCGTTTGGAAAAAGTATTTTCTGACGAATTTCATCATAATCCTCGCCTTCGGCTCGGATTATAAACTCAAATTCGTCGGAAAATACTTAATCGGCCTAGTGACATAATGTACTATTTTCATCACTTAAAAAGATTTAAAAAAAATAAACTTTCGCCCGTTTGTATTCTTCGAGGGGGAAGTTATGAATTACAATTATTTCCAAACTGATTTACACGTCAATCCAACGGGTTATTATTAATAATAATATTACTTATAATAATTATTATTCTTAGGTTAGTCCTCCGCGGTATTCTCAGGTTAGATTCGACTGTCATGAGCAAACAGCCTTAGGTCATGAGTTACGTGATATTTGGTGAGATTGAGATTAGCTTCGCGCTCGGCCGACTATGCGGCGCTGTGTGTTCATTTTGTGTTGCCAACATAACTGACTTGTCCAGAAAACTGACCGTCTCATAATCCGTGTCCCCAAGTGTACGTGCACCCACACGTAAAAATCTGCGTGTACGGTGTTATAGGGATGTTCGATTCTGAATCGATCTTCAGGAGAATCGATCTTTTCGACGCGAAAAATCGATTTTTTGTATCGATTCTCTGGCGTCCGATTTTTATGAGAATCGATTTTTCTAGACCAGAATCGATATTCTTTGTCTTTGAGTCGTATCTGGGTTCCGGCTTCCAGTTTCCAGCAGAAAAAAAATCACTCATCAACTCAAAAACTTTTGTTTCCACCAGAAAAGAGGCTTCGGCCATGAAGGGTTGAATATGTACGCCTTTTTTCACTCAGAAAGTGCAGTTTAGTTCATCGGCGAACGCTTGAGATTTTTCGTTTTTTTTTTAGACACCGGATAATACAAAAAAATCGATTTTCGCAAGATCGATCTTTCAGGTTCCGATTTTTTGCAGAATCGATTCTCAGACATCCGATTCAGAATCGATCCCGAAATCGATTTTTTTCGGAAGATCGAACATCCCTACGGTGTTAATGTATCGAGGTTACATATATGACGTCCTCTCAAGACGTTTTCTTATTCTCATAGATCTCTGATCCGTGGAATAACCTACTCTTATTCGCTCCGTCATACTTTGCGATACTTTACTTTTTTACATTTCTTACCAAGTCTTCCAAGTAATTATGACGGGTGTTAAGAATTTGTACCGTGCTGCAGTGTTGAGGGCTGTGTTTTACGCCAGGCAGAACAATTCCATAATTGATCGCGAATGTGATACCCGATGGAGAAGATCGCTGACGCGTATGTCAGAGGCGGAATTGCTTCGTCAATTCAGACGCCTGATTACCGCATGCAGCGAGCGTGCGATCGGTTTAATATTCGCGAACGCCGCGTTTCTCAATTTAAGGGAGTGTTTGTGCATCGCCGTTGAGACGGTGATCAGACGAGGGAGATCTCATTTTGCCGTGTTGGCACCACTTATTCGAGAATACAACTCGTACCGTGGTAAGTAGAATTTTGTTCGTTCAGAAATTGTGAATCAAAACTATCCGGAAAGGTGATAAATTAACCGACGGGGTTTTTTTCATTCGTGTCAGAATTACTCGCACTGTTGGAGGATCCCGAGGTCAACGATGCCATGCTGATGGTGGTGGATCCCGGCGAGGAGATAATACTAATTTTAAGCGAGGAAGAATTAGCATCGGGGATGGAGGTAGTATCCGACAACGCGGGTACCGCTTCCAACGACGGTGAAAATGTCCTCGAAGTCGCCGGGGAAAATCAAGACATACACGGAAAGAGTTTCCGTGAGGTGGCAGCATTAATCGTGTGAACACAGCGTTATTCAGTTTATGTTACTGCGGCAACCCCTCATGTATAGCGCTACGGTATGAAGAGTGGGGAGATGATCACAGACTTTCAAACTTGAGAGCTCAGGCTTCTCAACAGTAATTCGAACGCGCTCTATACCACCATTGAACATAACGCGTGCAAATGAATTATATGAATTATACGGAAAAAAGAAAATAATGAATGTTGTAGATGATAAATTATCTTTTTTCATAACATTATAATCATTGAACCTGGAGAAAGAATATTCAATAAGTAGATCTGTATAATGATTAATTAACACATAATACATTTTTGAAGACCATGCGTTTATTGAGTTTTATATATATGTTTACAGGAAAAAAAGTATGCTTTTATTATAGCGTACAGAGAATTATGATACATTACGAATTATAGAATGTATCTTGTTACAATAAGTAATTGTTTCTGTTTTTCTATGAATAGTACCGGAGATAATTTCGGTAAGTCTTCATGCGCAACTAAGGCAAATGACTCCGGTTTTTCGGTAGTTTCAACAATATACGCATGCATATGATAATCGAATGTTATCTCATTGTAAATTTGAACATGGAACTTAACTTGACCAGAAATATTAATGACTTCTATTATTCTTCCAAAAGTCTTTTCTGGTCTCGATATATCAATTACAATAAACGTATTTTCGCTATGTAAGGTACCAAAGATTAATACATTAATATGAAATGAATGAGGACTAGAAATTATTCGTTGACAATGAGTAGATCGTTTCGCCTTATTTGGGGATTTTATCAAAGAACCAAATGTAATTTTTTCAAAGATTTTCGTTTCATACATCATTTGACACATAGCGAAGGCTTGCTTGTTCGCAATCGTTCGTAATAAATTTTTATTGGAAGAGGTGCTTTGTGCATTTAGTCTAATTTTCCTATGATACGATTCAAAGCGCATTCCCCAGTAATTTATACAAGGTCCATTCAGAAGTAATAATCTTGGATAGTGACTTAGTACGTGAAGTTTATATGGAAGTTCTTCTTTCATTTTCTTGAAAATAATATTATGTTTTTCAATATTCTTCTCTAAAGCTCTTATCATTGGTTCTGTAACTCTCGGCGAGGTAAGTGTATCAATAATTCTACGCATTAGCATATATAACATCCAATGATCATCAACCTGTGGCACTAAATCACCGATTATTACTCCTAAATAGCGTGCTAAGCAGAGTGTTTCTGCGGCTGACATTTTCAAATTGCTGTTATATTTTAAACGATTATAGCCAATTTTTGGAGGCTTGTTAGATTGCTCTAAAAGTCCAAATTCAAAGCTTTTTATACGAGCATTCAATAATTGCAACGAAAAATATTTTTTTTCAAAGATAAATGAATAAAGAATCAAATTTAGGTCGAACATACAGAGTCCTTCCACAACATCGTGCATACAATCAATAGTAATATTTTCACAAATGTGAAAATCATTTACTTTATGAAAAGCACAAGGCTCTTTTACTCCATTTTCGCTTTCATTTTTTTTTTTTTGATAAAAGTTCGCAAGTTTTTTTATAATTATCTTTCGTTCTGAGTTTGGACATTTCTTCATGAGTTGTACTAGCTATACAAAGTTTATCCGCTTCGCAAATACGACAGCAAAAGTCGGTTCGAAATGATGTTACAAAACAAAAAATCTCATTCATTCCAAGGTTATCCCCCAGTATTAATACTAATTGAAACTTAAGGTGGTTCTTTACATACTTCCCACCAAACTTGGATTTCAGAGAAGATTTTGAATACTTCTCGATGGGCAAAAAATCTGAAAAAAATCAAGCATGTAGAAGATCCTCGAGAGATTGATTTTGCATAATAATAATTCAAAAAAGTTATTAACAAATTGATGGAAAAAAAAACTGTTCAAGAAATTAGCCGATGACCCAACTTTTTTTTTAGGTGAAAATTATTTTTTAATTTTTCTGAATACGTATGATTTTTTTCAGAATTTTGTTAAATCTTTGAAAATCGCGTTTTGTCAGGTATGAAAAACTCAATTTTCAAAGATTTAACAAAATTCTGAAAAAAATCATACGTATTCAGAAAAATTAAAAAATAATTTTCACCTAAAAAAAAAGTTGGGTCATCGACTAATTTCTTGAACAGTTTTTTTTTCTATCAATTTGTTAATAACTTTTTTGAATTATTATTATGCAAAATTAATCTCCCGAGGATCTTCTACATGCTTGATTTTTTTCAGATTTTTCCCCCATCGAGAAGTATTCAAAATCTGCTTTGAAACCCACGTTTGGTGGGAAGTAGGTAAAGAACCACCTTAATTCTAAATAATCGTCCTTTTACAGTTATAACAATGCCATATTTTTGGAGAAGATTGAGTTCTTCAATCAAGTTATTAAATACTTTCGCGTTAGTCGTTTTTTTCTTATCTTTGGATCTAATTAAAGTGGCAAAAATTATACTGTCTAAGGTAGAATACAACCACGGTGGAAGGGACGCAATGGTTGCATATACCGCACCAAATTTATTCGTAACTGCGTGACTGCCGAGTGGATTTCCCACCTCAACATCATCGTAGAAAATAAATAATGGCATGACTATATCGTTGGCGAATTTTTTTTTATATTTTGTTATCCACAGCTCGCTTTGAAGAATATTTGTGATCACATTACTTTGTTTTGATAGTTCTACCATGTAGCTATAAATTTCAGCGAACATACCTGGGATTTCTAAGAAAGCTTTTAAGCTCTTCCTTAGTGAAATTTCAATTCCAAATAATGATACAGGTACCAGAATAGATTCATTTCCTCGCAAACTATCTTCGTACGTAGAACCTATCACAAATTGTTGTGGTTCTATCAAACCTTTTTGCATTAATAAATTATTACGTTTGGACTCGCTATCGATATAATCAAATATTTTTCGATGATTACTAATACAGTCTACCACTTTTCTTTTGAACTGATGGAGATATTTGATGTTTCACTAGAATTGATGAAATGTCTCTCTCAATGGAATCGAACAATACTTTCCCTACAAAATCTTTCAGGTATGAAACGATATCGTTAACAATTCGTTTCGGTAATATTGGGTCAGCATATAGCATTAACATAAAACTTGTAATATGATTTAGGAACATTAATAAATCCATTTTTGAGTATAAAAATTAACCTAAGAATTTAATATTGAATAACCAGCTTTGGTAACTTAAATCACAATAAAAACTCACTAATCAGACTCGTGGTTGCAATCAGACAGGGCTCATACTCTATCTTGCCTTAGAATCTTTCTTTTCTGAAGTTTCGTGATCAAAGTATTAACAGAAGCAGAGCTATTGAAGTGCGTAAAACCATACACTTCGATTGCAATAAAATGCCATAACGGCTCACTTAAGATTGGAAAATTTCTCAATGCAATGTGTATCTTGAAACAGTCTTGGACTGCTCTTATAGGATCCAGATGATAAATATTCTCATTCTTGAAAATTATGTAAGCCGTCGTGTTGGTGAAGTTACCCACAAAAACTAAGAAAGGATGGATTGGTAGATTGAGTTTGTTGAGCCGATCTATATATTCATTCTTTGTAACCTCGAGTCCTTCCACGGTATCTGTATGCAGGATAAAGTTCTTGAAAGCTTCTTCTCTGTTGATATTATAAGATTCATCTACTAAATCTTCCTTTTCAACAACAGCTCCATCTAAAATTACTTGACTAGCCTTTTTTATTCTCCTCCCAGTGTTAAATTTTCTTGCTAGTTGAATAAAGCAAGAGAGGAGCCAAAATGCTGTGATGTCACTGTGTAGGTCTCTTTTCACGAGATTTCCATTCTTTTCCAAGAAAATCTTGAGCTCCGGATTCCTTAATCTTGGATTTACCGAATATTCTACAATATTTTCAGCAGTTCGTGACCAATTATCTGAGAATATTGACAAATATTGTTTTGTTTCCAAATTCGTTTGAAGCTTTTCTGTAGTTCTTAGTTCAGTGACGATCGTCTCGAAATCCTGTTCGAGTAAAGCGAGTGCTAATGGGTTGGCGAGACATGCGAAACTATTCAAAAATACGTCCACTTTGACTGCTCTTTTCCTATTTTCCACCTTTGTAAGTTGAATTTTCCTTTTTTCGTAATCTAACTTCCAGGATTCAAGAACGTCAGAATGACTGTATTTAGATCTATCTGGGTCTGTCAGACATTTGTGCATTCGATCTGAAGCGGTGTATCTTTGACTTTTCTCAATTTCATCAACACAAGATGATCCTGTTAGCATACGTGCTTTTTTTAAGTGAAGCCTCGCCACCTTATAAAAATTGTAGAGTGATCCATGGGCACCCACTACTTGACTTTGTTCATATTTGTAGGGTACGAAGAAAGTCTTGCTGCATTCAGTTGGAAATAATTCTTCAAAATGATGAAGATATGTGGCAAAGTCATCAGCTTTTATACTAAAATCATATCAAAATTGTTGAACAACAACTACATTTTTGTCTTCTATAGAGCATAATTCATTGATTATAATATAATTCCAAATCAAACCAATATTATCCTATGAAAAACTACAAGAACAAGAATACCAAGTAAAATACTAGTTAGCATGACAATGATTCAACCCAAATATTGATATCACAATTTACTTATTAAATCATTTATTGCTTGTAACGCTCATGAAATAGCACATAATCTTTTCCCGCTGTAAAAATACTGATGTTTAAATCCATAGTAACTTCAAGATCATATTGGAATATCATTATTGATAATTTTTCCATGAAAGAAACTTACGTTCTATGAATGGGATCTTTCTCGAGCAAATAATATACAATAATTTCTTTAACTCTCCTCACACTTAACTCCTTTGTATATTTATATCGATTCAAAATAACTCTGCCTTCCAAAGTAGAAGCTAATAGAGCATAAAGTTCTTTTTCAACAAATTCTTGTGTGTCTAAAAAATATAGAATTTGAATCATACACAATAGTCAAAGTATAATGGAAAAATTAACTATAGAACGGATAGAAACCTTCTGATATATCACTGGACTTTACTTCTACATTTGATGGAGGCAGATTATCATGAGCATCACTTGAAATTATGATTACATTTGAAGAAGGAAGGGTGTCATTATAATCTGTACTATCATTCATTCTATCTTGAGATGAAATATTGAAACTGTATGTATCATTATCAATATCAATATGCCCTGTCGATGTCTCAGGTTTGTTATTATCTATAACATTATCAATTGCAGGCAGCTTGATACTCTGCTCAATAGCATATTTAGTTAAGAACTCGGCTACGAGTTCAGTGTTGTTTATTAAAACTTCATTCAATTGTAATAGCGGCAAAGCATAGAAATTTTCGTCTGAAATCCCTTTATCTGATAAATGAAAAGAGGTTGTATTAGTATACATGTATATTAAAGTGCAATGGCATTCATGTGCGATGAAGTAAAGTGCAAAATAAAAATAGAATAGAGGTTAGGTGTATAGCATTCTAATAGTATCATTTCAATAATACATATACATACCTATAAATGCCTGCTTTAACTTTTCTAACGAACTATATCTCTTGAAGAATTCGTTCATTCTTGAAATTTATATTTATATTAGATAATCAGAATACAAGATCTATGTCACAAAGATCACATTGCCGAGAACTGCAAAACGCACACCTGTGCGGGAAAGTCTTGACGTTTCAGTTGAGGTTACCGCGATCGTCAGACTTTGGTGTGGCTACGATCTTACAAGTGGGGGGAACGCGCTCACGGGAAAAGGTCTGCAAGTCAAAACACTGCAGAGGGCCGCGCTCGTCGGATAAACACCGTCACCTTATGGAAACTCTTTCCGTGGAGTGACCTATGACAGTGACGTAGTGATAGTTGATGATAGTGAGTGTGTGGTGTCAGTTACGGAGGATAGATTTCCAGTCGTCGGACCAGCGAATGCATCATCATCACGTGACAGTCTTGGCGGTAAGTCACAAAAAGTTTAATATGTGTCGTATTGCATTACATACGCACATCGCAGAGTACCCGTCCGAGTCTATGTATAGGAATAGCCTTTTTGTGTTTTACGAACGAAAACCGTTTTACCTCGTCTGGACATAGGTATTGTTGCTAGAATTTAGTATTTTATCTCTTAGAAATCTCTCCGGCTCCTTCTCTAAATACGGGGAAGTATTATAACGATGAAGAAGAGCATGAGGAGGTTGAGGAGGAGGAGGTGGAGGAGGAGGAGGAGGAGGAGGAGGAGGAAGATGACGAGGATGAGATTGATATTGAGAATAGGGATGAGGATGAAGAGGAAGATGAGTATGAGACAAATGAGAGGGAGGAGGTGGAGGAGATCGAAATCTTTTCCATGTCCTCACCTGATAGTGCCATATGGTCACCGGTTGCCAATCGGCCCTCACCCGAGAGCGGCGTATTCTCGCTGCCTAGCAGCGCCGGGGAGGAGTTGTCCTCATCTCCCGAATATTAAAATTCATATAAAAAAAAAATTCATATAAAAAAAAAAGGAGGGTGGGAGCGGGTTTGGGTTTACGGGTTCTCGTACAGGCGTGCGTGTGTGTTTGTAAATATGCTCGAGCGATGTACAACGAATTTTTGGACCTTATTTTTCTCTAATTTGCTCACCCGTCAGAGAAACCAGTAATAGCCGACATCCAGGGATACGAAAAATTACCTCGTGTCAACGAACATGCGGGTAGCACGGGCGTACAGATTGGTGGCCATAGACGCATACCACGAGTAAACGAGGGTGCCGGTACCTCGGGAATCGGTCGTTCAGGGTCTAACGTGAACCCTGTCCATGAGGACAGTTATGACTCTGACGACGACTCCGAACAAGCAGATATTAGTTTAGAGACGCAGACGGCCGATGAGAGTGAGAGCGAGAAAGAGTCAGTCGGGGAAAACGATTCTCAATCGTTGACGCCGGGTAATCGATTCGCGATACTCGGAGAGTCATCTAAATACATTCGCCGATTCGAGGTTCACGCGCGGGAACTCGATATCAAAATCAAAATACCCGAGTCAGGTGTTAATCCCGTGGAATGGTTAGAGGGGGCTTTTAGAGATCTGCACGCGTACGTCACCTCAACGTGTCATTCGAGTGACTACATCGGTTTCGTTTTCCATGCCGAAAGTTTCAATCAGGGCTCCGCGTGGTTATCTTTTCGGCCAGTTCGTGATTCTCTGTACGCGGACCTGTGGAGGCTAGTTTCCAGCGTGACGCAGAGTAATTCGGAGTTCGGGGTAAATAAAGTATTCTCGGTCACGGTGCACTGCGTCAAAGTTCCGTCCGGTCGCGGAAAAGCTCGTCCCATCACACACGCGGGTGTGGCCAAAAAAATCTATCGTTCAAATCATAAACACCGATGGTCTTTGTTTACCGCGGGCTCTAGTCGTCGCGAGAGCACGCGCCGAGAGGGGGACGATCCGTAGCGGTGAACTTCACGCGGTATATAACGCGATACGAGGATCGGGATCGCGGCTACAGCGCGAAGCGGTGAGAGGGTTGACGGAGAGAGCGGGAGTCGAGATACCGGAGACGGGGTACGGGGTGTGCCAGATATTGCAATATCAACGGTATCTGGCCTGCGAGAGAATGGCAATCGTGGTATACGAGGCGGGTAAATTGGGGACCGGGGATGCAACGTTCTATAACGGAAGCAGTGTGGCGACCGAGAGCGGGAGAAACGTAACGCACCGTTTGAACCTTCTCTACTTTCCAGACGATCGCCACTATTGTACAATAACGAGTCTAACCGGTGCCGCGGCAGGCAGGTTCTTTTGCGAGACCTGCAACAAAAAATATAAAAACAGCGATGAGCACCGCTGCTCGGGCCGGTTTCCGCAGTATCTGGGCACCCCGGCGTGCGACCACCGGGCGATGGAATTAGAGTGCCCTGACTGTAAACGGGCGTTTCGTGGGGTGGCCTGTACGGAAAGGCATCGTAGGGTCGGCTCGTTTAGCCCGCGTCGTTCCGTCTGTGCGACGCTTCGAATCTGTCCGAACTGCACGCGACTCATGAATCTTTCGCTGGGTGCTCACTCGTGTGACACTCGATATTGTAAGACCTGTAACACCCTTCGACCCTACAATCATCAATGTTTCATGGCACCGCTCTAAACTCACGAAAATAATAACGGTAAATACATATTTATATTTTATGATTTCGAGACGCAGCAAAACGTAACGATCCCCGGTGATATAACGACAAATGTTCACGTCCCTAATCCATGCGTGGTGCACCAGGTTTGCAGTCAATGTATGCACAATTTGGACATTGAGAACGGTTGCCCAGCCTGGGGACTCGTGCGCGAGTATGTATTTAAAAAAGATCCCGTCAGACAGCTGATCGAATTCGCCACGCGACCAATTCACAATTTCAGCAAAATAATTTGTATCGCTCACAATGCCCGAGGCTTCGACGCGCAATTTATTTTACGATACTTGGTCGAGCAAAACACCGAGCCACCGCAGGTCATTTTGAACGGTAGTAAAATTATTATGCTGGAAACCGGACGTACCCGATTTTTAGATTCACTCGCTTACATGTCAATGGCGTTGTCCGCCCTGCCAAAAGCCTCTGGATTACCAGAGGCTTTGGTGAAAGGAGTTTTCCCACACCTGTTCAACATCCCGGAGAACACGGGTTACATAGGACCGTTACCCGCGGCGAAATTCTACTCGCCTGATGCCATGAGTACGTGAGGAATTCTACAAATGGTACAATGATGCTGTGGCAAAAAATCACCTGTTCGATTTCGACGCGGAATTGATGACCTATTGTAAATCCGATGCGGACATTCTACGTCGCGCATGCGTCGCATTTAGAGATATTTTTATCGAGTGTGGGAAAGTCTGTCCGTTCACCGAGAGCACAACTATTGCGTCAGCTGGTCAAGGGGGACTCTTCGCGGGATACATAGATACCTTCCTTAAGATCAAGCAAGAGGCCAGTGGATGACCCGGCGATTGCGTTAACGAAGCCTCGCGAGGCCGTTATCTTTCAGAGTACGAGAAAGTGGAGGGAATAAAATTAGATAGAACCAAGATTGCCAAAAATCCTGGACTTCGTTCGGTCTCTAAGCTTTGTCTCAATTCGTTTTGGGGAAAGTTCGGACAGCGGGAAAATATGGCAAAAACCACAGTGGTAAAGACGCGTCAGCATCTGTGACACGAGACCTCCAGCCCCAAGGGGCCTGCGGGCGCATGCGGTTCGACCCAACGCAGCACATCTACAGAGACACCGACCAGTCATCCACACAGACACACACCGGTATAGACAATTCTACGTGTTAAAAACCGTTCGGATCGTTGCAGAAGTAAGTCAAATGATGAAATTTATTCTTCCGTTCTGATTTTTCCCTAAACCTCGTGTCTTTCTCTTTTTCCGCTACGAGTCGTGATACCCTCGAGACCTTGACGTAAACGATTCAACGTTCACGCTGTGACACGTCATAACTCGACGCATCGCAGCTACAGAAACACCATCCAGCCGTCCACACCTTCACAGACGATTCTACGTCAGCTACATTCATCACGTTGCAGAGGTGAGATCAATAACAAAATTTGTGAAATACAAAAATTGAGAATACTCGAGAACACTTCAAGCGGCTCGTATGGACAGCGGGTGCGCTGACGTTGAGCTCGTCGGTCAGCGTGCCTGCCAAAGCGCTCGCCGCGGGGGTTCGCCTCGCCCAGCGGACGACCGCTGGTGGTGCCCGTTGGAATACGAGCTAGTGGCAACGGGCCCCACCCCGACGCGCGCGCGCTGATATCAGCTGGTAGTCAGGGCGCCCCGGGTCCGCCGCCGCCGCCGCCACCGATATGAGCTCATCGCGGGGAAGAGGGATGGGTGAAAATGATCTCCGTCAACCATATTGAGAAACAATTTTTTATATTTGACAGAATCCTGTGGCAGAGAACAACAATTACGATGGACACTCGCTGGAAACACCCATTCTCCGCCATCGTCGCTGGACCATCGGGCTGTGGAAAGTCAAATTTTGTGAAAAATTTTTTACGGCACAGCAGTACCATGTGCGAGACGAAATTCACTCGTGCAATCTGGTACTACGACGAGTGGCAGCAGTTGTACGAGTCGAGCAAAGGAATAGAGTACCGAGAAGGATTACCCCAACCCACCGACTACGACGGTGACAAGACCCCGAAACTGTTGGTGATTGACGATTTGATGCGCGAAGCGTCGAGTCACGTTGTCGTCGATCTATTCACCAAGGTCTGCCATCACAAGAATCTGAGCGTCTTCTACATTACGCAGAATCTGTTTCATCAGGGACACGGACAACGGGATATTTCTCTCAACGCGAACTATATTGTTTTCTTCAAAAATCCGCGAGATTGCGCTCAAATACAACACCTCGCGCGTCAAGTACACCCAGAGGATCCACGATTTCTTCAGGAGGCATACCACGACGCCACAGCTGTTCCACACGGATATTTACTACTGCATCTGAAGCAATCGACGCCTGAAAACTGTCGTTTCCGCACAAACATTTTCCCCGGCGACGGACATCAGTACGTCTATGTGCCGAAAAAGGATATAAAACTAAGTAGCGCGCAGAGAGTACCAGTAGTCCCGCTGTAATGCCGCGAAAGGTAGGTCACGGGTGTCGCGCAGCTTTCGGTAATACAAACGCCCTTGCCCTGCACGCGTTGAACAAGTTGAATAAAACCCAGAGACGCGCCTTACCACGTACGGCCGAAGACTCTCTGGTGAGGGATATTTGTGAGTGTGCTCTGAACACCTTCGAAGGTAACGTGGTCCTGTCTCGAGCGCATAAATCGCGTCTGGCGCGACACAAGCAGACGCTCCGAAAATGAGCCTGTAAACAGGGAACTTGGAAAAGTAAGAAGAAAATCCTGGTTCAACGAGGGGACGGTTTTTTGGGTCTGCTACTGGCACCGATTCTGGGAGGTCTGGCGTCGGCACTGTTCCCCAAGTGAAGGAAAAAAGAGGGTGGAGATGGAGCGTGCCAAGAAAATGGTACTAATACCGGCGGAGGGACTAAAGAGGTTTCAACGACAGATGAGTGACGCGGCGAGTGCTTCAGTGGGTTCGGACACCGTTCACGGGGACCCTGTTTCGCGACTGGACTGCGAAATGAGCGACATCTTGAACGAGGGAACTAACGATAGTGCAGAAAAGTGGAAACTCTACCAGCAGGCGCTCCAACGTTATCTGTACTTCTCGAACGATCCGCGAAAGCCTATGCAATTGGAGATTCGCGAGGGGAGCAACGGAACAGCTGCAAAAAGTGTGGAAAGCACGGAAAAAGTGGCGGATCTGACAGAAACCAAGAATACGGGGGCTGCGAACGAGAGCGAGATGACGTCACAGGTGAAAAATGTATTGGCATCCGTCCCCACCAGATTCATCAACAAGGCCGGTCTTTTGATGCGTTCGCTGTCCGGGGCATCGTCGCGACTCGCCTGGGACAAGGGTGGAGTGATTTCTATTGACGGTGTACCTGTGCCTGGTACAAACATAGTCGATCTGGTCAACCATACCGCACGATCGAGAAAAAACTTCAATCCATCGGGACAATTACAATTCGCTCGGTTTCTCCACGCGATCAACATACCACACGAGTGCGTGGGAAACGAAGACTTTTGGAAAAATATTCGGGCGTTTGACAACGATAAATTCGCAGACGCCGCATCAACGGGTGTCTCGCTGTCGACGTCAGCGGGGCACAGCGAACCGCGTTCGGGTCGGGGAAAATGCTCACGCGCGGAGACCAGTAGATCCGGTATCGATGACTCGGACCCCAGTACACTCGGTACACCGCTCACGGGTAACAGAAGGGTCTTGAGAAGCACACCGTACGCAGTGTACAGTGGAAGGAGACGGAATTGGAAGAGACTGCGTCTGATAAAGTGATGAGGGGGCTCGAACAAATCTACTACGATCCGTCTCACCCGGCTGTTTACGTCGGGGCACGGAGTCTAGAGAGGGCCACGAGAGGGAACAAATCCGGCGAAACGGTGAGGAAATGGCTCGCGACTCAGGACGGCTATACTCTGCACAAATCTGTGCGAAGAAAATTTCCACATACCAGATACAACGATTCCAACATCGACGACGTTTGGGAGGCCGATCTGGCCGATTTGAGTTCGATGAAGAGGCAAAACAACGGTTATCGTTATATACTGGTTATCATCGATGTTTTGAGTTAATACGCGTGGGTCGTACCCCTGAAGCGTAAGACAGCTGGTACGGTGGCTGAGGGATTCCAACACGTGTTGAGCATGACGCAGCGTAGACCCGTTCTGCTGCAAACGGACAAGGGAAAAGAATTCGTCTGCAGTGAATTTCAGAAACTGCTCACAGCAAATGAAATACGATATCGCGTCACCCGTAACCCTGAAATAGAAGCGGCTATCGTCGAAAGATTCAATCGCACTCTCAAGGAGAGATTGTGGCGGTACTTCACACACAGAAACACAAAACGCTATGTTGATGTTTTACCACGAATCGTAGAGGCCTACAACGCGGCGCGTCACTCGAGCATAGGAATGGCTCCGTCTGAAGTGACTCTGGAGAATGCCGCCCAAGCACGAGCAAACCTGCAGAGGCGATATCCGCCACGTGTCGCCGGCAAGCCGAGATTTCGTAAAGATGACATCGTACGAATCAGCAAGACGAAGGGAACGTTCCAGAAAGGCTACGAGGCCAATTGGAGTGAGGAACTTTTCAAGATTCACAAGGTGCTTGCGCGCGCGCCTGTTATCTATGTATTGGTGGACATGGAAGGTGAGGAAATTGACGGCGCGTTCTACGAGGCAGAACTTCAACGAGTCGAGAAAGGGGAGGGACAATCTGACAAAGACGATACCACTTCGAATTAAAAGGCTGGAAGTACGGGACAGATTGAAGCAAACAACATTTTAAGATCGGTGACGTCTTTGTGCGCGCGCATATTCCGGGTATTCTTACACTCGGACAGCGGGCGGTCAGTCGGTTTGCACCTAGCGTTTGAGCCACACTGAAAAAAAAAAACATCTGGAAACGTATGTGCGTCATGGAGAAGGACCAGTTTTACATCACTCTGCCGAGCAACAGTTCGATGCAGTTTTTCCCCGATAATCGAACCTGCTGCTACATCACCCAGTTACCACGTTCGATCGAGCTGACCGGAGAATGGGAGGTGGGACTTGCCGAGATACTTCATCCTGTATCGTTTGTATCGTCGTCGTCGCTGTGGTTCGAAGGAATCGCCGATAAATCCAGTTCACAAGATGTTGCGGGTCCGAGTAATTTTCCAGGAGTGGGATATGATGCAACCGCTCGAATTGTGATAGTCGACAGTAATACCCGAATGGACGAAACCCTTCCAAGAACTCCGTCGTGTCAAATGTTTGTTTACTGCGATATCATAGAGCCACGCATCGTCGGAGACGTCAATACACCGTTGTTACGCGTTATTCAAGCATGTGGAAAAACGAACTCAATTCCTGGAGAAACTGCGATGAAGACCCTGTCACCACCGCACTACATACCGCTCCTGCTGACAAACTTCCGTACCATTGAAATCAATATAAGAGATCATCTGGGGAAGCCGATACCATTTGAGTCCGGGACTTTGACGGTTACGTTACACTTTAGGCGTGTCCAATAAGGTGGAGGAAACTTACACTGACCATGGCGCAATACACTAACCATTACGAGGCACAGCTCGGGGGTGGCGGTATGGAAAGCTTTTATCAAGGGGTACCGTACCAACGCGGGCACGGCATCGGAAGTTTCTTGGGAGGATTATTCCGCAAGGTATTACCTCTATTGTCCAGTGGAGTCAGGGCCGTTGGAAAAGAGGCCTTACGCACGGGGGCTACGGGTGGGAAGAGCGGCAAGGGTAAGAAGGGTGGCAAAAAACGAGCCATCACCGATATTTTCGGACCTCGCTAGTGACGCCCAGACAATCGGATAATAACAATAATAATGGCTTTCCTACACGCACATTCTGGAGAATGCATGAAGTCCGAACTAGATCTGTTCGCTCTACCACCGACACAGACATCCATCGAAGCTGGGCAGTGGATACACTACAAACCGGTATCCTCTCTGACCGATGACTCACCGATCGAATTCGTTGTACCGGGACACGGAGATGAGTACTTAGACTTGGCACACACTATGCTGAGTGTTCGCGTACGGATGCAACCGCTTCAAACCGCAGCGAACCCCCCGGCGGCTGCTGTAGCCGAACCATCCGTATCACCTGTGAATAATCTCCTTCACTCGATGTTCAATCAGGTGGACATATTCTTTAATCAGAAGCTCGTATCACCGGCAAACAATTCTTACGCCTACCGCGCCTACATAGAGACTCTACTGAATTATGCACCGCATGCCAAACAATCGCATCTCTCGACCGGACTTTGGTACGGAAGCGAGAACGGGGAATCGGATGTCTACGATACAGCCGCCGCTGAGGCAGCCAAGGACGATGGATTCATCAAACGTCAGAGTATCACGAAGAATGGACGAATGGTCGATCTGCTCGGACATCTACACTGCGACGTCTTCAATCAGGAAAAGTTTCTGCTCAACGGAGTTGAGTTGCGTCTGCGTCTGGTAAGATCGAGGGATAATTTCTGCATATTGGAATCTACACCTCTGCACCGAATACACATAGTCGAGACTTCGTTGTTGGTGCGTCGCGTCAAGATCAGCCCCGGAATTCTACTAGCCCACGCGCGAACATTGGCAAAAGGTACGGCTAAATATCCCGTCACGAGAGTAGAGGTGAGGGCCTTCACCATTCACGCGGGCGTGCAATCAGAGATGCTGGACAACGTGATTCTGGGACAACTACCAAAACGCGTGATAATTGAGATGGTCAGTAACAAAGCCTTCAACGGAGACAGGCAGAAAAATCCGTTTAACTTCCAACACTTTATGATCAACTACCTGTCGCTGTACGTGGACGGCGTACAAGTTCCTGCGAAACCGCTGCTGCCGAATTTCTTCGAAGATCATTTGTACGTTGACGCGTATCACACGCTCTTTTCGGGAACCGGTATACATTTTCTCAACGAGGGAACCGGTATCAATAGACTGCAATACGCCAAGGGAAACTGTCTGATGGCCTTCGACCTGACACCTGATCTATCTGCTAACTGTCCGTCTCACTGGTCACTCGTCAAGCATGGGACTCTGAGGATAGAAGTACGATTTGACGAGGCACTTAAAGAAACCATAAATTGCATCGTTTACGCAGAGTTTGACAACCTCATAGAGATCGATGCCGCACGGCAGGTCATTACAGATTTCGGTGGGTAGACGAGACCCCATGCTGTGAGAAGTCCCGAGACCGCTCGTATACACAGACATCTGGCATAGAAACAAGTTCAGACCTGCGAGTCTTCGTCTTTGCCTAGGGCTGGAAGCAGCCGACGATGGAAGGGGGTGAAACATATGCTCGGGTATAAGAAGAACCGCACCGACTCCGATCAAGATCAGTCAAGTGCGAGATTTCGAGCAAACATGGACTTCGTAATAGACATCCAAGGTTTTCATACTGGGGGGAAACAATTTCTACCGAAAGAAGTGGCTGTGACTACCGTCGACCATCGTTTCTTCGCGCATTGGATAATCAAGCCTCCGTACGCATTCTCGGAACTCAGCGAGGGAGAACGTGTTGCAAACAACTACGTGACGTGTTATCACCACGGGATCGACTGGTTCGAGGGTGATATCTCGCTGAAGAAGCTGCACAGCAATCTTCAAGAGATCGCTGGCTCGGCCTACCGCATTTTAACGAGGGGGCAAGAGAAGTCAAAATATCTAGAGGCCGTAACATCGAGAAAGATTATAAATCTGGAACACTCTGGGTGCCCGCCATTCGGCAAGTCGGACGTGACGAGGGAATATTGCTTGTTTCACGGGGTTAAAAAGGAGGAGTTTTTCACGTGTGCGCTCAACAATGTCGTCAAGTTGAAGAAATGGATCAAAGCGAGCAAACTTCTCATCGAATACGACTATCCTGCGCACGCCGAGTCAGTCAATGGCAAGAGGGAACTCTGTTATACTCATCCAACACCTGACAGCAGTAGGAACGATCACGAGGAATCATCACGAGTACGACAACAGCATCAGCGATCTCCACCGAAGCTTCCTGCTAGAAATTTATTGAAGCAATATTTTTCATCGCCATTGCCCACACCGCCACCTAGTCCACCCAAGGCACCGCGTGAGGAGAAAGAATCCGGTAAATTCACACCTGCGATCATCATCGATTTCGACCGAATAGGACCGCTCGATCTCTCAACCACGTCAGACTCTAATTCTTCAGAAGCGACAGTCGATACGGGTGTTTCTGAAATTTCGAGAAATGAACAGCCTTCAGATTCAGCATGCGTTGTCAACGTTATTCCCGAGCAACTTGAGGCGGGTTTTCCCAGCCGACCGGGTTCCCCTGGTGTGGACACCCCCGGCAGCTGTTGTCTCAAACACCGATGACCACACCAGACCCGGTACGCACTGGGTGGCGTTTTACGTCGCTTCGTCCGGACACGGTACCTATTTTGACAGCTTCGGACTACCCCCGCTTATCCCTCACCACAAACGATGGCTACGCAGAAATTGCCGACGATACATCTGGAACTACCGACAGGTACAAAGTTTTTCCTCTAACGTATGTGGACACTTTTGCATTATGTTTGTGTATTATATAGCTGCTGGTTTGTCTTTGCGCGGGTTTCTCGATATACAGGGTGTAAATCTTAACTCTGTACATACTTATAGGGTGTGTAGGGGGTGCCAAGCATTTTGAGGTATGACACTCATGGTCGGAAACTCATCCTAACCACTGTGGAGGGCTTTGAAGGATATGGTACCGTGCACGCTTGATCGTAGTTTAATGAATCAGATGTGATCAGTTTCGACCCAAGATTTTATTCAGCCGTAGACAACAGTACAAAATTAATGTTCTTGCGTAAAATGAACAAAACGATAAACTTAGAAATAAAAAAATAACGAAACAATTTCCGGTGCTTTTAAACAGAATTTGAAAAAGTTATGGAAAACGAAAAGCTCAAGTGTGCCAAACCCCAATTCGTTTTCCATAACTTCTTCAAAATCTGTTTATAAGCACCGGAAATTGTTTTGCTATTCTTTTATTCCCAAGTTTATCGTTTTTTTGATTCCACACAAGAACATTTGTACTGTTGTCTACGACTGAATAAAATGTTGGGTCAAAAATGATTACATCTGATTCATTACACTACGAAAAGCGCGCGGTACTAGAACCTTCGAAGCCCTCCACAGCCGTTAGGATGAGTTTCCGACCTTGGGTGTCATACCTCAAAATGCTTGTATTCGCACCCCCTACCCACCCTATAAGTATGTACAGAGTTAAGATTTACACCCTGTATTTACTGGTAATCATGAGACAAACGACCACATAGCGAAATCGTTTTACATCGGGTTAATTTCCGCTGGGTCTAAGAGCGGAATCACCGTTCCCACTTACCCTTGACACGGTAACGGCGTTCAGTATTGTACATCGAAGAAAAAATGTAATCTCTCGGGGCCTAATAGAAATAGAAATAGAAATAGAAATAAAAAGAAAAAGAAACAAATGTGTAATTGTAATCGTAGAATAAGTTGTAGAATAGTCAGTACGTAATCACTCTTTTTAAACGAACTTCTTAGTTCAATAACCAAATTAATTAACCATACTTTTATCAGAACGACCTCGTGCCTTCACAGAAAGAATCAAGACCTTACCTTAAGTTGCTCAACCAGATACACAATACACTATTTTATATAAACTTTACGATATTCACAGTGGTATAATACGATACTTGAGATAATTCGATAGATTGGGTATTCGACAGTAGAGGATACGATAGGAGCGTGCCGTAGAACAGAGCGAAGAATAGGCAGTTTTGCGGCTGTACCCGCTTTATATAGTCCTTATTTTCTATCGGCAGCTCATCCTTCAGATTAGCGAGATCACGTGTCATTCTGACACGCTAATTGGTCCGCGTAACGACAGGTTCGTCGAACGTAAGTTGGAGACATCTACCTCACCCCTGCCGCTGCTAATACCGCTCCTAGTACCGCCGTCCTTTGAAATCCCCGGGCGCTGGACTCACATGGAGCCTCGCTCGCCCGGCTACCCGATATTTCTTCTAGGTCTTGACACCATTCGTCGATCCACAAGAAGATTGGTGGTAGATTCGTGTTTAGCATACTCAGGGCCTTACTCACGGAAGAATTCGTTAGGTCGGAGCTGATCCGGGGGTTTTCTTGACCAACCACGGTCGCGATTACAGATTCGGAGGCAGTCGTTGATGGTAGCTGCACTGATGGATTGTTCATTAGGTGGGAGGTTGTGAGGATTCACCCTCACATGACCTTGTACTCCACCCTCGCATCGATAGTGCACTTTCTTACAGGCGGTAGCATCTCCGGGTGACGGGAGGATTTCATCGTGCTCCTCGCACATCCCTGTATGCCGTTCATCCGGTAGTTTGAGGCGGTAGACTCCCCACTTGAGAGGAGGCGCTGACCTTGGGGTCTCCATGGACCACCATATGGTGTGCACGCCGACAGTGTCGTCCTTGACGATATTTGAGATTTCCTTACGTTCGTTAGTCATCGTTCCATCGGTAGTTCCCATGATAACAGTCGTCTCGTGGAGTATCGATCTCGAGATTACATATTTTACAAAAATAAAAGAGTGTTAGTTAATCCTAATTAATTTTCCCTAATTTTTCCTTTTCCTGGAGACCCTGTCTACGTCACGCATCATCATATTCTCGATAGAATCGCCTTGTGGCGAGGGATTATAAAATACCACGTCACAACGTATACACATTTACAAAATATACGATATATATAGGTATTTGTCATTTGTAGCCGTTATAGTATTAAGATTTTGTTTTTAAGAATATCAGAAAATTGTACTCGCAGTCGTAATATTCTATATTTTATCTTAGCATAAGTTACTTGTGTGTGTATTAGAAAATAGGTTTTAGGAATAAATGAAATAATTGGATTTTTTCTATAACCATAGCTGTAAGATTTACAAAGAAAATTGAATACTCGTAGTCGTAATATTCTATATTTTATCTTAGCATAAGTTACTTGTGTGTGTATTAGAAAATAAGTTGTAGGAATAAATGAAATAATTGGATTTTTCGTAATTAACGCGTCATTCAATTATACACCTTTACCCATTCATAAATAAGTATATAAGCAGTAGGGTTCCCGCGCCACCTAATTTTTCCCAAGTCCGCAACCTATGTATTCTCACAAACATATATATATCGTACTATATTATATAAAGATATCGCCGCCACCGCCGTGTCAAGAATCCTATCTTCGGCTATCTTCGGCTATCCTCGGCTATCTTCGGCTATCTTCGGCTATCTTCGGTTATCCTCGGCTATTTTCGGCTATCCTCGGCTATCTTCGGCTATCCTCGGCTATCTTCGGCTATCCTCGGCTATCTTCGGCTATCCTCGGCTATCTTCGGCTATCCTCGGCTATCTTCGGCTATCCTCGGCTATCTTCGGCTATCCTCGGCTATCTTCGGTTATCCTCGGCTATCTTCGCCCTCTCCCCTTTCCTGGGCCTTGGACCGAAAGAAGGACCGGGTTCGGCTCCCTTCGGTTATCTTCGGCCATCCTCGGCCATCTTCGGTTATCCTCGGCTATCCGGCTCCCTTCGGCTATCTTCGGTCATCTTCGGCTATTCTCGGCTATCTTCGGCTATCTTCGGCCATCCTCGGCTATTCTCGGCTATCTTCGGTTAACCTCGGATAGAGGACCGGGTTCGGCTCCCTTCGGCTATCTTCGGTTATCCTCGGCTGTCTTCGGTCATCCTCGGCCATCTTCGGCTATCCGGCTCCCTTCGGCTATCTTCGGTCATATTCGGCTATTCTCAGCTATCTTCGGTTAATCTCGGATATCCTCGGCTATCTTCAGTTGACCTCGGATATCCTCGGTGATCCTCGGTGTTCCTTGGCCATCCTCGGCTATCCTCGGCTGCTTTCGGCTATCCTCGGCCATCTTCGGCTATCCTCGGCTATCCGGTTCCCTTCGGCTATCTTCGGCTATCTTCGGTTAACCTCGGATATCCTCGGCTATCTTCGGTTAACCTCGGATATTCTCGGATATTCTCGGCTATCTTCGGCTTTTCTCGGCTCTCTCCGGTTGTCCTCGACTCTCCTCCCCCTTTTCCCATTCCTGGGCCCTTGGACCGAGGGGAGGACCGGGTTCGGCTCGGCTATCCTTGGCTATCTCCGGTTATCCGAATATAGGGTGGTCCCGGGGATGGCGGTGACTGATTGTGATGTCTTTTGTTTTCAATGAATAAGAGTTTAATCGATGAATAAAGTTATTCGACGTTGGTGAAACCGGGCATTAGTATGTATTATTAAATGCTACAAGATTCAAGGGACTCGGAACGAATCGGGCAAATTCGGAACTAATCGGAAAATGATCGAGTCGACCACGGAAAAAATGATGAAATAAAAATCATACACAAATAAGAGAAGGAAGAATAAGGAAGTTTATTCAGATAATTGTTTTCTTAAGTATTGATAGTGCAGTTATTTTCTCAAATAAGCGCAAATCAATATTTGTGAGAGATCCGTTTTCGGCCACATGTAGGTACAATATAAATGACAAGAAGGAACACTTTTCACACACTTTATTACTGGTCTCGAAAATAAGCGGAATTCTGCGACATACACACAGAGTGTGTACGCGTTGTTGAAGCAATGAACGAAAAACGTATAGAAAAGAAAAGAAAAAAAGATAAAGTGATAAATATGACGGAATATAGATTAGATCAGAAAAGAATAACTGAGCAAGCTGCAAAATTGAGTAATCAACTGTTTCTGAGTTGACGGATCGATACTTATTATCATTTGTCTCAGGATTTGTCGTTTTGGGAAAATTGTGACGGTTGGGGTAATCTGATCCAAATTATTCCGATACATATTGCCGAAATAAACAAATATCTCGGCTGTAGCGATCAACCGTGGATCGGGTATCTGTGTGAACTTTCATTGAGGTAGAGTAATAACCGTAGATTATTTGACTTCAACAAATGATACAGATTGACAAATGGGGGGTTGGCGCGCGAAGCGCGCAGGGGGGCAGAGCCCCCCTAGTATATATATCTCTCTATATTATAAAGATATATCGCCGCCGCCGCCGCCGCCGCCGTGTCAGACTTTCCATGGCCTCCTCGACCCCGCTCGCTGCCCCCCCCCCCCCCCCCCCCCCTTTCCATGGCCTCTTCGACCCCGCTCGGCTCTTTTCGCCCCTCCCCTCCCCCTAACTCTTAGGATGGGTTAGGTCGTGTCAGGTTAGGTTAGGTTGCCTTGGTCAGGATAGAGTAGGTTAGGTTGGTAACCTCACCTAACCTGACCTGACCTTTGAGCTGTTAGGTAACCTAACCTAACTAGGCTAGGTTAGGTCAGGTCAGGTTGGGTTAGGTTGCCATGGTCAGGATAGAGTGGGCTAGGTTAGGTTAGGATGGGTTAGGTTGTGTCGGGTTAGGTTAGGTTGCCTTGGTTAGGATAGAGTAGGTTAGCTTGGTAACCGAACCTAACCTTACCTAACCTTACCTGACCTGACCTTTGAGGTGAGGTTAGTTCAGGTCAGGTTGGGTTGGGTTGCCTTGGTCAGGATAGAGTAGGTTAGGCTGGTAACCTAACCTAACCTAACCGTACCTGACCCCTAACATTACCTGACCTGACCTTTGAGGTGAGGTTAGATTAGGTCAGGTTGGGTTAGGTTGCCATGGTCAGGATAGGGTGCGTTGGGTTGGGTCGGGTTAGGTTAGCTTAGGTTAGGTAATCTAACCCAACCTTTGTCAGTATCCCAGCGATCTCGGCTCCGCTCGGCTTTTGTTTATCCCTCCCCCCCCTGCCTTTTGCCCTGGGCCTCCTCGACCCCGCTCGGCTCCGCCCCCCTCGCCCTCGGCCTTCTGGACCCCGCTCGGCTGTTTTCGCCCCCTCCCCCCAGCCCATTTGGCTTTCTTATCGAAAACTATCCTGGATAGCCGAAGATAGCCGAGGACAGCCGAGGAGAGCCAAGGGGAGCTGAACCGGGTCCTCCCCTCGGTCCGAGGGCCCAGGAAAGGGAAAGGGGGAAGCAGGGCCAAGGCAGCCGAGAGAGCCGAAGAGAACCGGAGAGAGCCGAGGATAGCCGAAGATAGCCGAGGATAGCCGAAGATAGCCGAGGATAACCGAAGATAGCCGTGGATAGCCGAGGAGAGCACAAAATGTCTGACACGGCGGCGGCGATATATCCTAATAATCTCTACACACGACTTCAAGAGATACGAATCCGAGGACCTGGACTACGAGAAATACTCAGTAAATGACCTGGACAACGAGAACTACGAAGCCGAAGACCTGGACACTGGAAATACTTAGCGAAAGACTTGGACAACGAGGAATACGAAACGAAGGACCTGGGCAACGAGAACTACGAGGCCGAGGACCTGGACTACAAGAAATACTTAGCGAGTAACCTGGACTAAGAGATCTACGAAGCCCAGGACCTGGACTACGAGATCTACGAAGCCCAGGACCTGGACTACGAGATCTACGAAGCCCAGGACCTGGACTACGAGATATACTCACTGAACGACCTGGACAACGAGAACTACGAAGCCGAGGACCTGGACTACTAGAAATACTTGGCAAACGACCTGGACAACGAGGAATACGAAGAACATAAAATCCACGGATTATTTGAATTTCAGAAACAACTGATACAAATTAGAATATGGGGGGTTGGCGCGCGTAGCGCGCAGGGGGGCGAAGCCCCCCTAGTATATATATATATATATATATGTAGGATCAGGGGCGTAGGGCCCGGGGGTGAGGGCGGCGGGGACGTAAGACAAAGTCTTGGATGACGTCACACGGCTCAGATCGTCCCAATATTGGGCAAGGTTAGGCAGGAGTGAGGGCAGGGGGGTGAGAGGGACAAAAAACCCGACGGCGACTAGAGTGAGGGGGAGGGGAGGGGAGGGGGAAGGTTAGGCTGGAATCGTCAGTTTTCTCCAGAGTCGACCCGGGGGGAGCGGGGAGCGGGGAGAGGGGGATTCTCGAAAGGCGCCTATGGGGAGGGGGGAGAGGGGGGTTTGTTGTGTCTGCCCAAAGCTGCCCATATCTACTGACAAGAGAAGACTTCTGTAAGATTTTCTACTTGTTCTTTGAATGGTCTTCCAAAAACGATTATGTCGTCCAGATATACCAAGCATTTCTTTTCTGTAATTCCTTTTAAAATTGTTTCCATCGTTCTTTCAAAAGTTGCAGGAGCGTTGCACAACCCAAAAGGCATAACCTTAAAATGCCATAATCCTCCTAGGCCGGTTACAAAAGCTATCTTTTCTTTATCATCTTTGTGCATTTCTACTTGCCAATATCCACTCTGAAGATCTATACATTCCACATAGTGCTGAACCATTCTGCTTCAGCTATTAAATCGAGAGTTTCTTCTATCCTTGCCAAGGGGTAAGAATCTTTTTTGGTTATGTCATTTAACCTCCTGTAATCGATACAAAATCTTTTCGTTTCATCTTTCTTTAAAACAAGAACAATAGGTGAAGCCCAAGGACTTGAAGATAGTCCTATTACGTTGATGGCGAGCATTTCGTTTACCATCTTCTCCACTTCTTCTCGGCCATTTAATGGTAGTCTTCTGGCAGCTTGTTTTATAGGTGCGTTATTTCCTACGTCAATGATATGAGTCGTTAGGGTACTCCTTCCTTTATCGTTGCTATTTTTAGCAAAAGCATCTTGATATCCTTCAATTAATGTCTTGAATTTCTCTTTTTGTATGGGATTCAAACCAACAGATGACTTTTCTAAGAGATTTTCTAAATGAACTGGAAAAGAAATTAATTCTTCCCCAGAAAGATCTACAACTTGAATCTGAGAAAAATCGAATGTTTTATTCCTATTAGTTAAAAGAGCAATCTCGTGTTGACCCGACGTTAATGAATTCCTTTCAGTAGAAATAACACAATTATGCGCTGCAAGAAAGTCAATCCCTAGTCTCTGATCTGCTGCTTAACTCGACTAGTGACGTGTTTGGATCGGCTCCCTTTCTTTTTAAACTTTTGGCGTGGCGTTGTTGTTTTTCAGTGCGTGTGTGTTGTGCATATTTTCGTCGGTGGCCGATTCACCCCCTTTTACCTTATCCGTGGTGTGTAGTCGTAATGCATCTTGACTTTTCTGCAGTTTTATAATTGAGCTGAATAACGGTTAATTTCAGTGCGACAGCGGTAGTGTTGACATTTGACACGCCTGGCTGATTTCTCTATCCTATCCGTGTGCGATTCTTCACGTGTAGCTGAAATCTGTTGATAGTGTTGAGGCGCGTGTTGTGACATTTTGGTATTTAAACTCTGCGCTTATTTACCCGTATCATACCTGTACTGCCTATTCTCGCTGGCTCATCTGATTGATTATTGGGTGTTGTGTCGTCTGCTGCGGGTTTCGCTCGGATTATTTTTTGAATCTCTAGTCGCTGTGTGATCTCTGAATCCGTGTACCTTCGGGAAGCGGTTGAACTATCTTGCTAACGCAAATTGCAAATTTAGAGCTCATTGTGCAACCATCATCTGAATCCTCCTGTGTCCACGGTATGTCTTCCGACTCACCATCCACTCCGGTTGTATCGAAAACCTACAAGGGCTGCAAGAAGGATGTGAAGAATGCGATCTTCTGCTCTGGCTGCCGTGAGTACTTCCATCTTAGATGCACGCAGATGAATAAGATGGCTATTGGCTCGAAAATACTATTGAGATGCAAGTCGTGCGTAGCAGGGGCTGCCTCCGCATCCTCTAGATCTAGTCGCACCTCTATTGATAAATCTGTGCTAAGCTCGCTTGGTCTGAACCAGAAAATGTCATCCTCCAAATTAGCCTTCTTCGGATGCAGTCCTGGCAGCTGTTGAGGCAAACTCTCAACTCCTCAAGTCGTCGATGGAGGCGTATAATAAGCAAGCCGCTGACATGAGCAGTAAGATCGACCAACTTGCCGGGCTTCCAACCAGGATTGAGGATATCGCCAAAAAGCTCGATACACTGTCCAATTCTACTGAAGGCCTGGCTAACGAGTTGCGTGCTAAAATCGATTCTCTCACCTCTGAGAATGTGTTACTTAAGGCGTGTGTAGGCAAGTTGGAGGAGATCTGCGAGGTCAAATCAGCTGCCGTCAACCGTCTCTCTGCAGAATCTACGGGGTTTGCTGCTAGACTGGGGGCTATGGAGCGAAGCCAGTTGTCTCGGGACCTACTGATCTCGGGCATTCCGGAGTCTGACGATGAAGACCTCCCCTCGGTCATGCGATCTCTCGCCGCTCACCTTACGGTTACCCTTACCAGGTCTGACGTATGCGAGGTTGTGCGCATTAGGAGTACTAAGAATACCGATAAACCACGTATGATCCTAGCACGCCTCCAGTCAATGGACTGCCGAAATCGTTTTCTGACTGCCAAGCGCTCCGCTGGGCATGTTTATGCCGATGAACTTGGCCTGGTCGGCGATTATCCTCATAGGCCTGTGTTCCTAAACGAGCACCTCTCACCTACCCTAGCTGCTCTTCTTAATAAGACTAAAGACGTTGCAAAGCGACGTAGCTATCGTTTTGTCTGGGGATCGGAATGGGATGGTGTATGTTAAACGTGAAGAGTCTTCTGAGCCGCTTATCATCCGCTCCGAAGCTGATCTGCCTCAGCTATCTCGCCCTAGTGCCAACGTGCCTACACTACAACGTAGCGATCGACCTCAAGGGCCTTCCGGTGCTGGTCTTGGGGGCAGTGCCTGACAATCGTTTCCTACTGATGCTGGATCGGAGCCTGGACCTGCGCGTTTGAATGCTCCTGCCTTGCCTTCCACCCGTCGCCTAGGTTCTAGGGTCAAGGTCTGCCATGTCAATGTCCAATCTCTACCGGCGCATATTGTTGAATTTCGCGAGCATTTCCGTCTGCAACCGCCCGATATCATCGCAGTCTCGGAATCTCGGCTGAAGCCGCACGTCTCCAGCGACTCTGTTGCTCTACCTGGTTTTAATCTTTTTAGGTGCGATAGGGTTGATAAGAACGGGGGCGGCGTTGCTCTGTACGTCTCTTCTGTTTTTAAGTCCGTTTGCATATGCTCTTCTGATAGTGTATACTGCGCCCGCCCCGAGTTCTTATGTGTTGAACTATCGTATCCTGGTGTGTCTAGCAGTAAGTTAGTGTTATCTGTAGTTTATAGGTCCCCTAAAGTGGGTGGGCTAGGAGTGTTTGTGGACCAATTCTTACAACTTTGCCATATGTACTCTGACACTATTATTCTAGGCGATTTTAATGCCAATCTCTGTGCAGAGTCATTTGATAGTCAGTACCTCCGCAACCTTTTTCTCAGTCTGAATTTGTTCGTTATTCCCTCCGGGCCTACCCACCACATTGCATCCAGCCACACTTGGATGGACCTTTGTATTGTCGATGATCTCTCTAAGGTATCTGATTATGAGCAATATTCCGTCCCGTTTCTCTCAGCCCACAGTAGAGAGGGTGCAGTATACCGTTTATACCCCCCCCCCCCCCCCCCCCCCCCCCCCACTACCCCCACCACTCCGGCCTGCGCCATTTTTTTCCCCCTTTTCTTTTCCTTTTCTTTCCTTTTTTTTTCCTTTTTTTTTCTTTTTTTCTTTTTTTCTTTTTTTTTTTCAATCCTAACCTAAGAGAATTTCATCGATCCTAATCTAAGAAAACTTATGTATACTAATCGAATAGAAATAAATATAGATATATGGTAGTTGTAGGGAAAGGATAGGGTTGGTAAAAGACGCACAGGTGAATATTGTTATAATGGTTGTTTATTCATATCATTTAATATTTATAAAGGTAAAGATTCAAACTTATGTTTACTAAAAAGGTTCAAGCTTATAACTAAGATTTATTTAACAGTATTGCGTATAAAAATTACAACTAATTATGTTAAGGCTTATTCTAGAGAAAGAACAGTCGTTTCTTATGCTAAATGCTCAAACTTTGATGTTTATACGGCGAGCAGTGTAGGATATACTCGAGCACACAGGTTTCATTTTTAGAACACATGCCTTTAGACTTGCGGCTTATACAGCTGTAGAAGGATTCGACCACTTTATTATTTGACTCGAGATTCTCACTGAAGATATTTGTAAACTGTTCAAGTGTGAAACCTTGACTCATATGGTGCAGGAACATAATGCAAAATTGTCCGCATACACGGGATGAAAAACTCTGTAGTTGTTTGTCATTCCATCGGTAGGATGTGCAGTTTCGTCGCAGGGCACGTAGATAATGCGGTATGAGTGGTGGCATACCCATACTGTCGAAGTATATTCCGTTGTAAGAGTCTGGCACATAAAAGGCAACCCAATGAGATCCTGGTTTGGTATGCTCATCCGTGTTCGCTACGATAACAGCTGGATATGACTATCTCAGGGGTATCTGGTCGGCTGGAAACACTCCCCTAGAACGGGCAGGTATCATCTCCAACGCTTTGTAGATTTGAAGACTGTCCATTCTGTAACCTGGTTGACTAGGTACTGAAGTAATTATCACTGTTGGTTGATGTTGAACAGTCATCTATCTCGTCATAGCCTAGATCTGACCTCTCGCAGGATTCTGGTTCATCAGGCGATGTCGAGGATTTGGTAATGGGAGCAAACGATGACACCGTCCTCTCGCGTAACCTCTTGTTTTCCCGCTCCTGCCACGAGTCACCACACTTGTTAATACCCGCGAAAGCTGTTGTATCCTTCTTCAGAGGTTTTTTCGAAAATTCTGGTTGAATATGCGCGTTCGTCGATTTTATAGAGAACGAAAACGATGTCACAATTCGATCTGATAATTCGTACGGCTCCAGCCATTTCTTCAGCTTCAATGCATTGCTCAATGCGCAGGTGAAGTTCTTTCGGTTACCCGAATGTAGGATGCATGACCTGTCCATTACCATATCTTTGAATGCTGGTGATTCCCACTCTCCACCTTCCAGATTTATGATTTCACGTGCCATCACATCTTCAAGGAATTTAGCTTTTTGTGCACTGCGGGTGAAAATGTTCATCGCCTTACGCGTAAGAGAGCGTAGATCCGCTTTCAAATCCTCAAGAGTCACATTGCCTTCGAACCATTCTATACCGTGATGTTTGCGAGTTAGAACGTTGTTCTGTATCTGTTGTTTCGTACAGAGTTCGGAAAACACGTGCGGTGGTTTGATTAGCCAGTGAGACGCGGTGTCATACATGTACGTCACGACAGCAACTTCTTTTGGTAGGAACTGGCCGTTATTATCGTAACAGCCCTGTATGTCGACGATGTAATGCATGGCTTTTCGAGGTACGGGCGACAGGATTGAATGCGAACGTTTCAAGCAGAAGTAGAGAACTAAACTATTGGGGGGTACGCTTGGAAGTATTTAAGGTCTTCTGTTTTATGATGGTTACTACCTCCCACTACCGAAGAGGAATACCTGGGCCTGTATCGAAAGCTGTTTGCCGGTTTTAACGGGTCTGAGTGGGGTTTATGACCTTCAGCTATTTTCCCTAGCGGTGGGTGTATTCCCCTACAAGTTGGCTCTAAACAAGTAGAAACATGTCTTGTACAGGCTATCTGCCCGTTAGCATTTTTAATTACCAAAATCTGTGATGACCTGGCGCATAGAATCAATCTCAATCACGTTGTCGAATTCTGCGTAGACGATGCAGTTTATAGTCGTAGTCAGAGGCTGCTCAAAACGTGTTTCGATTTGGACACTGCCATGCTTGATGAGGTTCCAATCCCCCACGGAAAAAATATATATACCGAGATATATATATCATATCGACGCCCGATACGAATAACAGCACATTTCAGATTCCGGGTGAAAAGGAGCACGTTTCAAATTCCGGGTGAAAAAAAGCACATTTCAGATTGAGAATGGAAAAGAGCACATCTCAGGTTGACTCGAATACTAGCACGTTTCAGATTCACTCGAAAACTAGCACAGTTTAGGTCGAAGCGAATATTACTTATTAGCAAGTGTCAGGTAGGTTCATTATAAAATTGAATTAATGATAAAATTAAATCGAATTTTTGTGCATAATTGTAAATTTCCAATGTTAACACTTGCTAATAAGTGATATTCGCTTCGACCTGAATTGTGCTAGTTTTCGAGTGAATCTGAAACGTGCTAGTATTCGAGTCAACCTGAGATGTGCTCTTTTTCATTCTCAATCTGAAATGTGCTCTTTTTCACCCGGAATTTGAAACGTGCTCTTATTCACCCGGAATCTGAAATGTGCTGTTATTCGTATCGGGCGTCGATATATGCATAATATATCCAACATATACAAATTTTTGCCCCTTCATATATCCACTGGATACATCCTTGGTATATATGTCCGCATATATCCTAACATATATCCTAACATATATCCTAATATATATCCAAACATATATGCAACATATATGCGACATATATGCGACATATATACGACATATATGCGACATCTATGCGACATATATGCGACATTAGGGTGGTCGTTGAGAAAAAAAAATTATTTTGGATGGCCTTCAATCGGTTCTAAACGTGAAAAAAATAGTTCTCCAATTTTTTCAGATTTTTAATTCGACTCCCTATGGACGCTATTTTCACATGAACTTTTTTTAATTCGTAAAAATCCTAATTTGAGATGGGTCTAATTTAAATCAGCGAGATTACATCGGATACGTCTTGTGATTGTATATTACACACAGCTCGAGTAAAAAAATTGAAATTATTATTTTACACATTTTAATACATTGATTAATTTATTTATTTTTAATTTTTTACTTTTTATCTTTTTTTTGTTTTAATTTTTTTTTTTTTTTAATTCTCGCGTAAAAAAATTAAAACTCAAATGATATTGCTCAAATTGATATTGTTTAATTCAAATATAGGCTTCTTAGCGCCAAGCTTGAATATAGTCAGTGACTGTCTGTTTGAGCAATATCATTTGAGTTTTAATTTTTTTACGCGAGAATTAAAAAAAAAAAAAAAAAAAAGAAAAGATAAAAAGTAAAAAATTAAAAATAAATAAATTAATCAATATATTAAAATGTGTAAAATAATAATTTCAATTTTTTTACTCAAGCTGTGTGTAATATACAATCACAAGACGTATCCGATGTAATCTCGCTGATTTAAATTAGACCCATCTCAAATTAGGATTTTTACGAATTAAAAAAAGTTCATGTGAAAATAGCGTCCATAGGGAGTCGAATTAAAAATCTGAAAAAATTGGAGAACTATTTTTTTCACGTTTAGAACCGATTGAAGGCCATCCAAAATAATTTTTTTTTTCAACGACCACCCTAATGTCGCATATATTGTAACGTTCCGGCTGTGTAGGCTACCGCCAGCGCAGCCGGAGCACGTCCATCCAGCAGCGGAATCCCGCAGTTCCGTGCAGCCCGCGAGTCCGCGCTTCCCGCGACCCAGCGCCTCCCGCGATTCCGCGTACCCCGCGGAATATCGGTATAAAAAGGGGGCCGCGGAGACATCAGGCACCGATTGTGTGGCAAAGCGCCCGTCGAGTCACATCTATTAAATTCATTAGGCACGTAGCCAAAATAGTGCGTGGTCTTTACTTGCTTATAAATTCAAATTCAGTGCTTGCTATAGTTGAAGCATTTTAGAATCACGGTTTATAATATGAAAATAAATTAAATTCACATTTCAAACTAAATATGTTTTGCTAATTTTATAATAAAATAAATTAGACGAAGAATATAAAAGTCACCTTAATATGGGGTTTAACGGTGCAAATTTAACGAACTAATCTAGGATTGGAAATCCTAGATTACCAATAATAACGAAATATCGGAATTAACGAAAACAATCTAATCCAACCTATCGGAAACATTAATTAAATTTAAAACATTACTTTATTCTAATCTTACTTTATTCTATAAATTCTCATTATAATCTTTACTTTATATTCTTTTCTTTATGATTTCATACTATTCTTACGATACGCTTAATCTGCAACTTTCTGTTTAAATCCTTGTATCGTTTCCTATTTTCAACGATATTACTCATTAAACCTAATCTATTGTTAAAACTGTATCTTTTCTTCCATTTTCCTATCTGCTAAATTAACCTTTTTAAAATCTTTCAGCATTCATTTTTGATAGTATTCAAGTAGTCAAATAAACAGGTTCGGTGCGCTTGGCGACACCCAGTTCCGCAATATCAGCTCTAGTTGAGTGTACTGGCTCATAGCACTGGCTTACACCCGTGTCTAGGAGTATTTTTACCAGTGCCTTGATTCGAGTCTGTGCAGCGGGCTCGGCTAGCAAGGCAGATCCCAACTCTGTAGGTAAACAGATTGAATCGGGTGACACCAGATTCGAATCTGTAATAGGGTATTTTGTGGTTTTTCACTTTTTCCACCAGAGGAGCTCCAAATCATACCCGTGACAAAGACACTCACGCGGACTAGCACCGTATCTCCAGCCATCAGCTGAGATATTGGTGCAGTAAGTTACATTTGGCGCCCAACGTGGGGCTCCTCTTAAATAAAATTAAATTCATTAGAATCAAAATTCAATTTAACTTCATTTATTAAACTTAAATTCATTCTCAAGACAACTTAAACTCATTCAAAATAGCTTCAAATTTTTTTCTTTTTCGAACCTTGCGTAAAACCAAAAGGAAACTGGACGGGAAAGATGCAGTTACTAGCTAAGCTAAGACTGTAGTTTGGAACGATAGGGAGACTAGGGGTCAGGAACGAGACTTCTCAAAGTCAATCGGCATAAACATGATAGAGCCAGTCGATAGACCTAAAACGAAGGTTAATGATCAAATCACGGAAATACAGAGGCTAGTAGAAATATTGCGTGTCCAATATGAGCGAAGAGAAAAAAATATTGATGCTTGGTTTGACTCTTTGGGTGACACATCACAGCAAGGGGGCAATCCAGGGGCAGAACTACGGGAGTGTTACGGAAATAAAATTTTAAACGAAAATCACGAGCAAGTCCGCGAAAACGAAAATAAAATCGAAGACTGCAAGGTTACGGACCTAGTAATCATAGACGAGCGGAGTAGTGAGACTGTCGACTATAATAACGTCACCTGCGAAGCTGATCAGATACAATTCGCAGCGACGTCGGATAAAAACAGAGATCTAGACACGAATAAATTTTCAAAACCATGCACTCAACATCCAGGATATGACCGAAAAAACGAAGACAACGAGGCGTTATTAAATGACAACGTTTATCATCGGAGGCCAGGGGGCAAATGCCGAGAATTCTCCAAGCCGGCAAAACCCACTCGGTTGCGGACAACGAGAGCCTCAGAAGGGAACAGGAAAGCAGAGTCATTTAATAAAACGCAGAAGGCGAACCTCAGAATAGGAGATTCATGGGACCGGAGGTCGAGGAAGCACAACACAACGATCAAAAACAACAAGATCATACAGCACTGGAAGCCAAGGAGACAGCAAGTGCGGGTACGAGGCTAGGTCGTTGAGAACAGACAGATGAGCACGAGGAGAAATCATTAGCACACATCTTTCATGAAGGTAAATTTATAACAGAGATCTGAGCAAAATCAAGACTACACTAATCGCTAGACGAAACATCTAAAAGAAGAAGAACAAAATATCCAGGGTTTCATCAACTTCCATCGGCACTGCACCACCAGCGCGCATCACCGAAGATCAGCTGATGAAAAGGGGGCAATGTAACGTTCCGGCTGTGTAGGCTACCGCCAGCGCAGCCGGAGCACGTCCATCCAGCAGCGGAATCCCGCAGTTCCGTGCAGCCCGCGAGTCCGCGCTTCCCGCAACCCAGCGCCTCCCGCGATTCCGCGTACCCCGCGGAATATCGGTATAAAAAGGGGGCCGCGAAGACATCAGGCACCGATTGTGTGGCAAAGCGCCCGTCGAGTCACATCTATTAAATTCATTAGGCACGTAGCCAAAATAGTGCGTGGTCTTTACTTGCTTATAAATTCAAATTCAGTGCTTGCTATAGTTGAAGCATTTTAGAATCACGGTTTATAATATGAAAATAAATTAAATTCACATTTCAAACTAAATATGTTTTGCTAATTTTATAATAAAATAAATTAGACGAAGAATATAAAAGTCACCTTAATATGGGGTTTAACGGTGCAAATTTAACGAACTAATCTAGGATTGGAAATCCTAGATTACCAATAATAACGAAATATCGGAATTAACGAAAACAATCTAATCCAACCTATCGGAAACATTAATTAAATTTAAAACATTACTTTATTCTAATCTTACTTTATTCTATAAATTCTCATTATAATCTTTACTTTATATTCTTTTCTTTATGATTTCATACTATTCTTACGATACGCTTAATCTGCAACTTTCTGTTTAAATCCTTGTATCGTTTCCTATTTTCAACGATATTACTCATTAAACCTAATCTATTGTTAAAACTGTATCTTTTCTTCCATTTTCCTATCTGCTAAATTAACCTTTTTAAAATCTTTCAGCATTCATTTTTGATAGTATTCAAGTAGTCAAATAAACAGGTTCGGTGCGCTTGGCGACACCCAGTTCCGCAATATCAGCTCTAGTTGAGTGTACTGGCTCATAGCACTGGCTTACACCCGTGTCTAGGAGTATTTTTACCAGTGCCTTGATTCGAGTCTGTGCAGCGGGCTCGGCTAGCAAGGCAGATCCCAACTCTGTAGGTAAACAGATTGAATCGGGTGACACCAGATTCGAATCTGTAATAGGGTATTTTGTGGTTTTTCACTTTTTCCACCAGAGGAGCTCCAAATCACACCCGTGACAAAGACACTCACGCGGACTAGCACCGTATCTCCAGCCATCAGCTGAGATATTGGTGCAGTAAGTTACAATATGTTGCATATATGTTTGGATATACAGGGTGTTACAACTAACTATGTCACCCCGACGGGTGGTGATAGGGGGGACCTTAACTAACATTTTCGATATAGGAACCCATGTCCGGAAAGTTGACGTTACCTTGATATGAGGGATTCAAAGTTTTCAGCGAACGCCTGCAACGCTTGCTCATAGGCGCGGCGAAATCGTTGAGGATTTAGAAATAATCCAAGTCTAATTCAACTATTTATTAACAACATAATGAATCTAACGCAGTGTTCCAAATATCACAGAAAATAAGTATTTTCGTCGTTAAGTGGGGACTCCGCAGGTTTTGTTGAAAAAACCACGTTTCTGCTCTTGAAATCACGGAAAAACGTCTAATCGAAAATTCCTGACAGCAATTTTTTGATTATAATATTATGTGTCTTGAAAAAAAAAAATGTCAACCTCCTGCGATGAAAATGTACGCGCAGGAAACCTTTTGCAGCGAAGCGACTGCGAAGAAAATGCGAAAGGTTCTCTGCGCATACACTATATTTTTTCCGTGGGGGATGACCGTTATCACTGGCTGAGAGGTCAGGGGTAAGATCGAATGCCGTGAGACAGTATCTCTCCGCATAATCCTCACGAGGAATCGAGTTCCCCTCGTTCAGGAAATGTATACCGGTACCCGCGAACAGAGTGTTGTAGGAATCCACTAATAATTTGTTCGTGAAATTTGGCTGTAAGGGCTTTGACGGAATCGGGTGCCTTCGATATATAAGGATAGGTGGCTTAGTCCGAAGGACGCGAAATTGAACGGGTTAAGTTTTTTATCTCCGTTATAGGCTTTGTTATCGACAAATCCGATGATTAAACGTTTCGGTAGTTGGCCAAGGAAAACATTATCGAGTGTCTCGGCTTGCACGCCGCTATGTATTGTCATTGTCTTGACCTCAACGCGCGTCATCGGATATTTCGCAGTAGTTTTAGCAAGGGTTCGTGCATGTGCTAACAGAATACCGGGACTGATTTTCACGCGGCGTATGAGTAAGGTCACGTCCGTAATCTCCAGTTTATGATAGTCGCCAGCTTCCATCAAACAAAAGGCGTCCCTGGACCTGACGAGTCTCAATCTGAGCTCCACACCGTTTAACAGAAATTTTTCCTGATTGAAGACATCGCAATGCAAACGACCGAGCATATACACAGGTTTGTTATCAGTAGTAATATCACAAGACCTTCAAAATTATCGGATATTTCCCGATTGTTTTGCTGCGTGGCATCGAGAGGGCTAAGTTTTGCAGATCTAAAATCACGAGCGCGCAGCGCGAGGGATTTTTGTGCAAAACTTGGCCCGTTCGTTGCCACGCAGGATCAAAACATGAGGGAAATAACCGATTCATTTTGAAGGTCGAGTGGTATTCGACGGATTATTTTTCGCATTCGGATTTGGCCAAGCAGAGCGGCAGGTTAGAGAAAATTAGAAATTATTCACGAAGTTCTCTGACTTTTATCACGGTATTTGACAGTTATGAAAACATTTGCAAAGCTAGAGGTAAATTATCAAAAGCTATGGGTAAATTATCAGTATAATAACGAATTGGGATGTCCTTCACATCATCAAATACCGCGCTCTGATTGGCCAGAATCCGACTGCTAAAAATAATCAACGAAATATTTATTTCTACTTTGAAATCCCGTATTGTTAACACCCGTGGTCTCCGCAAAATGACCGGGTGTATCAGAATACCATAAGCCTGCGGTGAGATGCGATTTTTTAGCTGCGTCGCCGTAATTTAACAAGGTCTCGATGTAGGCTCTGTATGGATATGAATTATTACTCGGGGAAACCAGTTTTTGGTTAAAATATACATCCGCTTGATTGAAGATAGTATGCAGGAAATTGTTCACAGGAGCTACATGTGACGAATCAGTAACGGTTGAATCGCTCCTCACTCTTATTGCACGTGTACATACCCGGAGCATCGTGTATGAGAGATCTAAGTACTCATCACCCTGACCCGGTACGACGAATTCAATCGGTGAGTCCTCGGTGAGTGCAGACACAGGTTTGTACTGCACCCACTGGCCACCCTCGATAGATGTCTGTGTAGGCGGTAGAGTGAAGAGATCCAGCTCGGTTTTGAAGCATTCACAGGAGTGAGCATGAAGGTAGGCCATTTTTGTAGTGAGCAATGGTAGGATTATTCACTGTAGGTTTTGATTTTACAAGGATCCAAAAATATCCGTAACGGCTCTTTTGTTACAACACTTTTTCTTTCTACCTCTGCTGGACGATCCCTTAGTACTAGTTGTCTTTTTCTTCGAAGAGGATTTGGTCGTTTTCTTTTTCTTTGTCTTCGTAGGGGTTCTACGACTTCCAACCGATTTAGACTTAGTAGCTGCTATCGATAGCCTCGGTGCAAGGACAAGTCCAGACTGGCCCAACGCTCCCCCGTACTTGCGTTTATAGCCCTCTCCTCTCATAACCTTCTCAAGCCCATCCTTGGCCTTCCGCTTCAAGTTCTGGTGTGTCTCGCTGGCGCGTGTTTGAAACGCCTGTCTCCACGGTACGTCATTGTCTAGGTCCGACACGAAATTCATACCACTGCGCAAAACCTCTTTACCGAGTACACGGGCTCCTTTTTTCAACAGTGGGATAGCTCGTCTAAATAGACCGCCCAGAAAACTACCGATTCCATGGCCCCGCTGATTGGGTGCACCGACGTAAACGCGATCGATTCCCCCACCTACTTGTGATTCGTAATACTCTATGTACTGAGCCATAGTATTATTCCGTTCTTCCAGGTATCCTTAATATTGGCATTGAACTAGTATATTTTCTTGAAGTGTAGTGTGACTGTCAATGTCCCGTGGTCAAATGGTATAGATTTACCCTGGTGGTCTCTTATAGATATTTCGATGGTCCGGAAGCTCGAAAGAAGTAAAGGAAAATAGTGCGGCGGTGAAAACGTTTTCACTTTCACATCTACGGTGTCGGCCCTTTGTTTAACCTGTAGTATACGCAGAAGAGGAGCATAGACGTCTCCCACGATACGTGGTTCTATGATATCGCAAGAGACGAACATGAGCGATGGGATCTCTTGGACCTCTTGACCGGTTTCCAGCGGTACAATGATAACCTCTGGTTTATTGCGGGATTGCGAAATGTCATCTCCACTCGTAATCCTATTGCTAACAGTATTTACACTATATTTGTTTGCAACTAATTTACGAGCCAACACCTCTTTCTTACTATGTAGGTATGTCAGAGGATACTGTATTTCAACAATAGCGACTTCCCACTCGCCAGAGAGCTCGATCGTCCGTGGTAGTTGTGTAATATAGCAGCAGGTCCTGTTATCGGGGAAAACCTGCATCGAGCTATTGCTAGGTAGTGTTATTGTTAATATTTATGGGAGCGGGTGCATAAATAATTAGTAGATCATGGTTATTATATATATACCAATATATTTATTATATATACTACGATTAGGATAGATTACATCATTACGTTTTGCCCGACGAGGACTATACTACTATGTACGTATAGAGTGAGGATGTGCGCGCGCACAGGTAAGCTGTCGCGTGACCAACTCTATCCCCACCATCTCTACTCATACTCATGTATATAAATTTACTCATATTCTCACACGCCTCCTTAAATTTATACTATATTTAGCTTATTTCTAAATTTTTCAAACAAATTATGGCCTAATGTCTTTGTAAAAATGTCTGCGACGTTTTCTCCAGAGTCGATTTTTACAATGTCAATTTCCCCTTCTACATAGCTTTCATTAACAAAGTGGTAGTGGGTTTCTATGTATTTGGATTTCTTGGTAAAATTTCCGAATTGCGCTATATTGACCGCGCCACTGTTATCTTCAAAAATTTGTATAGGAAAATCAATGTTTACATTCAGTTCAAGCAACAAGTCTCTTACGATCTTCACTTCACTCACGCACTCTGACAACGCTACATACTCGGCAGCTGTGGAGGATTTCGTCACGCTGTTTTGTTTCTTTGACTTCCAATAGATTACATTATTAAACATCATGATTACATAGCCAGTTGTTGATTTTCTATCGACAACATCTCCTGCCCAATCAGCATCAACATAACTATTCAAAGATTCGGTATTCAAATTTCTTCTAATAGTGAATTTCAATTCTTTAGTCAATATCAGGTATTTCAGGATTCTTAAAGCATATCTATAATGCGTTCCATCATAGCAGTTCTGATACCTACTCAAGTAATTAACACAAAAACTTATATCTGGCCTAGTTGCCGAACTAATATATAATAGAGCCCCTATCAGGTTTCTGTATTTTATGTAATGTTGATTCTTGGGTATGTAGCACTGTTTACTGTGTAGTAGTACGCAAGGCAAAGTCATATACTGTAACTTATTGCATATGTTTCACCAGCTGAAGGCTAGTGAAATTATGCTAGTTCGCGTGAGTTCTTTGTCACGGGTTATGATATTTGGAGCTCCTCTGGGAAAAGTTGAAAAAACCCTTAATTACCCTACGGATCTGGGATATGTCAAATTCCCCAAACTGAGATAGATGCTATAGAGCTATCTTGTTGTTGAATTTGACGCACCAATACCGCTTTAATCAGATCTGGGATATGTCGAACTTTCACAGACGAAGGTAGGTGCTATAGAGCTACCGTGCTGTGTCAGTAAGACTCACCGATACTGATATCTAGCTTTGAATGATTTGAAGTTGCTGAAAAATAAAGTTTGAAACAAGGTTATAAGAAAATAAGTGATAAAGGTCAGATTCCTGATTGTTCAATGATTATTCAATCATTTCCTATTTTATTTTGTTGTTGAGAATCTGTGGTTCCAAGCCATTTACAAAAATAATATAAAACAAAAGTGTTTATTGAAAAATCTATTTGTTTGAATCTGTTTTCCTTTTTCTTAACCTAACTTAATTTCTAATGTGTGGTGGCTCAATGGCCGGACTTTGGTTTGTTTGTTTGATTGAATTGATTTGATTTTATTTGTGAAACTCCTTTAGCTTGTACGAATAAATTTTATTTGAGTTTAATTGAAATGCTGCTTTAGCTATGACAATGATTTGAGATTTAATTGAAATGCTGCTTTAGCTATGACAATGATTTGAGATTTAATTGAAATGCTGCTTTAGCTATGACAATGATTTGAGATTATTTGATTTTAATGCCCGCTTTTGGGTATGCTAAGCTCTATTAAGAGTGAATTTGTGAATCTAATAGTTAACTTGCTGTGAGTCGGTAGGCCGCTCTGGCACAAGTCCGCTCCCGAGTAGTGAGACGGTCGCCTTTTATATTCGTCGTGACGTCAGAACTGATGTTCGATGATGCGTGAGGACGGTAACGCGTATTGAACTGCTTCTATGTGTTGAAGTTCTATACTATGAAACGTTCGGCTATTTGGCTATAGGCCGAATACGTTACATTGCCCCCTTTTCATCAGCTGATGATCGGTGATGTCGTCTTCGAAGGAGCATCGGAAGGTAAGTTGATGAAAAGTTATTTATGTCTTTTTCTGTTTCGTCTTACTATTCTTTTATCGTCTTAAATCATCCTCTTGTTGGTGTTGTTCTAATCGTCATATTTTTCGTTATATCCGTGTGTTTTTCGTTGTTAAGTCCGAGTAATTAAATTTGTTGAATCCTTGTGGTCGTCTTAATTGGTTTTCTTTTTGTTTAGTTCGGGTGGGTCAGAAACCTCAACAATTTTGATATGTTCTGGTGTTTCTGATCCATCTTTTATCGGCTTCGTCGTCTGAATATTTAGAATCATAATCTGTTGATCTTCGTGTGCACATCATCGGTAAGGTCGAGCGAACCAACAGCTACTAACTTGACATCGTCGATGTACTTCTCCTATTCTTCAGCTGTTTCTCCGGTAAGTCGAATTTATGCTTTTATTCTCATAATAATTTCTTAATGAATTTCTCTCAATCCTCTTTATCGATCGATCTTGTTTTATTTTATATCGCTTGTCATATTTCGCAAAAGATTTTAGCCAAAACAATTTTATTTTCTATAAAGTGTGTCCGACACATTGAGCACTTCTAAAATTATCTTATTTACTAACTTAAATCTAGAAGATTTGCACGTTGTGTTGGACCTATCTGCCCTTTTTTTTCTATTTCTTTTTATGATTTTATTTATTGAACAAAGTTTCAGATTTCGAAAGATATCCTTGCGTTTCGTATTTACATGATTCTTCCAGAACCGAGTTGTCTTAGTTTTTGTTTGAATGTCATTCTTAATTTGAATTTGATTTATTTTTAAATTATCTGGTGGCATTAATTTGCAATTAATTTTATTTTGCTGTTGGGGACTACAATTTACTTTTAACTCTTCATCTAATTCTTTAATTTTATCTGTTTCAGGTGTAGTGTTTACCAACATGAGGCTTGTGGCGAGGTTGCCTTTTATGAGACCTCTGATGCTAGAATTATAATATCTACAATCGCCTTTTGAAAAGATTAAATTATTTTGAATTAAATTAATAAAAGTTATTGCCCCCTTGCCGTTGATAATTGTTAATAAATTTCCGAAATTGTGACTATTTAATAAAATTATCGGACCTATTTCGAATTTTGGTAAAGAATGTTCTGACTTATTTCCTAACCTATCAACATAAAGTCCAGCTCTTTGGATTAAGCTAATCTGATTTGCTTCGGTTGCATTATCTAATTCTGTTATTTTATCTGTCTCATTCTCTTCGTGAGAATCGAAGTCTCGGATAGATTCCCAGCCAACAATCACAGAGGTTATGTAACAAGGATGTAACGGCCATGCCAAAATGTCCGGACATCCAGAGTCCGGCTACATATCTGGTACTTTGACATCGCAGGCATGTACCTGAGACGTCAAAGTACCGGATATGTAGCCGGACTCTGGATGTCCGGACATTCTGGCATGGCCGTTACATCCTTGTTACATAACCTCTGTGATTGTTAGCTGGGTTCTTTTGTAACCTCTTCAAAGCTAATATTTTTATGTGAATTGCAAGACTCGACATTTAAATTTTCCTTAATTTGACATTGAAGTAGGCTTTGCCTGAATCTAATTTTAACTTCGCGGGCTATTTCGCTATCTTCACTTGAAGCTTTGTTTTCGAAATAGTCTTGGTCGTTTGTTTTGTTTTCAAAAGGATCTATCCGATCTTCGATCCTCTTTCCTATTTGGTCGTATTGACCTGCTACATCTGCTAATAAAGCAGCTATTTCTGCAAATGGGTCGTTATGACTCATTTGATATTTCTCTAAACAATATTCTAATTGTTATCAGGAATCTGATCTTTATCTGCCATTTTCCTATTGTTTTTATTTAATGTTCAATTGTGTTGAAATTATAAATGAATCTAAAGAACGATTTTATTTGAGTTTACTTGACTTTAAAGTCTTGAAATTGCCCCTAAGAAAGTGATTTTAAGTTTAATAATGAATTTAATATGAATTTATAAAATTAAGTGATTTTAATTTTATTTGAGGAGCCCCACGTTGGGCGCCAAATGTAACTTATTGCATATGTTTCACCAGCTGAAGGCTAGTGAAATTATGCTAGTTCGCGTGAGTTCTTTGTCACGGGTTATGATATTTGGAGCTCCTCTGGGAAAAGTTGAAAAAACCCTTAATTACCCTACGGATCTGGGATATGTCAAATTCCCCAAACTGAGATAGATGCTATAGAGCTATCTTGTTGTTGAATTTGACGCACCAATACCGCTTTAATCAGATCTGGGATATGTCGAACTTTCACAGACGAAGGTAGGTGCTATAGAGCTACCGTGCTGTGTCAGTAAGACTCACCGATACTGATATCTAGCTTTGAATGATTTGAAGTTGCTGAAAAATAAAGTTTGAAACAAGGTTATAAGAAAATAAGTGATAAAGGTCAGATTCCTGATTGTTCAATGATTATTCAATCATTTCCTATTTTATTTTGTTGTTGAGAATCTGTGGTTCCAAGCCATTTACAAAAATAATATAAAACAAAAGTGTTTATTGAAAAATCTATTTGTTTGAATCTGTTTTCCTTTTTCTTAACCTAACTTAATTTCTAATGTGTGGTGGCTCAATGGCCGGACTTTGGTTTGTTTGTTTGATTGAATTGATTTGATTTTATTTGTGAAACTCCTTTAGCTTGTACGAATAAATTTTATTTGAGTTTAATTGAAATGCTGCTTTAGCTATGACAATGATTTGAGATTTAATTGAAATGCTGCTTTAGCTATGACAATGATTTGAGATTTAATTGAAATGCTGCTTTAGCTATGACAATGATTTGAGATTATTTGATTTTAATGCCCGCTTTTGGGTATGCTAAGCTCTATTAAGAGTGAATTTGTGAATCTAATAGTTAACTTGCTGTGAGTCGGTAGGCCGCTCTGGCACAAGTCCGCTCCCGAGTAGTGAGACGGTCGCCTTTTATATTCGTCGTGACGTCAGAACTGATGTTCGATGATGCGTGAGGACGGTAACGCGTATTGAACTGCTTCTATGTGTTGAAGTTCTATACTATGAAACGTTCGGCTATTTGGCTATAGGCCGAATACGTTACAATACACTATAGCACCTGTATGACGGATGTGTCACGAGCAGGCTGTGTGAGTTTATTGTATATAGCGGCCTTTTAATGTGCGTATTATTTTTATTAAGTAATTAAGGGGGTATCTAAGTCTCGAGCTTCATAAAACGTTAAAACTTTTCACAACGGTGTAGCATTGAGGGACATGTACGGACACAAATATAAATGATACCGTTTCAATGTGTACAATTTCAGCTTCAATTTGAAAAAAAAAAAACGGTCACTGTAGCATCAAAATTATGGCCGTTGCAGCCACTGAAGTACTGGTCGGCGAGAAGCTGTGCTGAAATCTGCGACCACGATCCTAGCTGAACGGAGTATCCGAAAATAAAAAACTTGGGATTGTTTTGTTGGTCAAGGTACCCTTCAGGCTCCTATGGGACAGATTTTTGATCCGTCGTTCAATTTCCAAAATACAGGTAAAAACGTTACTCGAAATCAAGAAAACGGACTTCTCTCGGTAAAAAAATTCATAATTCTGCCGAATTTCCATCTATAAAAAATCTGTCGCATAGAAGCCTGAAGGGTACCTTAACCAACAAAACAATCCCAAGTTTTTTATTTTCGGATACTCCGTTCAGCCAGGATCGTGGTCGCAGATTTCAGCACAGCTTCTCGCCGACCAGTACTTCAGTGGCTGCAACGGCCATAATTTTGATGCTACAGTGACCGATTTTTTTTCAAATTAAAGCTGAAATTGTACACTTTGAAACGGTATCATTCATATTTGTGTCCGTACATGTCCCTCAATGCTATACCGTTATGAAAAGTGTTAACGTTTTATGGAGCTCGAGACTTAGATACCCCCTTAATTAAATATTTTTTCACCACACCTGCACGGAAAGTACGACTTTCGCTCCCTTGCGTGAGCGGGAAGTCGTTCTTTCCGATGCAGGGGGTGGTGAAAAATAGTATACCTCACACGGGAGTGAAAAAGGCCATCCCAAACTGCGTTTTTGTCACCCTCGCCTTCGGCTCGGGTGTCAATCTCACACGCAGTTTGGGTTAGCCTACTTTCCCTCCCTAGGTGAGTAATATACTATTAATCAATTACCTAACTTTTTCTATCCCTGAATATTTAATTTATAAATAATTCTTGATGAGAAAAATTAACGGACGATCCGGGAATCGAACCCAGGATCTACGGACGCCTATCCGGGGACTTACACCCGAGACCACCTAGCTCGCCCACGGATCACCGCAATTTTTCTCATCTTCATATTCTTGTGCTCCGTATGTATATGTAATGTTGATTCTTGGGTATGTAGCACTGTTTACTGTGTAGTAGTACGCAAGGCAAAGTCATATACACTATAGCACCTGTATGACGGATGTGTCACGAGCAGGCTGTGTGAGTTTATTGTATATAGCGGCCTTTTAATGTGCGTATTATTTTTATCAAGTAATTAATTAAATATTTTTAATCAATTACTTAACTTTTTCTATCCCTGAATATTTAATTTGTAAATAATTCTTGATGAGAAAAATTAACGGACGATCCGGGAATCGAACCCAGGATCTACGGACGCCTATCCGGGGACTTACACCCGAGACCACCTAGCTCGCCCACGCATCACCGCAATTTTTCTCATCTTCATATTCTTGTGCTCCGTATGTATATGTAATGTTGATTCTTGGGTATGTAGCACTGGGTTCGATTCCCGGATCGTCCGTTAATTTTTCTCATCAAGAATTATTTACAAATTAAATATTCAGGGATAGCAAAAGTTAAGTAATTGATTAAAAATATTTAATTAATTACTTGATAAAAATAATACGCACATTAAAAGGCCGCTATATACAATAAACTCACACAGCCTGCTCGTGACACATCCGTCATACAGGTGCTATAGTGTATATGACTTTGCCTTGCGTACTACTACACAGTAAACAGTGCTACATACCCAAGAATCAACATTACATATACATACGGAGCACAAGAATATGAAGATGAGAAAAATTGCGGTGATCCGTGGGCGAGCTAGGTGGTCTCGGGTGTAAGTCCCCGGATAGGCGTCCGTAGATCCTGGATTCGATTCCCGGATCGTCCGTTAATTTTTCTCATCAAGAATTATTGACAAATTCTGTATTTTATGTCTTCACATGCTGATTGCGCAGGTTGCAGTTTCAAATTTTGTTCCATTGGCGTATTATAGAGCTTAGCATTCATTAAATCGTACTTATTTGCCAAGGATAGAATGTAGTCTTTTTGATCCAGATTCATAAGTCCCTTTTCTTTATCGTAAACAACGTTAATACCTAGATAAGTGCTTAATTCTCCTAAATCTTTCATTCGAAATCTTTTCTGTAATGCACTTTTAACTTCATTCAGTCTTTTCTTATCTTGACAGCATATCAGCAGATCATCTACATGTAAGATTAAATAGACATGATTATTGTATTTTTCATCACATAATATATATAGACAACAATCGACCTTATTACACTTAAATCCTAAGTTTTGTAAATATGCGTCGAAACATTCGTACCATGCACGAGAGCTTTCTCTCAGACCATACAGAGCTTTGATTAACCTAAACACTCTATTCGTACCATCATTATAGCCATCCGGCTGTTTCACATAGATTTCAGATTTGACTTTGCCATTCAAAAAAGCCGTCTCTACATCCATTTGTTCCACACATAAACCGTATTGGCAACAGTAGACCAACAAAGCCTTTAAAGTTTGCATTCTCGCTACTGGTGATTAAGTATCGTCAACAAATTCACTTTGTTGGAATCCGCGTACTACCCTGCATAAAATGCCGAATAAGAATCCGGAGTCCAAATTCTATACGGCCCGATACGGCAAAGTGTCGTATTTTGAATGCCGATTCCTTACGGTTTTATGCCATTCTATTCGGACGCCCCATCGATGTTCCTATCCGGATCTATACGTGACGGAACCGCGATTTTTAAAAATATCGGTGCGCCTCTTATACGGTTTTATACGGAGTGTAGGATGCCCCCTGCGTATGCGGTTCTATGCGGAGCGTATTCGGTTGAATCCGTAATGTATGCGCACATAAAAGTATGCTCGGATTAAGGTCCTATCCGGAACGTACAAAAATTACATCAATTAACATAGCATGGCATCGCAGTGTTTTTTTTTTTTTTTTTTTTTTTTTGAACTTTTCTTTTTTTTTTTTTTTTTTTTTTAACTTTTCTTTTTTTTTTTTTTTTTTTTTTTTTTAACTTTTCTTTTTTTTTTTTTTTTTTTTTTTTTTAACTTTTCTTTTTTTCAAACAATCAGCGCTTTAGGGGGAGCCCATATATTGACATCATACATACTGATAGCACATAACCAATACAGGAATTAGGCGACGCTTATATTAGATGACATTTTCAGCCTCTATATATACTCACCAACTCCTATAAGTGGCACTCGCGAGAATATCGAAAGCGGTGGTCGCCGCCTTACGAGAAAATATTGAAGTAATGTAAATTACATAGAAACCGGATAGGTACGGACAGAGCCCCCGATTAGGACTTAGAAATAATGACACGAACAGCAAATATTTCTATCACCTTGCAATGCGCAGCATTGAAGCCCGACGGGGACAGATAGAGCCCTGCATCGGACTTTGAATGTTTATGTTGATCTCATCGAGTGCAAGATCGAAACCGGATAGGAACGGGCGGAGCCCCGCGACGTACTTTAAAATATTTCAGACACGATTTTGATGACGAACGCTGACCGTATAGAATCGTATACATCACTGAGCTCAAGTTTTCGGTCCCGAATATATTCCTGATAGGGACGGACTGAGCGCCGCGTGGGACTCTGATATTATAAAATGCGCGATCGGAATCAGATAGGGACGGGTGTAGCCCCGCGACGGACTTTAAAATATTTCAGACACGATTTTGATGACGAACGCTGACCGTATAGAATCGTATACATCACTGAGCTCAAGTTTTCGGTCCCGAATATATTCCTGATAGGGACGGACTGAGCGCCGCGTGGGACTCTGATATTATAAAATGCGCGATCGGAATCAGATAGGGACGGGTGTAGCCCCGCGACGGACTTTAAAATATTTGAGACGCGATTTTGATGACGAACGCTGACCGTATAGAATCGTTTACACCACCGAGCTTAGGTTTTTGGGCCCGAACATAATCCGGATAGGTCCTCCAGCGGCCCGAGTACATTTTGTCGATGCGATAGGATGCGGATAGAACCCCATGAACTGTTGTCGGACATAAATACTGAATCCTATACGAAATTCTATACGTTCCTATAAAATCCTATACGGCATTTTAACCAGGGTGATGTTAGAAAATGCGCGATCGAAGCCACATAGGGACGGGTAAAGCCCCGTGACGTACTGTAAAATATTTCAGACGCGATTTTGATGATGAACGCTGACCGTATAGAATCGTATACATCACCGAGCTTGAGTTTTCGGTCCCGAACATAATCCGGATAGAGACGGACAGAGCGCCGCGTGGGACTCTGATGTTAGAAAATGCGCGATCGAAGCCAGATAGGGACGGGTAAAGCCCCGTGACGTACTGTAAAATATTTCAGACGCGATTTTAATGACGAACGCTGACCGGATAGAGCCGAATACATCACTGAGCTTGGGTTTTCGGTCCAGAATATATTCCTGATAGGGACCGACAGAGCGCCGCGTGGGACTCTGATGTTAGAAAATGCGCGATCGAAGCCACATAGGGACGGGTAAAGCCCCGTGACGTACTGTAAAATATTTCAGACGCGATTTTGATGACGAACGCTGACCGTATAGAATCGTATACATCACCGAGCTTGAGTTTTCGGTCCCGAACATAATCCGGATAGAGACGGACAGAGCGCCGCGTGGGACTCTGATGTTAGAAAATGCGCGATCGAAGCCAGATAGGGACGGGTAAAGCCCCGTGACGTACTGTAAAATATTTCAGACGCGATTTTGATGACGAACGCTGACCGTATAGAATCGTATACATCACCGAGCTTGGGTTTTCGGTCCCGAACATAATCCGGATAGGTCCTCCAGCGGCCCGAGTATATTTTGTCGATGCGATAGGATGCGGATAGAACCCCATGAACTGTTGTCGGACATAAGTAGATAGGGGCAGCTATGGGGAGACAGATATTCCCCCTTTCCCCCCCCGACTCATCCTGATAAGGGATGATAAGGGGTATGTGGGTCAGTGTGTTATCTTATCAGTCTGGCCCACATCCGGTCTGGTGTGTACGGGGACCTTCTAATCAGCTCCCCCCTTCCCCCTCCCCCTGTCTGCGGTCACTGGCCCTGACCATGCTACCCCTTACCCCACCTCCCCCCGGGTCAGTTGTGGGGTGAGTGCATCGCTCTGTCTCTCTCTAGTCTGGGTCAGCTATGGGGAGGATGACGCGTTCTACCGCCCACACACACACGCGCTTACCTCACCGTGTCCGTGTGTTCTAGAATGTTCTAGAATGTTCTAGAAGCTTCTGGAAAGCGATAACGATGATATCCCTACTCCAAAATTTTTGTACTTGGAAATATTTCAGCGGCATCCCCTGTTTACTATATCTACGCTTAAAACTACAGGAGGGGTGAAGGATAGAGATTCGATGACGCGACAAATACATATCATACGTTCATTCAAAAATCTTAATGCTACGTACAATTATGCGATTATTCATTAGCGATACAAAAATGAAGGGCAATATAGAAAAATGACATACAATCAAAACTATAACTACGATTAGATTAAACGAAATCAAAATGAGAAGAGTAAAATATATAGAGTAGTATAATATTATAAGCAAAGAAAAATGACATGCAATTGAAGCTAGGTATACAGTGAAAGCTATTACTAGGATTAGATTAGGTGAAATCAAATGAGAAGAGAAAGAAAAACTTAAAAATATTGTGTAATGTGATTTTAAAAGCAAAGAAGAATTATAATCAATTAAAGCTAAGTATACAATCAAAACTATTACTACGTTTAGATCAAGTGAAAACAAAGGAAAATAAAAGAACTTAAATCTAATTATACCTAACAAATCCGTACAAACTATGAGATATTACATTTTTTTCTAGAAGTACAACACTGTAGGTGACAACCGATCAAATCTAGGTCTTCGCGGGACTTGCAATTTCGGAATGAGGTAAGTTGTTTGTAAAATGAAGCAGCTATCGAATCATTTTTTTCATAATTATCGGTAAACATATCAAGAAACTGATGCAAATCAAATCCGGCAGCCATGAACCACACAAACATAACACAGTATTGCCCGCACACGTTTGACGAGAAACTTTGCAACCGTACGATGTTCCAGGTGTACCGTTCGGAATTTCTGCGTAAAGTCCTATTGTGATGAGGCACGAGCGGTGGTATGCCAAAACTGTCAAAGTATATTCCATGTCCGGCTGCGTTGATGTAAAACGCCACCCAGTGTGTACCGGGTTGTGTGTGGTCATCCGTGTTAGCAACAAAAGCCATCGGTCGTGTCCATACCAACGGTATCCGATCTGCGGGGAAAACCTGGATCTTCTTTTGCTTGAGAAATCTCCGCAACGCTTTCCGTATCTGTAGACTGTCCATTTTTCTCGTCGACAATATTCAGAGACGATGGTGTGATAGATAATTCCGTCGTGACTGTGGAGAGACTCGTGTCCTGGAACTCTGTACCCACTATAGTTTCTGTGGAATCGGACATTGACCGATCAGGTAGATGAGAGGAACTGTCACACGTGTGGGCCGTATGATATCCACCGGAGCTGTTGCTGTCAACACTGGTACAGGTTGAACTCTCATCCGGGTTCGAACGACGACTGCCAATTATCGTATTCGCATGAGCTTCATAATCATACTTGTCGAGGATGTTCTTCTCGTTGACCCAATGTTTTAACTTGAGGGCATTGTTTAACGCACAGGCGAAATATTCTTCTTTCCTGACTCCGTGATGAATACAATATTCAGTATTTGGCTCCAGATCGGGAAGTGCAGGACAGTCATACTCTTCTAGGTTGACAACTTGGCGTGACGTAATAACCTGCAGATACTGGGCTTCGTATTTCCCTCGTGTTACAATACGGTACGCGCTTCGAGCTATGTCCCGTAAATTGAGTTCCAGCTTTTTCACGGAAGTATCCCCCTCGAACCACTCGATACCGTGCTGGTAACACGTGTTATGATTATTAGCTTTGCGTTCTCTTTGAGTCAGGCTGGTAAACGGATAAGGTGGCTCGATAATCCAATGGGCGTGGAACGACTTATCCAGGCAGACTACGGCCACCTCTTTCGGTAGCAAATTTCCAAACACATCACTAAATCCTTGAATATCTACAACGTAGTCCATATTTGTGAGTAGGTGGTTAACACTGAGTATATAAGTTCCGATCGCGGTGAGGTTTGTAGAACAACTGACTCTATCGTCGAATGTATAATCGTCCTTTTCCCCCAAAACCTTACAATCACCCCCGTTTCCTCCTCCATCTTCGTCTTCTACAGTTTTCCGAGGGTTGGTGTTTCCAGCGATAAAGTTGTCGGTTGGACCACACGATGATAAAGGTTGCCGGTTTCTGACGAAAAACAGGAAACTCCGCCTCCCACCCACCTTCTAACCGCCAAAGTCTGTGATAACTTGCCTCGCTGCGTCTATTTCTATGAGATTGTCGAACTCTGCGTAAACTATGCAATTTATGGTTTCATCCAGAGCCTTGTCAAATCGCATTTCGATCCTGAGAGTACCGTGTTTAATTAGCGACCAATGCGAGGGACAGTTGGCCGAGAGGTCAGGTGTGAGATCGAAGGCCATCAAACAGTTGCCTTTTTTGTACTGCGAACGGCTAATTCCGTTGCCTTCGTTGAGAAAATGAATACCGGTGCCGGAGAACAGGGTGTGATACGCGTCGACGTACAGATTATCTTTACCGAAGTTTGTTTGCAGAGGTTTTGAGGGGATTTGCACACCGTCCACGTACAGCGACAGGTAGTTCAGCAAGAAACTTTGGAAATTGAACGGGTTGCGTAGTCTGTCTCCGTTGAATGCCTTGTTACTGACGAAGCCAAGAATCACACGTTTTGGCAGTTGACCCAGTACCACGTTGTCCAACGTCTCCGCTTGTACCCCAGCGTGAATGGTGAAAGCTTTCACTTCCACTCTTGTAACGGGATACTTGGCCGTTCCTTGGGCCAGGGTTCGTGCATGTGCCAGTAGGATACCTGGGCTGATCTTTACGCGGCGAACCATTAGAGAAGTGTCAACAATGTGCAGCGTGTGAAGGGGATTTTTTTCCATTAGACAAAAGCTGTCTCTTGACCTTACGAGGCGTAGTCGTAACTCCACACCGTTGAGCAAAAACTTCTCTTGATTAAATACGTCGCAGTGGAGATGTCCAATTAGATCGACTATACGGGCGTTTTGCATCATACGTTTTCGCGTAGTGAATCCTTCGTCGGCATCTTCGCTGTCGGCATCGCAGACGTCCGATACGGTTTCTTCGCTGTCGTACCACATGGCGCACGAGAGATGCGAACGTTTTGCGGGCGGGGCGTAATTCAATAGAGTCTCAACGTAGGCACGATAAGCGTAGGAGTTGTTGGCTGGTGAAACAAGTTTTTGATTGAAGAATATGTCCACTTGGTTGAACATCGAGTGTAGAAGGTTGTTCACAGGTGTAGCGTACCGGGTGGTCACAGCTTCCGCCGTTGCTGCTGTTGGGTTATTCTCAGGTTTAACCAATTGCACCTGCACGCGTACGCTTAACATGGTGTGGGCCAAATCAATGTACTCGTCACCTTGGCCCGGTACCGCGAATTCGATTGGCGAATCATCGGTTAGCGAAGAGACAGGTTTGTAGTGCACCCACTGACCACCCTCAATAGATGTTTGCGTAGGAGGGATAGTGAACAAATCTAGCTCAGACTTCATACACTCGCCAGAGTGTGCGTGTAGGAACGCCATTATCCGTATATGCGTGTGTGTGTGTGTGTATGGGAGATAAACTTATCGGGGTCCAAATATGTCGGTCAAAGCTCGTTTTTTAGAGGTCTTCTTTTTATTTCCTTTTTTTCTGGACGCACTTACTTTCTTCTTGTTCTTGCTCTTTGTCTTCTTCTTCTTTTTCTTCTTAACTGATTTCTTCGGTCGTCTTTTGTTAATTCTCCCCTTTTTGGCAGAAGCTCCAGCGTCGACTAGTCTGTTTACGCGTGCGAGCATCGACTGATGTCTCGTTCCTCCCACACCGCTCATATACCCCGAGCCCTTCATCAATTCCCCAATTTTTTCTTCAGCTCTTCGTTTCAGATTCCGAGTCGATTCGTTGATGCGCGTCTGCAGAGACTTTTTGAGCGGTGTGTCGCTCTGCATATCCGTCCTAACGTTCTTCCCCGTGCGTAGAATCTCTTTTCCGACAGCCCTAGCCCCACTTTTGAACAATGGTAATATCCTACGGAATAATCCTCCCAAGAAGCTACCGATACCGTGACCCCGCTGGTGAGGGTGGCCTCGGTAGAAAATCTCCATACCTCCTCCCAGCTGACTCTCGTAGTGTTCGGTGTAATGGTCCATGGTCTTTTCCCCTACGATATGATGACAACGACGACGATGATGTTGATGATGACGATGAAAGGGTTCTTAAATCAGCGAACGCGTCTAAAGTGAAGTGTGACGGTCAGCGTCCCACCTTCGAATGGCACGGGTCTGCCAAGATGATCCCTTATATTGATTTCGACGGTTCGGAAACTTGTAAGCAACAGTGGTAAGTAGTACGGCGGTGATAGGGTCTTTATTTCCGATTCTCCGCGAGTCGAATGCGAGTTTCCACAGGCATGAATAACGCGTAACAAAGGTGCGTAAACATCACCGACGATGCGAGGCTCGACAAGATCACAGTAGACAAACATCTGACACGACGGTATTACCGGAAAGGGGTTCTCAGTTTGGGGATCCCGGGACAATATATCCGTTCGAGTGACGTCATCGGACCCATGAGCATTTCTCCATGATTTAGGTCTTGCGGTGATAGTCTCGGTTCGTTGCGACGACGATGACGACGGCGATGAAAATGTGAGCGGATAATGGATCTCTGCGAGACCCACCTCCCACTCACCGTCCAATTCGATAGCACGCGGTAACTGTGTCATGTAGCAGCAGGTACGGTTATCGGGAAAAAACTGCATTGAACTGTCGCTCGGTAGAGTGATGTAAAATTGATTAGCCCTCATAATGAGTTGAGAACGTACGCTGGTGTGTATAGTTCAATCAACGTGCACACGCCTACTGACCGTCTCCTCCTCCTCCTCGTCAGTTCTGAGTAAGCGTGTCTCCTATTTTTCCCCCTCCGCCACCCTCTGAAGCTCGGCTTCGTAGAACGCACCGTCGATTTCCTCTCCCTCTAAATCCACCAACACGTAGACTACCGGTGAACGCGCGAGTACGCGGTGAATCTTGAACAATTCCTCGCTCCAGTTTGCCACGTATCCCTTCTCGAACGTACCCTTGGTTCTGCTGATTCGTACAGTGTCACCCTCGTGAAATCTTGGTTTACCCTTTGACCGCTGTGGATATCGTCTCTGCATGAAGGCACGAGCCTCGGCGGCGTTGCGCAACGTCACCGACGACGGAGCCATTCCGATACTCGAGTGTACGGTATCATTGTACGCCTGTACGATTTGCGGGAGGATATCCACGTAGCGACGCGTCTTCTTGTGCGTAAAGTATCGCCATAGGCGTTCCTTGAGCGTACGATTAAATCTTTCAACGATTGCCGCTTTTATGTCAGGGTTTCGAGTGACCCGATACCGTATCTCGTTAGCGTTTAGCAGGTTCTGAAAGACAGAGCCGACAAATTCCTTACCCTTGTCTGTCTGTAGTAGTACGGGCCTGCGACTGGTTGTGTTCAACACATGTTCGAATCCCTCGGCAACAGCTGTTGCTGTCTTACGCTTCAACGGAACTACCCACGCATACTTGCTCAGAACGTCAATGACCACCAGCAGATAGCGATACCCATTGTTATGTTTCTTTTCAGCGTTCAAATCGGCCAGGTCAGCCTCCCACACATCGTCGATGTTGGAAACGTTGTATCTTGCCCGCGGAAATCTTCTTCTCACTGATTTGTGTAACGTATAGGCATCTTGACCGGATAGCCAGTTTCTGACCGTTTTACGCGAAGTATCCCCCCGTGAGACACGTTCGAGGTTCCGTGCTCCCGTGTAGCCAGCCGGATGTGAGGGGTCGTAATATATTTCTTCAAGACTCGACATCTTTATTTCTTCAAGCGGAGTTCCATCCACCCACTGCGCCTCTGCCTCTTCTTATCGCTGCTGCTGCTGTTGATGCTGTGTTCTTCGCGTAGAATGTTTCGCTGGCTTTTACGTTTAGTCGGTACAGGTGTTTCGGTTATACCACCGTCCTCTATTTCACTGTTGCTGCTGCTGCTGCTGCCGATATTTTGACTGCGATGATTACCGTCAACACCCCTACCGCGTGAAAAACCCTGAGCGCTTGCGAACGATCCCTGACTACCGTTACCCGTGCGTCGGACCGTGGACGATGACGACGACGGTTGATGTGCAATAGCCGAAGAAGCGGCATCCGCCAGCTTATCGTTATCGAAAAGGCGTATGTCTTGCCAAAAAGCCTCGTTACCCACGTAATCTCGCGGTACGTTGACCGCGTGGAGAAAACGAGCGAACTGAGACCTCCCCACAGGATCGAAACTTTTTCTCGAACGCGTGGCAAGATTAGTCAGATCGATAATATTTGCTCCGGGTACCGTTACACCGTCGATCGCTATTGCCCCGTCACTATTCCACATGAAGCGTGTCGGCATATCGCCCAACATTTTTACCAAAACTTTCGCTTTAGTTAGAAACTTTTTCGGAATGGTTCCCAGTATTCGCCCCAGATCCATTTGTCCCTCGTTAGAAGACGTGGCTCCGATCTCCTGTTTCAGCGGTACCCCCTCAGCATTTTTACCCGTGTCCTCCTCGCGAATGAGCATCTGTAACGGTTTTCTAGACTCCTTGATAAAATACAGATATCGTTGCAGCACTTGTTGATACAGCTTCCATTTTTCGGCATCCGTCGTTGTTTCTGATTTCAAAATGTTTCTCATCTCGTTATCTAGACTGGTGATGGGATCAGCGTGGCCAGAATTGGGAGTATCCGTAGCAGCAGCAGCAGCAGCAGACGATATGCCGGCAGCTACACCATCCGTGACTCGTTTTTGGAATCTCTCCATACTTTCCATTGGAATTAAAACCATTTTCTTTGCCCGTTCCATCGTACTCACCACACACACACACACACACACACACAGTTATTTCGAAAACAGTCTAGAAATCAGGCTTCCAAGTATCGGGGCCAACAGCAGAGCAAAGAATCCACTTCCCTGTTGAACGAGAATTTTTTTCTTGGTCTTCCAGCTACCTTGATTACGGGCCAATCGACGAAGCGTCTGTCTGTGACGACGGAGCCGTGTCTTCTGCGAGTGAGAAAGCACGACGTTGCCCTCCAAGGTGTTGAGCGCGCACTCGCAGATATTCTTAATCAAAGTATTATCGGCTGTACGTAGCAGAGCTGTTCGCTGACTCGGTTTTAATTTCTGCAGAACGTGCAGCAGTAGAGTGTTTATTTTACTAAAGTTGGCCCGGCACTCCTGCTCACACGTGCGACGAGGTGTCTTAGCCATTATATCCGTGCTACTGGTATTGTGTGAGCACTGCTCGTCTTTATATCCTTCCGTGGAACGTAGACGTAATGATGTACGTCGGTGGGAAAGATACTGGTACGAAAACGGCAATTTTCAGGCGTTGATTGCTTCAGATCCAGCAAGAGATAACCGTGTGGCGCGGAGGTAGCCTCGTGATAGGCCTCCTGAAGGAATCGTGAATCTTCGGGGTAGACTTGTCGCGCGAGGTGTTGAATCTGACCACGATCGCGGGGATTCTTAAAGAAAACGATATAATTAGCGTTCAGAGAGATGTCTCGTTGACCGTGTCCCTGGTGAAACAAATTCTGCGTGATGTAGAAAACACTGAGATTCTTGTGATGACAGACTTTGGTGAACAGATCGACGACCACATTGTTTGACGCCTCGCGCATCAGATCGTCGATCACCAACAGTTTGGGCTTCGTGTCACCGGCGTAGTCGGCGTGCTGCGGTAATCCCTCTCGGTATTCTATTCCGTTACCCGATTCGTACAGCGGCTGCCACTCGTCGTAGTACCAAATCACGCGACTGAATTCCGTATCGCACATACTCCTGCTGTGTCTCAAGAAATTCTTTACAAAATTGGATTTTCCGCAACCCGAAGGACCGGCTACGATCGCAGAGAACGGATGCTTCCATCGTGTGTCCATCATCCTCGATATAGGTTCAGTTTTCCCCTTCTCTATACACAGAGAGTATATACAGGGTGTAAATCTTAACTCTGTACATACGAATAGGGGGTGTAGGGGATGCAAATACAAGCATTTTGAGGTATGACAACCATGGTCGGAAACTCATCCTAACCGCTGTAGAGGGCTTTGAAGGATATGGTATCGCGCGCTTGATCCTAGTTCAACGAATCAGATGTGATCTGCACTTTTGACTCAACATTTTATTAAAACCGTAGACAACACTACAAAGTTCTTGTATGAAATCAACAAAACGATAAACTTTTGAAAAACGATAAACAATGAGAAAAATAACAAAACATTCGTAGTAGTTCGGGATAGAATTTCACGTCTTCAGATCTGTTACAGCAGCTGCTCGAATTGCCCGCCACCTTGAATAAGGCACTCCGTGCAACGTCTGGCCATCTCCTCAGGTATCCCGCCGAGCTCGTCTCGAACGAAGTCACCGGCAGCCACAATTCTAGCCACCAAGTCCATCTCCGTGGCTATAGCTTTACCGTCTTCAGGGTAAACGAGTTCCTTCATTCGGCCCCAGAAATAAAAATCCAAGGGATTTAGATCTGGGGATCTAGCAGGCCATTCGATTGGCCCACCTCTACCGATCCACCTGTTTGGGTACTTCTCGTTGAGGTACTCCCGCACAATAAGGCTGTAGTGGGCCGGTGCCCCATCATGTTGAAGCCACATTCCGTGGCGAAGTCCAAGAGGGACATCCTCAAGTAACTCTGGGAGACTTCGACTTAGAAAAGCACGGTACACTTCACCGTTCAATCGTGGCGGCAACATGTAAGGGCCAATGAGATGATTTCCTATGATACCTGCCCATATGTTGACCGAAAATTTCATCTGGCAGCCATGAATAAACTTAGCATGGGGATTTTCTTCGGCCCACACATGATTGTTCCGGGTATTAAAAATACCTTCTCGTGTGAAGGTGGCTTCATCGGTGTACATGATCTGCCCCGGAAAGTCAGGGTGCTCCGCAGAGTGCTGTAGATACCACTCGCAGAATTGTACGCGACGCTCGTAGTCCTCTGGCCTGAGGTCCTGGACTTTTTGCCGACTGAACGGGTGGAGCTGTTGTTCACGCAGAACCGTCCAAACAGTCATGTGATTGGTGCCAACTTCAGCCGCGATTTGTCGCGTGCTGGTTGATGGAGTGTTTTCTACGCGAGCTAGAATGTCCTCCTCGACACGGGGAGTGCAGATGGTTCTTGCCCGAGCCCTCTCCTGTCTATTCCCCTATCAAAGAATGCAGCTTATTAGTGAATGACCTGACAGTCGTATCACATACATAATCAACGGAGGGCATACCTTCAATGTCCCAGTTTCCCTCAGCCGGGCATGACTTTCAGCAAAAACTCGCGGGTCGGGGAGTGCCCGGTTTGGGAACCGTTCATGATACCACCGTTGAGCAGCACGTGAATTCCCATCACAGGCACCGTACGCATAATGCACATCCGCTAACTCAACCCAAGTAAGGCGGTTCATAATTAGTCGATTGGGCTGATGCGACACGAAGAGCTACGCTTAGCGTAAAATAAACATGAGGTTGAAGTTCGTAACGTTAACGTAACAGAATATTCGTTGAAGAAATGCAATATTTCGTGATTCAAATGTTGTTAGAATCATAAAATATGCGAGATAAACATGTTTCACACAATTTGAGGAATTATGCAACGTTCTTGATCCATTTGAAACGATCGAGTCTTGGATTTGAGAATCTTTGGCAAATATTTTGTTACATTAACGTTACGAACTTCAACCTCCTAAATAAACCCGTATGTTCGAATCCGAGTGCGAGTTGTTTACGTAGAGCGATCCCATCGTATTTTATGACTTTATTAGGTTCTTAAAAAGGTGAAATTTTCATTCAGCAATACTGAACATCGATTTGTTATGTGTCACAAGAGTCCACACTGTGCACTTTTCATTTGTCAGAACTTTTACGAATTCTGTTTACAAGCACCGGAAATTGTGTAGTTTTTTTTTTTTTTTTTTTTGATCACCCAGTTTATCGTTTTGTTGATTTCATACAAGAACTTTGTAGTGTTGTCTACGGCTTGATAAAATGTTGAGTCAAAAGTGCAGATCACATCTGATTCGTTGAACTAGGATCAAGCGCGCGATACCATATCCTTCAAAGCCCTCTACAGCGGTTAGGATGAGTTTCCGACCATGGTTGTCATACCTCAAAATGCTTGTATTTGCATCCCCTACACCCCCTATTCGTATGTACAGAGTTAAGATTTACACCCTGTATATATCTTCGTCCGAACGTGTAATCTGTATACAGACGTAGAAAAATCAGAATCAAAAACGTCCGGGGTAACTGTATATGTTCCGCGGGGATCAGCTTTTCACGGGGCGGCGGCGGCGGCGGAGCGCGCTGAGCTATGAGCCTTATATCAGCGCGCGCGCGTACGCGTCGAGGGTATCAGCTAGTACCCTCGCACGCCCGCGGTACCAGCCTCATGCCGCGGAATGGATTCAGATCGCGGGGACGAGCTTGTCCACGCGCGTGCCCCTTGAATCAGCTTATTGCATCCCCGCGCGTGATAATTGTTTCTATTACTTTTTTATTTTTTATTTTTATTTTTATTTTTTCAGAAACACAGATAACGTATATATATATATATATATATATATATATATACTGACCTTATACTGCGTAAACGTATATCCGTTATCTTCTATATTTATCTTCTGCGGTAGTGTGGCCGAGAGGTTTGAGTCGGAGAGAGATAGAGAGAGAGAGAGAGATAGAGAGAGAAAACAAGAGACAGAAAGTGCGATAAAGTTAGAAAATAGAGAGTTTTGCCGAGTGAATGTAAGAGATTATGTAGAGATTATAGATTACCCCGGTACCGGGTGCGTTGGGAGCTAATCCCTGTTGCACGGATTACTTTTGGAGCGTTCAATGTTTGACGGGAATTCCCTGTAGCCGTAGGGTAAAGTCTGAAAGTTATCGGGGCAACGACGCCTCTTGACAATTACCGGTCTGCAGGTCTTAGACTCTGTACGCGTCACCACCTGGTGCAACACTGTCCGACGGATGGCGCGATACTGTAGTTGTATCGGCTCGGTGTTATCCACTACCATTCGCCGTATCGAGTCAAAGTTGACTCTGAGACGATTCGAGTAATTTAATGTAATACCCTTGACTTTGCATACCTCCGTCTCCTCACTGCTAGCATGTCGAACGATGTACGCGTAAAACTTTGCTCCTCCTGAAACGAACGCCCGTATGTAGCTACCTTTTCCGTAAACCTCTAATTCGTCTGTAAGATCACCCAAAAAGTTTCCCGTCTCTGGCTCGTATTCGTCAGGACGGTTCGCACAGCGTGTGTAGATAACCGAGTCTGTATCATAGTACAACACCCTCCGATCGAGTTTCTCGAGATACGAGTATAACTTGAGGCGTGCTTGGGCGGTTGTATATGCCGCTATAGCTACATTTGCCAGGGGTGTCGGTTTAACACTCGCCTCGGAGTGAACCCATCGTATGTATAACAGTTTCTCGTTGACGGGTAGGAGATCTGTAACTTCGATCTCCGGATCGGTTAATATTCTTAACAATTGTCTACGGGAATTTACAACCTCGGTCTTTGACATATTCTCACGCTGACCAAACTTTCCCCAAAACGAGTTGAGACAGAGTTTTGAGACGGAACGTAGGCCTGGATTCTTTGATATCTTATCGCGGTCTAGTCGTATGCCCTCAATTCTCTCATATTCGGACAAGTAACGACCCCGCGATTCCTCGTCTACGCACCCGGCCGGCCATCCGCTAGCCTCCTGTTTAATCTTCAAAAAGGTGTCTATATAACCCGCAAAGTGACCACCCTTCCGAGTATGAGGGTCAAATCGTGTCATTGTATATTGCCAGATTTCGCGTACGTTCACCACCGTGTAACCTTTTTCCACTGCCTTTTTCAATTCATCGGACACCCAAGTACCCTCGAACCAACGCTCGAAATCGTTCTCGTGCGGACAGTCTGTTTGGAGCATTTCCTCACAGCAAGTACGGCACAACGCAAACATTAGTTTACCGTGCATGCGAATCGGTAATACGGGATGAAAGAGATCTCGCGGCGGTAGAACGCAACACTTGACCAATCCGTCGATTCGCTGGATATCGGTACCCCTGCCTCCTGTTAAGAATTTACAATCGTCGCCGACACAAACTGTCGGGTGTCCCATGGGAAACCGTCCGTTCTTACATATGTAGGGGTACAGAGAGCATACGTCCACGTAGCGTATTTCCTCGCGTACACCCTCATCCACGTTTGTGTTCACTTCGCGATAGCAAGACGTGTTACCCGTACGGCCACCGTAGAACGCGTCACGCGGATTTAACGCCTTGTACGAACCCGTGTTTGCAATTAATGACTGATTCGAAATATATTCACGCATTTCTTCGCTTTCATTTCTGAGTAGATCCCATTCGCATTCCCAAATCTCTGTAACGATGTATCCCAACCCTGTCATTTTAGCAGTCTTTGAGCGTGTTTCTTCGAGCCGCCTATCCATCGTGTCACCGGCGGTCAGTTTATTATCTCTGTTTATCTTGTAGCACAGCGGGCAGCCGTGCCAATAACACCCCTGAAACTCAAACACGTGACGTACGCCCGTTTGTTTATTTTCATAGTAACCGTCAACAGGACGACCCGTTTCAGGTATACGGAACTCGCGTGCCCGTGCCGCATGGGTGATTACTATATCCAATTCATGCTCCTTCCAGACAAGCCATTCGAGTGCCTTCTGGGATTGATTATCGACACGCCTATAACCCCCGCTGGGGATAATACCTATTTGCGACGGCTGTAAGAAATTTTTCCTAAATACCGTCATGCAGGCCGACGCTATGGTCGTACTCTCTGTGAACGGACACACACACCCACACTCGAGAAAGATGTCCCTAAACGCGATACACGCGCGTCGAAGAATATCTACATCTGCCTTGCAGTAAGTCATCAACTCTTCGTCAAAGTCAAATTGACGATTTTGTGCAACCTCGCTATTGTACCAGTTGTAAAAATCATCTCGAGCACTCACACTCATACTATCCGGTATGTAAAATTTAGCCGCAGGAAGTGGCCCCACGTAACCGCTCTTATCGGGTGTGTTGAAAAGATGAGGAAAGAATCCCTTGACAGTGCTCGGAGGCAGACCGAAAGCTTTGGGTAGAGCAGATAACGCCATGGGCATATAGGCTAACGAGTCAAGGAAGCGAGTATGTCCCGTCTCTAACATTATGATTTTACTAATGTTATGATTCTTGGGTATGTAGCACTGAGTAGTACGCAAGGCAAAGTCACATACACTATAGCACCTGTATGACGGATGTGTCACGAGCAGGCTGTGTGAGTTTATTGTATATAGCGGCCTTTTAATGTGCGTATTATTATTTATTAAGTAATTAATTAAATATTATTTTTAATTAATTACTTAACTTATCTATCACTGATTATTTAATTTGTAAATAATTCTTTTGATGAGAAAAATTAACGGACGATCCGGGAATCGAACCCAGGATCTACGGACGCCTATCCGGGGACTTACACCCGAGACCCCTAGCTCGCCCACGGATCACCGCAACTTTTCTCATCTTTTAAATTCTTGCGCTCAGTATATCTAATGTTATGATTCTTGGGTATGTAGCACTGAGTAGTACGCAAGGCAAAGTCACATACACTATAGCACCTGTATGACGGATGTGTCACGAGCAGGCTGTGTGAGTTTATTGTATATAGCGGCCTTTTAATGTGCGTATTATTATTTATTAAGTAATTAATTAAATATTATTTTTAATTAATTACTTAACTTATCTATCCCTGATTATTTAATTTGTAAATAATTCTTTTGATGAGAAAAATTAACGGACGATCCGGGAATCGAACCCAGGATTATGATTTTACTTCCGTTCAAGATTACTTGCGGTGGTTCGTTGCCTCGCTCGACTAAAAATCGCAATATGAACTGAGCGTCGAACCCTTTTGCGTTGTGAGCTATACAAATAATTTTAGTGAAATCACGGATCGGTCGCGTGACAAAGTCAACAAATTGTTTGATAGGATCGAACTTGAAGACATACTCGCGCGTGAGACCACAAGAGTCGCAACCGTTTTTTATATCCAAATCGTGAATGCACTCGCTACAAACCTGATGAGCTACGCACAGATTAGGCACATGTATGTTCGTTCTTTCATCTCCCTCAACAGTCTCGCACTGCTGTGTCTCAAGATCGTAAAACACGAAGATATACCGGGACTGCTTCTTATCGCGTTTGATAGTGGGCATGTGACAGTTATGATTATACGGCTGCTGAGAACAACAGGTGGCACAGTACCGTGTCTCGCACGAGTGTACACCTTTGGTACGATCCGTAAAACGCGTACAGTTACCACAGATCTGAAGAGTTTCGCACACGCTGCGACGTGGACTGAACGACCCCGTTTTCCGATGCCTCGCCAGACATTCGTTACCGCGAAAAAAACGTCCGCAGAATCGGCAGTCTAGACTCTCGTTAGCTGAATCGCAGGCGGGAACCGAAAGACATTGAGGACATTTGCGCGAACATCGGTGCTCGTTACCGGTCCTGTACCCTTTGTTACAGGATTCGCAGAAATATCTCGCTGCCGCTGCAGCCGTCAGACTCAGAATAGGTTTGTAATGCCGTTTAGTGGGAAAGTAGAGGATATTCAGTTTACACGTAACACCGGGGCGTCCGCTCGCCGTAACCACATCCGTTCCGTCATAGAGCGTCTCTCCGCCGTTCCCCAGTTTCCCATTTTCATACACCACGATCGCTATACCTTCGCGAGCCAAATAAGTTTGAAACAGATTGATCTCGGGTACGCCGCAACCCTCGATCGGAATTTTTACACCCGCGTCTTCTATCAACTTACAGGCGGCGATGCGTTGAGACGACGATGCTTTATGTCTAATCAAACCCCAACGCGCGTGTAACGCCCCGCTACGGATGGATCCCCTCTCGGCATGAGCTCTGGCTACAACAAGAGCACGCGGAAGACACATATTGTCAGAGTTTCCAATTTCCAAAACAGAGCGTTTTCCTACACCGTCGTGCGTCAATCTCATTGCCTTACCCCGCCCCGACGGAACTCTAACGGTATTCACGGTCACGGTGATCGTCTGATCTACGGTAAACTCGGACGCGCTTTGTGTCACACCGTACACAATTTTCCACAAATCTTCGTAGCGCAAATCTTTAACAGGTCGAAACGAAAGACCAGCGGCTCCAAGATTGAAAGACCCTGCATTGAAACTGATTCCAATGTAGTCTGATTCGCGACACGAACCGGTGGCATAGGCATGAATATTCCTGAACGCCCCCTCTAACCATTCGACGGGATTTGCACCTTCTGCAACCGGTTTTATCTTGATAACAATCTGACGACCGTTAATTTCGAATCGTTTGTAATATTTTCTAAGCTCGCTAATCACTTGGAAACGATCTTCCGTCAAAGATGACCCATTCTCGAAACTTCCCACCCCGTTCACCCCACCAGGCTGTTCTACCAACGAAGAATTTTCCCTAGCTATTCTCTCTGAACTCTCCTCGCTATCATCCTCGCTATCATCCTCGACAGTACTTCCGTCCTCGTCAGTATTATCTGTGACAGGTCTGTTTACGTGTCCGCCGTGTTGAATCCCCGAGGTACTGGCTCCTTCGTTAACACGAAATTTACGAAATCCCACGGCTGTGGTCTTTCCATCTGTTTGTATTTAAGATAGAGTTGGTCAAGAGTGAAAGTAAATAAAGGATGTTATATTGGATGTATTTATAACTTATTTAAAATTTATTTGAAAAATTGTTCATTTATCTGGTTTACAAGCCTTACAAGTAGAGTTAGGATAGTGCTCGTTTGGTAAATTTTCAGCTACAGGGTCCTGATGATGATGATCATGATGACGAGGTTCTTCGTCCGCTTCGTCACGACGTTGGGTGCTTGATCCGCGTGCGTCACCCCCTGTTACCGCGTAGTCGGAAGAATCACAGGATGAAGCCGCATTGCTGCCCCAAGTTGGCATAGGTCGAAGGACCCAATTTTTATTTGGGATTTTCAAAACAGTCGATAACCAGGGATCACGAGATTCTTCGCTGTCGATCGAGGAGCTGGGTATAATTTCATACATTTCCGTATCACTGTCGACTGTCGCCTGTTCACCAGCTGTCCGGGCCTCGTATTGTTCCACCACTGCACACAGCATCTCATCGGTGATACTGTTATCTTCAAACATATCCGTGTCATTTGAAACCGGCACGGGATTCGGCCGAGTTTTCGGACCCCGTTCTTGCACCCCGTTATCGTCGTCTTCAGCGGTAGCCACCCTAGCCTTTCTCTCGTTTCTCCCAAGTCTTGACACCTGACGTCGCCGCGGGGTTTCATGAATGTTATTCTTACTACGTGCACGGATCACATTCAGACACTCGTAATACTCTGGCATCAGTCCCCGCAATATCCAGAAGGTAGAAGTACCACGCGAAATCACCGTTTCGGCAGCGATTCGCAAACATTCCCACGACTCCGCGAAAACGCCTTGATTATACAGACGAGAAATAGACCTCTCATCGCACTTAGCAATCATTCGTCGCACCTGACGCAACAAATTTTTCCGAGTCATTCGGCCAAGCGATCGTGTCCATCGTATACCGCAGGACCTATCAATAGCGCTACTCTTACGTCTGGCATAAGAGACCGCCTTTAGCACTATAGCGCGATACTTGTTGTTCTGCGTATCAGGCATGATTTAAATTGAACGTGGTTATTCTTGGGAGATCACACAAATCGACGTCAACTCCGACACATGTACCGTGCACTTACTCACACACACATACAGACATTATACAGAGTGTAAGATTGGAACTTGTATACAAAAAATTTCCTACTGAAAAAATATCCCTTGTGACAAGCTATATATCGGTTTCCCAAGGGACCACGTGATTTGAATGACCAATGAACTAAACCTCAGAACACAGCATTTGCGGCTGCTTAGCTGACTGATATGCTGGAAATTTCGGGAAAATAACCTATCTCTCGTTCTGTTTCCGAATTTCATCTTTCTATCTCTATCTCCGACTCTATACCCTGTTTCTCGCCGTTGAAAAAAGTTCATTTCATGCGATCTGAAAAAAGTTGAGATGCGATAAACGATTACCGTAGTCTCTCAGCGTTTTACACTCTGGACCAAATTACCGTACGCCGTCATCAAATTGCTACCGACGACGCCCCTAGTCAATATCGCAGGACTTGACCCTCCTACCGTTAACGAGTACCGATGCTTGGATTTAGCAAGTAAAGTTACACAGTAATCTCTTAACCACATCCGCTCATCAGCGATTAAGAACGTTTCAAAATTTTGGTATTTCCCATTCATTAGTCTGTTGTTTTTGTTCCCCGGACACACCGCTTCAACAATGGAGAGTGGGTGTAGGTCTGACTTTTCGTATATGTGTTTGAAAAATTTGTAGAGGGGTGCAGAGCTGGCTTTTCGTATATGTCTTTGAAAATTTTGGAGGGGGTGCAGGACTGGGTTTTCGTATATGAGTTTGAAAATTTTGGAGAGGGGTGCAAGTCTGGCTTTTCGTATATAACGACGTGCAGTTTTCACCAGACTACTCACAACCATCAGCTAGCCTGAAAAACGTTTTCAAACAACCAGCGAGAAAAAATATATATACAACTTTCATCATGGCCGGAGAATCGGGACTTTACTGCACATCGGCAGGATACACGCACGAAATGGGTAAGTTATACTAAATTTTATTAACTTACTTGTAATACTATCACGCTGCATTACAACTCTAAACCACATTTCCGAGACTGTCATTTTTTATTATTTTCTCGAAACATTGCCTCATACACACCAGGTGTTTTTCCTCAATATTATACAAATAACTTATTTAATTGTTATCCTAAATTTCATCAGATTACCGGTAATACGTAGCATCATAACTTTAAACTACATTTCCGAAACTGTGATTTTTATTTATTTTTCTCGAAACATCACGTAATACACAACCGACGTTTTCCTCAATATAACAGAAATAACTCATTCAATTTCGTAATTTGCAGGTACTGCTTTGTGGAGGCAGAAGGTGGCGGAGGTGATGCGGGCCCTGGACCCGCAGGAGGCCCGAATGTATTCTGTGAACGAGGTGGAGTTCGCGGCGGATATTTTCCGCCAGTGGGCGTTAATTCGCAAAGTCCGCGGCATGACGATGTTGCGACGGCGCTGGGTCGCCGAACCGTGCGAGACGTGCCGCTCGATGGTGAAGGAGGCCATCGAGAAGCTGTTGGGGGCGGGCGAATTTCGTCCGTTCCCCAAAAATTTCCCGGCACGCCGGTGACATCAATGTTTTTAATATTATTATAATTTGATTTAATATGTGAAATCTTCAAATTTTGAATAAATAAGTTTAGTTTCGTTTATGTAACTGTTGCGTCATCAAATCTCTAACCTTCCCCAATACTCTAGTGTAAATATAAGTATATATATAAGATTAGTTTAAAAATAATATTATTCAAATAATATTCGTTGCTCAGTTTCCGTTAGTGATATCAGTCTGTCGTTGAAATGTTCGAGCTAAGCTTATCACCTTGACCGGAAATATCTCTACAACTAACACATGGGAATGGTAAAACAAGAAGGAAGTGGAGGGGGAAATCGGAGGGTCCAGAGGGTTGTGTCGTCTAGATTTTAATCAGTATTATTGTAGCCGCGATCAAACCGAGTCGTAGTACAATGTCGACACCTAAATCGAAAGTACCCATGGGTAACGCAAGTAGAATTTTTAAGAGTTTTACAAAGCCAATGAAAAAATCTCAAAGAAATCTTGTTCTCGCGACTACGTACGGCTTGAACAATTCTATAACTAAAAAGATTGTTGTCGGTCTCGGACTTGGTGCAGACGAGTCATTTGTGCCAGTGATCAAACTCGAGAGCAATGCCTCGTGCTGCATATATTTCAACGCATCGGAGTGGTCGTTACTGGCAGACGAGTTGGACACCATCAGTGAATATCTGGATTCGAGCGGCTATTCAGCTGCAGATTGGTATTTCGAACATCTTACGCTAGGCGGTTGTACCATAACTTTCACCACCTCTCACGGTTCGAAAAGTATCAGTTTTGAAGCAAATAATATCGCCGAAGAGACGGATGGTGCTGATCCTGAAGAAGAAGAAGAAAATGTTATGATTCTTGGGTATGTAGCACTGAGTAGTACGCAAGGCAAAGTCACATACACTATAGCACCTGTATGACGGATGTGTCACGAGCAGGCTGTGTGAGTTTATTGTATATAGCTATACAGGTACAGGTGCTAAATTAAATCATACAGGTGCTATAGTGTATGTGACTTTGCCTTGCGTACTACTCAGTGCTACATACCCAAGAATCATAACATTAGATATACTGAGCGCAAGAATTTAAAAGATGAGAAAAGTTGCGGTGATCTGTGGGCGAGCTAGGTGGTCTCGGGTGTAAGTCCCCGGATAGGCGTCCGTAGATCCTGGGTTCGATTCCCGGATCGTCCGTTAATTTTTCTCATCAAAAGAATTATTTACAAAAAAAGAAGAAGAAAACTCCGAGACGAGCAATGGGGGTGTCAAGCGGAAGCTGTCTTATCGTCCCACGATAGTGATGCAGAAGACTACGTTTGACGGGTTGAAGACGGTGTTTGTGTGTGTAGAAGAACAGTTGCACCGCCTTCAACGACTTGCCCACAGTGTCAATCAGTGTAAGAAACTGTACATCGAGCATATAGCGGAGAAGGTGAAACTACAAGGCCCTCGAGAGCCATCTCTTCATCGAATAAATCTGCTCTCCACAAGGGAGTTTGATTTTGCAAGGGCACACGTCAGGTTACAACTAGAGGAAGAATTTGTGAATAATTATTGCGACATCGTTCTGCTGGAATTGACAAAATTATTCCCGCATTATCTCGCAGTAGGAATCAAACAGAAGGTGGAAGAGGAATCGAGCTGATCGTCGTTTGCAAATTATCGTATACGCAATGTCGATTTACGTTCCTATACGTTCTGGTTCTCGCTCTGCAGAAGAAACTCTCGACGCAACGGCAACGGTGACATTATTGGATTCTGATAACCAGCAGTCGTGTATGACATCACACCACTCAGGTGAAGAAACACCCTGTGTTAATTACCGTGTAACAAACATCGATTCTGAAGTTTTGGAGACCTACACCTTGTTGTTTGTGTCGGTGATGATGTTAATGCTGTTATCTTTTATATTACCTTTCATTTTGTATCGCTCATTTGAATGTCATGAATGATCGCATAATTGTACGTAGCATTAAGATTTTTGAATAAACGTATGATATGTATTTGTCGCGTCATCAAATCTCTATCCTTCACCCCTCCTGTAGTTTTAAGCGTAGATATAGTAAACAGGGGATGCTGCTGAAATATTTCCAAGTACATAAATTTTGGAGTAGGGATAACGCGTCATCGCTTTCCAGAAGCTTCTAGAACATTCTCGAACATTCTAGAACACACGGACACGAAACGTACGATATGTATTTGTCGCGTCATCATATCTCTTTCCTTCACCCCCGCCTCCTGTAGTTTTAAGCGTACATATAGTAAACAGGGGATGCCGCTGAAATATTTCCAAGTACAAAAATTTTGGAGTAGGGATATCATCGTTATCGCTTTCCAGAAGCTTCTAGAACATTCTCGAACATTCTAGAACACACGGACACGGTGAGGTAAGCGCGTGTGTGAGTGGGCGGTAGAACGCGTCATCGTCCCCATAGCTGACCCAGACTAGAGAGAGACAGACCCAGACTAGAAAGAGACAGAGCGATGCACTCACCCCACAACTGACCCGGGGGGAGGTGGGGTAAGGGGTAGCATGGTCAGGGCCAGTGACCGCAGACAGGGGGAGGGGGAGGGGGGGAGCTGATTAGAAGGTCCCCGTACACACCAGACCGGATGTGGGCCAGACTGATAAGATAACACACTGACCCACATACCCCTTATCATCCCTTATCAGGATGAGTCGGGGGGGAAAGGGGGAATATCTGTCTCCCCATAGCTGCCCCTATCTACTGACATAAATACTGAATCCTATACGAAATTCTATACGTTCCTATAAAATCCTATACGGCATTTTAACCAGGGTACTAACCTCGCTTTATAATTATCATTTGCCTTTATTGCATATACCCACTTTAAATCTAATGCCCTTTTACAAACAGGTTTTTCTACTGGTACCCAAGTTTCATTTTTTATTAAGCTAGCTATCTCTTTATTCATGGCTTCATGCCACTTTTCCGAATCATGACTGTTAACTGCCTCCCAATACGAAATAGGAGTTTCAGCATTTGCATAATTCACATAAACAATTTTTGCGTTATATGCAGAGGTATCATACGCGAATCTCTCTGGTTGGTTTCTCTGTCTAGTAGATCGTCGTAATTCTACATTTGAATTTTCTTCTTCGTTTTCATTATCATTATGATTATCAGTAATTTCATTAGTTTTGTTATCAGTCTCCTTTTCTTCTAAACTAACTTTCGCTACCTGATCATCCCTAGATTCTAAACCTATACAGTCAGTTCCATCTTCAATTATATCGACATGTCGAGCAACTATTATTCGATTATTCATCAAAACCCTGTAACCAACATTTTCATAGCCTAACAAAATACCAAGATTTGCTTTTCTATCCCACTTCGATTTTCTGTTTTGCTCAGGTATCCGTACAAAGACTCTACTTCCGTATATTCTCAAATGTTCCATACTTGGTTTTTCATTAAACATAATTTCATATGGTGTCTTATTCTGTTCAACTGTATTTGTTATGATTCTGTTTTTCAAATATGCCGCGGTCTTGACAATTTCGGGCCAAAATCTGTTATGTACTCTAGCTTCAGACAGTAAACACCTAGACATGTCCATAATATCCCTGTTATATTTTTCAGCTGTACCGTTCAATTGATGGACGTACGGTGGGCAGGGTTCAATAGTTATACCCCTTTGACTAGCAAAGTTATACATAGCATTGTTAATGTATTCTTTACCATTGTCGCATCTTACTCTTTTAACTTTTTTTTCCGTTTTGCTTTCAGCCAAATTTACAAAGTATTATCAGTAATTTCATTAGTTTTGTTATCAGTCTCCTTTTCTTCTAAACTAACTTTCGCTACCTGATCATCCCTAGATTCTAAACCTATACAGTCAGTTCCATCTTCAATTATATCGACATGTCGAGCAACTATTATTCGATTATTCATCAAAACCCTGTAACCAACATTTTCATAGCCTAACAAAATACCAAGATTTGCTTTTCTATCCCACTTCGATTTTCTGTTTTTCTCAGGTATCCGTACAAAGACTCTACTTCCGTATAGTCTCAAATGTTCCATACTTGGTTTTTCATTAAACATAATTTCATATGGTGTCTTATTCTGTTCAACTGTATTTGTTATGATTCTGTTTTTCAAATATGCCGCGGTCTTAACAATTTCGGGCCTAAATCTGTTATGTACTCTAGCTTCAGACAGTAAACACCTAGACATGTCCATAATATCCCTGTTATATTTTTCAGCTGTACCGTTCAATTGATGGACGTACGGTGCGCAGGGTTCAATAGTTATACGCCTTTGACTAGCAAAGTTATACATAGCATTGTTAATGTATTCTTTACCATTGTCGCATCTTACTCTTTTAACTTTCTTTATATAACGCAAGCATGTTTTTCTCGCTTTTTGATGCCTTTGTATAGGACCTAAAGTAGTACTTTTAAGTCCTAGGACTTAAAAGTACCACTTTAAGTCCTCGGACTTTAAAAGTACCACTTTTAGGTCCTATACAGAGGCATCAAATAGCGAGAAAAATATACTTGCGTTATATAAAGTATCGTGTGCACCATGGAGGTGGGCCTTTTAACGCCTCGCACGATGTTTTCAGTACTCGTCTTCGCCTCGCACGCTTCGCGCGCTCGTCTACGACTCGTACTTAAAACATCGCACTCGGCCTTAAAAGTTCCACTTTACGACCTTGGTGCACAATGTACTATTTCCGTTTTGCTTTCAGCCAAATTAACAAAGTCGACAAAGCATTCATAAACCTCGGCCTTCGACTTGATACAATAAACTTTACTTACTTTGCTGTAATCATCGCCAAAAGTCAAAAAATATCTTTCCCCATTTAACCCAGTAGTAGAGTGTGGTCCATTTAAATCAGTGTGAATCAGCTCTAATATACATTTTGCTCTTTTTCTTTCGTTTTTGAATGGCAAATGATGCATCTTATTCTCCAAGCAAATACCACATTTCAAATAATCCGATTCAATTTCTTTTGGTAGACCTTCAAGCATTTGTTTACTACACATTTCTTTTAAATAATTAAAATTCACATGACCTAAAGTTCTATGCAATTTTTCTGTTATAGTTTGTTTATGATTTTCTGTCAAGTTCGATTCATATTGTACAACCTCACTGGTCATGTGGTATAAATCACCACGCTTGTAAGCTAATGCAACTAGATCTCCGCTTGGATTATAAATCTTTGCTAAATTTCCTTTTGAAGCTATTTTATTACTTTTCGTTACTTTCCCATAACTAATTAGATTTCTATCCATATCCGGTACATAAAGGACATTATTTAATTTGTTTAATTTATTTTCCCCATAGACATCAAAAGTATGCAAAATATTACCGATTTTCGTGGCCTTTAGAAAACGGCCGTCGCCTACTTTAATATTTGCAGGTTCCTTGAGTTCAACTGATTGAAAAAATATTTGTCATCAGTTATTATATGGTCTGAACAGCCACTATCGAGAATCCATTCAAGTTTACCGCTACAGTTATACGCTTCTACATTATAATCCTTATATTCAGGCGTTACCTGTAATTCTACATTAAAATTACTTGCGCTACCATGACCTCCGCGCTGAGAACTTTGCCAACCGCCGCCGCCGCGACTGCTACCGCCACGCTGTTGCCAATTCTGGTGTTGCTGGTTGTGATGGCCGCCTCCTCGCTGTTGCATACCGCCTCGAGGTCTCCACGAGCTTCCGCTTCCTTCGCTCGGGCACGTATTTGACCATGTGTTCGGACATTGCGCCTTAAAATGTCCAATTTTTCCGCAGTCATAGCACGTTTTTTCCACTTTACTTTCAGCTTTAAATGCACTTGAGTTATTTTTGCTATTTTCATTTTTTTCCATAACTTCGAGCATTTTAATTTTACTTTTCACGTATTCCACAGTCCGTTCTTCTTTCGGTAGCGCATCAATTAGATTACCCACATAACACAGTGTACTTGGTAGCATTTTAATTATGTAACTTAACTTTTCCTGTTCATTTATATTAGCACCAGCACTTTTTTGATCATTAATTAATTTTTCAAATTCTGTAAAGAAAGCACTTGAGTCCTCGAAGTCCTTCAATTTCAATTTTTCCAATTTGTTACGCACACAGATCTGTAGTGCCGTGGATTCTTTCAAATACATTTGGTCGAATTTCACCATTATTCCTCGCGCCGTCTCTATATCTCGTACGAACTGTAACTGATCATTAGATATACCACTGTATATATAGTTTATGGCTTTTAAATCATTTTCCAGCCAACTGTTTTCATTATCCGCTGCTATCCTTTCTCTTGTAACCACAACGTCACATTTTTTTTAACTTTAGAATCATCAAAATTCTCCTTCTCCAACACTCATAGTCCTTTCCATCAAACACTGGAATTTTCAAATCGTCGGGCATTTTGTCTTCTTCGTTTCTTTCAAAGATATAATTTTTCAATATCAACACTTTGCGGGTTTCTTTTACAAATAATTTTCTCAAATAATTTTCCGTTGAAAGGTCGCTTTTATAATTATCAAACTTTTCACTTTTAACCATTTGTCGGTGTTTTTCGATTAATTAGCTCAACGTCTCTCTAATGAGCAGCACGTGTAGCCGAAGAAAAATTTTCGAACACTCACCGAATTACTTCTTTTTTTTTTAACAAACCACGCTCTGCTACCATGTTAATATTTATGGGAGCGGGTGCATAAATAATTAGTAGATCATGGTTATTATATATATACCAATATATTTATTATATACAGGGTGTAAATCTTAACTCTGTACATACTTATAGGGTGTGTAGGGGGTGCCAATACAAGTATTTTGAGGTATGACACCCAAGGTCGGAAACTCATCCTAACGGCTGTGGAGGGCTTCGAAGGTTCTAGTACCGCGCGCTTTTCGTAATGTAATGAATCAGATGTAATCATTTTTGACCTAACATTTTATTCAGCCGTAGACAACAGTACAAATGTTCTTGTGTGGAATCAACAAAACGATAAATTTGGCAATAAAAAAATAGCAAAACAATTTACGGTACTTATAAACAGATTTTGAGAAAGTTATGGAAAACGAAATGGGGTTTGGCACACTTGGGCTTTTCGTTTTCCATAACTTTTTCAAATTCTGTTTAAAAGCATCGGAAATTGTTTCGTTATTTTTTTATTTCTAAGTTTATCGTTTTGTTTATTTCACGCAAGAACATTTATACTGTTGTCTACCGCTGAATAAAATCTTGGGCCGAAAGTGATCACATCTGATTCAGTAAACTACGATCAAGCGTGCACGGTACCATATCCTTCAAAGCCCTCCACAGTGGTTAGGAGGAGTTTCCGACCATGGGTGTGATACCTCAAAATGTTTGTATTGGCACCCCCTACACACCCTATAAGTATGTACAGAGTTAAGATTTACACCCTGTATACTACGATTAGGATAGATTACATCATTACGTTTTGCCCGACGAGGACTATACTACTATGTACGTATAGGGTGAGGATGTGCGCGCGCACAGGTAAGCTGTCGCGTGACCAACTCTATCCCCACCATCTCTACTCATACTCATGTATATAAATTTACTCATATTCTCACAGTTATGTAGAACTGCGACTTCATTATGATGCAAGACTCTGAAGACTGGTGGCTGGAATCCAGCTGTTGAATTTTTCAGGGTAACCTTTCCAGCTGACAAGAACCTTCTTACTGCGACCCTGACCCTTGCTGTGAATGATTTTATCAATTTGAAACTCAGTATTTTCAATATCCACCGTCACACGCTGCAGCTCCGCTTCATAAAAATAGCCGTCAATCTCCTCTCCAGAAAGATCCTCCAACTCATATACGTTCGGTAAACCAGGTAAAACGCGCCTGATCTTGAACAACTCCTCGCTCCAGTTAGCCTCGTATCCTTTAGCGAAGGTACCCTTCGTCTTGCTTATGCGTACAAGATCATTCTTATTGAATTTTAGCCTGCGCGCCCTGTGTGGAGGATGCATGCGTTGGATATTCGCACGGGCCTCAGCCGCGTTGTAGAGTGTCACAGCCGATGGAGCCATTTTAATGCTCGAGTGTATAGTATTATTATACGAGTTAACGATGTTTTCCAGGATATCGATGTATCTATGCGTGTTTTCATGAGTAAAATATCTCCACATGCGATCTTGTAGAGTACGATTGAATCGTTCAACAACAGCTGCTTTTATATCAGGGTTACGCGTCACTCGAAAACGAATATCGTTCTGGGCAAGGAGTTTTTGAAAAGCACCACCCACAAACTCTTTACCCTTGTCAGTCTGCACGGTAGCAGGTCGTCGTTCGGTAGAGTCTAAAATCTGCTTGAAGCCGTCTGCCACGTCACTAGTCGATTTACTACGGAGTGGGATCACCCATGCAAATTTACTCAGAACATCGATGACTACTAATAGGTAACGGAATTCGTCGTTATATTCCTTTATCGAGCCAAGTTCAACTAAATCGGCTTCCCAGTGTTCGTCAATATTTGAAATGTTGTACCGAAGACGTAGAAATTTACGCCGAATAGGTTTGTGTAAAGTGTAAGCATCCTGTGCACTTAGCCAGTTCTCAATTACTGTAGAGCTCACTTTTCGAGCGGAGAAGTACGGGGTGTTCTTCGATCGCGCGGTAGTTTTGATGGTAGAGAGAAGGATTCGTTCTCTTTCCCGTCGGTATTTCCGTCGTTCTTGGTCGAATGTTCACTACTGCTTTCCCCGCTGACTCTAGAACGGTTGGATGCTTGACGCCGCTTTGCACCGCTCCACATCACGATATTTTCCGCTGTCGATGGTGATGCTGCCGCATTTCTCCAAACATTCTGATTCCCAATATATTCCCGCGGAACATTGATACTCTGAAGGAAGCGCGCGTACACGTGTCTGCCGTCAGGTTGAAAGCCTTTTCTAGAACGCATAGAATCGTTCACCAAATCTACGATGTTTATGCCAGGTACAACCTTGTTGTCTATAGTCACTACTCCATTACTGTCCCAAGAGAAACGCGTCGGAACATCAGCAAGGTGTCTAAGTAGATGTTCTGCCTTTGATCAGTATTTCTTTGGTACTGTAGAAACAATTCGTGATAACAATTGCTGCTTGTCGGATGACACCTCTGCTTCTTTTTCATGCGTGTTATCTGCGGAACTATCGTTTACAGACTTTGTGTGAAGTTCTAGACTTGAAGGTTTTCGTGAATCCTCGGCGAAGTATAAAAAACGTTGTAGTAGTTGTTGATATAGTTTCCATTTCGCAGCGTCATCCCCGGTAAGTGAATCCAGAATGGCTCGCATCTCGTTATCGAGTCTAGAGAATGGATTTCTAGCGATTTGGTCTGCATTCTCGTAATTATTACTGGGAAGTATCCCTGAAGACGCGGAGTTACGTTGAAGACGCTCTACACTCTCCGAAGGTATCAAAACCATTTTCTTTGCATGTTCCATCGTTTTCCTGTTTCTATCCGCCAAACAGGTGTGAAAACAGAGTCCCGAGATCGGGTGCAAGTAACATAGGCAGAAAACCGTTACCACGCTGAACCAGTATCTGTTTTTTACTTTTCAAGCTTCCTTTGCTGCTAGCCAATTTACGAAGAAGTTGTTTATGCTTAGCAAGTCTAGATTTCTCTTTCTGCGTCAATACGACGTTACCATGCACTGTGTTCAAGGCACACTCACATATACTTTTCACAAGAGAATTATCGGCAGTACGTAGCAGTGCCAGACGTTGTTTAGGACTCAACTTGCAGAGAGCCTGTAGTGTTGCTGTATTTCCGTTTCCGAATCGTCTACGTGCGGCCGTAATCGTTGAACCTTTTACACTTAGGGTACTATCCGAGATACCACGAGACCTCCGTACGCGTGGCATTACAACCGAACGACTGGTAAATTGGAAATAGAACGCGACTTTATATCTTTTCGTGGAACATAGACGTGTTGATACTCGTCAGATGGAAATATATTGGTGCGATAGCGGCAGTTTTCAGGCGTCGATTGTTTCAAGTCGAGTAATAGATAGCCGTGCGGTTGCGCAGTGGCGTCATGATAGGCTTCCTGTAAAAATCGCTGATCCTCAGGATAAACCTGGCGTGCTAAATGTTGTATTTGTGCACGATCTCTCGGGTTCTTGAAAAAGACGATATAATTTGAATTGAGCGATATATCCCGCTGACCACGACCCTGATGAAATAGGTTCTGTGTTATGAAAAACACGCTCAGATTCTTATGATGACAACCCTTAGTGAACAGGTTAACGATTACGTTGTTGGAAACCTCCCGCATTAGATCATCGACCACGATTAGCTTAGGTGTTCTATCCGTATCGTAGTCGGATTCCTGAGGTAAGCCCTCCCGATACTCAATTTCAGCATCCGTTGTACCGTTTTTATTGAGAGACCCCTGGAGCGAGTTCTGCTCAGCATAGTACGATAAGACACGTGCAAATCGTGTATCGCACAAATCGTCGATGTTTCGCAGAAAGGTCTTGACGAAGATTGATTTACCGCAGCCGGACGGTCCGGCAATTATCGCTGAAAAAGGGTGTCGCCAGCGTGTGTCCATTTTTCTTATGGAGGGCTCCCTCTATTTCCGACTGTACACGGCGAGTGATTTAGAAACTATGAATGAAGTTTAACTCAACCTGTGACTAACTATACTACAATATTTTCTGAAGGAGTCTAAATGCGTGGCACGCGCCATCTCTCATGCGTTGCGCGTTTTTTCTCAGAGTAGATATATCATCTGAAAAATTTGATTGTACTACATATATGCATCAAAGGCTGAACTAGCACGTATACCGATTATGGTTGAATGGTGGGCGGGGAGTTATTAATATGAACTGTTTGGGGTTCGGATTCCGATGTTTATTTCGTTGGGAATGTAGCAACATAAACAGAAATTTTTCCACAGGTATATTTGAAGAAAAACTGACCACGTCGTTATACGGTCAATAATCTGACATAGGATATCTTGTACTTATTTCTACAATGGGTGGGTATGGGATTACTGGGGAACAGTTTTATTTCTAACAGCAATAGACCGTGACAAAGTAGGTATGCATTGGCTTATATTTAAAGTTGATATTTACACAGTTTCTATTTTTTTTTTTACATTTCTAATAACAAGGTTATGACACAAATACTATAAAGGATATACGAATATTACGAACAAAATGAATATTATTATCGATGTTAAATATATTACAATTGAGTTACTTAAATAATATAAGAATAATACGGACAGAATAAATAATATAAACATCACAAATACTACAGTTTATCAATAGTTTAAATGAAATAGAAGTATAATATGAACAAGATGTATAATAATATAAATATCGCGTGTAAAAGAGTTAAACAAGATAGACAAGATTAATATTACAAGTTTCACCTGTAAATAAGTTAAAAAAGATAGGCAAGATTAATATTATAAATAAGACGAACGATATCGATGAGTACGGAAATGCAAAGAGCTCAACAGGATGGTTAAAACAGTGAATCTGTTCGTCATGACCTATAGTGGAGTTTAGACCTACGAACACGACACGACCTACTTCGACTATTCATCGGTGTGACCGTAAGGAAGGGTATCCCAACTATCTCTACAGCAACGCCTCTTTACAAAAACAGGTCGACAGGTTGTTGCAACCCGAGTATCAAGGTGTTGCAATCCAGATGTTTTGAGACACACTTTGGCCATACTCTGAAATGTGCAAGTGCGAGGCTTGACGCAACTAACAACAATTGCAGAAACAAGGCGACCTCCTTATACGTAATAAATAAGCGATGATTATAATACTCATCGTCAAAACATCAAGACCGATATTAGGGCAGGTTATGCCAGATCTCAGTTGTACGTAGTAAATCACTTTTTGTAAACTCTTTATACATTAATAAACTTAAATCACTTTTGTACGACCGAGTTCCAACTCCTAATTCGACAACGGATCCTTAAACAAATTGTAGTTGTATAAAGGATCTCAGGATCCCAATTACAACAACTGGTGGCAGCGGCAGGGATCGTCGAATCGTACAAGTGAATCAAGTATCGAGCGAGTGAATCAGAAGAATAGTGATCGTGGCACCGAAAGCAGGCATCGTGAAAGAAATAATCAACCTCCAACTAACATGGCAGAAAATACCGTCACCGTGAGACAAGTGCTGAAGGACATCGAGATCTTCGATAGCAGTGACCGAGGAAAAGTTTGTGATTTTATACGCTCTTGTAAATATGCATGTGAAATAATACGACCTGAGGATACGCAAAACCTACTAAAAGCTGTTATGAGCACGCGGATCGAAGGTGCTCCAGCACGAGCTTTAGAATACAAATCAATTGACACCTGGAATACACTGGAGGAAGAACTGAAGTCGATGAGCATCGATACACGGACATGAGCTTCGTTACAAGTGGAATTCAGCAGCTGTAGACAACGTCACAACGAGGACGCGAAGTCATATGGAGCACGAGTCGAGAAATTAACTGCACAGGTAATCGAAATGACGATGAAGGAAGCCACAGAAGAGGATTCGAAACCGACGCTAGAACGCCAGGTCAGAAAACAAGCTGTCAATATTTTCATCAGAGGCTTGAACGACAAGCTGAAGATATTGGTCAAGAGCCGACAGTGTGAAAAACTTAGGAAAGCCATATCACTCGCGATAGAAGAGGAACGAGATTTAGGCCCCATTCGTGGATCGGATCGAGAACACAATCAACCGCGCAACAGCAGAGAAGGTAACAGAGGAAATAGTTGCTATAACTGTGGGAAGCCAGGACACCTTGCACGAGAGTGTCGCTCAGCGAAGACAGGATCCAGTTATCCGCAACGATTGCCGACACCAAGCAGATACGTTTGAAGAGTTAAGGTAATTTGTCATTTATGTAGAAAACCAGGGCATTTTATTCGAGATTGTAGAGCCAGATTAGCCGAAGAAAATAGGCGAGTTTACGGGCGAAACCAGGGACCCCCTAGAAGAGAGGAACGGGTCCAACCGAGTCATTCTAGGGACGCCAGCAGGCGAGACGAAGAGACTTCGGGAAACGAGGAGCAGGCGCGGCGGACAGGCAACCGTATCGCGTCGTACCAGTAAATTGTCTAATAAACGGATCTAAACAGAAAAACCACGCAACGATCAAGGCAGATGAATTCAAAACGAGACACGGAACAATGCTATTAGATTCAGGAGCCGAGGTAAGCCTAGTAAAAGTTGGAAAAATTGACGGCGAAGTGATGGCTGAAGACGGTGTGATCACGCTCAGAGGAATAGGCGGAACACCGGTTGCGACCTTATGTAAGGTCAGGTTAAATATAAGGGTTGGTGATAGGCACATATCGCACCCTTTTTACGCAGTTAAAGACGATTTTCCACTAGAAGCAGACGGTCTCTTAGGAGGCGACTTCCTCGAGAAGCATGACGTCGAGCTCAGATCTGGAAAATACGCAAGATTGTACGGAACGACATGGAATTTAGGAGCCACAGGAGCTCACATATCGCTTGAACGAAGAAGCGAGAAGACAGTCCGAGCAAAGACACACGACGACACGGAAGGTATCGTCGAAGGAATCGAGTTACAGCCAGGAGTATACATGGGGAGTTGCATCACCAACGCAGTCGACGGTGAGTGCAAAGTCAGCATTTTGAATACAAACGATTATGATGTAGAACTGGAACAGCCGTGTGTACAAATAGCAGCACTAGGCCAAGAGCACACAGATATGACGCAAGTTTATGCATGTCGAACAATGACACCGAGTAACGCGAGCCGAATGCAACAGCTGAGAGACAACCTACGTACGAGTCATCTGAATCGAGAAGAAAAAGAGAGCTTACTAGATATTTGTGAAGAATTTCATGATGTATTTCACTTAGAAGGAGACTATCTGGGTTACACGAACGCAGCTAGTCATAGCATTACTACAAATCCGGATATTGCGCCAATAAATGTAAGACCTTATAGACTTCCAAAAAAACACAAGCAGGAGATAAACGAGCAGGTAGATAAAATGCTTTCCGACGGGATAGTCTGACAGAGCAAAAGCCAATGGAATGCACCACTGCTAGTAGTACCGAAGAAGGCAGACGCATCAGGAAAGATGAAGATGAGAGTCGTAGTTGACTTCCGTAAGGTGAACGAGGTTACTGTAGAAGACTCCTTCCCACTGCCTAATATTACCGAGATATTGGACCAGTTGGGTAAGGCAAAATATTTCTCTACACTAGATCTAGCATCTGGATTTCACCAAATTCCAATGGAAGAGGAGGATAAGTGCAAGACGGCATTTTCCACTTCACATGGTCACTACGAATACAATCGCATGCCTTTTGGACTGAAGAACGCACCCGCTACGTTTCAACGGTTAATGAATACTGTACTTTCAGGAATACAAGGCCTTAGGTGTTATGTCTATCTCGATGATATTGTCATACATGCTCCTAGTTTGCAGGAGCATAACAAACGACTGGAAGAGGTACTTGAACGCTTACGACAGAATTCATTGAAGTTACAACCTGACAAGTGTGAGTTTCTGAGGAAAGAGGTCAACTTCTTGGGACACGTCATCACTAGAGATGGAATAAAAGCAGATCCAGAGAAGATCCGAGCAGTAGAAGAATTTCCAATTCCAAAGACTGTAAAAGATGTTCAAGGATTTCTGAGTTTGGCCGGATATTACAGACGATTTATACAGAATTTCTTGAGTTTAGCAAAACCGCTTACACATTTGCTAAAGAAAGAGGTGAAATTTGGATGGACTTCGAGGGAACAAGAAGCTTTTGAAAATTTGAAGAAGACGTTGACGACCGCACCAATTCTACAATATCCAGATTTCGAACAACCGTTCATCGTGATGACAGACGCATCCGACAAGGCTATCGGAGCAGTCCTGTCGCAAGGAACAATAGGAAGTGACTTGCCAATAGCATACGCAAGTAGAACTCTACATTCGGCAGAAGGCAATTACAGCACCATGGAAAAGGAATTATTGGCCATAGTCTGGGCAGTTAATCATTTCAGACCGTATGTATATGGTACCAGATTTAAGATTGTTACAGATCACAAACCACTCACATGGTTATTCGGAGTCAAAGATCCAGGATCACGACTCATGAGATGGCGACTGAAGCTGGAAGAATACGACTATGAGATCGAGTACAAGGCAGGGAAGGCAAATACCAACGCAGATGCCTTGAGTCGCATGTACGCAGTGATCAGAAGTCAGTAGGAAGAAGAGGAAGAATTGAACAACCGAGTACCAGAATATTTGGAGGAAGATCGGAACAGGATCATCTATGAGTACCACGATACGCCATTAGGAGCACATCAAGGAGTTAATCGAACGATCGAACGAATCCGATTGAAGCACGATTGGCCTGGATTACGGAAGGACGTCGAGGAACACATTTCGAGATGCGAGAACTGCCAGAAGAATAAACTCAGCAAGAAGACGAAGGCACCAATGGTCATAACCGACACTCCAAATCAACCGTTTGAGAAATGTGCATTGGATATCGTAGGACCACTGACGGAAACGGAACGAGGAAATAAATATATCCTTACGTTTCAAGATTGTCTAACAAAATTCAGCAAGGCAATACCTATTCCGAACCAAGAAGCTAACACTGTAGCTAAGCAATTCGCGACCAGGATCGTATGCGAACACGGAATACCACAGAGAATACTCACCGATCAAGGTACGAACTTTTTGAGTAACGTTTTCAAAGATACTTGTAAATTGTTGAAGATCGACAAGATTCAGACGACGGCCTATCATCCTGAATCCAATGGAGCCTTAGAACGTTCACATAGGACGTCAGCTGAATATCTGAGACATTACATAAACGAAGAACAGAGCAACTGGGACGAATGGTTACCATATGCTATGTTTGCATATAACACGACGCCCCGCACTGCAACGAGATTTACACCATTCAAGCTGGTGTATGGACACCGAGCTGAACTACCAACATCGCTGAAAAAGGATCCAGAACCGACGTACACCTATGACGACTACGCACGAGAATTACGAGAGAGTTGCGAGCCAGCAATCTGATAGCCAAAGAAAATCTGCAACAAGCCAAGGAGAGGTCAAAAATCGAGTACGACCGACGAACCAAAGAAAAAGGGTTCAAGGTTGGAGATAAGGTACTACTATATGACGAGACTGTACGCAGAGGACGATCGAAGAAGCTATTATCTCAATGGATTGGTCCTTATACTATTCTAGAGGTAAACTCAGACGTTAACTACACCATGAAAGTTGATAGGAAGAATCTCAGAGTACATGTAAACGATTGAAACCTTTTATTGAAAATAATATGACTTGAGTAGGAAATTTGAAACAATTCAGCTGATAGAAAAATGATATAGTAAATTAATTATACTAACCTAGCCTAAGAAACGATTATATAAAAAATATATTAACGGGATACACTGTGTAAACTACTAACCTAGATATAGCATAATAGGCAAGCGTACGCACAACGACGCAAGCCAGCAGATTTGTCTGATTTCAGAAGAAAATCCTAAGGGCTTTTCTCTCTAAGGGGGGAGGGATGTTGCAACCCGAGTATCAAGGTGTTGCAATCCAGATGTTTTGAGACACACTTTGGCAATACTCTGAAATGTGCAAGTGCGAGGCTTGACGCAACTAACAACAATTGCAGAGACAAGGCGACCTCCTTAAACGTAATAAATAAGCGATCCCTACAATGATCAGGGTCAGAACATCAAGACCGATATTAGGGCAGGTTATGCCAGATCTCAGTTAGACGTAGTGAATCACTTTTTGTAAACTCTTTATACATTAATAAACTTGAATCACTTTTGTACGACCGAGTTCCAACTCCTAATTCGACAACGGATCCTCAAACAAATTGTAGTTGTATAAAGGATCTCAGGATCCCAATTACAACAAGGTCTTCGTCTGGTTCCTGGTCACTACATTGTGTGTTACAGTTCGTCCTATTCCTCGAAACTCTACTCGAATCGGCGCTGCATCCTCCTTCACCATTTCCCGGACAGATTTCAAATTTATTTTCAAGCGTGTTGAATAGTTCAAGCTAATTCCTTTCACCTTGCAGACTTTTACCTCCCTTCCGTCTGGACACACCACTACGAAGGCGTAGAATTTCACACCACCGGATACAAACGCTCGTATGTAGCTACCCCTACCATACTATACTGCTCAAGCTCGTTGGTCATATTACCCAAAAAATTACCGACCGGCGGTTCGTATTCTCCAGCCCTACCCGAACGAACATAAATAATACAATCTGTATCATAATACAATACACGCCGATTTAACTTTTCCCAATAAGAATATAACGTCAGCCTCGCCTGTGCCGTTGTATATGTATCCCGCTATGACTACATTCGCGAGGACGGATGGCTCAATACTCTGGTCTATATAGGACCAGCGGGCGTACAACACGTCGTCGTTGACGGGGACTAGATCCTCCAGTGAAATCGCTGGATTTGTTAGCAGAGCCAACAGTCCGTCCCGCGTATCAATGACGGTCGTCTTTGACATGTTGTCCCGTTGACCAAACTTACCCCAGAATGAGTTGAAACATAACTTCGCTACAGAGCGAAGCCCTGGATTTTTTTCGATTTTCTTACGGTCTAACTCTACACCCTCTACTAGCTTATACTGCCGGAGATAGTCTGATCGCGCATCCTCGGTGTTACAACCAGCGGGCCAGCCGCTGGCCTCCTGTTTAAGTTTAAGAAAAGTACGTATATAACCCGTGAAGTGCCCACCCTCTCCGGTCTCTGGATTAAACTTGGTGACCTCGTACTGCCAGATTTCCGATACCGATATGACTTTGTACCCTTTTTTACAGCCTCTTTCAATTCTACCGAAACCCAAGTGCCGGATAAATATCGTTCGCGTTCTTCATGATGCGAGCATGGCGATTGTAATAATTCGCGACAACACGTGTAACAAAGCGGAAACATTAGCTTATTATGCATGCGGAACGGCAGCACAGGATGATAAAGTCTACGAGGTGGCAGCACGACACATTGAACCAATCCCTCGACTCTGGTAAGATCTACACCCTGCTTCCCTATTAACGACTCACATTCTCGCCCTACATATACCTTTGGGTGACCACGCGGGTATTCACCAGTCGCATTCACGTACGGATACAGCGAGCAAATATCAACGTAGTGTATTTGCTCACTACCCTTGCCATCTACTTCGTAGAGCCGCGATGTATTACCGGTCCGACCTCCGAAAAAGGCATCACGAGGATTCAATTTAGTTATACCTAACATGGGAATAAGCGCGTTATCCTCGATATATGCACGCAGCACTGCATCTGTTTCAACCATCCTATTAAACTCACACTCCCATATCTCCTCGACGATCATCCCTTGGCTCCGCAGGCGTCTTGTCTTGGCTATGGTCTATTCGAGCCGCCGATCCATGCTTTCGCCAACCGCTGGCCGCTTATCCCTGTTGATACGGAAACAACGGGGACAACCGTGCCAGTGGCAGCCATGGAACTCCAGCACATGCTCTACGTCATCGTCAACTCGTCGTCCCTGTACCCGTCTCTCTCTTCCTCTACCAGCGTGTTCGATCTCAATACCGAGCTCATGCTCCCGCTATACCAGCCACTCGATGGCTTTACGTGAATGTTTATCGCCTAGTCTGTACCCAGCAGGAGGGATAATCCCGATTTGATTGTCACGTAAAAAGTTCTTTCAAAAAACCATCGAGTAAGCTGACGCAATAGTCGTACTCTTCGTAAACGGACAAACATTTCCTGTACGTTGGAAGATCTTCCGGAAAGCTAGACAGGCGAGTCGTAGAATTGTCACGTCTGACTGACAGTACCTTAGCAATTCTACATCAAAGTTGAAAATATAATTCTCTCTAACTGACCTATTATACACTGAAAAGTCTCTCGAGCAGCCAGCAATCTCAGGGCGCAGCTATTAGCCTGAGTCTTGGTGTAGTAGCTAATGCAAGTTTGAGGGTAGTAGCTGGCCTTCGGGAGTAGCCAGCGCGCTCTCGGGAGTAGCTAGCGCGCTGAGGTGATTGACTACAACGCCGGGAGTTGAGAGTAGCTATACTCAACTCGATTCAAGTATAGTAGCTGCCTACTCACGAGCAGTAGCTGTGCCGGCGAGTGCGCTAGCTGCGCTAGCCTTAGAGCGGCTACCACTCTCGACTGTATTGCTAGCTGCTCGAGAGACTTTTCAGTGTACCATTTAAAAAACTTTTCCCTAGCCTCTCTCGTCATAGTATCTGGTGAGTAAAACTCAACCGTAGGTAAGGGACCCTCATACCCCTGATTAGCCGGGGTATTAAACAAGTGCGGGAATAATCCTTTTTAGGTGGCCTCCGGTAAACCAAATGCCTTTGGGAATGCCAACAAGTATAACCCGCGGCGATTCGCCTCCGTTCTCCACCAGATACTTCAGAATAAACTGCGCGTCAAAACCCTTGGCGTTATGTGCTATGCATATAATCTTTCTATAACCGTCAACTTTCCTATCAACGAGCTCGATGAGTTTCTTCACTGGGTCCCTACTAAAAACAAATTCTCGTTGAGCACCGCACCCTGCGCAACCCTCACTAAAATCGTCATCTATACAATGTGTTAAACCTGCTTAGGTGAGACGCTCAGTGTGAGAGTATGTGAGGGCGCTAAGCCGTAAGCCACGTGAGTGTGCGGCAAGACCGAAGAGCAGTCCGCGTAAGTCACCGACCGAAAACAGACGTGTCAATCACGAACGGAACGAAATGACCGATTAAACCCGTCGCGCATCCGCGAAAAGTGCGTCCGCGATTAAACCATGCGAGTGCGAGAATGGACATTGATAAAAATACGAAAACTTAATACATAAGTATAGAACAATTATCCAAGGTTATACAATTTACAATATATTTTCTGTTTCTCTCCATATATTTCGAGTGATATATTTATTACCTAGACCCCACCATCCTGAATTTGATAAAAAAGGAAACGTAATTATGTAAACGTAATTAACAGTCAGAAGTGGGATATAACCCCGTAAACCCCAACAAAAAAAGAAAAACTACGAAAGAATCACAAAAATAACGATTACAACGCAAAAATTTCAAGATGGCGACATAACGACCGAAATTTGAAACGAGCGAGCAAAATGGCCCACGGACAAAACCAAGGAGAACCAAGAGTAAACAATAGATTACCGCTAACAAATCAACAAAGGATTATAGCAAACGCGTCTATCTTCGAGAACTTTGCTACAACGCAACTGGGAATCATACAAGAGGAGCTGGAACACCACCTCGACATGGATATTTCCGATGAAACTCCAAATGCATCAAGATTCCTTAATAACGCGGATCAGCAGTCTCGAGGAGCAAGACCCCAAGATCCCAATCATCGATCAACATATCCACCCGAAATACGACGATCATCACCAAAACAAACAAACCTAGAAATACCCAACCCCCTCCATAACGACAGAGACGGTCCACCACCAACGTATGATCATTACTTGGCTCGTACACAAACGCCAGGAAATCAACAGTTCCCTACTCAAGGACCATGGACACCAACACAGACGAACATACCGGCAGACCAAATGCTAGACGCGCAGAGACGAAGAGAGCGTACACCACCAACGAACGACGAGACAATTCGTCTCCTCATCGAAGAAAATCGTCGTCGAGACGCCGTGTTTATGGAAATGATTAACCGTCTACTACCACAAGGAAATGTCGCAGGACCTCAAGAAAACCGAAACGCCCCGATGAACTATAGCATTCTTCCCGATTTGACCAAGACTATTGGAGACTTCAACGGAGAAACAGAAGGATATGCAGCTCGAGAATGGCTAGAGAAACTGGAGAGTATGTCTCGCCTTCATCGATGGCCAGAAAACGTTGCTCTGGAAACTGCACGCTCCCATCTGGTCGGCGGCGCTCTAGATTGGTACCGCTGTTATCGCGGAGAAATCCAAAACTCGACACAATTCTATGATCGTTTCCACGCAACCTTTGTGACCGCAGAGAGCTACGCAATCAAATGGAAACGAATGGTAGAGCGCGTGCAAAGAAAAGCCGAACCGTTAACGACATATTTTCACGCCAAAACGAGGATGTGCTCAGCAGTTCACCTGAATGTAGCGGAAACAAAAGAACAAATCCGCGTTGGATTATGGTCACGAGACCTGTGCAACACCATGTCAGCTCGAGAACATGTAGACATGACCACTCTGCTACAAGATATGCAATCTCATGAACGGCTGGAAACACAACGAGTAAATCGTCTTCGTCAGTAGATATATAGGGGGGGTTCTGGATCAAAACTTCTTTACCGGCCGAGCTGTGCGGGTAAGTTACCGACCGTGCGGGGTAAGTTACCGACAGTCTGATGGTAACGATCATCGATCTTTGTTACCGACAATCGGATGGCTGCAATTTGCCGTCGTGCGATGGCGCCACTACCGATTGTTACCGATAGTCCGATGGTAACGATCCGATCATTAGTTACCGATAGTCTGATGGTAACGATTTCCTGTTACCGACAATCTGATGGTTGCGATTTGTCGTCATGCGATGGCGCCACTATGGATTGTCGATCTTTAGTTACCGATAGTCCGATGGTAACGATCCGATCTTTAGTTACCGATAGTCTGATGGCTGCAATTTTTCCTGCAATTTTCCGTCTTGCGATGGCGCCACTAACGATTCGCTTTCGAATCATGGTAACGATTACCGATCTTTTTTTTCTTACCGACAATCGATCCAAGATGGCTGAAATATCTAATTCTTAGCTTATATATATATATACGAATTATACTAGCTGAAAATGTTTGAAGAGTGACAGGGTGTTATATATATATATATACAGTACTCGTCAATTGAAGTGGGACAAGGTATTTTTTTCGGATTTTTTCGAAAATTGAACCGATTTCGGAAAATCAAAATTTCACATTCTATGAAATTTCATAACCCTTCGAATGAGACTAGTTTCATCCCGATCGATTAAGAATCGGCCGATTGCCAGAGGACTTCCTAGATTGGTGATAATCGGGGTTTCGGGAACACCCCGAAAAATATTAGTGGATGTTATCGTACCCTTTGGTACCTCATACCAATCGAAAGGGCAGCTCTTGAGATGCAAAAAACACCCCCGTTCGTCGCCGTCGGATAACTCGTCGAGAGGATATGCGTCCAGGAAGTTAGAATCGTTCATCGGTGATAACTCTGGAAAGCTTCGCTCGATTCCACTGAAATTTGTTGTGGAGTCGTTTTTTATTATGCCCTCAAATCTCACTTAAGTGTGGTTGCGCTAATTGTCCTCGCAGAGGAGACCCAGGTACTTCTTGAGCTCAAGGTTTCGTTTATCGACATTTTTCGCATTGAAATACTTTGAATCCAGGGCTAGAAGTTAGTGATTGTTAAAGGTGAAGTTTCAACGATTAAAATGCGTGGTCATACAATATCGCAGATGACCCCCATAAACAGCGGGAAGTTTATGAAAAACGAGAACGAAATCGTGTACCCGCGAGATTTCGATGCAGAGCTGCTCGCCGATGTTCACTTGTCTCGCTAAAGGGGAGGCCGCGACCATCCCTACTCATCTCTCTGATCAATGCGTTAGGCTTCATTGAAGCTTTTGTAAGAGTTTTCAATGATAAATAATTATCAATTCATAATTCGATGGACTAATACCATACGGGCGTAGGTGCCAAAAAAAAATTCGTATTTTTAAATATCAAAGGGATAGAGAAAAAAAATTTCTTCTTTCACTTACTTTATTTCCTTTCCTACTTATTTATTTATTTTAACATTATTATTATTATTATTTTATTATTTTTTATTATTATTTTATTTTATTTTATTTTATTTATTTATTTATTTTAACATTTTTCCTACTTATTTTTATATTTTTACATTAACTGGGTATCGATTTGTTAAATTCGTAATTTTTATGAGATACCTAAGTTCGAAGAAATGATAAATATTTTTCCAATAGTCAGTATTTCTAGGCAAATTCATCAGACTACCGATATGCTGGATTCGTAATTTTTACGAATTGCAAGCGTCGATGACAAAATTATTATGATTTTTCCCATCGTTAATGAATCTCACTAGACTTATCGGACGAATGGTTTGCTGCATTCGTTATTCTTACAAGATGCCTGGGTCACGCAAATTTTTTTTTGTTATCTTTGCGTTGGTCAGTGAATCTCGCTAAACCGACTGAGCGATCGACTTATCATACTAGTAATTTTTATTATCTGCACAAGCGGAGGAATGAATCATTTTTACCAATGGCGTTTCTGGTTGAATTGAATACGAGATCGATCTCGTACTACTGGTCAATTTGAATAATTCCTAACTATGAATGGAATGGAAAATTCAATTTTTTGATATTAAAAAATCGAAAAAAAAAAAAAAAATAAATAAATAAGTAGGAAAGGAAATAAAGTAAGTGAAAGAAGAAATTTTTTTTCTCTATCCCTTTGATATTTAAAAATATTAATTTTTTTTGGCACCTACGCCCGTATGGTATTAGTCCATCGAATTATGAATTGATAATTATTTATCATTGAAAACTCTTACAAAAGCTTCAATGAAGCCTAACGCATTGATCAGAGAGATGAGTAGGGATGGTCGCGGCCTCCCCTTTAGCGAGACAAGTGAACATCGGCGAGCAACTCTGCATCGAAATCTCGCGGGTACACGATTTCGTTCTCGTTTTTCATAAACTTCCCGCTGTTTATGGGGGTCATCTGCGATATTGTATGACCACGCATTTTAATCGTTGAAACTTCACCTTTAACAATCACTAACTTCTAGCCCTGGATTCAAAGTATTTCAATGCGAAAAATGTCGATAAACGAAACCTTGCGCTCAAGAAGTACCTGGGTCTTCTCTGCGAGGACAATTAGCGCAACCACACTTAAGTGAGATTTGAGGGCATAATAAAAAACGACTCCACAACAAATTTCAGTGGAATCGAGCGAAGCGTTCCAGAGTTATCACCGATGAACGATTCTAACTTCCTGGACGCATATCCTCTCGACGAGTTATCCGACGGCGACGAACGGGGGTGTTTTTTGCATCTCAAGAGCTGCCCTTTCGATTGGTATGAGGTACCAAAGGGTACGATAACATCCACTAATATTTTTCAGGGTGTTCCCGAAACCCCGATTATCACCAATCTAGGAAGTCCTCTGGCAATCGGCCAATTCTTAATTGATCGGGATGAAACTAGTCTCATTCGAAGGGTTATGAAATTTCATAGAATGTGAAATTTTGATTTTCCGAAATCGGTTCAATTTTCGAAAAAATCCGAAAAAAATACCTTGTCCCACTTCAATTGACGAGTACTGTATATGCAATCAATGACGCAAATTATCTGATAATATATATATTTTTATTTGTTATATCTTAAATCTAACTTATATTCTAAAATGACAATTTTTTTTCATACCAAATGTGAATTTATCGGACCAGTCGAACCAAATTTTTTTAAGTCTTCTAACTGAAGCTCACCTCTATATAGAGCGTGCAATCTCCAGATAGACCGAAAAAAACGGAAGTGCATCATAATTATTTTTTCGAGTAAAAATTCCTTCAGCCCGGGTTTGAACCGGGACCTCAGCATTTGTACTGCGACGCCTTGTCCAATTAGACCACTGAAGGACTGAAGGAATCTTTACTTGAATTTCATGTTATTGTCATTGACCTCTTAGTCCACAGCTCTGTGTTTATTTCATTGTGTAGTGACTCTATCGTTCGAAACCTATTAATTCATACCAAATGTGAATTTATCGGACCAGTCGAACCAAATTTTTACTTGAAAAAATAATTATGATGCACTTCCGTTTTTTTCGGTCTATCTGGAGATTGCACGCTCTATATAGAGGTGAGCTTCAGTTAGAAGACTTAAAAAAATTTGGTTCGACTGGTCCGATAAATTCACATTTGGTATGAATTAATAGGTTTCGAACGATAGCGTCACTACACAATGAAATAAACACAGACCTGTGGACTAAGAGGTCAATGACAATAACATGAAATTCAAGTAAAGATTCCTTCAGTCCTTCAGTGGTCTAATTGGACAAGGCGTCGCAGTACAAATGCTGAGGTCCCGGTTCAAACCCGGGCTGAAGGAATTTTTACTTGAAAAAATAATTATGATGCACTTCCGTTTTTTTCGGTCTATCTGGAGATTGCACGCTCTATATAGAGGTGAGCTTCAGTTAGAAGACCTAAAAAAATTTGGTTCGACTGGTCCGATAAATTCACATTTGGTATGAATTAATAGGTTTCGAACGATAGAGTCACTACACAATGAGACAATTTTTTTTCTTAAAACTAACTTAAACCATGTATACATTATATATATCTAATTTTAACTTAAGCTATATATGTACAACGGGGTGCATCGAGCTTCACGCATATCATCTGAAACATACAGGTATTTTTTGTAATAACCGAACGACATGTAATGAAAATTACGTGTACTTACCTAGCAACGGGTAATTCAAAACCATATTCGCGAATGTCAATCTGTTCGAGTGGAATCACCCCCGGCGGCGGTGGTATGTCCGGAGATGAGGACCTCGACGACGATGGTGATTCCGGACTCGATCTCGATGTGTCAGAACCGAACGATCGCGATCGACTTCTCCCCCTATCAATATGTACCGTCTCCGCATCCGAATCTTCCGCATCTTCTTGCATGGAAGATGTTATATCCGGGCATTGGATGGCCGATTGTGTCACATTTTCTGTCGCGGCAGCACGCCTTGCCCAATTATCATTTATTTCATACTGCCTCGTGATGCTCTCGATCATCTCGAAATGTATGCTTGACGTTTCGACCACGAAGCGCTCATCCACATTCTGCTGGCGCAAAATACGCAACACAAGCTGAGCGTTCCGGAGGAATCGCATCCTCAACTCGGCCCTCCGTCGCAGCTGAGCCGCCCGCAGTGAAACTCTTACGCCAGCCGGATTCATCTGGATTGATCACACATTCTTATGTTTAGAATCTGTTGAAACTTGAGTATTCAACGCTAACACAACATACCTTTTTTTCACGTGTTTAGTTTTAAAATTCTTCTTCCCCGTCTATTTCTTCGCCTTGATACTTTTTCCTGCTATTCAATGATCTTCCACTCTTCACCGATATTTTCAAACTGAAAATTGTATTCTTTTCTCAAACCGATCCGGTGGGGGTTGGACTGCAATCCTATCGGCTGCATACCACCCCCAATTCGAAATGAAATCAAGCCTAACCAACCCGAGAACAGGACACAAAAGACTCCACCTCAACTCATAAAAATGGGCAAGTCTCAAAGGATTTGGTGGTGAATATCATTTAAAAGTTTTTTTTTTTTCACTGTACTTTCGTCGCTCGAAAACGCTAAGATTCCGCAAAGCACGAAGATTGTAATAATCAAAAGATCCCACCTGGCCCCTGTTGTGTGGGGACGGGTTTATAACAATTTAATTGGTTTTGAAGACAAATTTGAATGAGCTTTATTATTGATACAAGCTGTTTGGCGGTTAGAATAAGAGTAAAGTCCGAATGTGGCAACTTACGTTGCTACCCATCGTCAGCGAGATGCTGACGCAAGGTATTTTAGCATAGGCGTATAGGACGCCGTTAAAGTGTCTCAAAGGCATGAGCGCAAAAGGCAAGGTGTATAATCTTGAACTACTCTCCACTGTAGTTCGCAGAAACTGAAGATTAATAAGAATAATGAAATGGAGAATTATTGGTATCGCGATGTTTTGTCTTCGGTAGAAGGCGAGACATCCCGATCTTGTCTAAAATTTTAGTATTTGAATTTATCGTTAAATAGCAATGATTTGATTATAACACCTTCCCCCTTAAGAATGGATGTGAAGCGAAGCAAAATATTCATCGGTAAAAATCAATATTCTAGGTGAGGATTACAAACCTTTCCTCAGCTATTATATAGCCATATAACTATTCTTAATAAGAACGCTTACAATATTATTTTGTGCGGATGAGAATTTATAAAAGCTTTTCTCAGCCGTTTATTTGATTACATATAGTTATTCTAAATATTAATTGTTCTTAATAAGAACGCTTACAATATTATTCTGTGCGGATGAGAATTTATAAAAGCTTTTCTCAGCCGTTTACTTGATTACACATAGTTATTCTTAATATTAAAAATCAATATTCCAGGTGAGGATTACAAAGCTTTCCTCAGCTGTTATATAGCCACATAATTGTTCCTAATAAGAACGAATAGAGTGCACTGAAAGAAATTCCCATGGTTGAACAGCAATATTTTGTTGAGTTCCATGTAAATTTCTTCGAGTGTGTAACGTATGTTTATTCTCTATGACCCCTATCCATATTCTATTTGAATCGGTTCTATTGGATCAGTTGACTTGTGGTATGGTTTCAATCTGTTTGCATGCACTATTTTGTTCTTCCCTTTGATTTTTACCTCATAGTTCACTTCATTAATTTGATCAGTAATGGGGTATGGCCCCAGAAATTTTGGGTCTAATGGTCCGGCAGTTTCGTTACTCATCAGTACTAAGTCCCCAATTTCGAAATTTTGTGGTCGAGTAATTTGGTCATAATAGGCCTTGGATTTTTCTTTGGATTTATCTATGTTCTGTTTCGCGAGGGCTTGGCTGTTCATCAATTTTTCTGAGAGTCTTTGAGCATATTCTTTATATGTTTCGTCCTTAGGATCGTGAGGCACACTACAAGGTACTCTGGCTACCTGTCCGAATATAAGTTCGTAAGGTGATATTTTAGTGGTAGTATGAGGTGTTGTGTTGTACGCGAGGATATAAATTGGGAGTGTTTCGTTCCAGTCGTTTGTAGTAGACATACACCTAAGGTAATCTTTTAACGTGCCGTGGCTGCGTTCGAGCGCCCCGTTGGTTTGCGGGTGGTATGCAGTACTGTTTAACTTTTTTATTTTTAGTATTTTTGTGACTTGGGTGAACAGGTCACTCATAAAATTTGTGCCTTGGTCTGTGAGGATTGATAGTGGTACTCCGTAGTTAGATATGAAATTTCGTATGAAAGCTTCTGCGGTATGTTCAGCGGTGGCAGCTCGGAGTGGGTAGGCTTGGGAATATTTTGTTAGGTCGTCTTGTAGTGTCAGTATGTAACTATGACCTGACTTTGTAGTCGGTAAGGGCCCAACTATGTCTAAGAAAACCTTTTCAAATGGTTTGCTACTGCTGGTCGTAATCTTCATTGGCATTTTGGTCTTTAGTCGATCGGTTTTATTCTTTTGGCAAGTCGTGCAATTACGAATATATGTTTTTACATCGTTTTTCATTGAATCCCAGTGGTATCTTTCTTTAAGTCGCGTCATAGTGCGACTCACCCCTTGGTGTCCACCTGAAGGGCTGTCGTGAAATTCTTTGATAACGTCTTGAATGTGGTCTTGATTGAGATCGGTTTTTATGTTCGTACAAACAGTTATTTTAATTCCCGATCCTTTAAATATGAATCGTAACATCGTCCGAACCTTATGCCATTTTAAATTATCGATCCCGCAACCGATCCTGGGTATGGAAACTGTTTTGATCGAGTCTATTTCTAATTTTTCTTTGAATTTTATCAAACTTATGTATAAATCCTCATATGTAGGCTTATCCCAGAAGTTTTTCTTTGTCATTATGTAATAAACGTTACGGTCTCGTAAGGTGAGTTTACCAGTCGTGTATAGTTCAGCTGATTCCTTCAAGTTCTCAACATTGCCGTATCTAGTTTTGAATTCTAATGCTATTCCCTGACTCATTTCCAGATCGGTGGAAACAGTGTGTGCGTAGTTATCGATTCGATTGAAAAGGTCATCGTGGATTTCTACGATGTTTGAGTTTTGCACTATCGTTGTTTTTATGAGTTTGAGGTATTCAGGGTACGATGGGAGAGAGCTCGTCACTCTGATAGGACATATTTTGAACACATGGTTAGTTGGTGGATCAATAGGATTTCTACTAAGCGCATCTGCGTTCTGATTTTTTATTCCGGGTTTGAAACAAATCTCGTAGTCGAATTCCGAGATTTTTAATTGCCATCTGACTAATTTACTATTTGGATCTTTGATGTTAAACAGCCAAGTCAGGGGCCTATGATCGGTAAATATCTTGAATTTCCTCCCGAACAGGTATGGTCTGAAATGTTGGGTCGCCCATACTATTGCCAGCAGCTCGCGTTCGATTGTGGAGTAGTTACTTTCTGCTTTGTTTAGAGTTCGCGAGGCATATGCAACAGGCCTATCGTCACCTGGGACACCTTGAGATAATACGGCCCCTAGAGCAGTGTTACTGGCATCTGTCGTTAGATTAAATGTCTGTGTATAGTCAGGGTATATTAAGACTGAGTCGGATATTAGGGCATTCTTTAGTTCTTCGAAAGAATTTTGCTGTAATGACGTCCATTCGAATGGTACGTTTTTCCGTAAAAGTTCTGTCAATGGCTTAGCTATCATCGAGAAATTATTTATGAAACGTCTATAGTAACCTACAAGCCCGAGAAATGATTTTATTTTCGTAGGTGTGTTGGGTATAGGAAATTCCTTGACTGCTCTGGCTTTGTCTGGGTCAGGTTTAACTCCGTCTTTTGATATTATGTGTCCTAAGTAAGCAACCTCTTTTCTCAAGAACTCACATTTATTTGGTTGTAATCGTAAGTTATATTCTTTCAATTTCAGTAATAACCCCCAAAGTTTTTCTGTATGGGTTTGAAGTGAGTCGGCGTAAATTATTAGGTCGTCTAGGTACACTAAACATTTCAATCCTTGTAACCCCGATAGAACGGTATTTGCTAATCTCTGGAATGTAGCTGGGGCGTTTTTAAGCCCAAATGGCATGAATGCGAATTCGAAATGTCCCTTATGGGTGGAAAACGCGGTTTTATGCATATCGTCGGGATTCATTGGAATTTGGTGAAACCCGCTGGCCATGTCGAGTACGGTGAAGTATTTAGAGCTTCCTAACTGGTCTAGGATATCTACTATATTCGGTAGCGGGTAAGCATCCCCTATTGTTTTATCATTCAATTTTCGGTAGTCTACGACTATTCTCCACTTCTTAATCCCCGATGAGTCTAGCTTCTTTGGTACCACCCAGATGGGTGAGTTCCATGGTGAGTTTGAATTTCGAATTGTTCCTTTATTTAGGAGATCTTCCATTTGTCTATCTATTTCTGTTTTGTGGATTTCAGGGTACCGGTATTGTCTAACATGAACCGGTGTGTCATCGGTAGTTTTAATTTTGTGGGTACAGGCTTGCGTACCTGGTAATGTGTCCCCATCTAGATAGAAGAGTTCGTTAAACTTGGTACAAGCTTCTACTATACTTTGCTTTTCTTCTAAATTTAAGTGGTCTAATCTTAATGCGTCTTTTAATTTTTTGATTTTGTCAGCTGAAGTATTTTCGTTTATACAATTAACTGAATGTATCTCGTCAGTTTCGGAGTCTAGAATTCTGTAAACTCTTTGTGGTTCGATATGGATAGTATGATCCGTGTCTGTTAGATTGATGATGCTTGTGATAGCTGTGTTATCGGGTCTAATTGTCACGTAGCTTTCGCTTATTACGACTCCCGGTTGTAACTCGACCCTATATATTGAGCCTTCTTTTAAGGAATCTTCGGCGATGGTTGGGATGTCTGCTAAAATTTCTGTCCTGGCGGGAATCGTGAATTGTTTTTGATTTTGCAATTTGTATTTGAGGCTACCTAATAGCAACTCGGGTTTATCCATGCCTCTGCATCTATAACTGATCAGCACATTATTGAATTGGGTTAAGAGGTGGTTGCCTATTAAACCATCTTGCGTTATGTCTAAGGAATCGTCTACTACGTGAAATTTGATCGGCCTAACTTCGTCTCCTCCATCGAGTGTAAGTTCAATGGTTCCTAATGTATATGCTTGTGAGTCACTAGCTAGACCCTTTAATTTAATCCGCTCTTGTGGGTTTATCTGTGATGAATTTATAATAAATTTCTTCTTGATCAAACATGGGTAGGCTCCAGTGTCTAACATCAACAAGGTTTTAGGTTGATTCAACTCGGGTATTGAGAAAATTACGTTATTTGGTGACCCGATTAAATTTATCTTATGTTCTGGTATTTCTATTTTTCCGCCGTTTGTGTTGAGCGGTTTTCTATTACGGACTTCGTTCCGCTCGTCGACGCAGTCCGTTCCCCAAAATTCGAGGTTCCTACATGGTTTTGATTAGTTTTCGCGGCTAACATAGCTTTCTTTTTGAAACACTTGTTTTCTATATGGCCGGGCTTTTTACAAAAGAAGCACTTAATTCTGGAACTATCGATAGGATAGATTCGTTGGCATTCGTCGCATGTAATCTCTTCTGTTATAGAGTCATAGCCATTTATGATTTCGGAACAGTTTTGTGAGCAGCTGTTTTCTGATTGGTGGTCTAAGTCTGCGTACTGATCGGATTCTGAACTATAACCTGCTTCAATGGTATTTATTGGTTCGGATCTCTGTTTCTTAAAACAGGTTTTTGCTGTGTGCCCGATCTTATTGCAATTTTGGCAAACGAGATCAGTTCTACTAGTAGCAGCGGTTTTTGCAAGATAAGTTATTTGATTTTCGGTTGCCCTCAATTTTTCTTCTTCTGTGGCCCAATTGTAAGCTTGAAGTAAGTCTTTAGGGTTTTTTAATCTTAGGATGTCACGTAGTTTTTCGCTAAGTCCGTAAATGAAACAGTCTCGTGCTTTTGTCGTGATGTTTTTCTCGTAAAATACAGTCTCTTCCTTAGTTCTTACCGGACCAGATTCTACTACTCTTATGCACAGATTTTCTATTCTTTGATAGAAGGAATCGACAGATTCCCCGGGGCGTTGCCTACAGATACTTAGTTCCAATTCCCATTGTCTATTTGTTCCCTTGGCTCCATAAAACAGTAGTAACTCCTTTTTCAGAGTATCGTAGTCTTTAATTTCCCTATTTTGAATCCTTTCATATGCCTTACCAGTGATTTTGATACGTATATATTCGTAAAGTTCTTCTGATTCTGTAGTAATGCATTGTTTGATCGCGCGATCGCATTTGTCAATAAATTCTCTGACGCTAATATCTTTTCCGGTAAATACGGGAAGGAGTTTGGCTAATTTTTCAGCTGATACTGGCATTTTCTAGGATTTCAATTACAAATTTCGAATATTACTATTGCTAGTTCGTAAGACTTACAGTAACAGTAGGGTGAGCCAATGCATAACGTTATCAGTGTTGAAAGCTCGAGTTCGCTGTACCGTCGGATCCGTAGTTGGTTGCTTTGGTGTTGGTTTACTGGAATCCTCTTGCGTTTATGTCTTGACGGATCTTGAGGTTTCTTGAGCGCCTCTTCATATAGGGCACGTAATGTAACTTCGGTATACTTTGGTTTGTTGGTCACTTCACAGGGTTTTGTTAACGTTGATTTCGTGTAACGGTAAATTATATGTCAATCCACGGACAGTGATTTTGTTAACGTTGATGTATAACAACGAATAGGGTTTTGGTAACGTTGATTTCGTACAACGGTGAATTATATGTTAATCCACGCACAGTGATTTTTGTTAACGTTGATGTATAACAACGAATATGGTTTTGTTAACGTTGATTTCGTACAACGGTGTATTATGTGTTAATCCACGCACAGTGATTTTTGTTAGCGTTGATGTATAACAACGATTAACGAATAGGGTTTTGTTAACGTTGATTTCGTACAACGGTGAATTATGTGTTAATCCACGCACAGTGATTTTTGTTAACGTTGATTTATTACAACGGCCTCTGTTTTCTAATTATTGTCTTCAATCCAATATCTCGCTTCTGACACCACTGTTGTGTGGGGACGGGTTTATAACAATTTAATTGGTTTTGAAGACAAATTTGAATGAGCTTTATTATTGATACAAGCTGTTTGGCGGTTAGAATAAGAGTAAAGTCCGAATGTGGCAACTTACGTTGCTACCCATCGTCAGCGAGATGCTGACGCAAGGTATTTTAGCATAGGCGTATAGGACGCCGTTAAAGTGTCTCAAAGGCATGAGCGCAAAAGGCAAGGTGTATAATCTTGAACTACTCTCCACTGTAGTTCGCAGAAACTGAAGATTAATAAGAATAATGAAATGGAGAATTATTGGTATCGCGATGTTTTGTCTTCGGTAGAAGGCGAGACATCCCGATCTTGTCTAAAATTTTAGTATTTGAATTTATCGTTAAATAGCAATGATTTGATTATAACACCCCCATAAAATCGACAAATCTCAAAGGATCAAGTAATAAAATATCATTCAGAGTTTTCACATCCTTTCGCCGCTCGAAAACGCTAGGATTTTACAAAAGATTACAATATTCAAAACATCCCACCTGGGCCCCCATAAAAATTAGCAGGTCTCCAAGGATCGAGCAATAAATATCGTTTAAAAGTTTTTCACACCTTTTCGCAACTCGAAAATGCTAAGATTTGTAAACACAAAGATCGCAATAATCTAAAGATCCCACCTGCACCTATAAAAGTCGGTAAGCCTCAAAGGATTAAACAATAAACACCATTCAGAGTTTTTCACATCCTTTCGTCGCTCGAAAACTTTAGAATTTTGTAAACACGAAGATTGTTTGGAACACCTGAATTTTTTTTCGCATTTTTTTTTTTCACACGGTACCATCTGCACACCTGCACGCATACTGATCCCACGCAATAAATCATCAGCTCAGTCAATTTCCGGCATTGCTTCAGATCGCACACGAAATCGTCAATATGGAGCTAATATTAGATCTACAAGATTTTGGACGATTCAGTGATAAATTTGTAATAAAAGAGCTGGCTGCAATAAGCATTCGCGCGCATGAGGAATATCAGCAGGATATCACACGCATTCTCTTCAAAGCACCATGCTCTTGGGTGACTCTCTCACGCGAGTATAAAAATCTGAATTCGTGGCTGACATGGCGTCATCATGGAATACCCTGGATTGCGGGAGAAACACCGTATAAGGATGTAGTGAAAACTGTGAGAAAAGTTGCACAGGATGCGAGGCGCATTTATGTGAAGGGATTGGAGAAGAAACTCTGGATCGAAAAAATCCTCAATGACGACTCGAAACCGGTGATTGATTTGGACGAGCTGGGCTGCCCGAATTTTCGAATACTACGATTGGAATCGCGTGTATATCGCTGGCATGATGACTGTCATGGCGATGTATTCGGAGGCTACCATTGTGCCTTCGAGAACGTTCAGCGGCTGAAAAACTGGTATTTAGAGGAGGGGCATAAAAAACCCTCCCCACATGTCTCGATGGCGGGGGATGATGGTTTAAAAGTCAAGAGCTCGCAGGGAGCTGCATCCGTGCATCTCGACTTCTCACCATTAACACATCTTCCTCGTATATTCGAATCTGCAAACTCTTTCGAACAAGGTAACAATCCCGTTACACGATAATCATATTTAATTATAATATAAAAACTAATTTCGAATTATTCATTTTGTGCAGATGGATTTCAGCAGCCTTAACAGCACCAGCCGTCTGGATAATAATCTACCAATGAAAAGGATGTCAGAGCTGGAGGTTGGGCAAAAGTATGATATCACAAGACTGAGGCTTGTGAAAACGAAATTCGACTGTAGAATCATCGCCACTATTGCCAACGAATACATCGTGTTCCTGCCTGCAAGAATCGGAAAGGCTCTAGAGAACGATTCCACTCAGCTGGATCAGTTAAACAATGAGGCTGATCAGAAACGTTTGCAGATACTCTATCTTGGAGGACCATACAATAAATTTGAATTCTGTGGCAAAATCTAAACACACACACACACACACACACACACACACACACACACACACACACACTAATGTATATAAATATAAATATATATGTAATGGGAATGGGCTAGGGTTGAATGAATAACAATGAAATTTCAATAACATTTATTTATTTATTTATTGTTCCTTTAGAATAAGCTTAATCTATAGTTCTCAAGCATGTAGAATCCTTAAAATGTGGCTAATTTTTTGACGGTACCGCTGATTGAATTATATTCAACAATGCGATCGTGTATAATCATACAGTAGGCTGAAGTATTTGCTGGAAATGCAACGCTAGTTTCAAATTCTAAACGAATATCCACCGGTCCACTCTTTAACGATTCACTTTGCTTGGAACAGTCTATAGTAATGAGTGGGGCTGTAGCCAAAAAATCACTCTTCGACAAAAGAGGTTCGGATTCCTTATCGTAGTATGAAATTTGAAAGTTTGTGTACATATTGTAGAGAATGGCGTATTGATTGCGAGCAATATCAAGATTCAAATTTCCATAGGGATAGCACTGTGAGTTTAGGAAAAGTTTCACATCTCTAATCATACAATGATCGAATTGACTGGCATTTTTCGTCGCATCGTTTCGTCGTGCAGTTTGGAATCCCAGTATGACGTGTCTCGGTTTCTCTAGCTGTGTAGATGTCTTGACAACCCATACATGTCTCGTTGTTGCAGGCAGCATCGGGTACTCGTACATTTCCCACGAGCGAAAACTCATAGATACAGCCGGATCTTTGGCGATATAATTGAGCATCTTGATTTTTGCAGAATTCGACAGTCTGATGTATGGCAATAACCATTCAATTTTCTCGAGTGAAATTTTGACCCCCTCCAGAGCTGTTTGATGTATGGTGTTTAGATCATTGTTTGATCGCGTGAAAATTAGCTCATGCTTCGCATTGACGATGATTCGATTATAGTCTTCGGCAAATCCGAGCAAAAAACTCAGCGGTATAACAACATCAAAGTATCCTTCGGCGTTGGTTAGTTTATTTTCATTATCCACCAACCAACCGGTGTTTCCCAAAAGATGTTGTTGTCCAGGGGTGAATGATAAGTATCCCTTCATAATACTCGTGATGCCGATATTCTTATTCTGATCAATCTCGTGTCCATTCAACTCGTAACGCATATCGCCAAACATGTGACACACGGCCATATTGACCAATTCTGTACCTGCACTAACAGCGGTGCCGTCTGATTTTGTAAGCCGACCGTAGATGTGGAGTGAACTTTTGCTGGGTAATACACACGCATCTTGATTCTGTACAGATATTCGAATCTCATCGTTATTTCTGAATGTAGATGCAGCATACGGTTGATGCGCGTGTATTTCACAGTGGGCAATCGACTCGTCGAAGGTCACAGGTGTTTGAATTTTTATCATTTTTGTGATGGACATACGCAGATAAAGCAATGGATTCTTATTTTCCACCACAACGAAGTCGAAGTCCTAGGCTCCGGAGAAACTGAGCGTTCTGATGTGTCACTCGAATCGGAGCTGCTCGACGACTGATGATGCTCGGACATGTTATCGAGCTTTTATAACTACTACCAGATTTTCTTGTCCTCTCAAACACAATGCCCATATTATCTCAAAGATTTCACGTGTAATCGTATAGTTACAGTTTCTCTACGAAAATTGATTAATTTGCCGTCCTGATCGACTATTCTCAATTGTATATCGTGTATTGACCGTACGGTGATTGGATGATAAATGACATTTGTCGGCACTTCCACGATCTTATATCCGGGTGGTACGGTTGGGAAAAATTGATGAATCGTATGCACCCGATGTTCATTTATATACGCACCGGTGGTAATATTACACTCAACTCGCAAGGCGTTGACTTTGAGTATGCGAACGGGTAACTGGGATTTATGGGTAATACCACTTTCAAGCTTTTTTGGGGTAAAACCGAGCAATCGGCCGATGGAATCTTTTGGTTCAAAGTTCACAGAATGATTGCATCTAATTTCACTGAGTAACTCATTGTTATTAGCCTTTATACTGAGATTTATATCCTTAGGTAGTGCCCTTTTCAAATAATTTGCGATATCCTCAATTTCATAGCTCCCGGTGGGTATTGTAATCACAGTGTCTGGTTCTATATAAAACTTATTACACCCTTCATCTATATTGGGGATTGCATTGAATGTCAGAAGCTCTATGAGTCCGAGAACATACGTCTTTGTTGGGGATAACTCGATAGGCGGAAAATATTGAGTCCTCAACACCGACGATTCTCCGGAGAGTGTCAACGTGAACGAATCAGCCATGACTAATATCACATCGGCGATTCGCATACATTTTATAGTTGTCCGCTGAGAAACTTGAGGCACAGATGACCGCAAATTATCGTGTTATATTCTTGATATCTCTTATGATTATATTTTACGCTACCAACACCGAGATATTTCATTAGATCTCTAGGTGGTTGTAAATCGCCAAAACTATCGAAATACACCGCATCGTTGCCATTTTTCGTGTACGCAACCCAATGCGTCCCCGGACCGTTTTTATCGTCGAGATTGATAATTGCAGATTCACGCTTTCTAGGTCCTGAACTGGGTAAATCATTTCGCATAAAAACACCCCGGAAATGTGGAATTTTCATCGTTTTTGCACAGTTGAGCAAATCAGCATCTGTGAGGGCTCGGTGTGGTAGCTTTATTAGTTTTTTGCAGGCTTCAAATACAGCCCCATACCCTTCTTATATGGTTTGAGGTATAAGCCCTTCCCCAACGCAATCGCTTCCATTGTCGCGTTGTGACGCTTGGATTCTTGTAATTGATGTTTATTTGCTTTAGCCTCATTGACAACCTTTGCTATACCCGCAGCACCACCGGCTAAAGCACCTGTGGCACTAAGGGCTGCAAATATTGGGATGAGAAACGGTAATAAACCGCCAATTTTCTGGGGGACAGGTAGAATACGAGGCACGCGCACTTTTCCTTTAGACACGGCCGAACGGGCACCCGCCAAAGCCGACTCAATAGCTTTAGGGCCCGACTTCATAGATTTCTTTGCTGCTTGTATAATAAAGTTCAATGTTTTTTTTTTTTTCTTGTTCTTGAGCGATGTTTGCGTCTTGACCCTCCTCATGCCCATACCTAGTTTGGATTTTGCTTTCATGGTGTTGGTGACCGCCCAGGCGACAGCTTTTTCAGCTGTACTTGCGTCTTTGGCTAAAACCCGATTCCAAGCCCTCTCGGCAAGCACTTTATCAGCCTTATGACGCTCCGCAATATTATCGTGATTTTTGGAGTATGCGATATCGTGTTGCTTGCATGCAGCGTCTAGAGCATTGATACCACGATCACCGCGAGCTAACCTCTTAGCTAATTTTGTACCAGGTCCGCAGTATTGATAACCGGGAACATGCAATTCGACGGGGAGATTGTTGATGATTTTATTTATTAGCCCACAACCACTCCTTTTTCTACGTGTGTGTCCAACCATGGTTCACCATGAACTAACACGAATTCTATAAAAGCGTGTATTTTATACGTGAATATATTAGTTCTCATCGAGACGTTTGTCAAGCATCATGAAATTTCAAGATCAAACGATCAAACTACCCATCGCCAATTTTGATAATTTGGTCGAGCGAAAAAAGAAGAAGGGGAAACGGCACGGGGCCCTACTACCAAATAGTGTGAGGGCTGTCTTTTGCGGACCTTCGAATTGCGGCAAAACTAATGCCCTTCTCACACTACTGACCCATGCGAATGGTCTACGATTTGAGAATGTATACGTCTATTCAAAATCCCTCAATCAGCCAAAGTATGAGTTCTTGAAGAGGTTGTTGGAACCGGTGAAGGGGCTGGGTTATTTTCCGTTTGATGAGCACAAGGAGGTTGTAGCACCGAAAGATGCACATCCCAACTCTATTATGATTTTCGATGACGTGGCCTGTGAGAAGCAAGATAATATCAGAGCCTATTTCTGTATGGGGCGGCACAGGGATGTCGATAGTTTTTATCTTTGTCAAACGTATGCCCGAATTCCGAAACATTTGGTTCGTGATAATGCAAACTTGTTGGTTCTTTTTCGTCAAGATGAAATGAATTTGAAACACATCTATGCCGATCATGTGAACACTGATATGACCTATCAGCAATTTAAAGATTTGTGCTTGGCGTGTTGGAATGACGGTAGATATAGTTTTGTAACCATCGACAAAGACAGCGAAATTAGCGCTGGACGATATAGGAGAGGCTTTGACTGCTTTATAAGTCTGAATCACGAATAAATCGCATACAGTCACAACACATCGATCAAACTAGCAGCATGGAGAGCTCCAAGATACATAAGCAAAACGATGTGTTGCAGGAAATAGCGAGGGCCAGCGATATCATTCGACGTAAACATGAAATGATAAAAATGGGGAAAGACACCAGCGAGCGGGCTATTAGTGAAATCTTCAAACCACTGGCCACACCACTGCATAAGTTGGTGGATTCATCGAAGCAGCAGCAGCGGCTACTAATGAAGCGAGAAATAAAAACGGAGCCGGGTTCAGTCAAGACAGAGAAGGTAGAGCCGGGTTCGTTCAAGACAGAGAAGGCTGAGCCGGGTTTGATCAAGACGGAGAAGACAGAATATTTTGTGGAACCGGAAGATTATGAGGATGCTGCTGATGATGAGGATGATGATAATGATGCATATACAAGTGCGATTGAGGAGAGCTTGGCAACTAACATTGCTAGTGGAGACGATGCTATGGATGATACGGATGATGAAGATGATGATAACAACCTGGATCATACGTTAACCGCGTCTACAAGCACACCGATGTTGAAAAAAGAAGTTAAGACGGCGCGCTATTTAAACATGTTTTCCTCTGAAAAAGAGCGCAAGAAATTGGATCAGAAATTTGGAGTTCGAAAATTAGCTAGCGGATTGAAGATTGGTGATTCGGATATCGCATTTGATGATAATCAGATATATGTAGGTGATAAGAGTTATGATAATACACCAGGATTGCTTGAACTGTTATTCAAAAAGTTACCCGATCATGCCAAGGTGAATAAAAGCGATAGATTGAATTATATCAAAATCGTGAAAAAAACGAATGCTTATCGGAAATATTACAAAGCTGAGACAAGTCCCCATCATGATAGGCAAAAGTATTCAAAGTATAGAGATTTTATTGCCCCATACATCGACCTGCCGGTGAAAAAATCCGGTGAAGGTTTATTACCCACCCATAAAATCGCGCGGGGGCAAAGCATGGATTATGTTTATTGGGATAATCCTAATGAGCTCGTTGATCGTCTCCGGTTACTCACGGCATCTCAAGCGGCTGGTAATACTAGCCATACCAATGAAATTTCCTCCATTATTGAGGAGCTACGTGAGGCGGGAATCATTTATTAGCATGAGATTGATCATAAAATAATCATTCGGTCACAGATCGTTGAACAATGAGCATAGACATATTCGGACGACCGTCGGCTAGAAACAGCTACGAAAAAGTTGTTATCCGGGGTTCTCCAGGTGTTGGATTCAAATTCACCCCTGATAAGCAGTACGATCTAGACGGCAAACGATTATGTAATATTGCGGATCCGCAGGAGCCGAACGATGCTGTTTCTCTGAAAAGTCTTGAAGATATTACACAGCGAGCCTTGAGTGTTCTCGAACATTCTATGGAAAAAACATTTGCAAACTCTACGCTACAAACACTTCACAAGTTTGAATCTCAACTTAATGCACGCCTTGATCGAGAGCATACCAACAATTTGAGCGGGAATCAACACATTCAGACTCTCATACTAAAAGAGATTGACACTCTGACAGCGGAAAAGGAACTTCTGAAGATTCGATTAGCCGCCGTAGGATCTAATCTTGCAAAACTCTACCACAACGGGCTAATCCATAATATTCACCCTGATTCAAGCTAGATCGATCGATAATGGGCATAGACATATTCGGTCGTTGGTTGACTAGTAGAAAAATCAAAAGTGTGAGTAGTCGTGGACCGCCCGGTGTTGGATTCAAAACCACCATCGATAACCAGTACGATATAGACAATAAACGATTGTGTAATATCGCACATCCGCAGGAGCCAACCGATGCCGTTTCTCTGCAAAGTCTTGAGGATATTACACAGCGATCATATATTGGTCTTGAGCGTACTATAAAGGAAACATTCGAGCAATCCATGCAACAGGCGCTCGCAGCTCTTGAATCTAAACTTAATGCTCGGATTGCACAAGAACACAGCGAAAGTTTTGAAGAAGATCAACGCATTTGGATCCAGGCAAAAGAAAGGATCGCAACACTGAAGGGGGAAAGTGAATCTTTGGAAAAACGGTTGGTGATAGTAGAGAATTGCGCTGAAATACTTAGCCGGCATTACATCCTCGGAATTCCGATTCCACCCGAATTTTTAGACAACGAATACATTGCAAATTGGTTGAAGACGCATGAACATGAAGTCGGTAATAGCAAGCGAACTTCATAGACCCGCCCGACGTAATTATCCTCGCCGTTATGTCGATATACGCGGTCTGGATGAGACCTGGCAAGCCGATCTTGTCGATATGTCCGCATACTCATCCGTCAACAAGGGGTCAAAATTTTTGCTCACAGTGATTGATATATTTTCAAAATTTGCGTGGGCCGTGCCGATCAAGAGTAAAAATGCCAAAGATGTAACAGCTGCGATGAAATCTGTGCTAACTCTGGACCGCATACCGAAACATCTACACGTCGATCAGGGCAAGGAATTTTACAACAAAGAATTTAAAACTCTCATGAGACATCATGGAATCAACATGTACTCGACATTTAGCAACTTAAAGGCATCGATATGCGAACGCTTCAATCGTACACTGAAAAATAAAATGTGGAAGCAGTTCACACTTCAAGGTTCTTATAAGTGGACTAGCATTCTACCAAATTTAATTGCATCGTACAATAATACCAAACATCGCACGATTGGAATAAAGCCGAAAGATGTGACTACGACTAATGAAAAACAACTGTATCGAAGTGTGTATAAACCGCGTCAAATAAAAAGAAGCAAACGAAAACGTAAATTTAAGGTTGGCGATAAAGTTAGAATTAGCAAATATAAAAATGTATTCGAAAAGGGTTATACGCCGAATTGGACAACAGAAATATTTACGATTCATGAGGTGAAAAATACCAACCCTCCAACTTACAAACTCACCGACTACCTGAATCAGCCCATTGAAGGCGGGTTTTATGAGGAGGAGCTCAGCAGGGTGCAATATCCCGATGGCTATCTTGTAGAAAAGGTCTTGCGGAGGCGTGGTGATCAACTCTATGTAAAATGGTTGGGATTTGATGGTTCACATAATAGTTGGATAAATAAATCGGATATGTAATATAATTTTCATGAATAAATTTATTATCAACTTATTTACATTTGTTTCTTCACCCTCCTCAATCTTAATGCTAGCTCACATGATAATTGCGGAAAAATGTTTTCACACACACACACACACACACACACACACACACACACACACTTTCTCACACTTTCTCACATTTTCTCACATTTTCTCACATTTTCTCACATTTTCTCACATTTGCTCACATTTTCTCACATTTTCTCACATTTTCTCACATTTTCTCACATTTTCTCACATTTTCTCACATTTACGTGTAAAGTAAATGGGAAATTGCTGAGAAAATGTGAGAAAATGTGAGAAAATGTGAGCAAATGTGAGAAAATGTGATAAAATGTGAGAAATTTACAAGTTTGCAACATCTTGGTAACCCCAAGGTAAAGTATCAGTTTTACCGGGTATCAACTTTCGCTTATCGTCACACCAGCTTAGAGCTAACTTATTCTGTATAATAGTGCTAACTGTATGTCGACTACTTCTTATCATACACTGTTGCTCAACCAAATTTTGATAACCGAAAAGGCTTCGTTTGTAATCATCAAACGTGATAGATTTTAATGTCGAGTCTTTTACACCCTTTGCACGTTTCTTATCGGTATCGCCACGAGTTCTGAATGTATAGAGTTTTGCGCGCAATCCGATAAATTCGGTCATAATTTTTTCATTATTTTCGTCCTTCATCAGACCAAGACGTTTTTTATTCAACAGGGGAATGCCGTAGGTATTATTCGGTGGATAGTCTGATGTATCGAACATTGTAGCAACATCACGCTTGATGATTTCATAGATATTTGGAACAGTAAATTGATATATCAGGCTATCTGTATCGGTATACATTAATTTTGATTCGGTACTTGAAAAATTATTTTTTACATAATCATAGTGGAAGTTGTATAGAAATATTTTCGAAAGATCGAGAATAGCAGCACCAATGTAGATGGATTTATTGAAATAAACCTTGGTTCGATTTAGCTGAATAATCACCATATCTTCATCAAATATGGTACAGCTATGAAATGTTGGCCTTGCAATGAGAGCACGTGCACCGCCCCTACCCTCCCATTTCGTGATTAGTTTCACAGTTTTATGGTTACGCACATTCTCCATGGTCTTGCCAAATACAGCGTTATTCATAAGCTTGTAGAAATTCTTCTCAAATTCGTTTTTCGATTGCTTTCGCATATTTGTATTGAGATCTATGTATGATTTTAACCATGGTGATTGTGCGAACCTTAGAATTCTGTGCACTTTCGTCAGCTTTAAACCAAATTTGATGCACTGTTTCAAATTACGATAGTGCAGCACATATTTTTCCTTGGGTAGAAGCGTTGCCGAAAGTTTTTTCATTTTACTACCCGGTGGTGTGAAATGCTCGGGACAGAGAGGTAAGTCCGCATGATGTTTATGGAGCTCTGCGGGGTAATCTAAATCTACCTCTAGAATATAACCGATTGGTGCGTCATCCGGATGGGACATCACATCAATGGCATCATTTTCCCACTCAAACGATCCACTCGGCAAATGCTCACTCATAGCTGCACCATAAAGATTGTTAACATCGAAATACATTAAATATGATTCCGCTTTGCTCGGATCAAAATCTTCACCCATAAATCGATTATTTGCTTTGGCGTAGCGATTTGAGCACTGTGCCACACCGCCTCTTATGCTTTTCTCGATGAATAATATCATTTCCGGATTGTCTAGAAGTTGAAGATTAATTTTGGTCTGCTTTAGCATAGCATCAAAAGCAAGCCCTGGCGCGGTATAATAATGCAGAGGATCCAAGTTATATGTTCTGAAGCAGCTATCGCGAAAATTTTGAAATATATCGGCCAATAAAAGCACATCGGTTTTCAGATACAAATCGGAATACTCGCCCAACGTTTTCAAATTAAACTTGGCCCAAACATCTTTGGCATGTTCATAATCAGCATCGGTGATACCCGCGGCACTGAGTTTTGAATAGAATTTTTTTTTATTGGGTAATTTTATTTCGTTAAGTTTTTCCCAAGAATCAATATACTCGTACGGAAATACACCTTTACGAATCATCAAACTGAATTCATCCCGATCGCTGTAAAATTTCCGCGTTATTTTCTTATCAGCATCGTCGACGTACGATGCTAATTTCTCTATACTGCTAGCCATGAATCGGAGTGAATCTATGAATCTCAAACTAATCATAGTACCACCGATTTTCTTTGTGAATGATATGTATTTTTCCTTATTGATGGGTAGCAATGAAATATCACCGGGAAAGGTTCTGGCCAGAGATTTGATGATAAAGTGAGAATCGTAGCCCGATAAATTGTGAAAAACCACGGGAATCGTGTGCGACTCTTGAAAATTCAGATTGCATCGATTGTGTGCGGCTCCGCGATATTTACCCGTGAAATGACGGTGATCGCGACATTTTTTTTCCTCAGGCGAAAACGGCTTCTCACAGATATAACAATTTTTCGCCCGCATGTGACGATCGCGTTGCGTTTGATTCAACACCTCCATTGGAATTACATTTTTTATGCGCGACTCTACTTTTATGGATAATTCGCGAAGCTCCTCAATCAACCATTTAATGCAATCAGATCCACGGTAGCCCTTGTATTCCGATAATGTATCGTCGTACACGCAATGTGTATAATACGCCGCACTATGTGGAATATGCTCTTGAGATTCTTTCACCCCAGGTTTCATCATGCATTCAAGATCGGCATATACGACGAACGGCACAGTGCCCTGATTTTTAAAATTGGAAAATCTCAAAGTGTTCTCCTTGGGGAATTCCATCCGCACTTTATTTAACCGCGTGCAATCTTGTCTATGATTTTCATAGGCATTCCGTACGTTAAAGTGACACAAACATCTATCACACAAAAATTGTGCACATTTATGATTCGACAATTGCATGCTAACCAAACGTGAAAGATTCTTGATCCAAGTAAAGTGAAATCGTGGTTTGAAATTATCTAAATCGCCATCATCTAGTTCGCTCCCACTTTCGAGCATAAGCAGGTGGATTACATTTTTATCTGTTACATTTTTACTTAAATAAAGCGGGGTAATTACACTAATATTCGACTTTTTCTTGCTTTGAAAAGTTTCCGATTCGATTCCATATACATTAATACTCAAATTGTTCAACTTCTCAAATTTTTCTACACTATGCAGGGTTGCGGGAAATTTGATACCTGTACAATCTAGCTCCGATATGTACCGTCGATAGCTGTGTGTTCTGGTTGTGTTGACGTGTACGGGGTGGAGGGCTGCAGCAACAGACCACAGCAAACATCGATCATCGTCGTTCTGCACGTTGACTACCGCTTTCTTTCGCTGAATATCCTCAGGTAGCGGTGTGAATGTCGAGAGTCCACCGCGAAGAGGCTCGTATCGGTTGATGCAGATCACAGCATTTATGATCTCAATCATACTCCAACCAGAATCTCGTTGTTCGAAATCCTCCACCATGGTCAGCAGAGGATTCGTTACATTATCGGTGAACCAGGTTTCCAAATCCGTTGATGGAAGAATCGTGGCGTTGCGTGTATTGAAGTTCTTAACTTCCACACTGATCTCATCGTTTTTGACGTTCTCAAATTTACACGAAACCCCCACATTCACCTTGATACTTCCTTCTTGGCGTAGCACATTTTTCAAACGTTGCATCGTTACCACCCCAGCGTCAGCCAAAAATCTTGCCAAATCTTTATGCTGAAGATTTGTCACGGCTCCGGTGCGTATGCGACACTTGAATGCACTCTCCATATCATCCCAGCGAACACGTTTATGAATATCATCGCCAATATTACCTCCAACGATAGTCACACGATGTCGTTCAAATTTCACCACCCACGATTGGAGGAGTGAAATTATATGTTGCAGTCGTTGTTTTTCACTGACACTCGGTTTAGATTGTGTTAAAATATTGTTCAAGAATCGAATATTTTCGAGGGCGATATCGCGCCAATGAATAAAAATATCTTCATTTGCCTGTTCTGGTGGTAGTGTACACAGTAACTTGTATGCGTCCTCCATCATCTCAACGAGATTCATATACATAGCGTTGTCCATTTTTTTTTTCTTCGTAGAATTTCACGGTCAAACTGGCACTAGACGATTGCTCACACCCACCCTAGGGTTTGGGGGTTTTATATGCCCACACCCCACCCCTCCAGCTTCCAAATACCATGAAAATTCAAGCTTTTCCAACCATTGGTCAAGGGTTTTTTTTTCTTTTCCACTTGGGAGGGTTGGCATCTTTGGTCCATCCGTACGAAAAAAAATATTTTCCGAGTTTGCAATTGTTCAGCCCCTATAATATTGGGGGCGTATTTCGGGTTTAGTTGGATATAAAAGTGCGAGTTTGCAATGAGTTTTACACAATCTGCAGTCAGTCGAGAGAAGAAAAATTACATACCAATCTCAACAACCAAATAGAAAGCAAGAAGTAAGTATCGTTATTCTTCGATATCATAGTTTTCATGATGGGTATAGTTTGTAATTGATATTGCATATTGCAGAAATGGATCATTATCAAATCGATGATGATGATGTAGTGGAGGATTGGAGCTCAGACGATGATGGGTATGAAAGCTGTAACGAGATGGAGGTCGATGGGGTGCGTTGGATCACGGTCCGATATGATGATGGCACCCCCATATGGATCGAGGTGAAACCTCTAAAGTGGGGGTGGGATGATGAGCAGGTGGATGGGGAGGTGCCGGCGGTGGAGGAGAATGGGGATGGGGAGGAGGTGCAGCCGGTGGCGGAGGAGGCGCCGCTGGATGAAAATTGGGATGAGGAGGAGGTGCCGGCGGTTGCAGAAAAGAAGGAGGAGGTGGAGGCGGGGGGAGAAGGTGGTGGAGGCGAATAATGCTAGGTAAGTACACGTAATTTTCATTATATGTCGTTCGGTTATTACAAAAAATACCTGTATGTTTCAGATGATATGCGTGAAGCTCGATGCACCCCGTTGTACATATATAGCTTAAGTTAAAATTAGATATATATAATGTATACATGGTTTAAGTTAGTTTTAAGAAAAAAAATTGTCATTTTAGAATATAAGTTAGATTTAAGACATAACAAATAAAAATATATATATTATCAGATAATTTGCGTCATTGATTGCATATATATATATATATATAACACCCTGTCACTCTTCAAACATTTTCAGCTAGTATAATTCGTATATATATATAAGCTAAGAATTAGATATTTCAGCCATCTTGGATCGATTGTCGGTAAGAAAAAAAAGATCGGTAATCGTTACCATGATTCGAAAGCGAATCGTTAGTGGCGCCATCGCAAGACGGAAAATTGCAGGAAAAATTGCAGCCATCAGACTATCGGTAACTAAAGATCGGATCGTTACCATCGGACTATCGGTAACTAAAGATCGACAATCCATAGTGGCGCCATCGCATGACGACAAATCGCAACCATCAGATTGTCGGTAACAGGAAATCGTTACCATCAGACTATCGGTAACTAATGATCGGATCGTTACCATCGGACTATCGGTAACAATCGGTAGTGGCGCCATCGCACGACGGCAAATTGCAGCCATCCGATTGTCGGTAACAAAGATCGATGATCGTTACCATCAGACTGTCGGTAACTTACCCCGCACGGTCGGTAACTTACCCGCACAGCTCGGCCGGTAAAGAAGTTTTGATCCAGAACCCCCCCTATATATCTACTTTCGTCTGCAGCGAGAAACTCCATACGACAGAACCCGAGCAGCACCGAATGCTACTCGATTAGCACCGACAGCCACATCGAGTGCTTCACCAAGCAACCAACCTCCGACAACAACAACGACATCTCGAGACGTCCGCCCACCGCTACGCAACGAAAGAGGCGAACCTAAATGCTACAACTGCAATCAATACGGACATTTGTCACGAGATTGCCCGGCTCCGAAACGAGAAAGATACTGTGTTAAATGTAGACAGACCGGACACACACAGCTTTACTGCCCGACGTCTACAACAACAGCTACAGCTGAATCGCCCCGGATAAACATGGTAACCACCCACACCACCACCGGCCAAGCCTATCTCAAAGATGTCCGAGTAAACGACAACATCATCAAAGCATCAACAGTGCTTCGCTACGGCTTGTGTTTTGAACCACAATCAATGACATTCCGATGCTTCGGTCCCGATCAGCACCAAATACAATCGCTGGGAAGAGTACTGATCGCAATCACCATAGATGACGTCACCGTCGAAGACGTACCTCTGAGAGTGGTCCCTGATGACTTCCAAATACCTGACACGTTGAGCGGTCGAACCTTTACCGATGCACCCGGCGTCGGATATGAAAAACATGGTGATCAGTTGACATTTTTTCGCGAAATGGTCCCGGAAGACCTCGAACAAAGTGCGCGCCGTCCTACCATAGCTCATCCGACCGAAATTCCGCCGCGAACCGTTCAGTTTGTGCAAGTGATAACCGAAGTGGGTGAAATCGAGTTACCCCTTGTGAACCATGACTTATCGTCCAAAAAAATCGACAAAAAGACCAAGATGGAGTGCTGTACCATCTCACCGGTTCCAGTGATACCCGCGAGTGTAAAACGTCAACCGGTAGTGCGCGAAGAACTGGATTGTGGCGAAAATATCAGTGAACAAGAGCTCGAGGAGTTACTCGCGTTATTGAATGAATTTCGAGATACTATCGCGATGAGTGTGTTTGAACTCGGAAAGACAGATTTAATCAAAATGGACATAAAAACAATTCCCGGAAGCAAACCACCACAGTGTAAACCGTACCGTGCAAGCCCACATAAACGCGAGGAAATGAGTAGAATAGTGCGCGAGTGGAAAGCCGCAGGCATCGTACGGGAAACAAACTCTCCATACGCGAGCCCTGCGTTTGTGATAAAGAAAAAGAACGGCGAATCACGCCTGGTTCTTGACTATCGCGCCGTGAATAGACAAACCGAGAGGATTAACTTTCCCCGACCTGATCTCGACGCACATCTCGAAGAGATAGGGGGATTTAAACTATTCATCACCCTAGACATGGCACAAGGGTATTTACAGATACCACTGAATGAAGAAGACACCGAGAAAACAGCCTTTATAACGCCTGATGACACCGGTGAATTTACCACTGCCATGTTTGGACTCATGAACGCTCCCTTCTATTTCATGAAAGCGGTTAGAAAAGCTCTCATGCCACTGTTCCCGAGAATTGTCTACTACTTCCTGGATGATATTCTTATACCCGGACATAACTGGTCTGACCTCAAAGAAAAATTACGACTCGTGTTGACAGCGCTAAGACGCGCGGGATTTACTCTGAACGTCAATAAGTGCTAATTCTTGAAAGAAAAAGTAACGTACCTAGGATTCGAGATCTCCGGAAATGCAATCTCTCCCGGCGAAACGAAATTACAAGCTATAATCGGTTTTCGTCCGCCCACAAATGTTCATGAAGTTCGAAGATTCTTAGGTTTATCTGGATTCTTCCGACGATTTGTCGTAAAGTACGCTGAAAAGGCCGCACCCTTCTATCAGCTGTTAAAGAAGGATACGCCGTTTAAATGGAGCGAAGACGCAGCGCGAGCATTCCAGAATCTACGCGACGCTTCATCCTGCCGTCCACTTCTGAAACCGTATAATCCGAAACATCTGACAGACCTACACACAGACGCCAGCGCGGAAGGATTAGCCGCGATGTTGATGCAGAAAGGTGAAGACAACAAGTGGCATCTAGTGTACGCTATCAGCCGACGCACAAGTGAGATAGAAAGGAATTATCATTCCTCGAAACTCAAACTCATGGCTATCATATGGGCAATTAACCGGCTACGACCGATGTTGATAAACATTTCATTTGTGATAGTGACTGACTGCCAAGCCTTGGTGTATTTAAACGCGAAACGAACACAACAACCGCAAATCGCACGCTGGGCGATTCAACTCAGTGAGTATGACGTCGAAATCCGTCATAGACCCGGAGTGCAGATGACACATGTCGATGCATTAAGTCGCGCGCCCGTGAACGATGTATCAGAGACGGAAAGAAACCCCGAAATCGACGAGACTAACCGATCGGTCCTTATTCTAATAAATGAAGACGATGAAATGACAATGTATCAGTGCAGTGACGAGACACTCAAACGTAAACACGCGATTCTCGCCAAACCCGAGAGAGAACGATCAAAACCAGAGAAAGACGAAGTGCGGGATTATGAGTTGTGCAATGGAATTGTGTACAAAACAATATACGAGAAACGAGCGTATGTAGTACCCAGAGCATTACGTAAAAGTCTAGTGATTCGATTTCATGACCTGAGAGGTCATCCAGGTCTAGAACGATGCCTGAAACAGATGCGGGAGTATTATTATTTTCCTGCCATGAGACGTTACCTACGACAGCATCTGAACTCATGCATTCAATGCGCTTTGGTGAAAACCAAACCTGGAAGACAAGCCGGACAACTCCACCCGATTCCCCCAGGCCGAAGACCCTTCGAATCCATCCACATCGATCACTCAGGCCCCTATGTGACTAGTTCGCGGAAAAATAAGTACGTATTTGTCCTCATTGATAACCTAACGCGTTTCGTAACCCTTCGCCCAGTGAGAGACACCAAAACCTCAGGAGTCATCAAGGCTCTCAACGACTTCGTGCTTCAATATGGTGCACTTCTCCGAATCATATCGGATCGCGGAACGTGTTTCACTTCGAAACAATTTAGCGAGTTCTGCGAGATTCATGGAATCAAACACGTCATGAACTCGCCGAGACATCCACAGGCCAACGGTATGGTAGAACGAGTGAACGCAACGATGTTACCAGGAATCCAAACCAGCATCCTACGTGAAGACGGAAAAGATTGGGACGTGCATCTAAAAGAAATCCAACGCAATCTCAATGCAGCTCCCAACCAAACGACCGGGAAAAGTCCATTTGAATTGCTCTACGGATACATTCCCCGATTTGAAGAAGGCTCTCTACGTCACCTGACGAACGAGAGTGGAAATCGATATAAAGCACCAGCGGATCTGCAAGCTGAAGCAAGAGAATCTTCACTGAACAAGCAAAATATAAAGCTCGCTACGACGCAGGTCGTGACCTTCACTCAAAATTTCAACGCGGAGACATAGTATTCATGACCACCGCTACAGTTGCTACCGGAGAAAGTACCAAACTTCAAACGCCATATCGAGGACCCCTTGTGATCACGGAAGCTCTAACCAACGATACCTATCGAGTAACCCAATTACGTACCACTACACCTGGACGACGATACGCAAGTACCGCTCACGCCAGTCAACTAAAAATATGGAAGTCCCCACCCCCCGGAGACGACGAGGCTGAGAATCAAGAAGAAGAAGATCTTGAAGACGACCCGAACAACGAGAGTACCACGACGAATCGAAGATCGCAGAGATCACGCCAACGACCCGACCGCTACAACCTCGACCGAAGATAAAAATAACTTCGAGTGAAAGTGAAGGTGACTAGCGAGTAAGATATATAAAAAAATAAAATAAAAAAAAAAATGTAACGCGAAACACGATAAAGATGAGAAAAGTGATGTGCGCGGAACAAAAAAAAGTATGTTCATTAACAGTATGTTATGTGATTAGTATAGTTAGTAAACACCAGAACTGCATGTATAAGGTCACGTGAGAAGCGATGAACCGAGTATGAATGTCAAATGGGTTATGTATTGTGACGTGGATTTTTCCTGGTCCTCAGACCAGACCGGAAAGATGAGGCTGAATCTAGCGGCCGGAGCTAGCGGCCGCTCGGAGTGCGCAAAGTTATTGCAAGCGAATATCGAGTTGGAATTTCGTATACATACTGCAACGAAGAAACTTTTAAAGGCAAAGGGTGAACCTAGCTCCGTGCACCTTCGGCGTCAGTACGTGAGGATTAATTAATTATTAATTTAGACAAAACTAATTTTGGGCGCCAGACGTGAAAACGTCGATCAAAATACAATAGATATCAAAGAATTGACGGCGGAAATGACCAGTTAGCTCAGATTAATTAACGGTAGAGGGGCTGGGTTGCCAAATTAAACAAGAATAATTAACATTTTATACCTGATTGATTTATTTAATCAAATATGTGATTTACGGGATATAAAGAATTCGTTTTTATTAATATTATCGTTGTGTCTCAGATTAATTCGGGAATATCGGGATTAGATCGTAAAGAATATTCACAGAAAATATAATAGCACAATAGAAAAGTACTCAAACAGTGCGGCTCGATATAATGCGAGATACAATTTTAGATTGAACGGAAAAACATGTCATACGATAATAATAATTATAATAATAATCATGCACAAGAAATCAGAATAAATCAGATCAAATACTAAGAACTAAGAAATAGAAATTAAATAACAAATGCTTGCTTCTACGCTCGCTATCTCCAGAATTATGTATTTTACAGGTCGATTGCTATCATTTATTCTATTTTATTGAAAAGAAAAGAAAAGAATATAAGCGACTAAACTCTACAACATGCGTTAAGCAGAATAAGAAAATAAAGAAAGCAATAAGATAAGAAAGCCACAAATAGACGCTAAACACGAGTTAACTCGGGAATCCGTTTTTAATAATACAATATTAATTAATCGGGATTAAGTCGGAGACTTACATGCCGTTAACGTGACCTACGTCACACCAAATATAATATAATAGAATACAGACTAAACGGGATTCGTGAGCGAACTCGTGGTTTTACAGAAAATAGGTCTTACCTTATCGATGAAATATAACTTCCTCGTATAAAACGGGAACTATAACTAAACGTCACTTAGTGTTCGTTACTGAAGCTAAATTACTAGACTAAACTTGAAATACGGGATAAAGAAAGATAAAGAACAGACTTGACGATAAAGAACAGAATTGAAGAGAAAGAACAGAATAGAAGAAAGTACACTATAACTCGGGATACTCGGGATATCGTAGACTTGGCGTGAGGACGAACAAGCGTAGAAGTAGGCTGAGTCCTGTGTCGTCCTACGTTTTATAGCCTAGGGATTACCATGTGGTTGAGCCTAGCATCGCCGGTAGTTTGGTTTGACGAATCAGGTGTCGAGTATGATTAGGCATACTTTCGGGAACGCGTTGTCCAATTCATCCTTACTTCGAACATTTGTCCAGCATATAGTTAGCTGAATGATGCGGCGGGCTAATTCAAACGTAGTTGACGGGACTCGACTGTTTCTCTCCTCTTCTCTCCTCTGCTCAAGCTCGGTTGCGTTGTCTCGGGACTCCTCGGGATCATCGTCGGCGAAGTGCACTCTAGCTGCGCTTTTACTGTAAAAACTGACCAATTAGAGGATCTGGCGGAAGTTCTGATGCTCCAAATAACCGGATCTGCATCCAGATTTCCCCATGAACGGTGTGGAAGGTTTACAGGCAGACCTGCATCACACGATTGCAGTTCTACTATCGGGACCTTTCTTGAGTAACCACGATAGCGGGACGATGACGAGAAAGTCGATGATTTGGGTCTAGCTCGACTCCAGGTCGATGAGTCTTCGGCAACGGGAAGCTTGGTTGGGCTACTTTGGTGTGTTCACCCTGCTCTGTTCGACCATTGACGAGACGTCCAGAAGTAGTTGACGAGAAGTGGTCCAGCACCTGGCTGAGAAGTCTGCGGGAACGGGAGGAATGACTCTGTGAGTCGCCCTTATTCGACCTTTCCTGCGGCATCCACGACTGAGAGCTTGAGCGAGAGAGAGACAGGAACTAATAGTTCGGGAAAGACCTCGGTAGAGACGTCGGATGAATCCCTCGACGTCCTGGCGTAGTCTTCCCGAGCACCGACAGTTTACAGAGTATCATAGAATAGTATAGAATAGAAAAGAATAGATGAGAGATAACATAGGCAATAATCAAAATAATCTAAGACCTGTGACCTGGCTACTTTCTGGAGATGTCCGTCCTCACGTCTTTTCCGTCTCCGGTGACCCGACTGTGGCTGTTGCGAAATGCAACGTCACAACCCCACCCTTCCTTCGGAGGGAAGTCGGTGACTTTCCTCTGGTGCGGTATTACAGACCTGTTTCGTGTCAACCCTAGCGATCTTTTGTGGATTGTGTTTTGAACGCGAAGATTTTGCTTAAGGCACTGGTTGACTCGAAAATAATAATTCTTCTGAGAGTAAGCGAGGTAGGGAAACTACTAAATAAAGCTGAAGTTTGTTTCTTAGTCTAATAAGAGAGAGAACTAAAATTACGCTGAGATGTTTTAGCGTATGAAACCTCGAAGTGATTTGTCTTCGGTTAAGCTATTTTAATGTGGATCCGACAAATCCTTTTGGCACCATTTCGCAAACTGTATTTGACAAAGTTACCTAAGTAACAAGGTGAAGATGGCATTAAAATTAACTGAACTAAATAAACAACGAGATTTTTCAGGCTGGTTCACAGAGGCGTCGTTTTGAGCGAATTATTTTTACGATTAACTAAATATTAAACAGATGATGGATTAGGTTAGTGAATGTTGAATGCAATATTGAGACGCTATTAGTTTTTAATTCGGGAACAAGCGTGAATTAACTAAAGCTAATTACATTTTATTGATAGTATGACGGGATGGTAAATCATATTATTTTAATTAAATAGAAAATTGACGATAAGTTAAGGAATTTTGAATAATAGGCCGAAATAGATTTTATGAATTTCATTATATCGTAGGTTCTCAGTTAGACTGGCGGGAATAATGCAGTTAATGCATTTATATTACTCGTTTAGACGAGGATCGGGATGTTATAGATAAGTAAGATAGTAAGATATAGTAGATAAAGTACAGATGTAAGATAAAGTAGAGATAGAAGATAGTAGAGAGAGCTTTAGATAGAAAAATGAAGTTAAGGTGGCCTGAAGCGGAATGCATCCTCCGGGATATTATATGGATCAGTCACTCGGGAGGCTTGCCTGAACGCACGTCGTCTCGCGATACTAGGAATCACCTGGTCAGGGTGATAGGTAAAAGAGCAGTTCGGACATTGACTTACGGCTACGCCCTTTTTTCCGCAGCGGTGACAAACCAACCTCTTGGGTTTTGGACACTCGCCGCGTTCATGCCCAGGCATATCACAGTTCCAACACAATGGACCGTCGGCGGCAGACCTTACTGAAGCGTTAGCAGTTTCCGGCTGGCGTCTTGGGAACATGTTTTTAGACGTGGTTCCGGCTATCGAGCGTCGCTCTGTTCGTGAAGCAGTAGTCGCGGGGCGCTTCGGATACGCGCCTTGTGAGGCGTATTGTGATGCACTTCGGGACGTTGACGGGCGTTCGTCTTCGGTAGTTTCCGACAAGGTTGGAGTTGGCGGGAAATACGTTACATTGGGATTGAACTTAACGTTTCGCTCCTTTGTTTGCGTCGATATAATGTCCGGGAGATCACACTGAGTGCCTTGGCTGATCTGAACGAGAGGACCAGCTTGTGTACACTGATCCCTGGTATCGGGGGGATCGGTTTGTACTCCCTGATCTCGGCTTGCGGGGATTTCGTGTATTCGGCCTGGACGTTCAGCTAGGCGAACTCGGATATCTCGGGCTTCCCTGGCTGCGGCTAGGCCGGCAATCAGGTCGCGTTCTAAATCGGGACATTCGTCTAGGATATGACGAATCAGCTGCTCGTGACGGCCGATGTATGGCCAGGCTACAGCGAGATCCTCTTCTGATCCGAAGAACATCTTCGGGAAGTCGGGATGCAAGCTTCGTACGGGACAAATCATTCAGGTTGATGATAGAATTTCAGATCGTTTACATGCGCAATTCCCACTACTTTTCTACCTTCCACCTCAGAAAGTTCACATACTACAGGAGATAGCAATCGAGTAATCTTAAATGGTCCGTGGAATTTCTTCGAGAGTTTGGCGGCAACATGTTGCGTCGCGGACGATAATACATGTTGTCGTTTCATTACGAGCTGTCCGAGAGTAAATCCTTCAGGTCGCTTCCGAAGATTATAATATCCGGCCTGTCTTGTATGGGCGTTTTCGAGACATTCGGAGACCCAATCTCGGAGCAGTTGCATACGCTGCATCCGTTCTTTCCATAATTGGGGAGCTTGTGGCTCGATGTCGGGATTTCCCTCGATACGGGATTTTAAGGAGTTTACAGCTCTCGGGACTCTACCAAAATTCAAAAATGCGGGACTTGTTTCTAGCGACGTATGGTTGGCGGTATTATACGCGAATCGGAAGTCAGTTAAGTGAAGATCCCACTCTCGATGATCAAATTCGAGAAAAGCGATAATCATTGTTTTTAATACGCGATTAACTCGCTCAACGGGATTTGCCTGCGGATGGTAAGGAGGCGTCGTCGTATGTTTTATATGAAACGTTGTCGCTAATTCTTTAATCATGTTATTGTTAAACTCTGTACCATTGTCAGTTAATATTACTCGCGGTGCACCCCATCGATTAATGATATTCTCTTCAAACGCATCACGGATGTTTTTACCGGTAGCTTTACGCAAAGCACAACATTCGATCCATTTTGTAAACAAATCCTGGATAACAAGAATGTATGCGAAACCTGATTTACTAGGCGGGAGCGGACCCATGATATCCATGGCTACGACCAACCATGGTTCTTCTACAACGCGTCTACCCATGAAACCGGCGGGAGCAGCTTGCTCAACCTTGCTTCGTTGACACGTGTCGCATACTTGGACGTAACGGGAGATGTCACGGAACATACCTGGCCAATAATAGGTAGTGGCTACTCGTTTGTATGTTTTATCGGTACCTAAATGTCCTGATTGAGGTGAATTGTGAGCTTCTTCTAAAGCTTGATTTCGTTGATTATCTGGGAGAACTAATTTCCACGCGTTTAGATCGTTTACTGCGGTTCCGATAACGGGATTTGGTCGATGAAAATATAATTGACCATTATCAATCTTCCAAGTTGGAAAACGTATCGGGAAAGTCTCAACGTCTCTTTTACGCTTATCGTACCACGGGATACGCGGCGGAACTATCGCGGCACTTGTCTCGGGATCTTGTTCGGGAATCCTTGATAACGCATCGGGTACGTGATTAAGTGCACCTTTTCGGTAAACTATATCAAAATCATATCCTAGTAATTCCAGTGACCATCTGGCTAATCTGCCAGCTGGATTCTTCTGGCCGTGAAGCCATCTCAAGCTGTTGTGATCAGTAATAACTGTGAATCGGTAACCTTCGATATAAGGTCTAAACTTTTGAATTGACCAGATGACAGCAAGGCATTCCAGTTCCGTAACTGAATACTTGCGCTCGGCATCTGTTAGTGTTCTGCTTGCATACGCAATTACATGTTCGATATCACCGGGAGATTGTGTCAAAACGGCACCTAGACCAACGATACTTGCATCGGTTTGCAACACGAATTTTAATGAAAAATCGGAACATGCGAGGGTTGGAGCTGTTGATAGGCAACGACGAATTTCGTTAAAAGCATCGGCCTGCTCTTTCTCCCAGATCCATGATTGATCTTTTCGTAGAAGACGGTTTAAAGGTCCGGTGGTAGTTGCGAAATTCGGAAGGAATCTGCGGTACCAGGAAGCCATTCCTAAAAATCTCCGTAATTGTTTTACTGTCTTCGGGACAGGATAGTTTACGACTGGAGCTACTTTATCGGGATTTACTTGTAAGCCGTTTTGATTCACGATAAAGCCTAAATATTTAACTTCGGAACAACAAAATTCGCATTTATCGGGATTAATGGTCAAGCCTGCTTGATAAATAGTACGTAGTACGCGACGTAACCAATCGAGATGTTCGTCAAACGTTTGTGTAGCGATAATTATATCGTCTAAATAAGCAAACGCATAAGGATCCATTGCTGGTCCGATTAATCGATCTAATAGTCGCTGAAAAGTTGCAGGAGCTCCGGTTAATCCGTAAGGCATGCGAGTAAAGTGAAAGAGACCTTTAGTTGGAACGATAAAAGCGGTAACTTCTCTGCTTTCTTTAGCAAGAGGTATTTGAAAATAAGCTTGGCTTAAATCAATGGTCGAAATGTAACGAGCTAATCTTAGTTTATCTAGAATCATATCCATCCGCGGGAGAGGGTACGCGTCTTTTTTAGATACGCTGTTGACCTTGCGGAAATCGATACAGAATCGATATGATCCGTTCGGTTTCTTTACCATAACAATGGGACTAGCCCATTCACTGCGGGATGGTTCGATTATTCCGGCGTTAAGCATTTTATCGACTTCGAGGTCGATCGCGCCTTGAATTGCAGGTGAGACACGGTACGCACGCTGTCTTATCGCGGGATGATTTCCTACATCGATCTTGTGAGTGGCTAAAGAAGTAACTCCTATAACATCTGTAGTAGGCGGAATTTCTTTAGTCAATAAAGACTTTAAGGCGATCGACTGCGCATCAGTTAGCGTTGTGATACCGTTACAATGTGAAACAGACGTAGAAGATAAAGTTTCAAATTCAAATTCCTTAAAAGGATTATCTCGAAAATGCCAAGTGGAAGTATTGAAATCAGCTGTGATTTGAAAAAGTTTGATAAAGTCTAATCCGAGAATACATGGAAAATTCAAATCGGGAATGATTCGCGCGGAGATTTCGCGAGTTATTCCTTGTAATTCTACGGGAATTATCACTTGACCTGTGATTTCGGCTGTTTGTCCTGCAGCCATTAATACGGGAGTAGAACGGGATGTTGTCGTAGTGACAAAGCCTAATCTCTTTAATAGATTTTCACTTTCCGCGTTTAAAAACGTGCGAGAAGATCCACAGTCAAATAAAGCTTTTAACGGAGTTCCGTGAATTGATATCGTTAGGAATAAAAGAGAAATTTTATTGCGCGAGTCTACTGGACTACAGAATTCTAGATCATTATGATGCAATTGTGTTTGGCTATTATCGGTATTATTGTGATTATCGTTATTGTCGTTATTATCGGGCGTTACTTTGGAGACCGTAATAGCCCGTGAGCACGGCTCCTTTAGGCGTTTCCCGAGCAGCGAGGACATGTCAGCTTAGTGACGTCATCTCGTCCACATCTATAGCAGAAGATGCGTCGAGGCTCAGTGCACTCTGGCCAACGATGACCGGGTTTTCTACAGTTGTAACACGTGGTGTTACGAGAACTGGTACCTTGTACGGGAGTCGATAAAAACGGATTGCTAGCGGCTTGCAAAGCAGCACTAGAAGTACACGGTAAATCGGGATTAACAACAGCGGCGGTTACCGAACGATTTTTCGAAGTCTTGTTGTCGTTTTTCGATTCTTTACGCGGTTGTTGACGGAAAGGTTTTTTTGGTTTTTCCTGGTTTTGGTCATTTGACGGTTGTACTGCATTTACGCATTCGGGAGATTCGTCAGATGATCTCATATCCTCTAAATCGAGATTAGCTATGGTGAGACGATTTTGACGGTTTGGAGTTCTCGGTCCACGGTATGCGAGCTCTGGCATTAGAGTTCGCTCGGGAGTTGGAGGTGCCTGATAAGTAGTAGCATCCTGAAAACTGCGCTCTAGACGACGAGCGAGATGTTCTAACTCATCTAGCGTCATTAGATCGTCACGATTAATCAAGACGTGATATCGCGGGAGAAGATTACGATAAGCGTAGTCTAATTGTTCTTCGTCAGGCCAACCGGGACTTAGACGATCGAAGTACGCTCTCATAAACGTGAGATAATCGGCGACTTGTTCTTGCTCACCCTGCGTACGCTTTCGGATTTCTTCGCGTAGTTCGAACTGTAAATTAGGCTTACCGAATCTATCACGCCAAGCGAATTCAAAATCTCTGAACGTGTGCCACGTGTGACGTTTGGTACGGAACCAGTATAACGCAACGTTCGTTAAAAAGAAAGGTAAACAGCCTAAAAGATCGGCATCGCGAATTTTAAACAAGTGTCTGCCTTCTTGTAATCGATATAGGAAGGCGTCGGAATCTTCGCTACGGGAGCCAGAAAATTTTAAATTCCATCTACGCATGGCTTCATAGGTGGCGTGCGTAGGAGTTTGAAGCCTTGGTGAGAAGTTATTTTGTGGTGTCAATGGTTGGATATCTCTATCCAGGAATTCTTGTTGTCGGGAATTAAATCGGGAAAAACGGTTTTCGTCACGGAAATCGTATTCCGGTTCGGCGAAAGTTTGAAATTCCGAATTTCGTTGATTAAAGAATTGAGGTTCACGATTAAAATTCGGATTACCGTTATTGGTCGCTAATGAATTATTGTTATTGTTTGGTATCATAACAAATCGAGAAGTATTAGCATTGACATGTTGTTGGTTGTCATTGGGCGGGGGTTGACCTCCACTCGCTCCTGGAATGTTATTTTCTACCACGTGTGCGGAATTTTCTCTATCGTTAGGCGGTAATTGATTCGTTGATTGCGGACTTTCATACGTAGCGTCTTGTATCGGAAGTTGATTAGGATTATTTGGTTCGGGATGTTCTCCAGTAGGAGTAGGAGGCTTATCGCCATTTTCTCCTCGTTGAGACATTAGAAAACGTAATAATCGGTACCTTAAAGTTGGTACTGTTCCTTCGGTTGATAAAGAACGATAACTTAGTTCAGCGCGTAGTTGTTCCGCAAAAAGTAAATAAATCCACGCGTCTCTAGAGGACGGTCGTAGCATATAACGGCGAAGTTAAATTTTTAACTATGGCTCATTTTATTTAGTTTGACAACACAGAATCTTAACGCACGGGAGAAGAAAGTAAACAAACCGTTCTGTAGCGGTTAGGATTGTTATTGTTCGTTAATCCTTTTTCGGGATCGTTAATACTTTGTGGGTTATTTTTCGATTTCTCTATTGTTATAGATATCGTTAATACCTTGTTTGTAATATTTGATTTTACCTATTGTTAAATATCGTTAATACGTTGATTGTTATTTTCGGTATTCTATTGTTAGATAGAAGGGATTATTAATCGCTCATTGTGAACCTTTGTGAAATTTCTTTTGTCTGACTCTTATTCTAGGTTCGCGGATTTTTTTTTTTTCTTTTGTGTTTGTATCGAGACTGCTTATAAGTTTGAATTTAACCGATTTTATCGGGAATTTATCTGAGACATTAGATTTTTATATGGATTTTTATTGGCAAAGAACCCTTTCTGGCGTGGCCCCTTTACGTTGGGCGCCAATTTGCAACGAAGAAACTTTTAAAGGCAAAGGGTGAACCTAGCTCCGTGCACCTTCGGCGTCAGTACGTGAGGATTAATTAATTATTAATTTAGACAAAACTAATTTTGGGCGCCAGACGTGAAAACGTCGATCAAAATACAATAGATATCAAAGAATTGACGGCGGAAATGACCAGTTAGCTCAGATTAATTAACGGTAGAGGGGCTGGGTTGCCAAATTAAACAAGAATAATTAACATTTTATACCTGATTGATTTATTTAATCAAATATGTGATTTACGGGATATAAAGAATTCGTTTTTATTAATATTATCGTTGTGTCTCAGATTAATTCGGGAATATCGGGATTAGATCGTAAAGAATATTCACAGAAAATATAATAGCACAATAGAAAAGTACTCAAACAGTGCGGCTCGATATAATGCGAGATACAATTTTAGATTGAACGGAAAAACATGTCATACGATAATAATAATTATAATAATAATCATGCACAAGAAATCAGAATAAATCAGATCAAATACTAAGAACTAAGAAATAGAAATTAAATAACAAATGCTTGCTTCTACGCTCGCTATCTCCAGAATTATGTATTTTACAGGTCGATTGCTATCATTTATTCTATTTTATTGAAAAGAAAAGAAAAGAATATAAGCGACTAAACTCTACAACATGCGTTAAGCAGAATAAGAAAATAAAGAAAGCAATAAGATAAGAAAGCCACAAATAGACGCTAAACACGAGTTAACTCGGGAATCCGTTTTTAATAATACAATATTAATTAATCGGGATTAAGTCGGAGACTTACATGCCGTTAACGTGACCTACGTCACACCAAATATAATATAATAGAATACAGACTAAACGGGATTCGTGAGCGAACTCGTGGTTTTACAGAAAATAGGTCTTACCTTATCGATGAAATATAACTTCCTCGTATAAAACGGGAACTATAACTAAACGTCACTTAGTGTTCGTTACTGAAGCTAAATTACTAGACTAAACTTGAAATACGGGATAAAGAAAGATAAAGAACAGACTTGACGATAAAGAACAGAATTGAAGAGAAAGAACAGAATAGAAGAAAGTACACTATAACTCGGGATACTCGGGATATCGTAGACTTGGCGTGAGGACGAACAAGCGTAGAAGTAGGCTGAGTCCTGTGTCGTCCTACGTTTTATAGCCTAGGGATTACCATGTGGTTGAGCCTAGCATCGCCGGTAGTTTGGTTTGACGAATCAGGTGTCGAGTATGATTAGGCATACTTTCGGGAACGCGTTGTCCAATTCATCCTTACTTCGAACATTTGTCCAGCATATAGTTAGCTGAATGATGCGGCGGGCTAATTCAAACGTAGTTGACGGGACTCGACTGTTTCTCTCCTCTTCTCTCCTCTGCTCAAGCTCGGTTGCGTTGTCTCGGGACTCCTCGGGATCATCGTCGGCGAAGTGCACTCTAGCTGCGCTTTTACTGTAAAAACTGACCAATTAGAGGATCTGGCGGAAGTTCTGATGCTCCAAATAACCGGATCTGCATCCAGATTTCCCCATGAACGGTGTGGAAGGTTTACAGGCAGACCTGCATCACACGATTGCAGTTCTACTATCGGGACCTTTCTTGAGTAACCACGATAGCGGGACGATGACGAGAAAGTCGATGATTTGGGTCTAGCTCGACTCCAGGTCGATGAGTCTTCGGCAACGGGAAGCTTGGTTGGGCTACTTTGGTGTGTTCACCCTGCTCTGTTCGACCATTGACGAGACGTCCAGAAGTAGTTGACGAGAAGTGGTCCAGCACCTGGCTGAGAAGTCTGCGGGAACGGGAGGAATGACTCTGTGAGTCGCCCTTATTCGACCTTTCCTGCGGCATCCACGACTGAGAGCTTGAGCGAGAGAGAGACAGGAACTAATAGTTCGGGAAAGACCTCGGTAGAGACGTCGGATGAATCCCTCGACGTCCTGGCGTAGTCTTCCCGAGCACCGACAGTTTACAGAGTATCATAGAATAGTATAGAATAGAAAAGAATAGATGAGAGATAACATAGGCAATAATCAAAATAATCTAAGACCTGTGACCTGGCTACTTTCTGGAGATGTCCGTCCTCACGTCTTTTCCGTCTCCGGTGACCCGACTGTGGCTGTTGCGAAATGCAACGTCACAATACTCACGACTGACATGCGAACTGAGAAAAAAATTAAAATCCTGGAAAACGATGTTTGAAAAGTATTAAATATTGATAATCGCTCACTAACGGGCTGGCGGCCGCTAGCTCTGGCCGCTAGATTCAGCCTCATACCGGAAAGCTAATCTGAGAACCGTCCACTCGACAATTGGCCAAAGGAAAATTGATAATAAAACAAAGATGCTGGGCGCCAGGCTTATAATCGCCACTTTCTGAAAATCTAACTAATGAAAAAAAAAAAAAATACAAACTACAGATACTTAAGCGCCGGCTAGCGTCAGTACCGCGGAGAGGGGTCGGGATTAATTGAAGGATTAGCAGGGCGTATTAACGGCTCGGTGAATTTGAATCTAACAAAGAAAATAAAATTTATTCAAGAAAAACAGTATCAAAAAAAAAAAAAAAAATAGAAATAATAATACTAGTACCCGGGGGTACTCCCCAGCGGGTATAAATTGACTACAGGTCGTGTATAAGTGACCTGGCCACGTTTGGCGAGTTTTACAATAAAAATTAAACTACTAGCTTCCACGTGGGAGAGCAATAACAAATAAAAAGAGTTCATGCAACAAAAAAAATATATATAACTCGTCAAATCAAGTCCTCGCGGGACAATAATAACTAAATCACTAATTTACTAAATATTTGCTACGAGCAGAATTAATAACTTATTACTAACGATCTTATAATAATGACTAATTCGGAGTTATCCAGTCTTATCTCGTGCTCCGACGACTAGCTCGTCTCCGAGAGACGGAGTCTCTCGTTATCGTATCGCTCCGAAAAGCTTATTCTTTACCAACGATTTACAGATCTTTACTACAAATTACTTAAACTAACTCTGCGGATAATACACGGTATTTTATTAATTTCCTAAACGCTAAACTATGAACCCTAAACTCTAACGCGAAAAACAACAAAGACTCTCGGCTAAGCCTCGAGCTACGTCTCTCCCCTCAGGAGGAAGAGAGAGAGCGACAGTGACCGACTCGTACTGTCTCTGTCGTACTCGTGTACTACAGGTACTGACTCGACTAAATTAATAATTACGCGAATAATTACTCCAAAATAAAGACTCGAACTACAAAATCTAAGGCAAAGGGACACTGGTGACGGCCTACCCTTCAGAGATCGGCTTAATTCGATCCCAAGAATATTAATTAGCCTCGTGGCTGGATCTATGGCGAGATCGCGGATAGCCGCTGCCGGGTACGAATTATCCTGCCAACGCTTACCGTCTTCCAGCCACGCTATGAACATCCCTCGTTCTCGGAAGGGATCCATGCCTCGATGGGAGATTCCCTCAGGGATACAATTTAAACTCCTCACACTCACTCCACACAACGCAAAAAATTAAGATACTAGAGAACCCACGGGGTTGATCGTAAAAGAAGCAGATTTCAGATTTTTAATAGCCAGAGATATTTGTCACACGAGTGATTCAAGCGCTAGTCTAACGCAGAGTGGTCAGACCGCATGGCGCCGGTACTTAGCGCTCGCATTAGGTGGTCGCCGATTGATTTTCCATCGACCGAAAGATCCCTAGATCCGCTACGCGCGAATATTCAAAATCCACCACGGTGGTTGAAGCTCATTACTTCAGAGGAACACGGGTTGCAGGCTCTTCTAGGCGGCGGGAATCTCTTCCGCCACCGACATCCCTCGTTGCAGAATGCCCTTGGCATTCCCTCGTGTCCTCTATTTCGTCTTTGGAGGTAGCTCTGCAGTAGCTAGCCTCCGGAGCTCTTAGGTGGCGTACGTTGTCAGGGATCCTTCCGGTCGTTATTAGGAGTCGTAGGTGCGTCGGTTCGTGGTTTTCGGAGTGCGTGGTTGCCTTCGTCTAGGCCTCGTCTCCCACATGCCAGAGAAAATGTGTAAAGAAAACAAAAGAATAAATAAGGAGTTCTACAGATTTTAGTCGGTCACGGTCGTCTCTCGGAATTATTGCCAGGCCTCAGGGCCATCCTAATCATTCATTCAAAAATCAGACACTCCGCTAAGGTCGTCCAAGGGGTAAGGAGCCTGTGGTAACATGCAATGTTACAGTATATAGCCTTAAGTTTAGTAAGTTGTTATTGTAGTCAATAGGATGAGTTACCAAAAAAAAAAAAAAAAAAAATTGAATGATTATGTACTATGTTAGCGCATCAGAGATGCCTCGTATTAATCTTAAACACTCGTAGTGTACCTGCGCGTACAGTCAGGTGCGATACGGAAATATTTAGAATAAGATAGATAATAGGAAACATTTAAATAGTCAAATCGAGGACGATCTGACAGGTAGGATGACCGACTGTTAAACCTGCTTAGGTGAGACGCTCAGTGTGAGAGTATGTGAGGGCGCTAAGCCGTAAGCCACGTGAGTGTGCGGCAAGACCGAAGAGCAGTCCGCGTAAGTCACCGACCGAAAACAGACGTGTCAATCACGAACGGAACGAAATGACCGATTAAACCCGTCGTGCATCCGCGAAAAGTGCGTCCGCGATTAAACCGTGCGAGTGCGAGAATGGACATTGATAAAAATACGAAAACTTAATACATAAGTATAGAACAATTATCCAAGGTTATACAATTTACAATATATTTTCTGTTTCTCTCCATATATTTCGAGTGATATATTTATTACCCAGACCCCACCATCCTGAATTTAATAAAAAAGGAAACGTAATTAACAAATGCGTGCAGACCCGCTGCGCGACGCACAGATTTGGCACGTGTACGTTCACTGCATCGTCTCCGTCTAGCGTCTGGTCCTGTTGTGTCTCGAAATCATAAAAAATGAATATATAATTTGCAGGCTCTCCTACGGTATGTTTCACAGGTCTCATATAGCAGCTATGCTCTATCTTTTGATTTGAACGACAGGTCTTGCAGTATGTTTCCCAGCAGACATGTTTCCCCTTGGATTTATCCATATAGATATCACAGGTTTGGCAAATCCGCAGAGTACTGCAGATTGACCGCTTTCCGCTAAACGAACCGGGCTTTGTGTGATTATTAAGACATTCAATGCCGTAAAACTCACGTCTACACGAGATACATTCCCTTCGATCAGCCCTCGTATCGCAAGCGGGCGTCGACAAACAACGAGGACATATATTACCTGTGTCCACACCACGAGAATAGCCTACATTACACGGTATGCAAAAAAAATTAGAGGCGGCTGCTGCACTGATATTTAAAATTACGTCATAATGTCTGTTTCGTTCGCTGTAAATAATGTTGACTCTATAGGTTGCAGTCCGCCCCAAGCTTACCACAATATCCTCGCCATTAAAAAAAGGTTCTCCGCCCTTTCCGAGTGTACGCCAAAAGTAAACAGTTATGACAGTGTCGTATCGTGCCAAATACTGCTGAAACTGCAGGAGCTCATCATACCCGCAGCCCTGCTCGGGTATCGTGACGTGTGCCTTTCTAACTAATTCCTCAGCTCTCTCTTTTTGATATTTTTCGTTGTCCCTAGCCCTGTTCCACATATTTTTAAAATCAGGATGCGTACCCTTACGCGCGTATACCCCAGCTGCGAACAACGCCCGTGGTAAACATAAATTATCATCGTTTTTAATTTTTAAGATCGACCGCTTATTTAATATTTCCTCCCCGTCCAACCGTAAGCGTTTACCCCTCCCGACAGGTGAATTGACCGTAAATATATTGATAGTAAAAGGCTGATCTATCGAAAACTCAGTCGCACTCTGCGTGACTCTGAACACAAGACCCCATAAATCCTCGAATTGAAAATCGCGTGCCGGTCGAAAGTTTAAACCCGCTGCGCCCCTCGTGAAACCATCCGTAACAAACGTCATACCCATTAGATCCCCCTGACCGCACAATGATCTGAAATACCTATGAAGTTCCCTAAATGCGTCCTCTAACCAACGTAGTGAGTTTTCCGTCTCTGGCGGAATTATGATTTTTACCTTGACCTGATTTCCAGCTAACCCGAAACGCGGATATCTTTTATTCACACGCTGCGTGATTCTAAATCGTCTTGATCTATTACCTTCTACGTCTTCTACTTCTGGATCTAACCCTGCATCCTGAATCGGTACACTAACTCGCCTGCCAACTTCCGGTCGATCCTCCTGTTCAGGTACATCGTCCGATGGAGCATTACGCTTTCCTGCACGACGAGCTGCTCCGCCCTGCTGTATTCCTGAAGTGCTAGCCCCTTCGTTGACCGCGTATATTCTGACTGGAATTCCTGACGTTGAGGTAGAAGATCCAGCGTTAACGTTGAACAGGCCTGTCGCTGGTTTCGCTCTCGGTACAGCATCTGTAAAATTATTCAAAACTATGAAAAAAAGATTTAAATTCGAATGACAGAGGATAAGATTCAATATTTTTCGGATAGGAGTGTACTCGTGGCATATTCTCTAACATCACTTACCGCTCACAGGTGTATACCGCATACTTTCATTCGATAAATTCGGCGCATATCGACAACTTTCATCCGTCGTTTTAGCAATCATCTCCGTCTCGTTCGCATCCTCCGCATCCTCCATTGAGACTTGTGATAGCCGCTCCATAGTCTCCTCTATCGCCGGCGCACCGTCCGTATCTACAGCAGGATCATCCTGTGTAAATGCCATCGCACCATCAACCGCTAATTCATAAGCCTCTACAGCTTCTATAGCAACCGCTTCTTCTCGTGCTATAGCCGCGGCATCCTGACATGCTGCCGTCCTCATCTTCCGTCCTCGCTGCTTGATGACATCCGTCACTATTCGAAGATATGATGGTATAAGGGCAGCCTTCGCGAGTTCCAGCATTTGTCTGATCCAAAAAGGTCTGTCCGCTAAGCTCGACAATGTCATGATTTGCACGACTGTCGTCATGTCAAGTATACCGATAATATTACGTAGAACCGTCGTCACTTCCTGCTCAGTATGCATTCCCTTGACTTGATAGTACCACTCACACATACGCTTCGTAATAACTTCCGGCCTTGTAGATACGAGGTACCGTATCACCATCAGGATTAAACCCTTCACGGTTGATATGATACGTTTATCCTCAACACGATTCATCTCAAAAAATATCCTCCAAAATAAATTCAAACAAAAGAAAAATAAGGACTTGTCCAGAATTTTCTCGAAGCTCAAACTTGTTCGCTTGGTAACAATGCCTTTCACGAATGAAAAAACAAACGCAACAGTAATTGTTAAACCACTCGAAATCAGAAGATCACAACCAGCAGAGTCTCCCCTACTGAATAGTTTTTCAAACTGATAAAATGACACACTTTTTGCGAGTCTATATGGGGAAATCCACGGAACCTTTAAATTTGTTGATACTCGGTTGTCTACCTATGAAAAGAGAATTTAAAGTGGGTATCAAGTACGTGGGCCTTCATTTCAGTTATATTACTAGCCAACTCAATGATATTCAACGGTTGAAAAGTGATCCACATATTTCTGGGAGACTTTGAAAAATAAAAATGCTGAAAAATTGCACATTTTCAAGCGATACTCTGAATTCTTTTTTTCATTTTTTGCCTCTAACTTTATGAGGGGTTTATGAATCGATTTGAAAATTTGGGGAAATCTTCGTCTATCTATGACTTTTGAAGTTATTGATGTCATATGGGTGTGCCATTTGACCATTCCCCATGATTCGCACTCAAAGTAGCGATACTCCATTTTTGGTCGTCGACATTTTTTTTACCTTTTCGTTTATAACTTTTTGAGGAATCTGAAAGTTGAAATTTTTATTTCACGTCCAGATAGCTTCACAAGAAACAAAAAAAAGTGTGGTTCCAAAATTAATGTGCCATCAAAACTGATGAAGCTAGAGGTCGAAGTATCTGAACGTCTACCCGCGTAACTATTTTTTAAAATCATGTTTTTTCGTTGGCACAGCTCTAATTTTATTTCTTACTCGTTCAAACGTCCTGTAATTCGTAAACCTTTATTGTAGGAATCTACTACGAAAATCCTCACACTGAACTTTCGGTACTTCTAATATTATGAAGTTTTATTTGATCAATAAATATTCGGATATTCGTGTGAAATGTTAAAAATAGCGTTGAAATATGCAATTTTTCGGATTTCATCAATACAAATGCGTATTCGTATCGTAAGTGAAAAAAAAAAAAAAAAAAAAAAAAAAAATTAAAAACAAATCAAAATTTTTTTTCTTTCAAATTCAAAAATTTTTTTTTTTCAATCAAAAAATCAATAAATAATCGAAAAACAATGTTATAAGTTATAACGATGAAATTGAGATGAATGAAAAACCATGTTATAACGATGAAATTAAGATAAATGAATCTTTTTCGTAAAAAAAAAAACGATTTTTCGATTTTTTCACCGTAACTTCTTGAGGGATCGATAAAAATGAGTAACGCGAGTATATTCTTCACTTATAGTCTACAAGAGACATGCCAAAAAAGGTTTGAGAAGTGTGCTTCAAAATAAAAAATGAAGTTACACTTTTTAAAAAAATCAAAGGTTCCGTGGATTTCCCCATATATGTTATGCTTGGTACCCTGCTCATCCGCACGCAGTGTAAATGAACCAATCGTTGATATTACTACCGCCCGCCAACCCTTGACCATTTTTGCCTACCTGAAACACTGTCTCTATACATCGACCTGACTGACGTCACCTTCATATTGCTTTTCACCCGACCGGCCCTTACGCCTGCAAGTCTGCACCTGCATGCGGTGCGCCTCTAATCCCCAATCGCACCTCTGCACACAGGACAAAAGAATGTACCACCTTCGCAAGGGTAGCCGGAGCGTGAGCTTGAACATAGAAATCAAGAGACTCGGTAGAGTCTCGCGCCAAGTACATTAAAAAAAAATTTTTTCAAGCACGAGACTCAACGAGTCTATATACCCGAGAGGCAACTACCCTAACCTATACCGCGAATTATTATCTTCGTTTTCTTTCATTTCACAACATACACGAATTAAAACTAATTTAATCCAGGATGTGGGCATGAAAAGCTTTCTTTCGAGCCCTAGATCGATTAAATTGGTGTCCGGAGTGCTGAGATATAATTAACTACAGATTCTGAAACCCCGCTTCCTCGTACAATGTTTCTACGTCGTCGTCGTCGTCAGACCCAGATTCGTTCACACTAAAACCATTCCCATAAAATCACATAGAAGGGAAAATCTACACAAAAATTGTATACAGTGGCGTTAGTTCGGCAGTCACAACGTAGTCAGCGCTCGTATCGCAGACAGAAACCGTCTGCTACACTAGCAGACGCGTGTTGTCATTTCATGTTTTTGAATCCAAATAAAAGAAATAAAATAAAGTACAAGCAATGATTAATATAAAATTTGAAAGTACAAAAACTAGTGAATACCCACCAAAAGCCACGCGAAGTACATTAATGTGATAGTCACCAACAAAAATGTTTCGATAGGTTAATCTTAGATCCTATGATCTTGAGCTTTTGAGGTTATGCGAATCGATTAACGTGTAAAATTCATTGTGATAAATAAAATAACAATTGTGAACGGATAATGAGATTAGGTTCACCTTGCATGACCCAAGACTGTCAGATGACTGTTACCTCTAAATTATATTCACTTATACATTGTAGATTTGGCTGATTTTCATTTATGAATGCAATTATCGGAGGAAACGGTGTTTTGAGGATTATTCGATTTTTTTCTATCAAGTCAATGCCTGAGGAAGTCTGACAAGAGAAAATCTAGATAAAATGTTGAAGTTGAAAAATATCTTGATAGCATGATTTGATATGAGAAACGGCAAGGGGCCAGACGAAGAAAGCCGAGTCCAAGCGTTGGATCGCGACGTATTCTACTTTAAGCTCTATGTTAGGCTCATCTCTAGAGGATCGTCTGCTAAGACCCAAATTGTTAGTCAACGTTATGCGTTGGATTCCGACGAGTTCTATATTCTATCTCGGTATTCTCTAGTCCAAACGAGACTGTAAGTCGACCTTGTGTGTTGGACTTCGATAGGCTTTATTCTACACTCCACGTCAACGTAGTGCGTTGACCTTCGGGGAAGATGATATTTTAATTCATGTTTCACAGACAGTTTAGATTCTCTGCTCAGAACAATCTCTATCAAATTCAGATTAGTGCTATCACAACAAATGGTTAGAATGAAAATACATATTTAATATTAAAGAAATGGTCCCTCTTTCTCAGATGATGGAGATTCTCATTTATATTTATTTATTCATTGTAGACTCAGCGTAGTTTCATTTATGAATGTAATTATTGGAGAAAAGGCTTTTTTTATGGATTGTTCAATTTTGTAGCGGTTCGCCGTATGAGAAGAGAGGATGATGAGAGTGAACGCTGAACTTGCAAAATATTGGGATAGTTTGATTTGATACGAGAAACGGATAGAGTCAGACGAATAGAGCAGAATGCAAGTATCTGATTTCCGTTCCGGAAACTTCCATTTTATGCTCTACGCTAGTCTTGCATCGAGAGGGCTCAATTCTATATATTTCGATACCTTCTGGTCAGACCCGAATTTGAAGGTGACCTTTTTGTAGAGGACCTAGCTGCATTAGAAGAAAAACTGTCTAAGAATTTCAATACATATATCTAATATTTATATATATTTAATCATGAGCAGCAACTATAACCCTGCGTGCAAGTAACTCCGTCATTGCAGGTCCAAGCCCAGATGAGACAGAAGGAGGGCTGTGCGCAAGGTTACACGTTGCAGGCATATGGAATTATACCGGATTCTAGCGAAACAATTCGTAGAACTTAATAAGAGATCACATGTAACGTCTGTCCCCAGAAATTTAAGGCTCACAGAAAAGTATGAGCATACGTGTAAATTATAACATTATTTTTATTTATTTGAAATTATACTACCAGATTTAAGGGGTAACACCACTCTAAGATTTTGAAAAAATCGATTTTTGTTTTTTTTGCTCAAACAATACTTTAGGGTCATAAAAACAATAACCAATTGGTCCTATGGTAAAAAAAAAGAAACTTCAGAGGTTTTAATTTTTAATTTCGCCGCAACGCCTCGGAGCACACGTTCGGCGTTTCTGCGGTAACGCTTCGATATTTTGTTTTTACCTGTCGAAATAATGAGTGCCTCTCTTACTTACAGAGTAGAAGGTCATTAAGTCACCTTCGTAGGTTACCAGGGTGCTCTGATGCTATAATATACACTTTAATATACGTGTATGTGCAAGTACTTATAAAACTTTGAACAGGTTTTTGTTGAAATCACATTCTTCAAACTGGGCGGAAACGCTGCTCGAAAACCGTTCGATGAATTGTTTTGAAATTTTGACTGTAGCTTCACAATCACATTATCTAAAGAAGTACATAGCCGTTTTTCGATTGAATGTAAACTTTTTTCTTAACAAACAATATACTGCAAATTTTTTTGCCGAAAAAATGAAATTTTTTTTAAACTGGTGCCATTTTTGCAAAAATGGATTTAAAAGAAAAACCCTATGTACTTCTCTAGCCAATGACATATAGATTGGGAAAAAATTGATTTTCTTGTTTCACCTCTTATACTTTCGGAGTTACACGTCCGCCCGTGGAGGTATCGAAAAAAAAGCGTTCTTGAAGACTGGCTCTGTCGCCGCCATTTTGTATCAAAAATGCAATTAAAAATTTTTTCTACATACTTCAATATGTGTTTAATAAGCCCTGAAAAAAGAAACCCGATCGATTCTCCAATATTCTAGAAAAAAATCATAAAATTTAGGCCTTTTTTGCTAACTCTAGAGTGGTGTTACCCCTTAACATTGCTGCTTTTCGAGGGATTCGGATGATACAAAATGCATTACCGTACATGCATTGAGACGATCATAGAAATAATTGGCAGAATGACAACTGAGAACTGAGCGAGGATATAGGAAAACCTAATCGAGCGAGCGTCGCGAGCGAGCACAATTATTAGGTAGTCAAGCAAAATTGTACAAAAAGTGGTGATATCAACCCCAAAAAGCCCCTCCGGTGCAAAAACCTTTCGCCAAGTACATTAATGTGTTCACCACCCCCAAAGAAAATCACCAACAAAAATTCCTCCTTAACAAAAGTGGTACTATAAAAATGTCTACTTACAAAAAGATTGAAATCAGATACAATTGCCAAGTACATGTCTTCTGTATAACAAAAGTTTACAACTGAAGAACAGAAGTCTAAATAGTCTTGTATTGTTCACTCGCTACGCTCGCTTACTCGATAGACTTGATAATTACAGAAAAAAAAACAGCAAAAAAAAATTTAGGAAGTGGTACTTGGCGGGCCATTATAGCAATATGTATCGAATAAATGATACATAGACCTACTGTCGGCGCAAAAAGGTTTGGCCCCTCTGTTTGAGTGATCATAACTTCTACAGGAAAATTGGTAGAGCATCGAGTCTAGAAAGATCGGAAAGCGCCAAGTTTTCTGCGTCTAATGGTTGTTCGCAAATTTCCGTGTAAAAATCGTGAAAGCCGTTATGATCTCCGAAAAGTTAAAAAACGTAGTTTTTCGGAGTCCATTGCCGTACGTCAACTTCAACTCGTCACCGTTGATCTGAAATGAGTGTAAAAAATCTGGAAAAATTTAGAAATATTCCCTGAACATTGACGAACATGATAGAGTTTGGTAAATTCAAAAATATTCACAAACCTGGACACCAGGTGCAAAAAGGTCCAATGGTGCGATTTGGGGAACGGATCGGTACGGACGAACCTGAGCCGCTTCAAAATTATCGTCAGCATATACACTTTTTGATTCCGTAATCCGTTTTTGGTTCACAATAGCGGACGTCCAGTAATCGACGTCAACAATTTTTCAAATTTGCGCGGGGCCGCCTGTGTCCTAGCTGCGATATTCGTCGCTGCAATTCCCTCCCGCCGCGCCCGTCGCAGACTCAATTGTTACTCGGGGCCACTGATATAACAATGTGAATGCAGCGAAGAATATCGCGGTTGGGATACACGCGGCCCCGTTCAAATTTGAAAACTTGTTCACGTCGATTACTGGAAGTCCGCTATTGCGAACCAAAAACTGATTACGGAATCAAAAAGTGTATATCCTGACGATAATTTTGAGCCGGCTCAGGTTCGTCCGTACCGATCCGTTCCCCAAATCGCACCATTGGACCTTTTTGCACCTGGTGTCCAGGTTTGTGAATATTTTTGGATTTACCAAACTCTATCATGTTCGTCAATGTTCAGGGAATATTTCTAAATTTTTCCAGATTTTTTACACTCATTTCAGATCAACGGTGACGAGTTGAAGTTGACGTACGGCAATGGACTCCGAAAAACTACGTTTTTTAACTTTTCGGAGATCATAACGGCTTTCACGATTTTTACACGGAAATTTGCGAACAACCATTAGACGCAGAAAACTTGGCGCTTTCCGATCTTTCTAGACTCGATGCTCTACCAATTTTCCTGTAGAAGTTATGATCACTCAAACAGAGGGGCCAAACCTTTTTGCGCCGACAGTAAGTGAATACTCTTTTACTTACTCATAAATGGCCCGCAAGTACCACGCACTAAATTTTTTTTTTCCTGTTTTTTTTTCTGTAATTATCAAATCTATCGAGTAAGTCTATCGAGTATCTATCGAGTGATTCTATATGTAAGTACTCCGTCCACTGCTACAACCGTGAAATCCCTCAGCCTAGCTAAAAAACTTGTCCCTACCCTCTGAGGAATAATAAAACCTCACCCAGTAGTGGGGGGTTTTTCTTGAAATATTAAGGGGTCCCCTGCATAAAATGCCGGATAAGAATCCGGAGTCCAAATTCTATACGGCCCGATACGGCAAAGTGTCGTATTTTGAATGCCGATTCCTTACGGTTTTATGCCATTCTATTCGGACGCCCCATCGATGTCCCTATCCGGATCTATGCGTGCCCGAACCGCGATTTTTAACCCTGGTCAAAATGCCGGATAAGAATCCAGAGTTTAAATTCTATACGGCCCGAACCAGCAAAGTGTCGTATTTTGAATTCCGATTCCTTACGGTTCTATACCATTCTATTCGGACGCCCCATCGATGTTCATATCCGGATCTATACGTGACGGAACCGCGATTTTTAAAAATATCGGTGCGCCTCTTATACGGTTTTATACGGAGTGTAGGATGCCCCCTGCGTATGCGGTTCTATGCGGAGCGTATTCGGTTGAATCCGTAATGTATGCGCACATAAAAGTATGCTCGGATTAAGGTCCTATCCGGAACGTACAAAAATTACATCAATTAACATAGCATGGCATCGCAGTCTTTTTTTTTTTTTTTTTTTAACTTTTCTTTTTTTCAAACAATCAGCGCTTTAGGGGGAGCCCATATATTGACATCATACATACTGATAGCACATAACCAATACAGGAATTAGGCGACGCTTATATTAGATGACATTTTCAGCCTCTATATATACTCACCAACTCCTATAAGTGGCACTCGCGAGAATATCGAAAGCGGTGGTCGCCGCCTTACGAGAAAATATTGAAGTAATGTAAATTACATAGAAACCGGATAGGTACGGACAGAGCCCCCGATTAGGACTTAGAAATAATGACACGAACAGCAAATATTTCTATCACCTTGCAATGCGCAGCATTGAAGCCCGACGGGGACAGATAGAGCCCTGCATCGGACTTTGAATGTTTATGTTGATCTCATCGAGTGCAAGATCGAAACCGGATAGGAACGGGCGGAGCCCCGCGACGTACTTTAAAATATTTCAGACACGATTTTGATGACGAACGCTGACCGTATAGAATCGTATACATCACTGAGCTCAAGTTTTCGGTCCCGAATATATTCCTGATAGGGACGGACTGAGCGCCGCGTGGGACTCTGATATTATAAAATGCGCGATCGGAACCAGATAAGGACGGGTGTAGCCCCGCGACGGACTTCAAAATATTTGATACGCGATTTTGATGACGAACGCTGACCGTATAGAATCGTATACATCACTGAGCTCAAGTTTTCGGTCCCGAATATATTCCTGATAGGGACGGACTGAGCGCCGCGTGGGACTCTGATATTATAAAATGCGCGATCGGAATCAGATAGGGACGGGTGTAGCCCCGCGACGGACTTTAAAATATTTGAGACGCGATTTTGATGACGAACGCTGACCGTATAGAATCGTTTACACCACCGAGCTTAGGTTTTTGGGCCCGAACATAATCCGGATAGGTCCTCCAGCGGCCCGAGTACATTTTGTCGATGCGATAGGATGCGGATAGAACCGTATGAACTGGTGTCGGACATAAATACTGAATTCTATACGAAATTCTATACGTTCCTATAAAATCCTATACGGCATTTTAACCAGGGTCTGTAAGCATCTACGCCAGTAGTTGCGAATAGCCCGTGCTTGCAACAGTGAAAAACAGTTACTCTGCATCAATATTCTTCAGTGTCTGCATCATAATTTCATCATGTTCAACTCTCAATCTGTGCGTGCATTACAAAAACCTCATTCAGTTGATAAACCACTCATAATTGACCCTCTACGACCAACCAGGCGGATGTTACTATCAGCCACATATGGAATAAACCCTTCGTTCTCCACGACGGTCTCGGTTGGATATTCTCTAGTCGGAGAACGTTTCGAACTTATTGTGCAGTTCAGTGGCCAAGGTGGAAGTATTATCGCGATGAAAACTGACATTTGGTGGAACTTTTTAAAAAGCTTGAACAAAATCAACAAATACTTCGCTAAACCAACGACCACAGCCTAGACTCCAGCCGTTTCTACCGATACTACACCCGTAGATGTGAACGGTTATACCGTTTCGTTCATCTTGGCTCACGGATCGAGAGCCATCAAGCTAACAGAACCAGCTGAGCAGTGGAAAAAGGAAGAAGTTCGAGATACAGACGATGAGGCATCTACTTACAAATCCCCCAGTATTAAGAAACGGAAGCTGTACGGCGAGTACATCGTGCTGCAGAAAACATCGATCGATGGGCTAAATGCCATAATGCCGTGCGTCTGTAATCATTTATGTCGTCTATCAGAACATGTGGTTCCTGTGAACGAACTAAAAGACGATATAGTGAGGGAACTCTCTACACTGGCCAATGCGTTTGGCTTCACGGATACTCCTCTTCATCGTTTCACAGAGCTTGTCTTAAAAGATTTTGACGAACGGGTGGAAGGGATAGAGACGAGTTTGAAATCGAATCTTAGTACGAGTGTGTATAAATATGTTTTGCTTGAACTAAAGGCTCTGTTCGCTCTTGACATATCCGAGGAAATTAAAGGATCCATGGATTCAACATATAGTGTATACCCACGTTGAGCATTTAGCATAAGAAACGACTGCTCGTTCTCTAGAATAAGCCTTAACATAATTAGTTGTAATTTTTATACGCAATATTGTTAAATAAATCTTAGTTATAAGCTTGAACCTTTTTAGTAAACATAAGTTTGAATCTTTACCTTTATAAATATTAAATGATATGAATAAACAACCATTCACCTGTCTTTACCTTTATAAATTGTAACATTGCATATTACAAGGCGCTCCTTACCCCTTGGACGACCCTAGCGGAGTGACTGTTTTATGGTATGAATGTTTAGGATGGCCCTGAGGCCTGGCAAAAATTCCGAGAGGCGACCGTGACCGACTAAAAACTATCGAGCATATTATTTATTCTTTTGTTTTCTTTTACGACTTTTCTCTGACATGTGGGAGACGAGGCCTATACGAAGGCGAACACACAGACAGAAGCACGACCAAACAGACGCACGACGCCAAATACCGACTGTGGGGATCCCTTTCGACGAACGCCACCAAAAAGCTCAGGAGGCTAGCCACTGCAGGGCTACCTCCACCATCGACAGTGAGGACACGGGGGAGTGTCTCAGGCACTCTACATCGTGGGATATCAGTGGCGGAAGAGATTCCCGCCACCAAGAAGAATCTACAACCCGTGATCCTCCGATTTAGCGAGCTTCTAACATCGTGGGGAACTTCGAAATTCGCGCGTAGCGACAACAAGTCGCCATATTTAGAGATCCTCCAGTCGATGCGAAAATCAATAATCTATCGCCTAATGAGGGCGCTTAGGTACCGGCGCCATGTGGTCTAGACACTCTGCGATAGACTAGCGTCTAAGACACTTGTGTGTTTTGATCTTTGAGTAGCCTGTTGTTCAAAGAAATCTTTTCGTATATTTAAGCCCCGTGGGCAATAATAATTAGCTAACTTCTGGAGTGTGTGTGTGGTGCCTAAATACAACCTTCGAGGGTCTGTGGCAATCCGCGAGGATGGATTTTGGTCTGGAGAAAATCCTTTTTCTCTGTTGGCTGGAAGACGGTAAGCGTTAGCTATTCTTACCCATGCTAATTTGAATCCGGCAACGGCCGTCAGCCATCTTGCCTTGGTACAGCCACGAGGCTAATTAATATTTTTGGGAATCGAATTAAGCCGATCTCCGACCGGTAGGCCGTCACCAGTGTCTCCATGTACTAGAGTTAATAGTTCGAGTATTTATTTTATAGAAAATTCGGGTACTTTATATTTTGTTCGAGTTCGTATCCTTCGTACACGAGTGCGGCAAGGATAAATTTAGTCCGTCACCGTCGCGCTCTCTTCCTCCCGCGGGGAGAGACGAAGCCAGAGGCTTAGTCGAGTCTCTTTGTTTAGATTTCGTGTCTTGATTTGAGATTTCAGAATTATTATTGAAATTGAATGTTTGGTCGCGCTAGGCGCAGAGTTAAGTTAAGTTAATTTTAATAATTTTTGTAAATAATAACTCTTTCGAGTAAGTTTTCTTTAACGGGAGGCTTCGCCTCTCGGAGGCGAGTTAGTCACACCAAAACGACTAACGATCACGTAGGCGATTCTTTATTATTGTAAATTTGTTTGATTCGCGAGCCTTCCGATTCTAGTCTGTTATTTTGTTATTTTGTTATCTTATTTATTATTTCGAGCCTTAGGCTCATTCATCGTTAGTTTTAAGATTGTTAATATTCCTCGTGGAAAGTATCTAGTGTTTTAGCTAGTTTATCGTCCTACGAGGACCTGATTTGTCGAGTTATTTAATTTTGCTATATTTTTCCTTGTTATTGCTGTCCTACGTGGAAGCTGTTAATTATTTATTGTGGTAAAACTCGTCAAACGTGGCCAGGTCGCCTTTACACGACCTGTAGCCGTTTTATATCCGAGAGGAAGTACCTCCGGGTACACGATTTGTTAATTTCTATATTTTTCTATTTTTTTTATTTTACTTGAATAAATTCTATTTTCTTTATTAAATTCCAATACATCGAGTCGTTAATCAACGCCCTGCTAAACCTTCAAAATCCCGACCCCTCTCCACGGTACTGACGCTAGCCGGCGCTCAAGTATCTCTAGTTCGTATTTTTTTTTATATTTTCAGAAAGTGGCGGTTATACGCCTGGCGCCCAGCATCTTTGTTTAGTTATTATTTTTCGTTGGTCAATTGTCGAGTGGATGGTTCTCGGAGCCTAGCTATCCGGTCTAATCCGAGGACTAATAAAAATCCACGTCGCAAAATATTAAATGATATGAATAAACAATATTCACCTGTGCGTCTTTTACCAACCCTATCCTTTCCCTACACCCACCATATATCTATATTTATTTCTATTCGATTAGTATACATAAGTTTTCTTAGATTAGGATCGATGAAATTCTCTTAGGTTAGGATCGATGAAATTCTCTTAGGTTAGGATTGAAAAAAGAAAGAAAAAAAAAATAAAAAAAAAAGGAAAAAGAAAGGAAATAAAAAGGAAAGAAAAGGAAAAGAAAAGGGGACAAAAAAAATGGCGGCGGCCGGGGGAGGGGGAAATGGCGAGGGGGAACGGAGGAGGGGGAATGGGCAGGGGCGGAAGGGGGGGGGGGGGGGGGTCATAAACGGTATACTGCACCCTCTCTACTGCCCACGATCTCGTTAGTTTCTGTTATGCGTTTGTACGGCCGCGTCGTGAGCCGCGGGAGTTCTCCTACAGAGACCTCAAGGCAATTAATACCGACTCTTTTCTGAGTGACCTAGCTAGCAGTGACTGGTCTGCTATATTTCTAGGAAACACGTTGCACGATATGGTGGCGAATCTTAATGTTTTTATTTTAGACGCTGTTAACAGGCACGCGCCTCTGAAAAGGGTTCGCCTCAAACGGGACCCGGCTCCTTGGCTGAGTAGTGAGCTCAGACTGTTGATGAAGCAGAGGAACTCTGCGCGTAGATTCTGGGATCGGGAGCCTACTCCAGTATCTCGTGACAGATTTCGGAGCCTGCGTAATCAGGTGAAGGCTGCGATCAAGGCTGCGTCTTACCAAGAAAAAATCACGACAGCTGCCTCATCACCTCACCGCGGATGGGTTCAATCGGTTTTTTGCATCGGTATTTTCAGCTCGACCCCGGGGGAAGTGTGCACATGACTTCAACTTCAGTGTCGGGTGCTGCCGTTATACCTTTTGACGACGCCTACTTTCACTTTCGCGATGTATCCACATTATTGGTTGGAAAATTGCTTTGTGCCGTTAAGACTGACGCCAAAGGGGTTGATGGTATTCCTGTTAGCTACCTTAAGGGGCAACACCACTCTAGGATTTTGAAAAAATCGATTTTTGTTCTTTTGCTTAAACAATACATTAGGGTCATAAAAACAATAACCAATTGGTCCTATGGTAAAAAAAAATTTCACAGGTTTTAATTTTTTATTTCGCCGCAACGCCTCGGAGCACACGTTCGGCGTTTCTGCGGTAACGCTTCGATATTTTGCTTTTACCTGTCGAAATAATGAGTGCACGGAAAAAAAAAAATTGTTGTAGTAACCCCAATTGTGTTATCATTTACCACAATCGCATGCAACTATTGTGCCAGCCAGAGTAGCATGTAACCGTGACTGTTTAATTGTTGTTAAAGAATTGTAGCAATAGTTACAACAATCATGGGGTAGGACGAAATCTGAACGAAAAGTTACTGTCACAAGTACTATATGACAGGTTGAACGCACAGCAAGGTGGTTTAACTAAACAAGCTAACTTGCTGAATTCACTACAATTTCGGACCACAATCTTGGTGTAGTCTTAGCATATACGTTAGCATAATCCACATAACAATGTTGTTACGAAGATCGCAATTGCTGTCTCTTGTACAACAAAAATTTTACTCCACCGCTGTTGTTATGATAGCAACATCTTTTTTTTCCGTGTGCCTCTCCTACTCACAGAGTAGAAAGTCATTAGGTCACCTTTGTAGGTCACCAGGGTGCTCTGATGCTATAATATACACTATAATATACGTGTATGTGCTGTAACGGGCTTGATACCCTATTAACGATTAGTGGGATAGGACGAAGATAAGGGGGAGAAATGTATTTGACTCGCGGAGTATGAGATGTAACGAAATATAAATTGATTTATTCAAAGAAATTAAAACTAAATACAAGTGTAAAAGGTGTGTGTAAGTGTGAGTGTGTGATTATGACGGTTGGGTGTTCGAAGTGGGGTTGGAGATAATAGAAAAGGTACTGACCTTACGTCGATTGCTTTTAGCACACTGTAGTTAATTACGATTGATATCACTCGTCGCTACGACGGCAGGTACTTGAGTGACGATCGGTCCTAATGACCGATCGTCCTCGGCTAGGCTCGGCTAGTTTCGGCTATTTCAACTGTTTTCGGGTTATTGTGACTAGCCATATCACAACTCCCCCCTCCCCATGCGGGGTGAAGCCTATTGTGGTGAACCGATTAATTTCCAGTGTTTTATGTGTATGTGTTATGTGTCTTATCTACTTATATCTATCTTCGTTTGTACTGTATTTCTCTTAGTTTCTAATAAATTTATATGCTATTTTGAACTTTTTTCTTATAACTAATACTGGTTTTCTCTTTGTATTTTTCATCTTATTACTACCCTATTTACTATTTACTTCGTATCTCTATTCTACTTAAATTTTGGATTTTTATCTCTGTGTTATTTCTCCTTATGTTTGTGCTATTGTTTCTGGCTATTTTTCTGTCTTGTACTGTTATTTCTATTTTGTTATCTGTTTTAACCCTCCGCGGTCACACACCCTAGCTGTGAAACGCCGGTCACACGGGGTCACAGTGACCCCACCCGTGTTTGAAGGGCTGCTGCATTGACCCTATCATTCCGAATGACTTATATAAAATCAGGGTATCAGTTTGAACCTTCTAGAATGTGGAAATATCAATATTATATCGAAACCGAATTTTAAGATGACGGAAAAAAAATCAGCAAGGGGTCAATGCGTAAAAAATGTCTTGTTTTACTAAAAAAATCATAACTCTGGTAATTTTCAATTTTTTTTCATGAAATTTTAAGGTGGTACTCCTGAGATATAATAGTTTGAGAAAAAAAATAGTTCCATAGTGGGCGTTTCAAAAAAAAGTATTTATTCTCATATCTGAAGGGGGTCCATTTTGGAGTGAAATAAAGAACGATAATTATGAAAAATGAGCGATTAATTATAAAAAGTTGCTTGGAAAATAGTTGAATAATTGTATACACATTGAAGTTATTAACAGAGAAATGTAATTTCGTGATTTTTTCGTAATTTTTTTTTTTACTCTGATTTAATGATAATAGAAATTTCGAAGTAATTAAACATATGCACTTGATAGAAAAAAATTTTACGTTTCTCATAGTCACACTGACATCATGTAAATTAATCCCAGACTGAAAAAAAATTGAAAAAAAATTACTATTTTTCACAAAAAAGTTCACACGCCGGTCACACTGTGGGTACAGGTGACCCCAGCTCGCGCACGATGTTGTTTTTTCGACTGCTACGGGGTGACTATTGCCTCGATTCATCTAAACCTTGTCTGTACTTACAAAGGGAACCCCAAAGCACTGTTAGGGGGCAGGCCAATGATCTTGACTGCCAACAACTTATAGTAATTTTCGCTTAAAGTTGCGCGTGGGGTCATCTGGACCCCAGGTGACCGCGGAGGGTTAAGGTTTTATCTACCTGGTTTTCTGTTCTGTACTGTTATTTCTACCTTATTGTCTAGTGTGTGTTGTCTTCGTTGTCTTCTTCTTGTGTCGTGTCGTTCTTTCGTCGTGTCGTTTCCTTTTTCGTCATCTCGTGTTGCTCTGTCTTTTCGTTGTTTCTATATCGTGTCGTGTTCGTTCTCGTTTTCTCCTCTTGGTCTGATGACTTCTCCCCTCTCTTTCTCCTTATTCTCTCTGTCTCTCCTTTCTCTCTCGTCCTTTTCTTATTGTGTACTGTCTAGTGTGTTATCTGTGTCTAGTTCGTCTGCTGTCTCGTATTCGTCTGATTCTGTGTTTTGCATGTGTTGCGATTTTCGTGTCTGTTCTTGTGAGGTGGTGTGGTATTGTTCTGGGAATGGTGGGTGTGTTCGTGTGCGTATACGTCTTTGGTGTCCAATGGCTCGATTGTATGATGGTCGTATGATTGTAGGTATGATTCGTGTGGGTGATGGTGGTGGTGTGTGTGTTGTCTCGTCGAGTGTTATGAGCGGTGGTTGTGTGGGTGTTGGTGTCAGTATTGGTTTGGGTGTGTGTAGTGCTTCGCGTCTCTTTGCGTTGTGTCTGTCTAGCGCTTCTATTTTCTGTGTGTGTGTTTCTATTTTTTGTGTCTCTGTCCTTGGTGTGTGAGTTCGTGTGGTGGGTGGGTTTGGGTATCTGTGTGTGTGTGGTTGTAGTCCGGGGATTTGGAGTAGTGGGATTTTGTGAGTCGTGTTACCTGGTGTGTATTGTATCGGTGTCGGTAATAGTGTACGTCTCGTCGTTTCTGTGTTTATCTGTGTGTTGGTTGTCATCGTGTATCGGTGTGGGTGTGTTTGCTATCCAGGCGTCTGTAGTAACGGGATTTTTGGTTGTCCGTCCATTATCATTGACTCTGTAAAATATCGAATGAGGAATTAGTTACATGTCTTTTTAAATATACAGTTTCAGGTTTTCTATGTTCCATTTGCCGGCATATTTTCCATTTTCTGTTGTTAATCCATATAGTGTTGGTGAAATTTTGTTTCTAATTATGTATGGTCCAGAGTATTTATGTGTTAATTTAGCTGCTATGTGATCTACCTTTGAAGAGAGTATGTGATTCTTTTTAAGAACTCTATCTCCTACCTTGAATTCCGTATTTCTACGTCTTAGATTATAATAGTGTGCCTGTCTTTCGTTGGCTTCTGTCAAGTGTCTTTGGACTTCTTCCCTGATTATCTGGAGTCTGCGTAGGTGATCCGTCCATTTGTCTGTATCTTGTATCTCTATGTCTCCCTCGTTCTCCAGCTGATCTCGTAGGCACTGTGTCGGCTTCAATTCCTTTCCGAGGTTTAGGAATGCCGGTGTGTGTTTTGTTGATGTGTGTGTACTTGTGTTTAATGCGAATTGTAAGTTTTGTAAGTGTATATCCCATTCCCTGTGATCTTTTTCAATGTACGCTTGAATCATGGTTTTTATTGTTCTGTTGACTCTTTCTACTGGGTTTTCTTGTGCGTGATATGGGGGTATGGTTGTGTGTCTGATGCCGAATTTTTGTGTTAGTTCGCGTTTCAGTTTGTTTATGTATGGTGTACCGTTATCTGTTAATATTACGCGTGGTGTTCCCCAGCGTGATATGAGGTGTGTGTGTAATGCGTGTTTTACTGTCTGAGCGTTTGCTTTTTTAAGTGGTATGATTTCGCTCTATTTTGTGTATATTGAAAAACTATAATGTATTGGTGTCGTGTTTTGGATATCGGCAGTGGACCCATTATGTCTGATGCTACTACTGTCCATGGTTCTTCTATGATTCTATGTCCCATAAGACCAGCTGGTTGTCTTTGTTCTACTTTTGTTCTTTGGCAAATTTCGCATCTGCGTACGTAGTTAACTGTGTCTCTGTACATTCCTGGCCAGTAATATTCTCGCGCTATTCACTAGTATGTTTTTCCTATTCCTAAGTGTCCGGACTGTGTTGTGTCGTGATTTTCGCGTAATACTTGTGTGATTTTTTCTTTTGGGATTACTAGTTTCCATGGATTTGTGTCGGGTAATAGGTTGGAGTGCAGTGGATCGGGTCTATGGAAATATAAGTGTGTGTTGCGTATTTTGCATGATTCATTTTTCTCTGGTGGTGTCTGTACTTGTGTCTTTTTGTATGTGTACCATTTGTCTGTAGTGTCTTCTATCGCGCCTAACTGTGCTTGTTCTTCGTCTTCATGTAGTCGTGATAACGCGTCGGGTACGTGATGTGCCGAGCCTTTCCTGTGTATTATGTTGAAGTCGTATTCGAGTAGTTCTAACGCCCATCTCGCTAATCTGCCTGTCGGATTTTTTAAATTGTGTAGCCATTTTAATGCGACATGATCTGTAATGACTGTGAACTGATATCCCTCTAAGTATGGTCTAAATTTTTGTACCGCCCAAATTACTGCTAGGCATTCTCTTTCTGTCGTTGTGTACTTTCGTTCCGCTTCGCTTGATGCACGGCTGGCGTATGCAACTACTTGTTCTATATCTTGGTTTGTTTGTGTGAGTACCGCTCCTATACCTGTACCACTAGCATCTGTTTGTACTTGGAATGGAAGTGTGTGGTCGGGGCAATGCTGTAAAAGATACTTCTGGAATGTATCTAGATACAGATTCAGATACGTGACAGTGAAATGTATCTAGATACAGATACAGATACAAGGATACTAAACGTATCTAGATATAGATACAGATACTTTCAAGACTATCTAGATATTTTGACAGATACTTTCTGAAATAAAATGAGATCACATAATTATAGGCACAAGTTTGGATCTCAATCAGATTCATTTTTCAATACAAAATTGAAACGAAACAAAATTAAGAATTCCACATTACAAAATTGCAAGTAACAGAGCGACAGACTATTGACTACACAGTAAGGCTTGAGCGGAAGAATAATTTTTTTCAAGAAAATTAAGGTTTTCGAACAAATCATCACTTAGAGCATTGCGTTTGGCCATGACGTGTACAAGACTACAAGAGTCATTCAATGATTCAACCTTTCTTCAGATTTCCTGAAGTATCTTCAGGAGTATCTTTAGCAAGATATAAAGATACTCCTAAAAATATCTAGATACAGATAAAGATATAAAAAAAAAACATCGTATCTAGATACATTGTTTAGATACAAAATGAATCTAGATACTGTATCTTAGATGCTTGTATCTAGATACCTCCAGCTTTGGGTCGGGGCATGTTAGTGTAGGTGGTGTTGTGAGCATCTGTTTGATTGTGTCTGTCGCGTGTTGTTGTTCTTCTTCCCACGTCCATTTCTGTTTTTTCTTTAATAATCGTGTGAGTGGTTCTGTGATGTGTGCGAAATTAGGGATGAATCGTCTGTACCAAGAAGCCATTCCGACTAGTCTTCTTAGTTGTTTGAGTGTTTTAGGTTCTGGGTAGTCTGTCAGTGGTTGTATCTTGTCTGGGTTTACGTGTAATCCGTGTTTATCTACTATGTATCCTAAGTATTTTACTTGCACGCATCCGAATTCGCATTCATCCGGGTTTATCGTTAATCCTGCGTGTGTGATTTTGTCTAATATTTTCCCTAGCCAGTATAAGTGTTCTTCGAATGTTTGTGTAACTATGATTATATCGTCTAGATATGCAAAGGCGTACGGTTCTGATTTCGGTCCGATTATTTTATCTAAGAGTCTTTGAAAAGTCGCCGGCGCTCCCGTTAATCTATATGGCATCCTTTTAAATTGATAAAGTCCTTCTCCCGGTACTGTAAATGCTGTTATGTGTCTGCTGTCTTCGTGTAGTGGTATTTGGAAGTAGGCTTGACTTAAATCGAGTTTAGATATGTATCGTGCTGCGCGTAATTTGTCTAGTATTGCTGTCATGTATGGTAGTGGGTATGCGTCTTTACGTGATACTGAGTTAACTTTTCTAAAGTCGAGACAAAATCGGTATGTGTTGTTTGGTTTTTTTTATCATGACTATCGGGCTTGACCATTCGCTGTTAGACGGTTCTATCACGTCTTCTCCGATCATTTTATCTACTTTCGCGTGTATCGCGTCTCTGATTTTAGGTGAAACCATGTAATATCTTTGTTTTATGGGGGCGTGTCCTTGTGTGTTGTTAAGTGTGTTAGGCCTAGTTGCCCTGGTGTTGATGTAATTTTCTCTCTTAATAGTGTTTGTAGTTCTGTGTGTTGTGTGTCGGTGAGTTGTTGTATTCCGCTGCAGATTCGCGGTGTTTGATGTCGTGGATAAAGGTTTGGATTTGGTGGGAAATTTGGAGTTGATAATAAAGCTTTTCTCTTCGGTGGAGTGTTTGTGTTTGTTTCCTCTCTCATCGCTGCGTTCTGTTTCTGTGTGTCTGTGATTTGTGATTGCTCTGATGCCTTTCTCGCTAATTTTTCTTGTATCGCTGCTGCTTTTGCTTGTTTAGTGTGTGTTTGTGTTTCCTGATCCCTTGTTTCTTTTTGTGTTTCTGTAACTTTCTCTCTTATATCGTTTTCTTGTATAATTACTTCTTGATCTTCGCTCTCTTGTTGTTTGTTCGGACCTTGTATCGGTGTTGGTGTTGTTTGTGGCCATTGTTCCATCCTATATGTTATGTGTGATTTTTCGCTCATGAACCAGCTGTTATCTACGAAGTTTAATCTCATGCCGAATTGCCTGATCGCATCTATGCCTAGTATGCACGTCCACGCTAGTGTAGGTATAATCCCGAATTCTATCCATCTGCTTGTGTGACCTACTCTCATTAGTCGTGTTGTTATGCCTGCTATCCCTACGCTTGAGCCGTTTGCTACTAGTACTGTTGTGTTCGGTGTGTCTTGTATGTCTGTGTGTCTTTCTTTCAAAATTTCGCCGATCTTTTGTCCTAAATATGAGTGTGTTGATCCCGTGTCTATTAGTGCATTGAATTCTAATCCGTCCATTTCTACTCTTATGTGGAATCTTGTATCGCGCGGATTGTGTGTCATGGTATATGTTACGTGTTCGGGTGTGTATGTGTTGTGTGTTTGGGGAACTACCTCCACCCGTGTTGGTTGTTCCCTTATTCGTTTCCCGGCTGTTGCGGTTTTGTGCATTGCCATCTCATGTGACCCGGTGTATTGTAGTTAAAGCAGCGGCGCTCTAATGTCTCTGTCTGCTGTGGTATTGTTGTGGTGTGTATAGTGGTGATGTGTATGTGAGTGTTGGACGTCGCGGTGGTTGTATTAGTGGTCTTGGCTGTGTCGTGTGTGTGTATGTTGGTGGTGTGTTTGGTGTTGGTAGTAAGACTCTGCGTTGTTGTGTTTGTATTTGTCAGGTTCCCTGTCTGTGTGTGTATGATACCCGTTGTGTGTTTTGCTTTCTAATTAAGCTTTGTCTGGTTTCTTCCCATGATTTGTGTGTTTCCCATTGTTTACCTGCGTTTTCTAATTGTTCGAACGTTTTTATGTCGTATCTTCTTATGTATTGTTTATATTCTATTTTAAGTTTTCTATATGTCATTTCCAATTCCTGTGTTAGTGGGTATGGTGGGTTTAACTGTGTGAATAATGTCCTAATTCTTATCACGAATTCTGAGATTAGTTCATTTTCTCCCTGTGCGCAGTTTCTTATTTCTTCTTCTATTCGGTCTCTACGTCGTGTATCTGTGAATGTGTGTCGTATGTGTTCTCCAAATTCTTGTAGTGTGTTTCATCTACCTCCATGTATTCTGTACCATTGTCTTGCTTTCCCGTCTAGTATCGGTGTGAGATTGTCTATTAGTTTTCTGTCTTGTATGTTATACCCCATCTGTAGGTCTCTTAGGTTTTGTAAAAATTCGTACAGGTCTTTATTTGGTTCACCGGAGTATTTTATTATCCATGCTTGGATTTCTTTAATTGGGATTATCGGTTTGTGGATTTGGCTATTATTAAAGTGTTGTACCGTCTGTGGGTGTATTGTCTGTGTGTCATACATTAGCGGTTGTGTTAGTTGTGGACCTAGGTCTATTAAATTTCGGATTTGTTGTATGTTACGCGTGTTCGTGCCTATGAATGTTTCTGCGCCTGTGATTTCTCTTCTTTGGTTGTCTGCGAGGGGTGTTTCTTCGTGTGTGATAAAGTGTGTGTGGTTTCGCTGTGTATTGTGTGTGTTTGGTGCTCTAAAGTGTGTTAGTGTGGTGTTGTGTATTCGCGTGCTTTGTCCTGTGTATTGCATTTCTCTATTTATGCTACTCGCTTCTTCTTGTGCATTGAATGCACCTGACTGTCTATCGTCTCTAAGTGGCTCGTGTACTTGCATGCGCGGTTGAAATCGTATTTGATTCTCCCGTGTCTGTATATATCTATGTGTGTTTGACCGTTTTGACCGTCTATATCCACTGTGTTATTTTCAAAAAGCGAACGTATAGGACCGTGTGCTTGTGTGCCGCATGGCAACGGCGGATCGCTTTGTCGACGTCCTGCCATTTGCATGTATGTGTGTATGTGTGTTTAACCGTCTGTCTTTGAATTTATCTATTCTACGTGCTGTGTTTTACTGTTTTAATTTGTTTAACGTCCTATTAGTTTATGGGGAAGTGTGAGTTTTTGCGTTGGGCGCCAATTTGTAACGGGCTTGATACCCTATTAACGATTAGTGGGATAGGCCGAAAATAAGGGAAAGAAATGTATTCGACTCGCGGAGTAGGAGATGTAACGAAATACAAATTGATTTATTCAAAGAACTTAAAACTAAATACAAGTGTAAAAGGTGTGTGTAAGTGTGAGTGTGTGATTATGACGGTTGGGTGTTCGAAATGGGGTTGGAGATAATAGAAAAGGTACTGACCTGACGTCGATTGGTTTTAGTACACTGTAGTTAATTACGATTAATATCACTCGTCGCTACGACGGCAGGTACTTGAGTGACGATCGGTCCTAATGACCGATCGTCCTCGGCTAGGCTCGGCTAGTTTCGGCTATTTCAACTGTTTTCGGGTTATTGTGACTAGTCATGTCACAGTGCAAGTACACTTGGGGACACGGATTATGAGACGGTCAGTTTTCTGGACAAGTCAGTTATGTTGGCAACACAAAATGAACACACAGCGCCGCATAGTCGGCCGAGCGCGAAGCTAACTCAATTTCACCAAATATCACGTAACTCATGACCTAAGGCTGTTTGCTCATGACAGTCGAATCTAACCTGAGAATACCGCGGAGGAATAACCTAAGAATAATAATTATTATAAGTAATATTATTATTAATAATATCCCGTTGGATTGACGTGTAAATCAGTTTGGAAATAATTGTAATTCATAACTTCTAATGTATTTTAATATAGATATATTATTATCATTGATAAAAAAGATATGATTTGATATTGAATATAATATTCAATTAATTGAATTGAAAATCAAGATGACTTCACCAACTAATTTATTTTTCTAATAGGTATTATTTAGATTATAATTCTAAAAGTTTTAATCTTTGAATAATTATTGAATAACCAGCTGGAACATAAGATTTTCATGCATGCATTTTTATTTATTCAGCTTAAAGTTAAGAATTTTAAATTATAAGAAGCAAGCAGTCGTCTCCGATAGTATATTAAGTCTCAGTCTAAGAATTGTCAAAGTTTAGAATGTGAAAGACGAGTGATGTAGTCGCCGGAGTAGGCATTCAAAGTCCCGGCTACGATTCTATCAAAACGAGTTCCTTTTATCTCTGGATTAGTACGAGTTGACTCCTTCCGTTTCTCTGAAGCGGAATGTTTCCTTTCTTTGCCTGTTTCGACGGGTGTTTCTTGCGAAGTTCAGTCTGTGTTTGATAAATGTCCTGTATCAGTCAAGAAGTAATAATGAGTTACACGATAATCTCAATGATCTAGAATCTAGTCCTGGACATGCTTTCACACGCAAAATTCACAAAGAATCTTGTTTTTCAGGCATAGCGTAACTTGCATTACCTAATTTAATTGTATTTTTATGAAATCATCTTACCGTAAACTTTCAGGTTACAATTTCTTTTTTCATCACTTAAAAAGATTCAAAAAAAAAAAAACTTTCGCCCGTTTGTATTCTTCGAGGGGGAAGTTATGAATTACAATTATTTCCAAACTGATTTACACGTCAATCCAACGGGCTATTATTAATAATAATATTACTTATAATAATTATTATTCTTAGGTTATTCCTCCGCGGTATTCTCAGGTTAGATTCGACTGTCATGAGCAAACAGCCTTAGGTCATGAGTTACGTGATATTTGGTGAAATTGAGTTAGCTTCGCGCTCGGCCGACTATGCGGCGCTGTGTGTTCATTTTGTGTTGCCAACATAACTGACTTGTCCAGAAAACTGACCGTCTCATAATCCGTGTCCCCAAGTGTACTTATAAAACTTTGAACGCGTTTTTGTTGAAATCACATTCTTCAAGCTGGGCGGAAACGCTGCTCGAAAACCGTTTGATGAATTGTTTTGAAATTTTGACTGTAGCTTCACAATCACATTATCTATAGAAGTACATAGCGGTTTTTCGATTGAATGTAAACTTTTTTCTTTATAAACAATTTACTGCAAATTTCCTGCCGAAAAAATGAAATTTCTTTTAAACTTGTGCCATTTTTGCGAAAATGTATTTAAAAGAAAAACCCTATGTACTTCTCTAGCCCATGACATATAGATTGGGAAAAAATTGATTTTCTTGTTTCACCTCTTATACTTTCGGAGTTACACGTCCGCCCGTGGAAGTATCGAAAAAAAAGCGTTCTTGAAGACTGGCTCTGTCGCCGCCATATTGTATCAAAAATGCAACCACAAATTTTTTCTACATACTTCAATATGTGTTTAATAAGCCCTGAAAAAAAAAACCCGATCGATTCTCCAATATTCTAGAAAAAAGTCATAAAATTTAGGCCTTTTTTGCTGACTCTAGAGTGGTGTTACCCCTTAAACTTGCCGCGTCTATCGTATCGTCTGTTCTTGTACATATTTTCAATCATTTCTTAATGCACGGCGTGTTTCCGTCACTTTGGAAGAATGCACTGGTTTGCCCTCTAGCCAAGTCAACCAATGTTTCTGATTATAATGATTTCCGACCTATCAGTCTACTTTGTGCTGGCTCGAAACTGCTTGAAAAGATTGTTTTCCTTCAGCTGTCTAGTTTTCTCAATGAAAAAGGTTACCTCAATCCCCGGCAGTCTGGTTTTCGGAAGGGTGTGTAACAAGGCGGGTCACAAAACCCCGGAATATTTGAAATAGACGAAATTAGCCGAGCATAGCCGAGGACGATCGGTCATTAGGACCGATCGTCACTCAAGTACCTGCCGTCTTAGCGACAAGTTATATTAGAAGTAATTCAATTCAGTGTATTCGAGCCAACCAAATTAAGGTCAGTACTGGTATATTCACGCAACCGTAATTGCACCCCTCAATATTCACACACTCACACACTCACCCTCACACACTCACACTTGTATCTAGATTTAAGTTCTTTGAATAAATCAATTTATATTTTGTTATATCTCAGAATCCGAGCGTTAGATACATTTCTCGCCTTCCCACACGTCCTATCCCCATCATTTCGTATTCGGATATTCACCCGTTACAGGTGTGAGCACTCAATTGGCGCTGATCTGTGTCACCAAAGACTTCAGACGTGCTGTCGACGATCGCGCATGTACTATACTAGTGTCTTTTGATTTAAAAAAGGCGTTTGACACGGTAAGTCACTCGCTGTTGCACGCCAAACTCAGAGCCATGATTCTCTCGTGCACGTCTCTAAATTGGTTCGCCTCGTACTTATCGGGTCGTAGGCAGGCGGTTCGCGTCAACGATGGGGATGTATCGTCACTAGAGGCCGTCTGCTCTGGGGTTCCTCAGGGGTCGGTCTTAGGCCCTCTGTTATTTTCTATATTTATTAATGATCTACCATCCGTGCTCAAGCATTGCTCATACATGTTGTATGCTGATGATCTACTCATCTATCACCACTTTGCTCCTTCCGAGGTGGCCGCTAGCATTGCGAAAATCAACTCGGACGTGTTGCCATTGTTGACTGAGTGCGTGCAAACCAGCTATCAGTGAATGCTGCGAAAACAGCTGCAATTATTGTGGGCAGTGCTAGGTATGTTAACAGCTAGGTATGATCTAAGCCTAATCCCGCATGTCTCTGTTCTGGGACACGATGTTCCTTTTAGCACCGAACTTAAATATCTTGGCGTTCATATTTCTAACACCCTGTCATGGAAGAGTCATGTCTCCCATGTGTCCAAGAAAATTTTTAGCACCTTGTGGCAGCTCAAGGCCAATAGAGACTCTCTCAACACGCGACTGCGAACAATGCGTCTCAGCGCTTATTTACCCGCATCTCGAGTACTGTTGCCTCGTTTATTGTAATCTTACCGCTGAACTTAACACTAAATTGGAACGGGCGTTCAATTCCTGCATCCGCTTTATTTTTGATGTGAAAAAATCCGAACACATTACGCCCTTCTATAACATCTTGTGTTGGTTGAAGATCGATGGTAGGCGGCGGTACTCACTAGGCGTTTTTATTTTCCAACTTATTCTGAAAAAGCAACCGTCGTATTTGTACTCGCGGATAGGTTTTCGGGCTGACGTGCAGCGGAGGAATCTGCGTGGTCCCTCTGATGAGCTTCTCATTCCGCACGCTAGGACTACCACCTACCAGAATTCTGTGCTTATTAGCGCCTGCTGGTAATGGAACTCGCTACCCCCCGCTGCGTGACAGGCAAAGTCAGTAAATGTTTTTAAGGCTCAGCTCATGTCCCGACTTTGTCCTTAGTCCGGCCTTTTTTGTGATCTTTGTAATTTCTCAATTTATTTGTATTTATACTTACGTTTATTTTTATCTTTTTGTTTTTGGCTCTATGCTACCTCGGCCGTCTCTAACTATCTGTAGCTGTTACCGGATATTCTCTAATAAGTTTTTTCCTTTCAGCTGCTTCTAGTTTTGTTGTTATTTTTAGTTTTTTCTTCTTATCTGTTGTTATCTCTATTTGTATTATTACCTGATGTTATCTTTATTCTTATCTTGTTGCTTCTTATTTTATTTTACGTCGTTTTCTATCTTAAGTTATTTGATCTTGAGCAATATATGCTTCTGCCTGCGTACTGTACTTACTCTGTAATCCTTAGGCGATCCCGTATCCCAGGATGTAATAAACGCTTTTCTCTCTCTCTCTCTCTCCCTAAGTTCCCTTCATCCTCAATATCTGCTACGTAAACTTTATGTGAAGAATCGATACACCCTATCACGTTCATCTCAACTAAAACTTCTTTTAAAACCAGAGTTATTTCTCTTGTAGCAGTTCGAAGGGAAGCAGAATGTTGAGAATAGTTGATAGATTTTAAGAGATCCGAACGGACCACTGTAACCTCTGCGCCAGTGTCTATGAGCCACAGGCAGTTAATTTCGTTGACAGTCGCAAGTCCCTCGAGCACATAAGCCTGTTTGTCTTAGGCTCCTTAATAAAAATTGTGTTAAAATAGGGCTTTCATTGGATCGAGCACTTGATGACTTTCGCCCTTCTAAATCATCAATAATTAGTTTTTTTGATTAGAAAAACCCTGAGGTTTTTCTGAAGTCTTATGAGAGTTGTCTATATTATTTTCACTATCTTTTCTCCACGACATTTTCTTATCTGAAGGATTTTCGTTATTTGTTTGAATTAATTCTTCTGATAAAAAACAACCATTGGCGTCATGTCCAATCTTTTGACAATATTTGCATTTTAACGGGGGTCTGTCTCCGTAATTAGGTCTTCTAAAATTATAATTATTATTATTTCTATTATAATTATTATTGTTACATCCGTTATAATTATTTTGCTGCCTGGAAGCAGTTTTCTCGGAATCGTTGGATTTTATAGGCATAGTAGGAATTTTATCTGTCTCGATTCATCTAATTTTTCCTAATCCTAGATGATGCTTAGTTAATGCCTCAATTTCCAGACCCTTAATGACCGCTTCTTGGACAGAAGAAGGTCCTGTCAGGCTAAGAGTATGTCTCAACTCTGGATCTGTTATTGCATTAATGAATTTATTACAGGCTAACATGTCACTAGTTGGTTCATCACAATTGGGTAAAACTATTCTAGCTAATCTTTCTATTTCTACTCCGAGTGAGGCAAGACCTTCTTTAGCTTGTCTTTTAAGGTCTAATTGAGTTAAAGACAATTTTGAAAATAGTATGTGGAACTCGTGGGCAATGACGATTTGAGGTGAGTGTGATATCTGCACTCGCCTTCGGCTCGTGCAGATAACTTCACACTCACTCAGAATCGTCATTTTTGCCCACTCGTTGCACAATATACTATTTCCTACTTTCAACTTGAAATTTAATATGGCGAGCTCACCAGTTATGGCACAGTTTGTGTTGCCCGCCATATGGCGGGCTCACTAGTCAAGGGGTTGAGTTAATGCTCATTTCGAATAACATAACACACGAGTCTATCCGAAATAAGATCACTAGTTAACGCAGAATCTCAAGCCGTTACATGCAAACGAGTAATAGTTAACGAATCGTGATTGCCGCAACGCGCCATCTATTTGATTCGAGTGACAGTTCTAGTGTGACATGGCTAGTCACAACAACCCCGAAAAACGTTTGAAATAGCCGAAACTAGCCGAGCCTAGCCGAGGACGATCGGTCACTAGGACCGATCGTCACTCTAGTACCTACCGTCGCTTAGACAAGTGCTGAAGTAATTCCAGTCACAGGTAATTAGTGAGATACCCAAAGCCTACAATCTTAAGGTCAGTACCTTTTACCAATCTAATTTAACTCCGTCCGTCGACCACCAATATTCACACAAACACACCCACACCTACACCTACACACCCATTATTGTAATTAGTTGATAAGTATCTTGAATAAACCTCACTTTATATTTTCTACATTCAACCGCACGAGTCGAATACATTTCTCTCCTCCACACTCGTCCTATCCCCATCACTTAGTATTCGGATATTCAACCCGTTACACTAGTACATCAGCCAGGACTTGATTTCGGTCAAAGAATAACATGTGCGTTTAGTTCATTACATTTCAGTATATATATTAGACCGGTTCAAAAAAATCGACTATTCTTTTTCTTTCAATTTTCGCATTGAAATACTTTCGGGGGGCTGAAAAAAGATGCCTGTTAAAAGCGGAGCTCTTAATATTAAGATTTAGAGGTCGCTCATCGCAGATTTCTATTTTCCATTTGAATAGCATAGGAAATTTTTTTTTTTATTTTAATAATTTTGTAGCTTACAAGCCAATGAACAAATCCAAATGACTCAAACATATTTTCATAGGAAATTGAACACTCTACAAAAAGCTTCTCTTATCATTTTTTGATAAATTGACTCCTTCCAAAGTTATTCAAGCTCAAATTTCAACTTATAGTTGAGTAAACTATTTTTTTTTCTGATTTTTTTTCCACAATGATAGGTACATTTTTTAGAGTGTTCAATCCCCTATCAAAATATGTAAGAGTCATTTGGATTTGTTGATTGGTTTGTGAGCTACGAAATTCTGAAGAAAAAAAAAAAAAAATTCCTATGCTATTTAAATGGAAAATAGAAATCCGCGATGAGCGACCTCTAAATCTTAATATTAAGAGCTCCGCTTTTAACAGGCATCTTTTTTCACCTCCCCGAAAGTGTTTCAATGCGAAAATTGAAAAAAAAAAGAATAGTCGATTTTTTTGAACCGGTCTAATATATATTATGCATATATTTGTGCAGAATAGATGATTTATTTAATAAGTGGAATCTGACCGACAGTTACGGAGGATTAGCAGGTAAGTGGGCTCATTAATTATTCATACAAAACGATGGATTAGTGGATGATTCGTCTCATGCAATATCTGTCACGCATGTTGAAAAATAACCTCATTCATTTCATTTATACTACTTCTTACTATCATTGATTACATTACTGTGTTCAGGATTTAATTATAATTTTTATCTATTCAAAATAATTGTTTTCAATATTTCTGGTTCATTCGCTTTGCTTGGGTTATTTTTCGAAGGACATAACCTTGAAAAATTCGTGTGCTATGCACTGGAATTTGATTTATTTTTCTTTGAGCGTCACTTCATTTTGAAAAATTTTACAGAAAAAATTATAATCAACCTGGAAATTTGGGAGAATTCCTAAGCTCATCTCAAAGTGTGAAAGAAAATGTTGTTAATAATTTGGGAAAGCTACCAATCTTGCGAAAAAGATTCAGAGCACGTAGGTTAATGAGTCTTCAACATTCCTCGGACTAATGAGTTTCCATAATTTCACTCAACACCCCAACATTGAAGTGATACCATGTAAGAAGTTGAATGAAACATCAGTGTTTATTTATGCAATCATCTCCAAAACAAGTCATTTGAGGAACAAACGTCAGAATAGTACATGACGTAACTAGTGCGCAAAATAGGTGAATCCCGCACGAGGCGGGTTTGTCGCCCGAGCGCAGCGAGACAGAGACAACAGAGACGAGTGCGGGAGACACCTATGCGCACGTGTTGCGTATACTATTTTTCCCAACGAATCGCGCAAGATTCGACAGCATTAGGAACTGGTATCGAATATTGAAAAACCATTGAGCAGACTAACCTCCGCGGGGGGTCCAGGGGCGAAGCTCCCGACTACTAAAAAATTAATTTTTATTTTAAACAACAAGAGTAGTCAGCGTGTTATATAATTTAGAAAAAAAATCCAATTCTTTCACCTCTTTTATTCAAAATATAATTCCCACTATATTTGTAGACATTGTCCCTAAGTTGTTGACTGAAAGATAATAGCACTGGTAATGAACTGTTACTATTGGAGGTAGGAGAGGGGATGGAGGGAGGGGGGGCCACCCGCCCACCCACTTCCCCCCCTTCCTCCAGGGGGTTACTTGGACTAGTTCCACTGCTTATAAGATTATTCATCTTCGACGTTTCGGGCGCTGATATCTGCTCCCGTCCTCAGGAAAGGTTGTCTGGCGACTTCCCATCAAAGAGTGATCAAATTCCGCGCTCACCGGTATATATAGGTTGTTTGTAGGTGGCGCCAGCTACGACTGGTGGCGCCGCCTTGGCCTGCTCATGGCTTCCCTCACCTCATCCCTGTACAAAGGTAACCATAATTTGCTAAGTTCTATGCTGGGTTGACTTACAGCATTTGGTGTCACTGCTATGCACGCTGATTCCTTCAGCTTCCGTTTGATAGGATTGGATTCCTTCAACAATATCCGAGCATCATCCCACTGGAAGTGGTGTTCATTTTCCCAGGCGTGATCGGCCAATCTCGATTTCGATCGTTCGCACATTTTAACGTTTTTTCGGTGTTCCCGGATGCGGACGTTCAAGGGCCTTCCTGTTTCGCCGATGTACACGTCCCCACATTGGCATGGGATTCCGTATACACACTCCTTGCTTTCTTGCGCAGCATGTCGGGGCTTGGTTTCTGTCAACAAGCCACGCAAAGTGGACGTTGATTTGAACCGTACTTCAATGTCATATGCTCTGCATATGCGGCGGATCTTCTCTGCAGTCCCCGCTACATAGGGAATCGTCATGGCGAAACTCGGAGTGCCAACGTCCACAGGGTGTTCTGACCTCATTCTTTGTGTAGTGTTGGTCCGGTGTTGCGCTTTTTGCTGCGCTTTTTGAATGACCCTCTCAGGATAGCCGTTATTACGTAGAGTTTTTCGCACTATTTCTAGTTCCTTCCTTAGGCCTTCTGGCGTCGTACTGATCTGGAACGCGCGATCCATAAGACAGTGCGCCACACCTTTCTTCGTGCTACCTGAGTGGTTCGACTGGTAATCTAGGTATTTTCCCGTGTGCGTGGGTTTCCGGTAAACGCTTGTTTGTAAGGTATTTTCCCAGCCTCTCTCTACTAGTGTATCCAGAAATGGGAGCGTATTGTTATCTTCGACTTCCATTGTAAAATGGATCGACTCCCTTACGCTGTTTATGTGGTCTCTGAAAACCTGTAACTCTTCTTTTCCATGCGGCCAGATCGCGAAGGTATCGTCAACATATCGGACCCACAGAGATGGCCAATTGTCAGCTCAAGGAACTCGCCGTGTTATGCATTGGCTAAGTATCTCGTACCAATTATAAGACCACTCATTGGAAAGAGCCCGTCGTACGTTAAAAATTCCTTGCATTTTGTAGAACTGATGCGTATCCAAAGAGTACAACCCGGAGACGTCTTGGTGAGCTTTGATGTTGAAAGTTTGTTTACTAATGTCCCTACCGTAGAAGCTCTGCAAGTTGCCAGAGAAAGGTTGGAACAGGACCTGACGTTGAAGGAGAGAACGGAACTGAGCGTAGAAGGTATTATCGAACTACTCGGTCTGTGTTTAAACACCACCTACTTTCAGGTATCGGACAAGTTCTACAGCCAGGACGAAGGTATGGCAATGGGTTCCCCTTTGTCACCTGTGATGGCGAATCTATACATGGAACATTTCGAAGAACTGGCCTTACGGACGGCAAAACTCCAACCATCTCTGTGGGTCCGATATGTTGACGATACCTTCGCGATCTGGCCGCATGGAAAAGAAGAGTTACAGGTTTTCAGAGACCACATAAACAGCGTAAGGGAGTCGATCCATTTTACAATGGAAGTCGAAGATAACAATACGCTCCCATTTCTGGATACACTAGTAGAGAGAGGCTGGGAAAATACCTTACAAACAAGCGTTTACCGGAAACCCACGCACACGGGAAAATACCTAGATTACCAGTCGAACCACTCAGGTAGCACGAAGAAAGGTGTGGCGCACTGTCTTATGGATCGCGCGTTCCAGATCAGTACGACGCCAGAAGGCCTAAGGAAGGAACTAGAAATAGTGCGAAAAACTCTACGTAATAACGGCTATCCTGAGAGGGTCATTCAAAAAGCGCAGCAAAAAGCGCAACACCGGACCAACACTACACAAAGAATGAGGTCAGAACACCCTGTGGACGTTGGCACTCCGAGTTTCGCCATGACGATTCCCTATGTAGCGGGGACTGCAGAGAAGATCCGCCGCATATGCAGAGCATATGACATTGAAGTACGGTTCAAATCAACGTCCACTTTGCGTGGCTTGTTGACAGAAACCAAGCCCCGACATGCTGCGCAAGAAAGCAAGGAGTGTGTATACGGAATCCCATGCCAATGTGGGGACGTGTACATCGGCGAAACAGGAAGGCCCTTGAACGTCCGCATCCGGGAACACCGAAAAAACGTTAAAATGTGCGAACGATCGAAATCGAGATTGGCCGATCACGCCTGGGAAAATGAACACCACTTCCAGTGGGATGATGCTCGGATATTGTTGAAGGAATCCAATCCTATCAAACGGAAGCTGGAGGAATCAGCGTGCATAGCAGTGACACCAAATGCTGTAAGTCAACCCAGCATAGAACTTAGCAAATTATGGTTACCTTTGTACAGGGATGAGGTGAGGGAAGCCATGAGCAGGCCAAGGCGGCGCCACCAGTCGTAGCTGGCGCCACCTACAAACAACCTATATATACCGGTGAGCGCGGAATTTGATCACTCTTTGATGGGAAGTCGCCAGACAACCTTTCCTGAGGACGGGAGCAGATATCAGCGCCCGAAACGTCGAAGATGAATAATCTTATAAGCAGTGGAACTAGTCCAAGTAACCCCCTGGAGGAAGGGGGGGAAGTGGGTGGGCGGGTGGCCCCCCCTCCCTCCATCCCCTCTCCTACCTCCAATAGTAACATTGTCCCTAAATTTAGTTTTCGCAATTATTACGATATAGTACATTCCCTAACTAGCTGCGCAAAATTCGAGGATATTAGTTACTTGTATGAAATATTAAATTTTTGAGTTCATCCAAAGTATTGTATATAAGACGGATGAAGTGTCCGCCTTATGTGTCCGCTTGAAGGAGGGTCCTCAGTTATTTACGAAAAAAGGAACGCAATGATGAACAGTTTCGAAATTTTTAGGATACATTCATTAATTAGTTTTAAATGAATCCTCAAAATTTCAAAGACATTTACCGTACAAATAGTTGAGAAAAAAATATTGAAAAGTTAAATTCCACTTTTTTTCTATTTTTGATAAAAAAATGGCAATGATTTACAGAAAAACTTGATTCAAATATATATTCTCAGACAGTGTAACGGGTTTTCCTGGGCTCGGGTACCCAGAAATAATAAGCCGAATACAAACCGGGGACCTACGGGTAGCTAGGGGATGCTGTTGGGCGCTAGACTTCGCGTAGAAGTCCTCTCTCTCTCTCTCGCTCTGCGACCCTCCGACTAACTCTAAGGGTAGAGGGATTTCGTGGGGGCGACGAATAAAGACACTGTGCTGAATTACTATTATTATTATTATTTTTTTTTTTTTTTTTTTTTAGAGGGTCTCAATCAATCAAGTCGAGTCACTTTTTCGTTTTGTTAAAAATGCCTGACGTTTCGGCAGTCATGTTCTGCCCTCATCAGAGGCTTAATCGGTTGGTGTTAGGTGAAAAAACTTGGCATCCTTAATATAGCCATTGTCACACAACAGGATGAGCAGTCTGTCATCCTGTGATCGTGAAACGTTTAATGAGAAACGTTATCATTAAACGTTTCACGATCACAGGATGACAGACTGCTCATCCTGTTGTGTGACAATGGCTATATTAAGGATGCCAAGTTTTTTCACCTAACACCAACCGATTAAGCCTCTGATGAGGGCAGAACATGACTGCCGAAACGTCAGGCATTTTTAACAAAACGAAAAAGTGACTCGACTTGATTGATTGAGACCCTTTAAAAATTAAGAAGTTCGAGTGTTACCTTCATGATGAATAATACTATTATTATTATTTATTAGAAAAAGTAAAAAAAGAAAAGGTGGCGGATTTAATACCACGCCCGCGACTTGGCGTATTTACAACAAAGATAAATCGAAATACTGAAGTTACGGCTACTATACTGACTCGAGTTTCTTTTTGGCAATGACTTTACTCTACTATTAAATATCACAGACAGTTACTAAATTATGTGGCTGAAACTAGCAGCGGGCGCTAGCAGCCGAGGGGCTCCGGGCCAGGGCCGAAACAGGGCTCGAGCACCCCACGCGTATATTAGATCGATGGAGTCGATAGCAAAGAGCGATTTTCTTTAAATTTGTACCATATTGTCTATTTACCGCATAGAATCGTTTAAACAAATAATCGCCGTGAGACCCGGTCTCCCGCTATTGTTAATAATAATTAAGGTTTAATAATTGTTCAATAATTGTTGGTTTTTGATACTGCGGCCGATAGCAAAGACCGATTTCCTCCAAATTTGCACGATATTGTCTATTTACCGCATAGAATCGAGTGAACAAATAATCGCCGTGAGACCCGGTCTCCCGCTATTGTTAATAATAATTAAACTTCAATAATTGTTCAATAATTGTTGGTTTTCGATACTGCGGCCGATAGCAAAGAGCGATTTTCTTCAAATTTGCACCATATCGTCTATTTACCGCATAGAATCGAGTAAACAAATAATCGCCGTGAGACCCGGTTTCCCGCTATTGTTAATAATAATTAAACTTCAATAATTGTTCAATAATTGTTGGTTTTCGATACTGCGGCCGATAGCAAAGAGCGATTTTCTTCAAATTTGCACCATATCGTCTATTTACCGCATAGAATCGAGTAAACAAATAATCGCCGTGAGACCCGGTCTCCCGCTATTGTTAATAATAATTAAACTTCAATAATTGTTCAATAATTGTTGGTTTTCGATACTGCGGCCGATAGCAAAGAGCGATTTTCTTCAAATTTGCACCATATTGTCTATTTACCGCATAGAATCGTTTAAACAAATAATCGCCGTGAGACCCGGTCTCCCGCTATTGTTAATAATAATTAAACTTCAATAATTGTTCAATAATTGTTGGTTTTTGATACTGCGGCCGATAGCAAAGACCGATTTCCTCCAAATTCGCACCATATTGTCTATTTACCGCATAAAATCGAGTAAACGATTAATCGCCGTGAGACCCGGTCTCCCGCAATTGTTAATGATAATAATTAAAGTTCAATAATGTAGTGCACGACAACTCAACAATGCTAACCGCTCTTTGCGTTACCCGGAGCAGACGACGTGGACGTGGCGGATATCCGGCTCCTTTTTTTTTTTTTTTTTTTGTTTTCATTTTTTTAAATTTTAAAAAATTTTTTTTTTTTTATTTTATTTTCAATTTTTTTTTGTTGTTTTTATTTTTTTACTTTCATTTTTTTTTTTTTTTTCTGATTTGCACGGTTTTTTTTTTATAATTTGCGGGACTTTTTTTTATCGTATGCTATTATGTTTCTGAATAAGGTTTCAGATTTTTTCATCATCGCTTCTGCGTATTACATTATTTTTTATAATAATCATTTGGATTTCCTTCAGATGTTTCATAGTTTTTTGTTTTTTTAATTTTCGTGTATTATTATATTATATTAGAAACTTGTCTTGTATGTCATTGAATTAGTTTCTGTATCATTTTTCATTCACTTTTATTTTGCATTTGTCTTTATTGTATTGTTTTGTCGTTTTCATCTTCTTTCAGAGTTTTCCGTAATAATTTCACTCCCGTCATATCTAATTGTGATGATATCAAGTAAAATGATAATGATAATTATGATAATAATGATAATAGTAATAATAATAATAATAATAATAATAATAACAATAACAATAACAATAACAATAACAATAACAATAACAATAACAATAACAATAACAATAACAATAACAATAACAATAACAATAACAATAACAATAACAATAACAATAACAATAACAATAACAATAACAATAACAATAACAACAATAACAACAATAACAACAATAACAACAATAACAACAATAACAACAATAACAACAATAACAACAATAACAACAATAACAACAATAACAACAATAACAACAATAACAACAATAACAACAATAACAACAATAACAACAATAACAACAATAACAACAATAACAACAATAACAACAATAACAACAATAACAACAATAACAACAATAACAACAATAACAACAATAACAACAATAACAACAATAACAACAATAACAACAATAACAACAATAACAACAATAACAACAATAACAACAATAACAACAATAACAACAATAACAACAATAACAACAATAACAACAATAACAACAATAACAACAATAACAACAATAACAACAATAACAACAATAACAACAATAACAACAATAACAACAATAACAACAATAACAACAATAACAACAATAACAACAATAATAATAATAATAATAATAATAATAATAATAGTAGTAATAATTGTGATAATAATACTGCGGACAACAATTTTGTTATTGTTATTTCACAAAGCTTTGTGACGCTTAAAGTAATGCGACATTCTGAGATTCTGTGCAAGACGTGGTAACTTGGTATCAAAATTATTTGCAAAGTCGTGCACAGTACTCCAGCGTACTTGCATGCATAATTGGTTGCTGGCGTACCATCCGTGTTTTGATGGGAAAGCTTACCAATCGGCGACGCTTTGATTGAATCGCATTATCGCTGTCCACGAGATAGCCCGTGTATTCCGATTGCTCCTTTTCGAAATCGCTAGACTCTTCAGCAGTCATTATGTATTGCGCTATGCTCTTTCTTATATATGGCATATCGTCACTGGAAAATGGTTTTGACCAACCAGTACATATGATGTACCCCCACGTACATACGTGAACGCCACAATCTCCAGTCGCAACTCTTCTTCCATCACTAGTAACATTCTGGTTAGGAATGTCAATAGGGCAGTACAAACGCCAATTGTTCCAGTTCGTAACTTGCCCACGAGATATCATTTCGCACTCGATTACCGAGATGTAACCATTGAGCAGCACTTGTGGTGGGCGGCCATGGAGAGAGTCAATATATAAAAAGACCTGGTCTCGGAAGTCTATGACGAGAAGCGTCCAATGGTCATTGTCGATGACAGGTAATAACCATACCTTGTAATCGAGAACGGAAGTTTTCGTCACCCATCTCTGATATCCGTGACTTATTTTGCCGGTCAGAATTATTCGCTGAGTACAAAAAATGTCGAACGACAGTATTGACGCACCCCTATCTCTCGCTTTGCGCGTTATCGAAGCAAAGAACGCATTCAATATGTCGTCATCAAACCACGCGTTGGAATCAAGCCTCGCGAAGTTCAGCGCTACCAATCGTAAACCCGCTATTTTCTTCTCGAGATTTGGAAATCCGACCGGCCACGATACATTTTTGGAGAAGAAGGCCTCGGCCTCGGCCTCGGCCGCTGTGGTTGTGTCGACTAAGAGATCGGGAATTGTCAAGCAGATATCGCTAATGTCACTAATGATCCTGCCGTTCTGTTCTGAAAAATTTTCATCTTTCACTCTCGCGACTTCAACTTCTTTGGAAGTCACGGATTGCGGGGATGGGGATCGGACGCGCTCCGTCCAGGCCTCTATGGGAACTATAGATTGCAATGTAATCGGTGAACGAGGATGTTGTTCACCAATCGCGAGATCTGATAGCTCACCGTCACACATCGGAGCTTGTGCTGTTGGTTTGATTTTTTTGGGGCCTTTGAAAAACGATGGAGGATTTCGTTTTTTCTTCTTTTTGTCGAACCACTTTTCGCTCGGTTCCACAGTACAGACCTTTTTTATTTTTAGCTTTTTCGCTCGCTTTTGCCGACTCGTTTTCGTACTGTGCGATCTCTCTACAATACGACCATTTAATATTGACGTCATTTTTCGAATAAGCCTCGGAACGGGCAATCGTTTTCCTTTTAGCCAAAGGTGTTTAAAAGTTTTGTACCAACTTTCCACTGAGGCATTTGAATCACGAAGCAATCCAAATTTCGCTAAATGAGTCGCTGAGAAGAACGAGTAGTACGGCAGAATATATCTGAGCAGGTAATCAAGGAATTCCCGACAGTGCACATCATTCTCCTCGGACGTACACAATTTTTCATTTTCGGCTTTCACCGACTGATGTACATTGTCGAAAAACTGGAAAAATGGTGATTTCCGAGCTGTTGCTTCGACGACTTCGAGGTCATCGTCTGGTATCGTGAACGTTGGGTCTTTCACTCGCTCTTTTTTCACGCATTTTGCCTCGATCGCTGCCCGTTCAAATATGAAATCGACACATTCTTTAAAATCTGGCACCATAGTCTCGAACCCGAAAATCTTGACGGTACAGGTAAATATTTCTACAGCCGAGTCCAAGTCATGGCTGTGGATCAATTTAGTTATCACCGTTCCTGCAAGATGGTACTGAGCCTTTGTTCGAAAAATTTTTTTGCATTTCCTCAACACTGTATGGAGCATGTGCGACGAACAAATATGCAAGACCGTTAGCGAGGAAATCGTATCTGTTTTTCTGGTTAAATCAGCATACGAGCGGTTCATATATTCGACCAGTGGTATACCGTTGAGACTTTCCATAACCGCCTGCATGAGTGCCAAGCTGAAGTCTGTCTCGACCTTGTCGATGGCCGGCGATCGGGTACTCAACTTTCTTAGCGATAAGCCTACCAGTCTGAGGAAGTGGCTTATACTCAGAGCATTATGCACACTCGAGATGAATTCTGCCACGGGAAATTGACCTACGTCCCCATTACCTGGCAAGATCAACGAATAATAAAAAATTCGTTTACTGACATTGGGTGGCGGAATCACAACCGAGCCCGTAGCATCGAGATGGCAGAAGACAGTACCAGAATCTTTATCCAATAGCACCTGCAACTGCTGTTCGCAGAACAGTACAGCATAAAAGGGTTCTACAGACCACTGCTGTATATAACCGTGTACATGCCTGCCCTTCCACGTTGCCTTCGTCTCTTCGACCAATTTCTGCATGCACACGTAATAATTGCGATCTGGGTCGTCTCGAGAGTTGTTTTCACTCGACATTTTCTCTAATAATCCCAGGCTGTAAACATCGTTGAGGTTACCTGCTTCTAATAATCTTTTATCAGCTGCCGTCAACTTTATTTGCTTCACAGTACTAGGAGCATCTGCTAGCAACTCCGTCGAAATAGCCAAACGTTTTTCGCCTCTTACGAACCGTCGGTGCGTCTCTCCTGCGATGTGATGCACGGTACCGGCTGGGACTATTCGTACGCGTACATCATCGAATGGTGGAGCTATGGATTGGGTTGTAGAAAATTGATAGGTCGTACACGTCGAAAAGGTACAAACAGCATATGTTCGAAATTTTTGTTTCGATTGCGGAGAGTTGCATTTGTGCCACCGAAAACACAAATTACAGACCATCAGTGGCTTGACTATGTCATATAACGCATCAGTCCATCCTTTCCGCAATCTGAGTTCCGGCGACCAATAAGTTTGCCAAAACTTTGACGGCACAGTTACCCAGATCTCGCCGGGAATAGGTATTGATTCATGATCGTCTGAAGCTAATGAAGTTCGAGCCGATGCTTGATTTGAGTCGCGACATGCTGCAGCAGCAAGTTTTGGAGAACGATCGACTCGAGGCTCCAGATACGGAGACAATTCTGCAATACTCGATTCCGTAGTTTCGTGCGCTCTAATCATCATTGCTTCTACATCTGGGACGCTATGAATTGGATAAATGTCGCTAAAATCACTGAGAAAATCAGTGTCGCCGCCATCGGTCAAATTCACTGGGCTCAGCGATGTCAGTGGCTGGCAATAGTCGGTGACTGACAAATCACAGACAGGCGACGAGACCCAGTTTGAACACTTCGGAAGTTCGTCGGCATCAAGTATTGGTGTTCGTCTTAGAGAACGATCAAGTTCAGCCTCCTCATCGGGGCCCGAGCCCTCACTGAGTTTCGGCGAATCCAACCGTTTTGCGTTCGTTACTGTATTCATTTTGAGTTCATTATCAGCTACAGAGGAATTCAAACGACTCTCTGTTAAAGTGCTGATGGTGTCAAAGTGACGTAGAAAAGTTTTAAACGTTTTGGGTACATATGACGCGATTGTTCTTGGGTCTTTGCCTGGAAAAATTGTTTGGCAAATATCCTTCCACGTGCAGTCAGAGCTTCGCCATGACTCAGACTTCAAAATGTTGAGTACATGATCGATAGTGACCTCGCGGGGAAGATGGAATGGATATAATTTTGCGATCGCTTCTGCTATGACCTCAGCTGAGACAGATATTTTTTTTTTTTGCCCATCGTTAAAACAATGTTTGCATCCGTAATATAGAGCAGAGCGTAAGTAAGGCAGGAACAAATTTAGTGGTAGCGCTCAATAAAATGTGGTGAAGGAGAAATGTGCCGGCTACTGCTTCTCAGTCTTTCCGAGGTAGAAGTGGAGAGGATAGTGATGGCAGAGACTTAGTCCCAGCGCTTGGACGTCGGCTCCTAAGCAAAAGCATGCCACTAACCAAGCGAGAAAGAAGTCGCTGGGCCTGAGCCACTTCGGTAAAAATAATCTTTTTAGATGGCAATCGGAATCCCGTGCTGGTAACTTGAAAGATTTTCACCACACATTGTAGCAAATTCTACGCTAAACCACCGTTTTAGGCCTGTTGGTTGGGCATCAATGCGCCCAGCAGAGGTAAAATAATAATAAAAAAAATTGTCGTCTGCGGTATTATTATTATCATTATCGTTATTATAATCATTATTAATACTATCATTATTATTATTATTGTTATCATTATCGGTATCATTATTATTATTATTATCATTATTATTATCATTGTTATCATTATTATTACTATCATTATTATTATTATTGTTATCAATATCATCATTGGTATCATTGTTATTACTATCATTATCATTATTATCATCATTATTATTATCATTGTTATCATTATTGTCATTATCATCATTATTATTACTATCATTATTATTATTATTGGTATCATTGTTATCATCATTATTATTATTATCATCATTATTATTATCATTGTTATCATTATTGTCATTATTATCATTATTATTACTATCATTATTATTATTATTGGTATCATTGGTATCATCATTATTATTATTATCATTGTTATCATTATTATCATTATTATCATTATCATTATTGTTATCAATATCATTATTGTTATCAATATCATTCATTGGTATCAGAGATCGGCAAAAATGATCATTATTATTACTATCATTATCATTATTGGTATCATTGTTATCATTATTATCATCATTATTATTATCATTGTTATCATTATTGTCATTATTATCATTATTATTACTATCATTATTATTACTATCATTATTATTATTATTGGTATCATTGTTATCATCATTATTATTATTATCATTGTTATCATTATTATCATTATCATCATTATCATTATTGTTATCAATATCATTCATTGGTATCAGAGATCGGCAAAAATGATCATTATTATTACTATCATTATTATTATTATTGGTATCATTGTTATCATCATTATTATTATTATCATTGTTATCATTATTATCATTATTATCATTATCATTATTGTTATCAATATCATTATTGGTATCAGAGATCGGCAAAAAATGATAATTTCAGTGACATTTTGGTTATACATTATCAATTATTTTCCAAGTCGGAAATATAGTTTTACAGAATTGAAATTATTTTTGAACAATATTTATGATTTAATAACAATATTTCCACCATTGATAATTATCAATATTCCGAAAATCTGTAATTTGAATTATGCAATTTGAAATTATAAGGTGAGTGGTAAATTGCTTTTGTCAAATATCCCACTTTCAGAGAATTTATCAATTAGGTAGAAGCAAATCTTCAAATATCCAAACAATTGATAATCAAACCTTCGATCAATTGATCGAGAATGAATAACAGATTATTTAAAAATGTTACTTATTGGAAAGTCAATTATTAATTTTCCGAAAAATGGTAAATCAATGAAGAATAATTTGCTAATTATTCAAAAAATCAGTAATGCGAAAGGCTATATTGCTAATTTTTCTAAAAATAGATAGATGTTTATTTATTATCCATAACAATATTGGACAAAGCCTACCTTGCATTTACAATGTAGTATGCAAGGTAGGCCGAGAGTCAGCTAAAAATGGTCAATCTAAAAGGATAATTTGCTCATTAATGAAAAAATTAGTAATGTGGAAGGCTAAATTGCGAATTTTCTCGTAGTCCAGGTCCTCGGCTTCGTAGTTCTTGTAGTCTAGGTCCTTCGCTCCGTTTTTCTCGTGGTCTAGGTCCTCCGCTTCGTAGTTCTCGTAGTCCAGGTACTTCGCTTCGTTTTTCTCGTAGTCCAAGTACTTCGCCTCGTTTTTCTCGCAGTCCAGGTACTTCGCTTCGATTTTCTCGTAGTCCAGGTCCTCGGCTTCGTAGTTCTTGTAGTCTAGGTCCTTCGCTCCGTTTTTCTCGTAGTCCAGGTCCTCCGCTTCGTAGTTCTCGTAGTCCAGGTCACCGGCTTTGTATTTCTTGTAGTCCTGGTCCCCGGCTTCGTAAGAACCACAAAGCCGAGGACCTGGACCACAAGAACTACGCAGCCGGTGACCTGTACTACACGAACTACAAAGCCGGTGACCTGGACTACGAGAACTTACCCCATTACTTCCTATTCTTTCCTGTTTATTTATTCTATATAGTGAATGAATTACTCCAAAGAACTGATACTGAAATGAAGAAATACAGTATACTGAGGTACGGATGTGAGTACATGAAATTCTTCAACAATGTATACGACTGACTACTCCCTTTTTGAAAAATTACATTTTATTCGTTACTTGTCAATTTTTTTTCGAAAATTATCATTTTATTCGTCATTAATTATTCAATTCTTGGAAAATTATCATTTTAGTCGTCGCATTAATTATCCATTTCTTGGAAAATTAGCATTTTATTCGTTACTAATTGTCCATTTTTTTTTTTTTTTTTTTTTTTGAGAGTGATCAATTTGTTCGTCACTAATTATCCTCGTCATCCATTTTGAGGAAAATTAGCATTTTATTCGTAACCAATTGTTTATTCTGTCGAAAATTAGTATTTTACTCGTGACTAATTACCCATTTTCTATAAAATGAGAAATTTATTCCCGAATAATTGTCGACTGACCGAAATGCACCATTCTGTTGTTGAAATATTGATAATTTTTTTATAATTGTCAAAATAATCTGATAGAAATGATAATTTTATAATGATGACAGATTCATAAGAAGTTAGTCGGAATTCATTTGGAAATTATTATTCATAAAGACAGTAACTCCCAATTTTTGATAAAATGAATAGATGGAAAATGAAAAATATTTTTTTGCCGATCTCTGATTGGTATTATTATTATTATTATTATTATTATCATTATTATTATTATTGGTATCATTGTTATCATCATTATTATTATCATCATTGTTATCATTATTATCGTTATCATTATTGTTATTATTTTAAGACTTATTATAGAGTTTTCCGTAATAATTTTACTTCCATCATCCTTGATTGTAATAATATTAGGTCAAATGATGAGGATGATGATGATGATGATGATGATGATGATAACGTCCACGTCGTCTGCTCCCGGCAACGCGTAGAGCGGTTAGCATTGTTGAGCTGCCGTGCACTACATTATTGAACTTTGATTATCATTAACAATTGCGGGAGACCGGGTCTCACGGCGATTATTTGTTTACTCGATTCTATGCGGTAAATAGACAATATCGTGCAAATTTGGAGGAAATCGGTCTTTGCTATCGGCCGCAGTATCAAAAACCAACAATTATTGAACAATTATTAAACCTTAATTATTATTAACAATAGCGGGAGACCGGGTCTCACGGCGATTATTTGTTTAAACGATTCTATGCGGTAAATAGACAATATGGTGCAAATTTAAAGAAAATCGCTCTTTGCTATCGACTCCATCGATCTAATGTACGCGTGGGGTGCTCGAGCCCTGTTTCGGCCCTGGCCCGGAGCCCCTCGGCTGCTAGCGCCCGCTGCTAGTTTCAGCCACATATTCCAAACGACATCATGGGTATTAGTTTTAACACAGAGGGTTTTACAAGGGGTTCTGCGGGGTTAAGTTTCCGACCAGCTCGCGATTTTCGCTTTGAGGATTTATGGGGTCTTGTATTCCGGGTTACACAGAGCGCGAGTGAATTTTCAATTGATCAGCCGTTCACGGTAAACATAACAACTATTGCTGTTCCGGCAGGTCGGGGGAGACGTTTACCGCTAAACGGGGAGCAGCTAGTCAGTAAACGTTCCATCCTGACTATAACGAATGTTGAGAATTGTTACTCAACATTCCATTACATTTCGTAATTAGGCTATCCTAAATAACTAAGCAAGGCATGACCTGGAATGCGACAAAGCGCATCGCATTGCAGGTTACGCCAATAATCGAGTAAGCATTATGTAACTATAAATTAGGCTAAAGACTGAGCCGCGCTTCAGTCTTGAGCAGATACCTTGAAGAAAGCGGAGGCTATCTCCGAATACTCATTGACTCGAACCGGAGCAACTGCTCCAAACGCATTTCTTTTGTACTTGGTTAAATATTAAATATTAAATAAAACTACTTTGTCACTATCAAGCACTTAGAGTGATTGTCAAAGATCACCTCTGGGAACAACCCTTTAATTCCCCATTCCTTGAATAACGGGAGTTACACAAATTACAACATTGGTGGCAGCGGTCTAGCGGATAAACCAGAGCTTGCAAGATAGTTGACGCTAAAAGAAAAGTAGAAAAGTGAAATAAAAAATAAATAAGTAAAAAAGAGGAAAGGTAAAGGTGCAACACGCAGTCGTTGTAACCTAGTGAAAGATACATCGCAAAGAAAGAGCTACAGCACGCAGCATTCGTGGCCAAGGCAAAGGAACCAGCACGGGGTACTTACAGTAGCAGCAGCAGCAGCACACAACGATTCAGCAGCACCAAAGGATTCAGAGGGTCAGCAACAGCCCAGCAGAAGCGGAGAAGCGAGATGAAGATATTCATTTTTGTGTAAGTCAATTTGAAATCTTTCGCAGTTTTAGTATATAAGCCGCAAACATTGTTATTGAAAGCTAACTGTCCGTTAGAAGCGTGCGAGCATTAGAAAATTATCGTGTTTAGAGAGTGCAAGGAATTTTAGATATTTTTCCGTCAAAGTAACGAATCAGTTCAGGCTCATCAGGCTTGAATTAGAATTTTTGATTAGAGTAGATGTCTGCTACATGGAATAAAATTGAGGAACTTGTCGCGCAAGGTCAAACCGGGTGGATACAAGAGATTCGGAAAGAGGTCCTCCTACAAGTTTGCGAAAGATACGGGCTAGCAGTCGATCACTCAAACACGGTAGAGGAGATTAGGGCAACTTTACGAGCGTTTATTAAAAGCAATAGAAAAGGACAGCCAACTCCTTCCCCAAAGCCTAAACCAGGCACTTCCTTTTTTCCTGACCAAGCCCAAACAGCATCCCAGGAGACAATAACCATTCCGGGATCGGTTCCTGACGAGAAAGAAATCAAAGCAACAGACAGCAACCAATATGACGGACTACTTGACATTGAAGGAAGTACGACAGATGGTCAACGTTTTCGATGGAAGCGAACCACGTAAAGTGGACGATTTATTGCAAACGATCGAGTATGCGAAGGATAAAGTAAATCCAAATCAAAAACCAGACGTGTTAGAACTGGTCCTAAAAACAAAGATACAGGGCGAAGCAGCCATGGAACTTAGATATAAAGATATAGATTCTTTCTAAAAGCTAAAAGCCGAGCTTTTGGCATTGTACAGAGTTAAAAGCTCTACGCCAGCACTGTTGGTAGAATTATTTTCAAGTAGACAAAAAACAAGTGAAAACACGCATGATTACGGGAAAAGGGTTACGCGTCTTATGATGGATCTTATTAGAGCATGCGAAGCTAGGACAAATAACAATCGACGAGGAATGCAGGATAATACAAATCAATGAACGTCGCCAACGCAAATAGAGCAAGTCGGAACAGAATAGAGTTAAAGGCGAATGGAACCACTAAAGAAAATATGACTCTTTTAGTAGACTCTGGTGCTGACGCCAGCATTATCAAAATAGGAATGTTGAAAGATGATTTGCCAGTTTTAGAAGAAACGACAAGTCTATCAGGAATAGGACAAGGCGTTGTTGAAGCACTTTGAAAAGTCATATTAACAATTCCATTGAAAGATAGAACCATTGAACTTCCCTTTTTTGTGGTAAGAGACGATTTCAGTCTAGATGCTGACGGCATCATTGGAATAGATTTCATAGAGGATCATGAAGCCGCGATAGGTAAAAGCGCTCATGCATTCTTCATACACGGGCAGCGTTTCGAACTCTTACGACCGTTCAAAACGGAGAAAATTAGGTTAGCGCCGCGAACAATAAGGAAGGTCAGTGTGAAGACAAACAGCAAGTTCATCGGCATTGTAGAGAAAAAGGAACTCGCCGACGGAGTATACCTAGGAAATTGCTTAACTAAACCGGTGAACCAAGAATGCACAGTAGATATTTTAAACCTAAACAATCACGAGGTGATATTGGAGACGCCGACCGTGGAATTGGAGGAGTTATGCGAAGAAAATAACGAAACGAAGGAAGAAGAGATGGCCTGCATAAGACTACTTACTGGTAAGACGGGCAAACAACGAATCAAGCTAGTACATGATACTATTCGCACAGATCATCTCAACGAGGAGGAGAGAAATACTCTACTTGAGATATGCCAAAAGTATAGCGAAATTTTCTATTTACCGGAGGATAAGCTAGGCGTTACTAACGCGACCAGTCATACAATAACACTAACGGATGGGGGAAAACCGATTAATGTTCGCCCGTACCGTCTACCTGAATCGCAGAAACAAGAGATGAACAAGCAAATAGAAGCCATGTTAGAGAGTAACATAATACGACCGAGTCGCAGCCAATGGAACGCACCGCTCCTGGTAGTACCGAAAAAACCTGACGCATCAGGGAAGCAGAAATTTAGAGTAGTCGTCGACTACAGAAAATTACACGAGATAACGGTAGGAGATTCGTATCCCTTGCCAAATATTACAGAAATATTGGATCAGTTAGGAAAAGCGAAGTACTTTACTACATTAGACCTCGCCTCGGGATTTCATCAAATTCCGATGGCCGAAGAAGACAAGGAAAAAACTGCTTTCTCAACAGCACATGGGCATTATGAGTATAATTCAATGCCATTCGGAATGAAGAATGCGCCAGCGACATTCCAACGTTTGATGAATACCGTTTTAGCAGGATTACAAGCATCTAAATGCTACGTTTATTTAGACGACATTGTAATTCATGGAGCAACACTCAAAGAGCACAACGACAGGCTCATCGAGGTACTAAAGCGACTGCAGGAGAGCAATCTCATCCTTCAGCCGGACAAGTGTCAGTTTCTTTGGAAAGAGACTAGCTATCTAGGGCATGTGATACTCGGAGGTAATCCTACCAGACCCCTCGAAAATTGCAGACGTCAAAAAATTTGAGAGTCCGACAAACGTTAAGCAAGTACAGTCATTTTTAGGGCTAGCAGGTTATTACAGAAGATTCATAGAGGGATATTCAAGCATATCACGACCGTTAACGCAACTGAGGATACGCAAACCTTCTAAAAGCTGTTATGAGCACGCGGATCAAAGGTGCTCCGGCACGAGCTTTAGAATACAAATCAATTGATACCTGGAAGACACTGGAGGAAGAACTGAAGTCGATGAGCATCGATACACGGACATTAGCTTCGTTACAAGTTGAATTCAGCAGCTGTAGACAACGTCACAACGAGGATGCGAAGTCATATGGAGCACGAGTCGAGAAACTAACTGCACAGGTAATCGAAGTGACGATGAAGGAAGCCACAGAAGAGGATTCGAAACCGACGCTGGAACGCCAGGTCAGAAAACAAGCTGTCAATATCTTCATCAGAGGCTTGAACGACAAACTGAAGATATTGGTCAAGAGCCGACAGTGTGAAAATCTGAAGGAAGCCATATCACTTGCGATAGAAGAAGAACGAGATTTAGGCCCCATTCGTGGATCAGATCGGGAACACAATCAACCGCGCAACAGCAGAGAAGGTAACAGAGGAAATAGTTGCTATAACTGTGGAAAGCCAGGACACCTTGCACGAGAGTGTCGCTCAGCGAAGACAGGATCCAGTTATCCGCAACGATTGCCGACACCAAGCAGATACGTGAGAAGAGTTGAGGTAATTTGTCATTTTTGTAGAAAACCAGGGCATTTTATTCGAGATTGTAGAGCCAGATTAGCCGAAGAAAATAGGCGAGGCTACGGGAGATCACAGAATCAGGGACCTCCTAGAAGAGAGGAACGGGTTCAACCAAGTCATTCTAGGGACGCCAGCAGGCGAGACGAAGAGACTTCGGGAAACGAGGAGCAGGCGCGGCGGACAGGCAACCGTATCGCGTCGTACCAGTAAATTGCCTAATAAATGGATCCAAACAGAAAAACCACGCGACGATCAAGGCAGATGAATTCAAAACGAGACACGGAACTATGCTATTAGATTCAGGAGCTGAGGTAAGCTTAGTAAAGGTTGGAAAAATTGACGGCGAAGTAATGGCTGAAGACGGTGTGATCACGCTCAGAGGAATAGGCGGAACACCGGTTGCGACCTTATGTAAGCTCAGGTTAAATATAAGGGTTGGTGATAGGCACATATCGCACGATTTTCACGCAGTTAAAGACGATTTTCCACTAGAAGCAGACGGTCTCTTAGGAGGCGACTCCCTCGAGAAGCGTGACGACGAGCTCAGATCTGGAAAATACGCAAGATTGTACGGAACGACATGGAATTTAGGAGCCACAGGAGCTCACATATCGCTTGAACGAAGAAGCGAGAAGATAGTCCGTGCAAAGACACACGACGACACGGAAGGTATCGTCGAAGGAATCGAGTTACAGCCAGGAGTGAACATGGGGAGTTGCATCACCAACGCAGTCGACGGCGAGTGCAAAGTCAGCATTTTGAATACAAACGATTATGATGTAGAACTGGAACAGCCGTGTGTACAAATAGTAGCACTAGGCCAAGAGCACACAGATATGACGCAAGTTTATGCATGTCGAACAATGACACCGAGTAACGCGAGCCGAATGCAACAGCTGAGAGACAACCTACGTACGAGTCATCTGAATCGAGAAGAAAAAGAGAGCTTACTAGATATTTGTGAAGAATTTCATGATGTATTTCACTTAGAAGGAGACTATCTGGGTTACACGAACGCAGCTAGTCACAGAATTACTACAAATCCGGATATCGGGCCAATAAATGTAAGACCTTATAGACTTCCAGAAAAACACAAGCAGGAGATAAACGAGCAGGTAGATAAAATGCTTGCCGACGGGATAGTCAGACAGAGCAAAAGCCAATAGAATGCACTACTGCTAGTAGTACCGAAGAAGGCAGACGCATCAGGAAAGACGAAGATGAGAGTCGTAGTTGACTTCCGTAAGGTGAACGAGGTTACTGTAGGAGACTCCTTCCCACTGCCTAATATTACCGAGATATTGGACCAGTTGGGTAAGGCAAAATATTTCTCTACATTAGATTCAGCATCAGGATTTCACCAAATTCCAATGGAAGAGGAGGATAAGTGCAAGACAGCATTTTCCACTTCACATAGTCACTACGAATACAATCGCATGTCTTTTGGACTGAAGAATGCACCCGCTACGTTTCAACGACTAATGAATACTGTACTTTGAGGAATACAAGGCCTTAGGTGTTACGTCTATCTCGATGATATTGTCATACATGCTCCTAGTTTGCAGGAACATAACAAACGACTGGAAGAGGTACTTGAACGCTTACGACAGAATTCATTGAAGTTACAACCTGACAAGTGTGAGTTTCTGAGGAAAGAGGTCAACTTCTTGGGACACGTCATCACTAGAGATGGAATAAAAGCAGATCTAGAGAAGATCCGAGCAGTAGAAGAATTTCCAATTCCAAAGACTGTAAAAGATGTTCAAGGATTTCTGGGTTTGGCCGGAAATTACAGACGATTTGTACAGAATTTCTCGAGTTTAACAAAACCGCTTACACATTTGCTGAAGAAAGAGGTGAAATTTGGATGGACTTCGAGGGAACAAGAGGCTTTTTGAAAATTTGAAGAGGACGTTGACGACAGCACCAATTTTACAGTATCCAGATTTCGAGCAACCGTTTATCGTTACGACAGATGCGTCCAACAAGGCTATCGGAGCAATCCTGTCGCAAGGAATAATAGGAAGTGACTTGCCAATAGCATACGCAAGTAGGACTCTAAATTCGGCAGAAGGCAATCACAGCACCACAGAAAAAGAATTATTGGCCATAGTCTGGGCAGTTGATCATTTCGGACCGTATGTATATGGTACTAGATTTAAGATTGTTACAGATAACAAACCACTGACATGGTTATTCGGAGTCAAAGATCCAGGATCACGACTCATGAGATGGCGACTGAAGCTGGAAGAATACGACTATGAGATCGAGTACAAGGCAGGGAAGGCAAATACCAACGCAGATGCGTTGAGTCGCATGTACGCAGTGACCAGAAGTCAGCAGAAGGAAGAGAAAGAATTGAACAACCGAGAACAAGAATATTCCGAGGAAGATCGGAACAGGATCATCTATGAGTACCACGATACACCATTAGGAGCACATCAATGAGTTAATCGAACGATCGAACGAATTCGATTGAAGCACGATTGGCCAGGATTAAGGAAGGATGTCGAGGAACACATTTCGAGATGCGAGAATTGCCAGAAGAATAAACTGAGCAAGAAGACGAAGGCACCAATGGTCATAACCGACACTCCCAATCAACTGTTTGAGAAATGTGCATTGGATATCGTAGGACCATTGACGGAAACGGAACGAGGAAACAAATATATCCTTACGTTTCAAGATTGTCTAACAAAATTCAGCAAGGCAATACCTATTCCGAACCAAGAAGCTAACACTGTAGCTAAGGAATTCGCGACCAGGATCGTATGCGAACACGGAATACCACAGAGAATACTCACCGATCAAGGTACGAACTTTTTGAGTAATGTTTTCAAAGATACTTGTAAATTGTTGAAGATCGACAAGATTCAGACGACGGCCTATCATCCTGAATCCAATGGAGCCTTAGAACGTTCACATAAGACGTTAGCTGAATATCTGAGACATTACATAAACGAAGAACAGAGCAACTGGGATGAATGGTTACCATATGCTATGTTTTCATATAACACGACGCCCCATACTGCAACGAGATTTACACCATTCGAGCTGGTGTATGGAGACCGAGCTGAACTACCAACATCGCTGAAAAGGGATCCAGAACCGACGTACACCTATGACGACTACGCACGAGAATTACGAGAGAGATTGCGAGCCAGCAGTCTGATAGCCAAAGAAAATCTGCAAGAAGCCAAGGAGAAGTCAAAAATCGAGTACGACCGACGAACCAAAGAAAAAGGGTTCAAGGTTGGAGATAAGGTATTACTATACGACGAGACTGTACGCAGAGGACGATCAAAGAAGCTATCATCTCAATGGATTGGTCCTTATACTATTCTAGAGGTAAACTCAGACGTTAACTACACCATAAAAGTTAATAGGAAAAATCTCAGAATACATGTAAATCGATTGAAACCTTTTATTGAATAATATGACTCGAGTAGGAAATTTGGAACTAGAAATTTGAAACAATTTAGCTGATAGAAAAATGATATAGAAAATAGGACATACTAACCTAGATTAAGAAACGATTATATAAAAACATTGTAACGGGATACATTATGTAAACCACTAACCTAGATATAGCATAATAGGCAAGCGTACGCACACCGACGCAAGCCAGCAGATTTAACTGATTTCAGGAGAAAATCCACAGGCTTTCCTTCCAAGGGGGGAGGGATGTTGCAATTCGAATACCTATCAATTGTGACACCTCAAATCCAGGAATGCGCTAACGCGATATAGCAGAGAAACAACTCTGTCGTATGGCGAAATACATAGCAATGTACGGACGCAGCACTGACCTCCTAAATAGTCATTAAAAGGAGGGCAGACGACGCGCTCATTGTCAGAACATCGCGACCAGAGCAAGAGACATTATATAAGAGATTAGTCCGATATCAGTAAAGCCTTCTGTAAAACTTTATATTATATTAATAAACTTGGATCACTTTTGTACGACCGAGTTCCAACTCCTAATTCGACAACGGATCCTTAAACAAATTGTAGTTGTATGAAAGATCCCAGGATCCCGATTACAACATACTTTTTTGAAAATAAAACAGGAGGCTAGCGGCTGGCCCGCCGGCTGTGGTAGTGAAGAGACCAGGTCTCAGTATATCGCGGAGTACGCCCGGGTAGAGGGAATCATACACGGAAAAAAATACTATTGCTGCACTTACAAAACAAGATTTGTAAAAAATTTTACTCGACTTCTTGTTATACTGACTGGAGAGGAAGTCATTTTGACTATGTTATCATGTAATTCCACACGCCTGTATTGTTACAGTAACATAGGCATTCGAGTAAGAATATTCAGTAAGCGTTACATTGGAAGCTTGTACATTCAACAGAAGATATTGTAGCTTTAACATGGCAACTTCCACATGACTCAAAGAGTAATATTAACAACTGTAGAACATTTGTTCAATTGACAAAGCATTTGTCATTCCAACTGATCATGGTTACAAGTTTACCCTTGTTAACGTGACAACAGACTTGGCTTGTCCCCTATTTAGCACAGGAGTTCTGTAAAGTTGACACTATTTTTTGTAAGTGTAACATTTTTTTTTTTCTCGTGTACTAGATACGGCTAAAATAGAAAAAAAATCCGGGGTTGCGTTCTGTGTCGAAGTTATGTCTTAACTCGTTCTGGGGTAAGTTTGGCCAGCGAGACAACCTCTCAAAAACAACCGTGGTCAAGACCAGAGAGGAGCTGCTAGGTCTGGTGACAAGTCCGTCAATTCTGCTGGAGGACCTAGTAGCAGTAAACGACAACGTTCTGTACGCTCGCTGATCATACAAAGATGAGAGCGTGGAGGCATCGGCTCTCGCGAACGTGGTCATAGCCGCGTATACAACGGCACAGGCGCGCCTCAAACTGTACGGCTATTTAGAGAAACTGGATCGTAGGGTATTATATTATGACACTGACTCGGTCATTTACGTTCGATCTGGTGCACCCGGGGAATATGAACCGCCGGTCGGCAGTTTTCTGGGTGACCTGACCGACGAGCTAGAGCAATACGGCGCGGGCAGTTACATACGGGCTTTTGTATCAGGCGGGGCAAAGTTTTACGCCTTCATAGTAGTATGCCCGGATAGGAGGGAAACATAAATCTGCAAGGTCAAAGGTATTACCCTCAACTATACCACACAATTGAGGATAAATTTCAACTCCATACGGGAAATGGTAGTTGAGAAGGGAGAAAGTATCAATCTCAGATATCGTGCGATCCGACGAACCGCAATGCATGATGTGGTGACTCGCGATCGAACGAAAACATGTCGCCCAGTTTTTGTAAAAAGACGTTGTTGCAGGAATAGTTTTGACACCCTCCCATACGGACATAGAGACGCGTAACAGCCGCCGCATCTGCTCCGTATGTAACAACGGACGAAGGGGTTAGGAATCAGAGCCCCCGCTTCCAGTTTCGGTTTAAGTTAGTTTTTACTGTATTTTAGTTGTATATAACCTTTGTAAATTTGTCATATAATTAGGTCTTTAAGCTATTACTCACAGTCTATACCTGTGATATTAGAAGTAGAATAATCTAGTCTACGGCATGTATTACTACCTTGTACCTGCTCTGTAAAATAAAAGTACCATTAGCATTAAGAAATTGTATGTATGGCAATACGGTTTGGCATCGTTTAATTGTCAATATAAAATGTAACACTTGACACGCACCTCTCTTGGTCACGATATATTATACGGGATGTACATCATTCACCTTAATTACGGTATTCGTAATAAAAGAATCTATGAAGCAAAATGTATCAATTTTACCTGATTAACATCCCACACACACTTTGCTAACTGGAACCTGAGTTTGAATAAATCTGTTAAGAAATTATCTCTGTCCCTGTGTATTCCTTTATTACCACTCCCCTCAAAATACCTCAAAATAACGATCCTTGTTCGCAAATAGAACTTGTTAAAACTATGTCATCTATAAATAAAAAATTTGATTAAAAATAAGATAGATAAAACTAATTTTAAAACACCGCTGATTTCGGGTAGTTGATTCACCGATGATGTATTGCATATGGTCGCTAGATCGTCCATATAGCGGCTCGATCGACCGGTGTTCGGTCCCGCTGAGTTCGTATGTTCCTCACACTTTTAAATGCGTAGAATCAGCTAACTTAAGCGGATCTAGATGAGCAGCTCACACGCCGGTTATCAGCTGATTACCGTCCGGAATACTGAGAGCATGACCGCGCCCGCTATTAGCTGATTACCGTCCGGAATGCTGAGACCATGAGCGCGCCCGCTATTAGCTAAAAGATGGCGCGCGACGCGGCGCCGGGGCCCCCCACCGCGGAATAGAAAATTTATCCTAGTCGTATGTAGTAGCTTTTGTTATTCTGATTTCTCCATATCTCTTGAGTTGTTCGCTGGGAAAGGTTGAAGACTTCGTGTTCCATTTGCGTGAGAAAATGGATACTCGCTGGAATCATCCGTTTTCTGCTGTAATAGCCGGCCCCTCTGGTTGTGGAAAATCAATCTTTGTTAAGACGTTCCTGCGTCATATCGACGAGATATGTGACACCCGCTTCAGTCGTATAATTTGATATTACGCCGAGCAGCAATCGGTCCCGAGTAATGGAGCCAGCACATCTCTCAGCGACATCGAATATCGGGAAGGACTACCTCAAGAATCTGACTATGACGCGAATACGCTGCCCAAGCTGCTTATAATAGATGATCTTATGCGAGAGGCCTCCAGTAATATAATCGTTGATCTCTTCACCAAGGGTTGCCATCATAAGAATCTAAGCGTGTTCTTCATCACTCAGAACCTGTTTCATCAGGGTCGTGGACAACGCGATATATCACTCAACGCGAATTATATCATATTTTTCAAGAACCCGCGAGATCGAGCTCAGGTACAGCATCTAGCTCGACAAGTCTGCCCTGAGGATCCACGATTTGTCCAGGAAGCCTACCACGATGCAACAGCGCGCCAACACGGTTATCTTTCACTTGATCTGAAACAAAGCACCCCCGAAAACTGTCGCTACCGTAGCAACATATTTCCGACCGACAAACACCAGTATGTATATGTCCCGAGGAAAGATATAAAGTCCCGCACTCAGCACGGTTTACCAGTCGTTCGTTTGTAATGTCACGCGTTGTACAGACATACGGGTGCGCAGGCTCCGTACAAACCGGAGGCAGGCGCGTAACTAGAAACCAGTCTTGGGGGGGCCAGGGGGAGTTGTATTACACAAATTGAAGAAAAAAAGATTTTTTTGTTGTACTAGCGATTAAAAGATGAAAAATATAAGTTCAAAGTCGACATTATGTTTGGTTTGGGGGGGGGGGGCCCGGGCCCCCTCGCCCCCCCCCCCCCCGGTTACGCCTCTGACCGGAGGTGGTTCTAGACGTGGTGCTGAGGCACGTAGACGATTCGGAAGTGCGAACACGGTGACTCTAAAGTCCCTTTGCAGTCTGAAACCGCAACAGAGACTAGCTTTACTACGTACCGCCGATAATAGGCTCGTGAAAAATATATGCGAATGCGCTTTGAACACTGTACGCGGCAACGTTGCTCTCACCAGGCAGGAAAAGGCCCGACTAGCCAAACATAAACATCTTCTTCGTAAACTGTCGACAAGCAAGGGAAGCTGGAAGAGCAAGAAAAAATTACTAGTTCAAAGCGGTAACGGCTTTCTACCTATGCTGATAGCCTCCATTCTCGGAACGCTTTTTACCCACCTGTTCGGTCAATAAACACGAGAGGAACGATGGAACATGCAAAGAAGATGGTACTAATACCGTCGGAGACCGTGGAACGTTTTCAACGTGGTATAACCTCCTCAGCAGCAGCCTCCGCAGGTGACAACGAGAATAACGAGCAGAGTACAAACTCTCCGGTATCCAGGCCCGATAGAGAGATGCGCGCTATTCTGAACTCTCCCGACCTGGATGACGCAGCAAAATGGAAGCTTTATCAACAACTATTACAACGTTTCCTATATTTCGCCGAGGACTCCAGAAAACCGCTTCGCGTGGATCTTCACTCCGTTCCTGATAAAACTGATCCTGCTGAACTCGTACATGGACAGGAAGGAGAAATACCCGCTGACAAGCAACAACGGATATCGAAGATTGCCTTGACAGTACCAAAAAAATACCAGTCAAAGGCTGAACTACTTCTCAAACATCTGGCGGAGTTCCCCACACGTTTTTCCTGGGACAACCAAGGCGCCGTAACCATAGACAACAAACCTCTCCCTGGGACAAATATCGTCGATCTAGTTAACGACACTGTGCGTTCTAGAAAAGGTTTCCAGCCCCATGGTAGACATGCGTACGCACGTCTTCTCCAGAGCATCAACGTACTTCGGGAATATGTCGGGAATCTTAACGTCTGGAAGAATGCTCAATCGGCCTCGCCATCAGCTGCAGTAACTCCAGCGAGGCGAAATCAGACTAAAGGACGCCGAACACCGTACGGTTCCAGGACCGCCGGGAGCAGTAGTACCGATCATTCAGACAGGGACGGTGCCGGATCTGGTAAGACAGACGACGAGTCCTTCTTCTCACCGTCGAAATACCGTCGATCGGAAGAAATACCTGAAAAATCATCGAGCTCGCCGAAAAAAGGCTGGTTGTCACTTGCATTAGGGAAATGAGAGAGTTAGAACGGATATACTACGATCCCGCCCACCCAGCTGGTTACGCTGGGGCTAGGAAGCTGAACAAATTAGTAACAAAAGAGCACTAAATCTCTGCGGTGGTGTGAATTCATTTCGCTCAAGTGGTTGTTCCAGCTTTAAGGACGTAACAACTAGGATCGGCCGAACCAGGAGCGAGTACCGTTCGGGACTCATTAGCTTCCAACTCGAATTCTTTAAACTACGAGGGCGGACGTCACGACGCGGAGCCTACGGAAGTAACAAAAACTGTGCGATTCAAGGACGAGGGACGGGAGAGGCCCGCTCCCACTGCCATATTGCGCAGGCCCCAGCACCAAGAATCAAGATCCGAGCCCCAGAGCTGGGGCAGGGTGAAGGACGATTCACGTTAGACACCGGCGCTGGAGTCAATCTGGTGCACATCGATGCGCTAGGCCAGTGAGGGGCATCGCCTGGCTCGCCGAGCCAGCCCGGCTCTGAGTGTCAATTAGTGCGACCGTAAATCCCGTCGGTCTACCTGAAAACGGTCACTCGTCCTTACCTGGAAGTGCAATGGTAGGGGCAGCGTTCAGGAGAAATAAAAGGAACTAAGGGGTGTGCGGTCTATTTGGGACGGCAACAACTGCGTTAGACCGTCCAGGTCTTTTCATACTTGCATATCCCCACTCATACCTATCAAAATCCAAGAAATGGCGTTAAAAGGATTAGTGCCGGCGAACGAGTTGAGTGGATTAACGGCTTAGGCTCTTTTCACTAATGAGTGTGCCCTACACTGCGCTAAGTGACGAGGCTTCCATCATCGACAGATGTAGATCCGAGATCCTAGGAGTATCGGAGGAGCCGCTCTACACATTGGGTACGACCAATATTACGACATTAGGTAAAAAGAGCCTGTTTTATGTTTATGGCAGTATCAGCATAGTCGGAGACGGACTGCTGGGAGCGCCATTTTTTCTCGGACATCAGGCCGAGATATCCTCCCATCATAAGACCATCTTATCCTGCGAGGAACCGATACGACCAATACCGTTCTGCAACAGGCGCGAGATCGACGCTGTGGAAAGAGAGTACCGCCAACATACTCTCCGCCTCGAGGCTAGGAGCAAGACGCAGATTCCTATCCCAGTTCGTAATGAGGGGATACGGGAAGGTACCTACCAAGGATCACAACGCCACCCAGGGTTTACATTGGAGAGGCTGCAGTCACCAACCACGACGGAGTCTGCTACGTAATGGCCACTAATTCTACTGAAGAACCTGTAGAAATTGTTATTAGTCCACAGGAACTTGAGCCATACGATCTAGCTGTGGTTCATACGGACTCGGAAGACGAGCTTACTGACTACCAGGACGAAGACCGCGTGGACCGAATCGTCAAGGCGCTCCGGCTGGAACATCTCAACGAAGAGGAGACGAAACACGTCCTGAAGATCGTGGAAGAATTCGCGGATTGTTTCTACCTTCCAGGAGACCAACTATGGAAAACAAACACTGTAACTCACAAGATCGTTACCACCGATGAGATACCTGTACACACCAAGCAGTACCGGTTTCCGGTCGTACATCAAGAGGAGATTAAGAAGCAGATTGAAGGACTGCTGAAGAATGGCATAATAAAGCCCTCAACTTCACTGTATAATTCACCTCTCTGGATCGTCCCGAAGAAGCCTGATTCACAAGGGAATAAACGCTGGAGAATGGTGATCGACTACCGAACGCTCAACGAAAAGACTGTAGGTGACAGCTATCCACTCCCGAATATCACCGATATTCTGGATAGAGTCGGAGGAGCCCAATACTTTTCAGTCTTCGATCTGGCCAATGGATTTCACCAAATAGGCATGGACCCGGAAGATCAATGCAAGACAGCATTTTCCACACCCAACGGTCACTACGAGTACGAACGCATGCCGTTCGGGCTTAAGAACGCCCCTGCGACGTTTCAGCGACTAATGAATCTAGTTCTCTGTGGACTTCAGAGCATCGAGCTGTTCGTATACCTGGACGACGTACTATCGTTTGCCTCAAATCTGCAACAACACGGGTATCAAGTCAGAAGATTCCTGCAAAGAATGAGGGAACACGGACTGAAGCTGCAAACGGACAAGTGTGAATTCCTACGGAAGGAGGTGACGTATTTGGGTCATATCCTAAGCAGAGACGGCGTAAGACCAAATCCACGTACTCTGGAAGCTGTCCGGAAATTCCCGGTCCCAAAGACGAGGCAGAACGTCCAGCAATTCCTTAGGCTTGCCGGGTACTACTACCGTCGATTCATACCGAATTTTGCCGAGAAAGGCAAGCCAATGACTAATATCCTGCGGAAGAAAGCAACGTTCGCCTGGGGGGAGGAGCAGCAGAAGAGTTTCGAGGAACTTCGAGATGCCTTGTGCGCCGAACCAGTACTGCAGTACCCTGACTTCAATCGCCCATTTGTCGTGACGACCGACGCATCCGATTACGCCATAGGCGCTGTACTGAGCCAAGGCGCAAGGGGGGGAGGAGAGACCGATAAACTATGCCTCAAGGACCTTATCCCCGGCCGAGGAAAATTATTCTACTACAGAGAAGGAATGTTTAGCGGTAATATTTGCCATAGACTGTTTCAGACCGTACCTGTATGGGCGACAGTTCACCCTGTGCACCGATCATCAAGCCCTAGTTTGGTTGCACAATGTCAAGGACCCAACATCCCGACTGACTCACTGGAGACTCAGATTGGCAGAGTACGACTTCCGGATTGTGTATAAGGCTGGAAGCGCCAATGCTAACGCCGACGCCTTATCTCGTAACTCCGTGGCCCACTGCCTGCCTTTACGAATGAAAGACGAGACCAAAGATCCGGAGTACAAGCCGACAACGAAACCCGAGCAGGCCGCTGATGTAAGCACTACAGCGAGCCGGCTGCGTGAACATAAGTACAGGGGGGTGAAACCTCCTTATGGAGCAGTCGGTCCCGTGTTTTAGTTCCGATCAAAGTGACGTATAGGGCTGGGGGCGCTGACGGTTGACCGACACCGGGTGGGAGTAGACGCTGGACGACGCCAGTAGATAGGGGCAGCTATGGGGAGACAGATATTCCCCCCTTTCCCCCCCGACTCATCCTGATAAGGGGTGATAAGGGGTATGTGGGTCAGTGTGTTATCTTATCAGTCTGGCCCACATCCGGTCTGGTGTGTACGGGGACCTTCTAATCAGCTCCCCCCTCCCCCTCCCCCTGTCTGCGGTCACTGGCCCTGACCATGCTACCCCTTACCCCACCTCCCCCCGGGTCAGTTATGGGGTGAGTGCATCGCTCTGTCTCTTTCTAGTCTGGGTCTGTCTCTCTCTAGTCTGGGTCAGCTATGGGGACGATGACGCGTTCTACCGCCCACTCACACACGCGCTTACCTCACCGTGTCCGTGTGTTCTAGAATGTTCGAGAATGTTCTAGAAGCTTCTGGAAAGCGATGACGCGTTATCCCTACTCCAAAATTTATGTACTTGGAAATATTTCAGCGGCATCCCCTGTTTACTATATTTACGCTTAAAACTACAGGAGGGGTGAAGGATAGAGATTTGATGACGCGACAAATACATATCAAACGTTTATTCAAAAATCTTAATTCTACGTACAATTATGCGATTATTCATTAGCGATACAAAAATGAAGGGCAACATAGAAAAATGACATACAATGAAAGCTATAACTACAATTAGATTAAACGAAATGAAAATGAGAAGAGTAAAATATATAGAGTAGTATAATATTATAAGCAAAGAAAAATGACATGCAATTAAAGCTAGGTATACAGTGAAAGCTATTACTAGGATTAGATTAAGTGAAATCAAATGAGAAGAGAAAGAAAAACTTAAAAATATTGTGTAATGTGATTTTAAAAGCAAAGAAGAATTATAATCAATTAAAGCTAAGTATACAATCAAAACTATTACTACGTTTAGATCAAGTGGAAACAAAGGAAAATAAAAAACTTAAATCTAATTATACCTAACAAATCCGTACAAACTATGAGATATTACATTTTTTTCTAGAAGTACAACACTGCAGGTGACAACCGATCAAATCTAGGTCTTCGCGGGACTTGCAATTTCGGAATGAGGTAAGTTGTTTGTAAAATGAAGCAGCTATGGAATCATTTTTTTCATAATTATCGGTAAACATATCAAGAAACTGATGCAAATCAAATCCGGCAGCCATGAACCACACAAACATAACACAGTATTGCCCGCACACGTTTGACGAGAAACTTTGCAACCGTACGATGTTCCAGGTGTACCGTTCGGAATTTCTGCGTAAAGTCCTATTGTGATGAGGCACGAGCGGTGGTATGCCAAAACTGTCAAAGTATATTCCATGTCCGGCTGCGTTGATGTAAAACGCCACCCAGTGTGTACCGGGTTGTGTGTGGTCATCCGTGTTAGCAACAAAAGCCATCGGTCGTGTCCATACCAACGGTATCCGATCTGCGGGGAAAACCTGGATCTTCTTTTGCTTGAGAAATCTCCGCAACGCTTTCCGTATATGTAGACTGTCCATTTTTCTCGTCGATAATATTCAGAGACGATGGTGTGATAGATAATTCCGCCGTGACTGTGGAGAGACTCGTGTCCTGCGACTCTGTAGCCACTATAGTTTCTGTGGAATCGGACATTGACCGATCAGGTTGATGAGAGGAACTGTCACACGTGTGGGCCGTATGATATCCACTGGAGCTGTTGCTGTCAACACTGGTACAGGTTGAACTCTCATCCAGGTTCGAACGACGACTGCCAATTATCGTATTCGCATGAGCTTCATAATCATACTTGTCGAGGATGTTCTTCTCGTTGACCCAATGTTTTAACTTGAGGGCATTGTTTAACGCACAGGCGAAATATTCTTCTTTCCTGACTCCGTGATGAATACAATATTCAGTATTTGGCTCCAGATCGGGAAGTGCAGGACAGTCATACTCTTCGAGGTTGACAACTTGGCGTGACGTAATAACCTGCAGATACTGGGCTTCGTATTTCCCTCGTGTTACAATACGGTACGCGCTTCGAGCTATTTCCCGTAAATTAAGTTCCAGCTTTTTCACAGAAGTATCCCCCTGGAACCACTCGATACCGTGCTGGTAACACGTGTTATGATTATTAGCTTTGCGTTCTCTTTGAGTCAGGCTGGTAAACGGATAAGGTGGCTCGATAATCCAATGGGCGTGGAACGACTTATCCAGGCAGACTACGGCCACCTCTTTCGGTAGCAAATTTCCAAACACATCACTAAATCCTTGAATATCTACAACGTAGTCCATATTTGTGAGTAGGTGGTTAACACTGACTATATAAGTTCCGATCGCGGTGAGGTTTGTAGAACAACTGACTCTATCGTCGAATGTATAATCGTCCTTTTCCCCCAAAACCTTACAATCACCCCGTTTCCTCCTCCATCTTCGTCTTCTACGGTTTTCCGAGGGTTGGTGTTTCCAGCGATAAAGTTGTCGGTTGGACCACACGATGATAAAGGTTGCCGGTTTCTGACGAAAAACAGGAAACTCCGCCTCCCGCCCACCTTCTAACCGCCAAAGTCTGTGATAACTTGCCTCGCTGCGTCTATTTCTATGAGATTGTCGAACTCTGCGTAAACTATGCAATTTATGGTTTCATCCAGAGCCTTGTCGAATCGCATTTCGATCCTGAGAGTACCGTGTTTAATTAGCGACCAATGCGAGGGACAGTTGGCCGAGAGGTCAGGTGTGAGATCGAAGGCCATCAAACAGTTGCCTTTTTTGTGCTGCGAACGGCTAATTCCGTTGCCTTCGTTGAGAAAATGAATACCGGTGCCGGAGAACAGGGTGTGATACGCGTCGACGTACAGATTATCTTTACCGAAGTTTGTTTGCAGAGGTTTTGAGGGGATTTGCACACCGTCCACGTACAGCGACAGGTAGTTCAGCAAGAAACTTTGGAAATTGAACGGGTTGCGTAGTCTGTCTCCGTTGAATGCCTTGTTACTGACGAACCCAAGAATCACACGTTTTGGCAGTTGACCCAGTACCACGTTGTCCAACGTCTCCGCTTGTACCCCAGCGTGAATGGTGAAAGCTTTCACTTCCACTCTTGTAACGGGATACTTGGCCGTTCCTTGGGCAAGGGTTCGTGCATGTGCCAGTAGGATACCTGGGCTGATCTTCACGCGGCGAACCATTAGAGAAGTGTCAACAATGTGCAGCGTGTGAAGGGGATTTTTTTCCATTAGACAAAAGCTGTCTCTTGACCTTACGAGGCGTAGTCGTAACTCCACACCGTTGAGCAAAAACTTCTCTTGATTAAATACGTCGCAGTGGAGATGTCCAATTAGATCGACTATACGGGCGTTTTGCATCATACGTTTTCGCGTAGTGAATCCTTGGTCCGCATCTTCGCTGTCGGCATCGCAGACGTCCGATACGGTTTCTTCGCTGTCGTACCACATGGCGCACGAGAGATGCGAACGTTTTGCGGGCGGGGTGTAATTCAATAGAGTCTTAACGTAGGCACGATAAGCGTAGGAGTTGTTGGCTGGTGAAACAAGTTTTTGATTGAAGAATATGTCCACTTGGTTGAACATCGAGTGTAGAAGGTTGTTCACAGGTGTAGCGTACCGGGTGGTCACAGCTTCCGCCGTTGCTGCTGTTGGGTTATTCTCAGGTTTAATCAATTGCAACTGCACGCGTACGCTTAACATGGTGTGGGCCAAATCAATGTACTCGTCACCTTGGCCCGGTACCGCGAATTCGATTGGCGAATCATCGGTTAGCGAAGAGACAGGTTTGTAGTGCACCCACTGACCACCCTCAATAGATGTTTGCGTAGGAGGGATAGTGAACAAATCTAGCTCAGACTTCATACACTCGCCAGAGTGTGCGTGTAGGAACGCCATTATCCGTATATGCGCGCGCGCGCGCGCGTGTGTGTGTGTGTGTGTGTGTGTGTGTGTGTGTGTGTGTGTATGGGAGATAAACTTATCGGGGTCCAAATATGTCGGTCAAAGCTCGTTTTTTAGAGGTCTTCTTTTTATTTCCTTTTTTTCTGGACACACTTACTTTCTTCTTGTTCTTGCTCTTTGTCTTCTTCTTCTTTTTCTTCTTAACTGATTTCTTCGGTCGTCTTTTGTTAATTCTCCCCTTTTTGGCAGAAGCTCCAGCGTCGACTAGTCTGTTTACGCGTGCGAGCATCGACTGATGTCTCGTTCCTCCCACACCGCTCATATACCCCGAGCCCTTCATCAATTCCCCAAGTTTTTCTTCAGCTCTTCGTTTCAGATTCTGAGTCGATTCGTTGATGCGCGTCTGCAGAGACTTTTTGAGAGGTGTATCGCTCTGCATATCCGTCCGAACGTTCTTCCCCGTGCGTAGAATCTCTTTTCCGACCGCCCTAGCCCCACTTTTGAACAATGGTAATATCCTACGGAATAATCCTCCCAAGAAGCTACCGATACCGTGACCCCGCTGGTGAGGGTGGCCTCGGTAGAAAACCTCCATACCTCCTCCCAGCTGACTCTCGTAGTGTTCGGTGTAATGGTCCATGGTCTTTTCCCCTACTATATGATGACGACGACGATGATGTTGATGTTGATGATGACGATGAAAGGGTTCTTAAATCAGCGAACGCGTCTAAAGTAAAGCGTGACGGTCAGCGTCCCACCTTCGAATGGCACGGGTCTGCCAAGATGATCCCTTATATTGATTTCGACGGTTCGGAAACTTGTAAGCAACAGTGGTAAGTAGTACGGCGGTGATAGGGTCTTTATTTCCGATTCTCCGCGAGTCGAATGCGAGTTTCCACAGGCATGAATAACGCGTAACAAAGGTGCGTAAACATCACCGACGATGCGAGGCTCGACAAGATCACAGTAGACAAACATCTGACACGACGGTATTACCGGAAAGGGGTTCTCAGTTTGGGGATCCCGGGACAATATATCCGTTCGAGTGACGTCATCGGACCCATGAGCATTTCTCCATGATTTAGGTCTTGCGGTGATAGTCTCGGTTCGTTGCGACGACGATGACGACGGCGATGAAAATGTGAGCGGATAATGGATCTCTGCGAGACCCACCTCCCACTCACCGTCCAATTCGATAGCACGCGGTAACTGTGTCATGTAGCAACAGGTACGGTTATCGGGAAAAAACTGCATTGAACTGTTGCTCGGTAGAGTGATGTAAAATTGATTAGCCCTCATAATGAGTTGAGAACGTACGCTGGTGTGTATAGTTCAATCAACGTGCACACGCCTACTGACCGTCTCCTCCTCCTCCTCGTCAGTTCTGAGTAAGCGTGTCTCCTAATTTTCCCCCTCCGCCACCCTCTGAAGCTCGGCTTCGTAGAACGCACCGTCGATTTCCTCTCCCTCTAAATCCACCAACACGTAGACTACCGGTGAACGCGCGAGTACGCGGTGAATCTTGAACAATTCCTCGCTCCAGTTTGCCACGTATCCCTTCTCGAACGTACCATTGGTTCTACTGATTCGTACAGTGTCACCCTCGTGAAATCTTGGTTTTCCCCTTAGACCGCTGTGGATATCGTCTCTGCATGAAGGCACGTGCCTCGGCAGCGTTGCGCAACGTCACCGACGACGGAGCCATTCCGATACTCGAGTGTACGGTATCATTGTACGCCTGTACGATTTGCGGGAGGATATCCACGTAGCGACGCGTCTTCTTGTGCGTAAAGTATCGCCATAGGCGTTCCTTGAGCCTACGATTAAATCTTTCAACGATAGCCGCTTTTATGTCAGGGTTTCGAGTGACCCGATACCGTATCTCGTTAGCGTTTAGCAGGTTCTGAAAGACAGAGCCGACAAATTCCTTACCCTTGTCTGTCTGTAGTAGTACGGGCCTGCGACTGGTTGTGTTCAACACATGTTCGAATCCCTCGGCAACAGCTGTTGCTGTCTTACGCTTCAACGGAACTACCCACGCATACTTGCTCAGAACGTCAATGACCACCAGCAGATAGCGATACCCATTGTTATGTTTCTTTTCAGCGTTCAAATCGGCCAGGTCAGCCTCCCACACATCGTCGATGTTGGAAACGTTGTATCTTGCCCGCGGAAATCTTCTTCTCACTGATTTGTGTAACGTATAGGCATCTTGACCGGATAGCCAGTTTCTGACCGTTTTACGCGAAGTATCCCCCCGTGAGACACGTTCGAGGTTCCGTGCTCCCGTGTAGCCAGCCGGATGTGAGGGGTCGTTATATATTTCTTCAAGACTCGACATCTTTATTTCTTCTTATTTCTTTATTTCTTCTTATCGCTGCTGTTGATGCTGTGTTCTTCGCGTAGAATGTTTCGCTGGCTTTTACGTTTAGTCGGTACAGGTGTTTCGGTTATACCACCGTCCTCTATTTCACTGTTGCTGCTACTGCTGCCGATATTTTGACTGCGATGATTACCGTCAACACCCCTACCGCGTGAAAAACCCTGAGCGCTTGCGAACGATCCCTGACTACCGTCACCCGTGCGTCGGACCGTGGACGATGACGACGACGGCTGATGTGCAATAGCCGAAGAAGCGGCATCCGCCAGCTTATCGTTGTCGAAAAGGCGTATGTCTTGCCAAAAAGCTTCGTTACCCACGTAATCTCGCGGTACGTTGACCGCGTGGAGAAAACGAGCGAACTGAGATCTCCCCACAGGATCGAAACTTTTTCTCGAACGCGTGGCAAGATTAGTCAGATCGACAATATTTGCTCCGGGTACCGTTACCCCGTCGATCGCTATTACCCCGTCACTGTTCCACGTGAAGCGTGTCGGCATATCGCCCAACATTTTTACCAAAAGTTTCGCTTTAGTTAGAAACTTTTTCGGAATGGTTCCCAGTATTCGCCCCAGATCCATTTGTCCCTCGTTAGAAGACGTGGCTCCGATCTCCTGTTTCAGCGGTACCCCCTCAGCATTTTTACCCGTGTCCTCCTCGCGAATGAGCATCTGTAACGGTTTTCTAGACTCCTTGATAAAATACAGACATCGCTGCAGCACTTGTTGATACAGCTTCCATTTTTCGGCATCCGTCGTTGTTTCTGATTTCAAAATGTTTTTCATCTCGTTATCTAGACTGGTGATGGGATCAGCGTGGCCAGAATTGGGAGTATCCGTAGCAGCAGCAGACGATATGCCGGCAGCTACACCATCCGTGACTCGTCTTTGGAATCTCTCCATACTTTCCATTGGAATTAAAACCATTTTCTTTGCCCGTTCCATCGTACTCACCCCCCCACACACACACACACACACACACACAGTTATTTCGAAAACAGTCTAGAAATCAGGCTTCCAAGTATCGGAGCCAACAGCAGAGCAAAGAATCCACTTCCCTGTTGAACGAGAATTTTTTTCTTGGTCTTCCAGCTACCTTGATTACGGGCCAATCGACGAAGCGTCTGTCTGTGACGACGGAGCCGTGTCTTCTGCGAGGGGGAAGGCACGACGTTGCCCTCTAAGGTGTTGAGCGCGCACTCGCAGATATTCTTAATCAAAGTATTATCGGCTGTACGTAGCAGAGCTGTTCGCTGACTCGGTTTTAATTTCTGCAGCACGTGCAGCAGTAGAGTGTTTATTTTACTAAAGTTGGCACGGCACTCCTGCTCACACGTGCGACGAGGTGTCTTAGCCATTATATCCGTGCTACTGGTATTGTGTGAGCACTGCTCGTCTTTATATCCTTCCGTGGAACGTAGACGTAATGATGTACGTCGGTGGGAAAGATACTGGTACGAAAACGGCAATTTTCAGGCGTCGATTGCTTCAGATCCAGCAAGAGATAACCGTGTGGCGCGGAGGTAGCCTCGTGATAGGCCTCCTGAAGGAATCGTGAATCTTCGGGGTAGACTTGTCGCGCGAGGTGTTGAATCTGACCACGATCGCGGGGATTCTTAAAGAAAACGATATAATTAGCGTTCAGAGAGATGTCTCGTTGACCGTGTCCCTGGTGAAACAAATTCTGCGTGATGTAGAAAACACTGAGATTCTTGTGATGACAGACTTTGGTGAACAGATCGACGACCACATTGTTTGACGCCTCGCGCATCAGATCGTCGATCACCAACAGTTCGGGCTTCGTGTCACCGTCGTAGTCGGCGTGCTGCGGTAATCCCTCTCGGTATTCTATTCCGTTACCCGATTCGTACAGCGGCTGCCACTCGTCGTAGTACCAAATCACGCGACTGAATTCCGTATCGCACATACTCCTGCTGTGTCTGAAGAAATTCTTTACAAAATTGGATTTTCCACAACCTGAAGGACCGGCCACGATCGCAAAGAACGGATGCTTCCATCGCGTGTCCATCATCCTCGATATAGGTTCAGTTTTCCCCTTCTCTATACACAGAGAGTATATATATCTTCGTCCGAACGTGTAATCTGTATACAGACGTAGAAAAATCAGAATTAAAAACGTCCGGGGTAACTGTATATGTTCCGCGGGGATCAGCTTTTCACGGGGCGGCGGCGGCGGCGGCGGAGCGCGCTGAGCTATGAGCCTTATATCAGCGCGCACGCGTACGCGTCGAGGGTATCAGCTAGTACCCTCGCACGCCCGCGGTACCAGCCTCATGCCGCGGGATGGATCTATCGCGGGGACGAGCTTGTCCACGCGCGTGCCCCTTGAATCAGCTTATTGCATCCCCGCGCGTGATAATTGTTTCTATTACTTTTCTTTTTTTTTTCAGAAACACAGATAACGTATATATATATATATATATATACTGACCTTATACTGCGTAAACGTATATCCGTTATCTTCTATATTTATCTTCTGCGGTAGTGTGGACGAGAGGTTTGAGTCGGAGAGAGATAGAGAGAGAGAGAGAAAACAAGAGACAGAAAGTGCGATAAAGTTAGAAAATACAGAGTTTTGCCGAGTGAATGTAAGAGATTATGTAGAGATTATAGATTACCCCGGTACCGGGTGCGTTGGGAGCTAATCCCTGTTGCACGGATTACTTTTGGGGCGTTCAATGTTTGACGGGAATTCCCTGTAGCCGTAGGGTAAAGTCTGAAAGTTATCGGGGCAACGACGCCTCTTGACAATTACCGGTCTGCAGGTCTTAAACTCTGTACGCGTCACCACCTGGTGCAACACTGTCCGACGGATGGCGCGATACTGTAGTTGTATCGGCTCGTTGTTATCCACTACCATTCGCCGTATCGAGTCAAAGTTGACTCTGACACGATTCGAGTAATTTAATGTAATACCCTTGACTTTGCATACCTCCGTCTCCTCACCGCTAGCATGTCGAACGATGTACGCGTAAAACTTTGCTCCTCCTGAAACGAACGCCCGTATGTAGCTACCTTTTCCGTAAACCTCTAATTCGTCTGTAAGATCACCCAAAAAGTTTCCCGTCTGTGGCTCGTATTCGTCAGGACGGTTCGCACAGCGTGTGTAGATAACCGAGTCTGTATCATAGTACAACACCCTCCGATCGAGTTTCTCGAGATACGAGTATAACTTGAGGCGTGCTTGGGCGGTTGTATATGCCGCTATAGCTACATTTGCCAGGGGTGTCGGTTTAACACTCGCCTCGGAGTGAACCCATCGTATGTATAACAGTTTCTCGTTGACGGGTAGGAGATCTGTAACTTCGATCTCCGGATCGGTTAATATACTTAACAATTAATCGGAGACGGATACTTCGAGTGATACATTCATGATGAATAATTCTTAACAATTGTCTACGGGAATTTACAACCTCGGTCTTTGACATATTCTCACGCTGACCAAACTTTCCCCAAAACGAGTTGAGACAGAGTTTTGAGACGGAACGTAGGCCTGGATTCTTTGATATCTTATCGCGGTCTAGTCGTATGCCCTCAATTCTCTCATATTCGGACAAGTAACGACCCCGCGATTCCTCGTCTACGCACCCGGCCGGCCATCCGCTAGCCTCCTGTTTAATCTTCAAAAAGGTGTCTATATAGCCCGCAAAGTGACCACCATTCCGAGTATGAGGGTCAAATCGTGTCATTGTATATTGCCAGATTTCGCGTACGTTCACCACCGTGTAACCTTTTTCCACTGCCTTTTTCAATTCATCGGACACCCAAGTACCCTCGAACCAACGCTCGGAATCGTTCTCGTGCGGACAGTCTGTTTGGAGCATTTCCTCACAGCAAGTACGGCACAGCGCAAACATTAGTTTACCGTGCATGCGAATCGGTAATACGGGATGAAAGAGATCTCGCGGCGGTAGAACGCAACACTTGACTAATCCGTCGATTCGCTGGATATCGGTACCCCTGCCTCCTGTTAAGAATTTACAATCGTCGCCGACATAAACTGTCGGGTGTCCCATGGGAAACCGTCCGTTCTTACATATGTAGGGGTACAGAGAGCATACGTCCACGTAGCGTATTTCCTCGCGTACACCGTCATCCACGTTTGTGTTCACTTCGCGATAGCAAGACGTGTTACCCGTACGGCCACCGTAGAACGCGTCACGCGGATTTTACGCCTTGTACGAACCCGTGTTTGCAATTAATGACTGATTCGAAATATATTCACGCATTTCTTCGCTTTCATTTCTGAGTAGATCCCATTCGCATTCCCAAATCTCTGTAACGATGTATCCCAACCCTGTCATTTTAGCAGTCTTTGAGCGTGTTTCTTCGAGCCGCCTATCCATCGTGTCACCGGCGGTCAGTTTATTATCTCTGTTTATCTTGTAGCACAGCGGGCAGCCGTGCCAATAACACCCGTGAAACTCAAACACGTGACGTACGCCCGTTTGTTTATTTTCATAGTAACCGTCAACAGGACGACCCGTTTCAGGTATACGGAACTCGCGTGCCCGTGCCGCATGGGTGATTACTATATCCAATTCATGCTCCTTCCAGACAAGCCATTCGAGTGCCTTCTAGGATTGATTATCGACACGCCTATAACCCCCGCTGGGGATAACACCTATTTGCGACGGCTGTAAGAAATTTTTCCTAAATACCGTCATGCAGGCCGACGCTATGGTCGTACTCTCTGTGAACGGACACACACACCCACACTCGAGAAAGATGTCCCTAAACGCGATACACGCACGTCGAAGAATATCTACATCTGCCTTGCAGTAAGTCATCAACTCTTCGTCAAAGTCAAATTGACGATTTTGTGCAACCTCGCTATTGTACCAGTTGTAAAAATCATCTCGAGCACTCACACTCATACTATCCGGTATGTACAATTTAGCCGCAGGAAGTGGCCCCACGTAACCGCTATTATCGGGTGTGTTGAAAAGATGAGGAAAGAATCCCTTGACAGTGCTCGGAGGCAGACCGAAAGCTTTGGGTAGAGCAGATAACGCCATGGGCATATAGGCTAACGAGTCAAGGAAGCGAGTATGTCCCGTCTCTAACATTATGATTTTACTTCCGTTCAAGATTACTTGCGGTGGTTCGTTGCCTCGCTCGACTAAAAATCGCAATATGAATTGAGCGTCGAACCCTTTTGCGTTGTGAGCTATACAAATAATTTTAGTGAAATCACGGATCGGTCGCGTGACAAAGTCAACAAATTGTTTGATAGGATCGAACTTGAAGACATACTCGCGCGTGAGACCACAAGAGTAGCAACCGTTTTTTATATCCAAATCGTGAATGCACTCGCTACAAACCTGATGAGCTACGCACAGATTAGGCACATGTGTGTTCGTTCTTTCATCTCCCTCAACAGTCTCGCACTGCTGTGTCTCAAGATCGTAAAACACGAAGATATACCGGGACTGCTTCTTATCGCGTTTGATAGTGGGCATGTGACAGTTATGATTATACGGCTGCTGAGAACAACAGGTGGCACAGTACCGTGTCTCGCACGAGTGTACACCTTTGGTACGATCCGTAAAACGCGTACAGTTACCACAGATCTGAAGAGTTTCGCACACGCTGCGACGTGGACTGAACGACCCCGTTTTCCGATGCCTCGCCAGACATTCGTTACCGCGAAAAAAACGTCCGCAGAATCGGCAGTCTAGACTCTCGTTAGCTGAATCGCAGGCGGGAACCGAAAGACATTGAGGACATTTGCGCGAACATCGGTGCTCGTTACCGGTCCTGTACCCTTTGTTACAGGACTCGCAGAAATATCTCGCTGCCGCTGCAGCCGTCAGACTCAGAATAGGCTTGTAATGCCATTTAGTGGGAAAGTAGAGGATATTCAGTTTATACGTAACACCGGGGCGTCCGCTCGCCGTAACCACATCCGTTCCGGCATAGAGCGTCTCTCCGCCGTTCCCCAGTTTCCCAGTTTCATACACCACGATCGCTATACCTTCGCGAGCCAAATAAGTTTGAAACAGATTGATCTCGGGTACGCCGCAACCCTCGATCGGAATTTTTACACCCGCGTCTTCTATCAACTTACAGGCGGCGATGCGTTGAGACGACGATGCTTTATGTCTAATCAAACCCCAACGCGCGTGTAACGCCCCGCTACGGATGGATCCCCTCTCGGGATGAGCTCTGGCTACAACAAGAGCACGCGGAAGACACATATTGTCAGAGTTTCCAATTTTCAAAACAGAGCGTTTTCCTACACCGTCGTGCGTCAATCTCATTGCCTTACCCCGCCCCGACGGAACTCTAACGGTATTCACGGTCACGGTGATCGTCTGATCTACGGTGAACTCGGACGCGCTTTGTGTCACACCGTACACAATTTTCCACAAATCTTCGTAGCGCAAATCTTTAACAGGTCGAAACGAAAGACCAGCGGCTCCAAGATTGAAAGACCCTGCATTGAAACTGATTCCAATGTAGTCTGATTCGCGACACGAACCGGTGGCATAGGCATGAATATTCCTGAACGCCCCCTCTAACCACTCGACGGGATTTGCACCTTCTGCAACCGGTTTTATCTTGATAACAATCTGACGACCGTTAATTTCGAATCGTTTGTAATATTTTCTAAGCTCGCTAATCACTTGGAAACGATCTTCCGTCAAAGATGACCCATTCTCGAAACTTCCCACCCCGTTCACCCCACCAGGCTGTTCTGCCAACGAAGAATTTTCCCTAGCTATTCTCTCTGAACTCTCCTCGCTATCATCCTCGCTATCATCCTCGACAGTACTTCCGTCCTCGTCAGTATTATCTGTGACAGGTCTGTTTACGTGTCCGCCGTGTTGAATCCCCGAGGTACTGGCTCCTTCGTTAACACGAAATTTACGAAATCCCACGGCTGTGGTCTTTCCATCTGTTTGTATTTAAGATAGAGTTGGTCAAGAGTGAAAGTAAATAAAGGATGTTATATTGGATGTATTTATAACTTATTTAAAATTTATTTGAAAAATTGTTCATTTATCTGGTTTACAAGCCTTACAAGTAGAGTTAGGATAGTGCTCGTTTGGTAAATTTTCAGCTACAGGGTCCTGATGATGATGATCATGATGACGAGGTTCTTCGTCCGCTTCGTCACGACGTTGGGTGCTTGATCCGCGTGCGTCACCCCCTGTTACCGCGTAGTCGGAAGAATCACAGGATGAAGCCGCATTGCTGCCCCAAGTTGGCATAGGTCGAAGGACCCAATTTTTATTTGGGATTTTCAAAACAGTCGATAACCAGGGATCACGAGATTCTTCGCTGTCGATCGAGGAGCTGGGTATAATTTCATACATTTCCGTATCACTGTCGACTGTCGCCTGTTCACCAGCTGTCCGGGCCTCGTATTGTTCCACCACTGCACACAGCATCTCATCGGTGATACTGTTATCTTCAAACATATCCGTGTCATTTGAAACCGGCACGGGATTCGGCCGAGTTTTCGGACCCCGTTCTTGCACCCCGTTATCGTCGTCTTCAGCGGTAGCCACCCTAGCCTTTCTCTCGTTTCTCCCAAGTCTTGACACCTGACGTCGCCGCGGGGTTTCATGAATGTTATTCTTACTACGTGCACGGATCACATTCAGACACTCGTAATACTCTGGCATCAGTCCCCGCAATATCCAGAAGGTAGAAGTACCACGCGAAATCACCGTTTCGGCAGCGATTCGCAAACATTCCCACGACTCCGCGAAAACGCCTTGATTATACAGACGAGAAATAGACCTCTCATCGCACTCAGCAATCATTCGTCGCACCTGACGCAACAAATTTTTCCGAGTCATTCGGCCAAGCGATCGTGTCCATCGTATACCGCAGGACCTATCAATAGCGCTACTCTTACGTCTGGCATAAGAGACCGCCTTTAGCACTATAGCGCGATACTTGTTGTTCTGCGTATCAGGCATGATTTAAATTGAACGTGGTTATTCTTGGGAGATCACACAAATCGACGTCAACTCCGACACATGTACCGTGCACTTACTCACACACACATACAGACATTATACAGAGTGTAAGATTGGAACTTGTATACAAAAAATTTCCTACTGAAAAAATATCCCTTGTGACAAGCTATATATCGGTTTCCCAAGGGACCACGTGATTTGAATGACCAATGAACTAAACCTCAGAACACAGCATTTGCGGCTGCTTAGCTGACTGATATGCTGGAAATTTCGGGAAAATAACCTATCTCTCGTTCTGTTTCCGAATTTCATCTTTCTATCTCTATCTCCGACTCTATACCCTGTTTCTCGCCGTTGAAAAAAGTTCATTTCATGCGATCTGAAAAAGTTGAGATGCGATAAACGATTACCGTAGTCTCTCAGCGTTTTACACTCTGGACCAAATTACCGTACGCCGTCATCAAATTGCTACCGACGACGCCCCTAGTCAATATCGCAGGACTTGACCCCCCTACCGTTAACGAGTACCGATGCTTGGATTTAGCAAGTAAAGGTACACAGTAATCTCTTAACCACATCCGCTCATCAGTGATTAAGAACGTTTCAAAATTTTGGCATTGCCCATCCCCCAAGCCTATTGTTTTGTTCCCGTACACATCACTTCAGCAATACCGTACCAAGGGTTTGACTCAATCTCTTACATGTGACCACTCGTCCAAAACCGAGATACAAGCGGTGTTTGAAAATTTTGGAGAGAGGGTGTAGGTCGGACTTTTCGTATATGTGTTTGAAAATTTTGGAGAGGGGTGCAGAGCTGGCTTTTCGTATATGTCTTTGAAAATTTTGGAGGGGGTGCAGGACTGGGTTTTCGTATATGAGTTTGAAAATTTTGGAGAGGGGTGCAAGTCTGGCTTTTCGTATATAAAGACGTGCAGTTTTCACCAGACTACTCACAACCATCAGCTAGCCTGAAAAACGTTTTCAAACAACCAGCGAGAAAAAATATATATACAACTTTTCATCATGGCCGGAGAATCGGGACTTTACTGCACATCAGCAGGATACACGCACGAAATGGGTAAGTTATACTAAATTTTTAGAACTTACTTGTAATACTATCACGCTGCATTACAACTCTAAACAACATTTCCGAGACTGTCATTTTTTATTATTTTCTCGAAACATTGCCTCATACACACCAGGTGTTTTCCTCAATATTATACAAATAACTTATTCAATTGTTATCCTAAATTTCATCAGCTTACCGGTAATACGTAGCATCATAACTTTAAACTACATTTCCGAAACTGTGATTTTTATTATTTTCTCGAAACATCACGTAATACACAACCGACGTTTTCCTCAATATAACAGAAATAACTCATTCAATTTCGTAATTTGCAGGTACTGCTTTGTGGAGGCAGAAGGTGGCGGAGGTGATGCGGGCCCTGGACCCGCAGGAGGCCCGAATGTATTCTGTGAACGAGGTGGAGTTCGCGGCGGATATTTCCCGCCAGTGGGCGTTAATTCGCAAAGTCCGCGGCATGACGATGTTGCGACGGCGCTGGGTCGCCGAACCGTGCGAGACGTGCTGCTCGATGGTGAAGGAGGCCATCGAGAAGCTGTTGGGGGCGGGCGAATTTCGTCCGTTCCCCAAAAATTTCCCGGCACGCCGGTGACATCAATGTTTTTTAATATTATTATAATTTGATTTACCATTTGAAATCTTCAAATTTTGAATAAATAAGTTTAGTTTCGTTTATGTAACTGTTGCGTCATCAAATCTCTAACCTTCCCCAATACTCTAGTGTAAATATAAGTATATATATATAAGATTAGTTTAAATATAATATTATTCAAATAATATTCGTTGCTCAGTTTCCGTTGGTGATATCAGTCTGTCGTTGAAATGTTCGAGCTAAACTTATCACCTTGACCGGAAATATCTCTACAACTAACACATGGGAATGGTAAAACAAGAAGGAAGTGGAGGGGGAAATCGGAGGGTCCAGAGGGTTGTGTCGTCTAGATTTAAATCAGTATTATTGTAGCCGCGATCAAACCAAGTCGTAGTACAATGTCGACACCTAAATCGAAAGTACCCATGGGTAACGCAAGTAGAATTTTTAAGAGTTTAACAAAGCCAATGAAAAAATCTCAAAGAAATCTTTTTCTCGCGACTACGTACGGCTTGAACAATTCTATAACTAAAAAGATTGTTGTCGGTCTCGGACTTGGTGCAGACGAGTCATTTGTGCCAGTGATCAAACTCGAGAGCAATGCCTCGTGCTGCATATATTTCAACGCATCGGAGTGGTCGTTACTGGCAGACGAGTTGGACACCATCAGTGAATATCTGGATTCGAGCGGCTATTCAGCTGCAGATTGGTATTTCGAACATCTTACGCTAGGCGGTTGTACCATAACTTTTACCACCTCTCACGGTTCGAAAAGTATCAGTTTTGAAGCAAATAATATGGCCGAAGAGACGGATGGTGCTGATCCTGAAGAAGAAGAAGAAAACTCTGAGACGAGCAATGGGGGTGTCAAGCGGAAGCTGTCTTATCGTCCCACGATAGTGATGCAGAAGACTACGTTTGACGGGTTGAAGACGGTGTTTGTGTGTGTAGAAGAACAGTTGCACCGCCTTCAACGACTTGCCCACAGTGTCAATCAGTGTAAGAAACTGTACATCGAGCATATAGCGGAGAAGGTGAAACTACAAGGCCCTCGAGAGCCATCTCTTCATCGAATAAATCTGCTCTCCACAAGGGAGTTTGATTTTGCAAGGGCACACGTAAGGTTACAACTAGAGGAAGAATTTGTGAATAATTATTGCGACATCGTTCTGCTGGAATTGACAAAATTATTCCCGCATTATCTCGCAGTAGGAATCAAACAGAAGGTGGAAGAGGAATCGAGCTGATCGTCGTTTGCAAATTATCGTATACGCAATGTCGATTTACGTTCCTATACGTTCTGGTTCTCGCTCTGCAGAAGAAACTCTCGACGCAACGGCAACGGTGACATTATTGGATTCTGATAACCAGCATTCGTGTATGACATCACACCACTCAGGTGAAGAAACACCCTGTGTTAATTACCGTGTAACAAACATCGATTCTGAAGTTTTGGAGACCTACACCTTGTTGTTTGTGTCAGTGATGATGTTAATGCTGTTATCTTTTATATTACCTTTCATTTTGTATCGCTCATTTGAATGTCATGAATGATCGCATAATTGTACGTAGCATTAAGATTTTTGAATAAACGTATGATATGTATTTGTCGCGTCATCAAATCTCTATCCTTCACCCCTCCTGTAGTTTTAAGCGTAGATATAGTAAACAGGGGATGCCGCTGAAATATTTCCAAGTACATAAATTTCGGAGTAGGGATAACGCGTCATCGCTTTCCAGAAGCTTCTAGAACATTCTCGAACATTCTATAACACACGGACACGAAACGTACGATATGTATTTGTCGCGTCATCATATCTCTTTCCTTCACCCCCCGCCTCCTGTAGTTTTAAGCGTACATTATAGTAAACAGGGGATGCCGCTGAAATATTTCCAAGTACAAAAATTTTGGAGTAGGGATATCATCGTTATCGCTTTCCAGGAGCTTCTAGAACATTCTCGAACATTCTACAACACACGGACACGGTGAGGTAAGCGTGTGTGTGAGTGGGCGGTAGAACGCGTCATCGTTCCCATAGCTGACCCAGACTAGAGAGAGACAGACCCAGACTAGAAAGAGACAGAGCGATGCACTCACCCCATAACTGACCCGGGGGGAGGTGGGGTAAGGGGTAGCATGGTCAGGGCCAGTGACCGCAGACAGGGCGAGGGGGAGGGGGGAGCTGATTAGAAGGTCCCCGTACACACCAGACCGGATGTGGGCCAGACTGATAAGATAACACACTGACCCACATACCCCTTATCACCCCTTATCAGGATGAGTCGGGGGGGAAAGGGGGGAATATCTGTCTCCCCATAGCTGCCCCTATCTACTGACGCCGAATCCATGACGCCATTTTTTTCTATGGTATAGCATTGTTGAAGTGAACTTGTGAAAAAATCTGAAGCATTGGATCTCTAAATTTTTACTTGTGCTTTGAGTAAAATATTTCGAAACTCAATATATTTAGTCTTAACAGTGAATTCTATTATAATATTGACAAGAAAAGTTTGTATTTAAGCTACATTCAGAAATCGTATTAGTATAAAACTTGTAGGTTAGTCACGTAATTCTAGCTTTATACGTTCGATATTAGATTTATTATTGACTGTCAAATTAGAATTTTGTATTTCGTATGTCATTAATATTTACGTAAAAATGAAATGTCAATAGTTTTTCAAGATATTTAAATTTCAATGAATCAATTTAATTCTAATGTTATATTCTAAATTCAAAGTATTCTATAATATTTTACTGTTTACAATATTTCAATTTCAAGATCATCGTACCCAAATGTATTAAATGAATAACACTGTACACAAGAAAATGATAATAAATTTGTTAGTTCAGTGAACAATTGCCTTTTTGGCTATGCCGATTATCACATGATCAGAAGCATCCGTAAAATAATTCTCAAATAAGGCGGTCAAATGAGAAGTAGCAGCCGACACGTCGCCTATTCGTCCCCCCACCCGTCGTCGGTCAACCATCAGCGCCCCCAGCCCTATACCCCACTTGGATCTGTACTAAAACGCGGCTTCACCATTTAACATGGCAGGTTTCTCCCCCTGCATAAGTAGTAGATGCCAGCCATGGCGAGTCATAATAAATGACGTCACCCTGGCTGGAGGTTAGTCAGCTGGCCGGAGTCCGGTTACAATACAGACAGTCTGATCTAAGATGGCGCCGCCCATACAAACCAATATGGCGGCTTTTCCAAGATGGCTACTATTTTTTCCAAAATCCAATATGGCGACTGTTTTAAAATTAAAGATGACGACTGTTTTTCAAAATTTAATATTTCTCTCTCTTATACTAAATAATATCTAAATAATATCTGAAATTTTTTAATATGGTAGGGTATATTCAGGAAATGACACAAATTATAGGGGAGAGTGTTGTACCTCGGACCAACGTGTACCTCGGTCCACATAGGCTACAGCGCCCCTCTGTGGATTTTTTCCGTTTACTTCAATGGATCTACTTTCGGAGAACCCCCGAATTGTGTTTTTTCCTGATAAGTTAAGTGTTCGGCGAATGAGTCGCGGTGTATCAAAAGAAAAGTGTTTTCGCAGGTAAGAAGTAACTTTTTCGTATCTTAGTTCGAAGGTGTGAAATGTATGTCATGATAGGCTGTACGACCCGCAATTAATCATTTCGTACTTTTGAAATGTCTTTGTTAAAACAGGCACAGTGTTGCTAAACTAAATATAACCTTTTAAAAATGGTGGCACTAGTTATTCCGAATGCCCGTTTGTTGTACCTCGGACCACTGTAGTGTCTTGTACCTCGGATCGGTCCAAGGTACAATATACCATAAGCAGGTGACATAGTAGTGCCTCACAATTAATAACACCCTGTTTCAACATATAATTGATTATTGAAATTTTTATCATTATCATTATTATTATTATTATTATCATTATTATTATTATTATCATTATTGTTATTATTATTATCATATGTACACACCATGTATTATATGTTATGTATTACCCTACCTATACACAATATTGTTACGGCCGTTAGTCCATCATGTCATTATTCTGTTAATCATTCATCTGAACGAATAAGAAAAAAAATATGCGTCGACTCAACAGACAGATGTACGAGGCAAACCAACCACAAGAAACAAAATGCACGGGAATAGATAAAGTTAAATTATGGAGGTTTTGTATTAGAAATTCATGAAAAATAAAAATGTTATGCAATATTATCATCACCTAGGTTGCACAGATTTCCGAAACACCAAAGTGAGTTGAATATAACCGTGAAAGATAACTGAGCCAAGGTACAACATGATGTGGTCCAAGGTACAATATGCTATGGTCCGAGGTACAACATGGTCATGTACCTCGGACCATGTGCTGTTCGTTCAAACTATGCAATATAGTATAATGCTGGGAAGAAGTTTCATTTATAAAACATAAAGGCTTAATACTCAAGACTCAAGACTATATTGTAGCACCATTTTTATGAGGTCCTGTTCGAAAGAAAAAAAAGTTATGGAGACTTGAAAAAAACTGGTCCGAGGTACAACACTCTCCCCTATTTAAAAAACATTTAAAATTATTTATTCATTTTAAAACTTTATATACTATATTATTATATACTATATATACTATATTATTTATTTAAAAACTATTTACATTTCTTACAAACTAAAATAAATTAACTTAAATCTAAACGTCGGCCGGTGCCTCGTCTGAAACATACGGGTATTATTATTATTATTACAATAACCGAACGACATTCAATGAAAATTATATATCAACTTACCAATGGTGTAGCCGTCGTCGTCAGAGGGCAACCACCACCTGTCGTCCTCCTCATCCTCCTCTTCCTCTTCAGGCAGCCGCTCCCGCTCCCTCTCCTCCTCCTCAAAATCCCCCTCTTCCCCCGGATTCTCTTCCTTCGCGCCCTCGTCCCATCCTCTCCCCATCCAAATTTCGATGTCGCCGGCATCCCGCTCCTCCTCAGCTAAATTCTCCATGACTCTGCCGCCGTGACCTCCGTAGACGACGTGCGCCAGGTCTTCGACCACAGACCATACCGAACTCAGCGACGAGACGCTGCCGGCGTAGTCGCTTTCAGTGTTAGCTCCTCGCGGTACTTCCTCGGGGAACATTACCGCCAGCAACGCCTCGAGCACCTCATCTACATCTTCCTCCTCCTCCTCCTCCTCATCGTCATCCTCCTCCTCATCGTCACCCACTGGCCCTTCCCTGAGCAGCCAGAGGTCCCGGGGGTCGACGTACGGCAGCAACTCTTCCACATTATCCATATTATCCATTTCTGCAACGAAAAAAACTTTTTAATCACAAAACTGCACTACCCTTTTCGCGAAAACTAGCAAAGAACAATCACACTTACTTCTGGACGTTCTTAGGACTGAAGACAGAGTGACACCTCCTGCATAGAAATATACCTCGCTGCATCGCGTACCTAGAGCAAGGGGGGGTGATAGAGGTACATACTTATCAAGAAACGTCTTGATGTCCCGACGGGTATCAACTGACCATTCTCACGTAGAAAACTGCTGAGGTTGCTGAAATACTGGTGGGATGCGCTCGCAATGAACAACACACGCTACTTCGTTACAAAATTTTCGCTTTATTCAATATTGCTTAAAACTAGCCTATAATTAACAACGTTTCCTTAAACATATCGGTACACAGGATAGACAAGAGACGTCGAGTTTGTCGCAACTCTTAATTTTTTTGGCCACGCAGTTGTAAAACGACGCGGCCATCGAATCATTTTTTACATAATCATCCGTAAAAATATCTACAAAAGCATCAAGCGTGTAACCAAAATGCATATAATAGAGAAACATGACACAAAACTGACCACACACGTCGGAAAAGACACTCTGAAGCTGGCGCGTGTTGCACCGGTAGCGCGGACAGTTTTTCCGCAGACGACGCACGTGGTGTGGGATGAAGGGTGCAACCCCGTAACTGTCAAAGTACACCCCGTTGCCGGACTCGTCGTTGTAGAAAGCGACCCAGTGACTTCCAGGCTGTGTGTGGTCATCGGTGTTTGCGATAAGGGCCGCGGGGCGGGACCACCGCAAAGGAATACGATCAGCCGCGTACACTCCACACGTAGCCGTCGGTATCAACGCCAAAACTCTCCTCAGCTCCAGACTGTTCATTGCACTCTTCGGATTCGGCTGTAGAAAACCCGCTACCGTCCACCTCGTCAACCGTCCTTCTCCCCAGCAGCCAATATTTCAGCACAGCCGCGCGATTCAACGAACAGACAAATTCCCTGGGATTGCATAGAGCGTGATGCATGCAGTACGTATCCGATGGCGGCAGCTTTCCGAATGCGGGGCAGTCCTCGTCCTCCAGATTCGTCACCTGACGCGACATAACGCGCCGCAACAATTTCGCCTTTTCCGCACCGCGCGTATAAATCATGCGGGCCGAACGTGCCACGGCGCGCAGTTTTCTGTAGATTTGTTTGTCTTGAATATCACGGTCGAACCACTCTTTACCGTGATGGCTGCGCGCAAGATAGTTGTTCTGAGCACAAATATTCGCCGGGAGATCGGTAAAGGCGCAGGGTGGTGTGGCTACCCAGTGCCCGATGTGGTCGCGATTCAAAGCTAACACGGAAACCTCCTTGACAGCAAAACCGTTTTGAGCGTCTCGAAAACGCTGCACATCGACCACGTAGTCCACCGTATTGCTATAGACGTGTTCGCGGGTATACGGAAAACTGGATACTGCGCGTTTCGTTCGACTGCAGCGACCTTTCCTCGCTACGCAACGTCAGCTATTCTTTTTTCAATGGTGGGGAAGGTGGTTCAGGTTTCACCTCGCTGTCTATCCGCCAAAGTCCACTATAACCTGCCGCGCTGCGTCGATTTCCAAGACGTTGTCAAATTCCGCGTACACGATGCAATTTATCGTCGTTGCCAGGGCAGCCTCGAAGCGCACCTCGATTCTAACGCTGCCGTGTCTGACCAAATTCCAGTAGGTGCCGCTGTTTGCCGACAGATCGGGCGTGAGGTCGAAAGCCGTCAGGCAATACCCGTGGGGAAAATCTTCACGACCTATACCGTTCCCATCGTTTAGAAAATGTTTGCCTGTTCCTGAGAAAAGGGTGTGGTAGGTATCCACGTAGAGCTTGCTTCGCGTAAAGTCGGGCTGTAGCGGCTTCGAGGTGATCTGCGAGCCGTCCACGTACAGCAACAGAAAGTTGATATTGAAATGTTGAAAGTTGAAGGGGTTGTAGGCTTTATCACCGTTGAAGGCCTTGTTATCGACAAAACCCACTATCATTCATTTCGGCAGCTGACCCAGAAATACATTGTCCAACGTATCACCCTGCACACCGCTGTGAATAGTCATAGCCTTCACCTCCACTCTGGTAAGAGGATACTTTGCCGTACCTTTACCCAGAGCTCTGGCGTGAACCAGCAGGACGCCGGGGTTTATCGTTACGCGTCGCACGAGCAGCGAGCGATTAAACACGTCGCAGTGAAGATGCCCAATCAAATCCACGCTGGTCTCACCGTTCAGAAATTTTTGCCGCTGGGCAAACCCTTTGTTAGCCGGTCCGATTTAATCCATCTTCCCCGCTGTATCCCCATACAACAGGGTGGTGGTTAGGTGTGATTTTTTCGCAGCCGAATTGTAATTCAGCAACGATTCGATGTAGGCTCGGTAAGCGTACGCTTTATTAGCCGGTGAAACTAGCTTCTGATTAAAGAACACGTCGGCCTGGCTGAACAGAGAGTGCAGCAGGTTGTTTACAGGGGCCACGACGGCCTTTGCAGCCCCCTTTGCCGCCGGCTCCCTGCTGAGCGGTTGTAGACTCACACGCAGGCTGAGCATAGTGTGGGAGAGGTCGAGATACTCGTCGCTGAGGCCGGGCACCATAAACTCTATAGGTGAGTCATCCGTGAGCGACGACGCAGGCTTGTAGTGGACCCACTGCCCGCTCTCGATCGTGGTTTGCGTCGGTAGTAGAGAGAACAAATCCAGCTCCGATTTCAAACACTCGCAGGAGTGCGTGTGCAAGTACACCATGGTCGATGTTTATTATTTTCGTTGTTAGCGAGCTTCGAAGATATCAGCCACACTTCTTTTTTTACTTCCGCAACAGCTTTTCTTCTTCTTCCTCTTCTTCTTGAGAGTTGTTTTTTTCTTTTTAATTCCGGCAAGCCCTGGTTTCTTCTTCTTTCTCGGTTTGCTTTTCTTGACACCTTTCCTACGCGACCCGATCGATCCTGCACCGCGACCCTGCAGCAACTGCCCCCTCGGTCCGCCGCGCAACGTTTTATATCCGGACCCCTTCATCAGATTGCCCAATTTATTTGTAGCTTTTCGCCTCAGATTGTAACCCGACTCGATGATGCGTTTCTTGAGAGCCTCTTTGAAGGGTGTGTTGGCGTCCATATCTTCCATGACGTTCACACCCGTCCGCAGAGCCTCCTTGCCCAACACGCGCGCACCGCTCTTCAGAATGGGTATCACGCGCCGAAACAATCCCCCCAGGAAGCTACCGATTCCGTGACCACGCTGTAGCGGCGCACCGGAATTAACTCTGCCTATACCACCACCACCCACCTGATCTTTGTAATGTTCGAGGTAGTGAGCCATCAGTGCGACCTCTTGAAGTGCAACGTAGCCGTCAACTTCCCGCGCGTGAATGGCATGGGTCTACCCTGAGAGTCCCTTATATCGATTTCAATGGTTTGGAAATTGGTGAAAAGCAGAGGTACGTAGTGCGGGGTTGTCAAGGATTTGCTTTCCGAGACACCGTTGTGAAAATTTTTGTCAACCGTCGGCACTATACGCAGCAGCGGAGTGTAGACATCGCCCACTATTCTGGGCTCCACGAGATCCGTGTAGACAAACATCTGCGAGGGTATCCCGCTGGGTAGGTTCAAAGGATGGTTGGCCACCAGCCTGTCGCGTATGTTGGTCGTGAGCTTTGGAAATCCGAGTTTTTGGCGAATACCACCGGAAAACGAGAGGTAGTGACCATCCTTGCAGCTGCATTTTCTGACCACGTCCAAGCGATCGTCCGCGCTGTCGGCTAGTCCAAACTCCAAATGCTCCTTGATGGTCGGCAAGCTGTTCAACGTTTGGATAATTTCCCAAATATCTGTGTAAATACCAGGCTCGATGAGAAATTTACCCTGCGCCACTCGTTTTTCCCCCAACAACGATGAAATATCGTGAAAATTTTCCGCGCGTGTGTCCGACCGATGCACGTGAAATCCCACCGCGTTGTAGGGTTCGTTTATGTTTTGAAGCGTCAGCGGGTACTGGATCTCCACCAGGGCGACTTCCCACTCTCCGACAAGCTCGATCCGTCGCGGTAGCTGGGTGGTGTATCAAGCCGTCGTGTTGTGGGGGAACAATTTCACCGAGCTGTTGCTGGGCAGCGTGATGTAAAACTGATCCTTCATGCCTGTTTTCGCACGCTGCTCGCAGCGATCCAAGAGTTGAACTTTTCCGGAGAACCGCGCCAGCTGACAAACAGCTTCTTACTGGCCCCCTTTCCCCGCGTCCCTATTATTTTATCCACCGTCATAACATCATCCTCGATCACGCGCTGCAACTCAGCCTCGTAAAACAACCCGTCTATCTCCTCCCCCTCCAAATCAGCCAGCAGGTAGACGATCGGCGCTCGGTGCAGAACACGTCGAATCTCAAACACCTCCTCGATCCAGTTGGCCTCGTAACCCTTCTTGAAGGCACCCTAAGCCTTACTGATGCGAACCCGCTCCCCCACTCGAAACCGTGGCATTGCACCGGATCGCGGCGGGCCACCGCATGCCTTTTCCATGTTGAAGCGGGCGGCTGCGGCATTTTCCAGAGTCACCATCGACGGAGCCATTTTAATGGTCGAGTGGGTGGTGGCGTTGTACGCCCCTGCCAGTTGTCGCAGCACATCCAGGTAGCGATGGGTATTCTTGTGGGTGAAGTAACGCCACATTCTCTCCTTGAGAGTGCGATTGAAGCATTCCACAACGGCCGCCTTTATGTCGGGGTTTCGCGTGACTCTGTAGCGCACCCCTCTGGCAGCGAGCAGCTTCTGGAATTGAGCTCCGACAACCTCCTTGCCTTTGTCGGTCTGCAGCTGAATCAGGCAGCGTTCCGTGGAGGACAACACGTGTCCGAAAGCCCCCGCAACGGTGGCCGCGGTCTTGTCGGCGAGCGGCTCGACCCAGGCAAACTTGCTGAGCACGTCTATGATCACCAGCAGGTAGCCGTATCCGTCGTTGTACTGTTTGATCGATCTGAGATCCACCAGATCCGCCTCCCACAGGTCGTTTATATTCCGCACGTTGTATCTGGCTCGGGGAAATTTCCTACGTATGGACTTGTGCAGCGTGTACGCGTCCTGCGACGCCAGCCATTCGACCACCGTGGCGCGAGGTATTTTTTCCCCCTTTTTTCTTTTACCCACGGATCGAGTCAAGTTCCTGGCACCCGCGTAACCCGCCTCGTTGGCCGGATCGTAGTACAGTCGTTCGAGGATCTTCATTTCAACCTGAGTCTCAACCAAGCACCGTTTCCGGTTTGCCCTGGTCGTTGTCTGTTCTTGGGTGTGGCAAATATCGAGTCCGAATCCGTATCCTCCTCCTCCTCCTCACCCGCCTCGTTCGTGTCAATGTCACCGTCCACAGCCTGGTCCTCCTCCTCCTCCTCGTTGATACGCCTCTGATGAGATGGGCCGGCTGTCGATCGCGACGAGGCGTGACGCGTAGGTTTTTGAAAAACGGGATTACCTATGTACTCTTGCGGCGTGTTGATCGAGTGAAGGATCCTGGTGAACTGTTCCCTCCCCCTGGCCTGCATAGATTTTCTCTCGCGTACCGCGTCGTTTATCAGATCGATGATGTTTGTCCCGGCTATCCGAATCCCCCTTATGACTATCGTCCCCTTGTCGTCCCACGAGATCTCGGAGCGACCATTGGTGGTCAAATAGTTCAGCAACAGCTCCGCTTTCCGCCGAAACTTGTCCGGCACGCTCACTACGAAATCCTGTATAGCTACGCCGCTGTTACCAGCTGCATTTCCCTCAGTCACCCCATCCATCGCTTCTTCTTCCCCACCAGCGGTATTACCACCAGCAGCCTCGCCACCCACCCCTCGTACAGAGAATTGCAAAGGTTTTCGCGACTCGGCGGCAAGAAACAAGTAATGTCTCAGCACCTGTCGGTACAGCTTTCATTTTTCCCAATCGTTTTTCCCCGGGTCGTTGAGAATAGCGTGCATCTCGCTATCCAACCGGCTCGCGGGATCCGTATCGGGTCGACGCTGCTGGATACGTTCGGCTGTCTCCTGCGGTATCAGGACCATTTTCTTAGCCCGCTCCATTGCCTCAATTTTTTTTCACCCGCCAATCAGACTGCCTATAATCGGGGCCAGCAGCAAGGGTAGAAATCCACCCCGTTGAAGCGGCAAACGTTCTTACTTTTCCAGCTGCCCGTGTTGCAGGCCAGGCGATGTAAAGTTTTTTTGTGCTTGCTCGAACGTCTCTTCCGATCGGCTCTCAGGCTCACGTTACCCCTCAGAGTGTTCAGAGCGCACTCGCAAATGTTTTTCACCAGAGCGTCGTCGGCCATGCGCAGCAGAGCCCGTCTCCGAGCGTGGTCCGATTTACAGATAGCGTGCAAGGCCGCGGCGTTGGAAGAGCTGAACCTATTTGCCGAACCTCTTCTTCTTCTTCCTCCTCCTCGTCTAGCTCCGGGCTTCATCACAGACGAAATACTGGCGCCGCGTGCGATCCTCCACCCTTTATATCCCTGCGAGGCACGTAAACGTAGTGACGCGAATCCGAGTGAAATTTATCGGTGCGAAAGCGGCAGTTCTCCAGGGTGGATTGTTTCAGATCGAGGAGCAGATAGCCGTGGGGGCGCGCTGTGGCGTCGTTGTAGGCCTCCTGCAGGAAGCGAGGGTCCTCGGGGTGTACCTGACGAGCCAGGTGATGTATCTGCGCGCGATCGCGCGGATTCTTGAAGAAAACTATATAATTGGCGTTCAGCGAAATATCCCTCTGCCCGCGTCCCTAGTGAAACGGATTCTGCGTGATCAGGAACACGCTCATGTTCTTGTGGTGGCAACCCTTGGTGAAGAGATCGATGACAACGCCGTTGGACGACTCGTGCATCAGATCGTCGATGACCAGCAGTTTGGGCCGCGCGTCCGCGTCGTAGTCAGCCGGTTGCGGCAAACCCTCTCGATATTCCACGGAGCTCGATTCCCCGTACAAATGTTGCCACTCGGCATAGTGTCAGACCATCCTCGCGAACTCCGTGTCGCACATCTCGCTCGCGTGTTGCAGAAAGTTTTTCACAAAGTTGGATTTACCGCAACCGGAAGGCCCGGCTACGATGGCGGAAAAGGGATATTTCCAGCGCGTGTCCATCCTCGCGACTCACAGCTCCGTCCTATCTGCAATTGAATATATAAATATCATCGACGCGTGCTCGGTTTTGCGTCTACATCCCTGTCTTGAAGGCTTAACCGCGGTGGGGGGCCCGCGGGGTGCGCGCGTTACGTACAAGCTTTTGGAAACGCGCGCGCGCGCGTCCGGTGACGGCCCGTCTCTCTCTCTTAACAACTGCGAGAGAGAGAGACGGGACGCCGGCTAGAAGAAGCTCGTGAAGCGGCTGAGGCAACCCGTGTCAGCTTACTTGGGGGTTGCCTCGCGGTGTGCGATGAGCTCAGCTCCTTAGACCACCGCACACACACGCCCCGCACCAGCCGTTTTACGCTCGGGTTGATAAGCAAATACTACCGCTACTACTGACCTACTGAGCCGATGAGTCACCGCTGCACACTTCTGCTCTCCCTGTAGTCTGGCGAGTCGAGATTTATCTCTGTTTATGCGCGTGTCGAATAACAGAGTATAAGAGTAGCTGGAGAGAGAGAGAGAGAGAGAGAGAGTCTAAGCCTCGCTGCGGAGCTCTAGCTAAAGAGCGAGATGTACAGCAATTCAGCTGTGCGATTTGTAGCCAAAAGGAAGAGTGTCGTAGCCCGTGTCGCAGACGCGTCTTTTCGTTTGAACGGGACGGCATATCTTGTTCACGCTGCGGGTGACTAGCCGATGCAACGCCGTACGCTGTATAGCTCTACGCTCGACGCGAATAGGTTCGTCAGCCTCGACCAGCATGCCCCGGGTCGAATTAAAATGTATCCTCATTCGAGTCTGATAATGTAGAGTGACCCCCTTCACTTTGCAAACCTCAGCCACCTCCCCGTCTCCCTTTTGTATCAGGAACGCGTAAAATTTTGGACCACCGGAAACGAAGGCTTTTATGTAACTCCCCTCACCGTATTCCGCCAGCTCGTCCGTCAGATCGCCTAAAAAGTTACCTCGTTCTCGGGATCCGTCAACTGTTCCAGCAGACGTTGACGCTCTCTGATCACCTCGGTACGCGGGTGGTTTTCGCGCTGGCCAAATTTACCCCAGAACGAGTTCAGGCAGAGCTTGGATACGGAACGCAGGCCGGCGTTCTTTGTTATTTTCTCCCGCTGCAACCTGATACCCTCCACCCGCTCGTACTCCGCGATCTATCTATCTATCTATCCGTGAGATAACGGTCGCGGGAAGCCTCGTCGGTGCACTCGCCGGGCCACCCGCTGGCTTCCGCTTTATTCTCAGAAAAGTGTCTAAGTAGGGAGCAAAGAGTCCCCCCTTACCGCTGGCCGGATCGTACACCGTACTCTCGTATTGCCAGATCTCCGATACGTCGATCACGCTGTAGCCCACAGCCACGGCTTTCTGCAGCTCGGCGGACACCCAGGTACCTGTGAACCACCAATCGGCCTCCGACTGGTGCGGACAATCGATCTGCAAAGAAGCCTCGCAGCAGGAGCGACACAGGGGAAACATGGGTTTTCCGCGCATACGGACCGGCAACACCGGATGATAGAGATTCCTGGGTGGCAGGATAACGCATTTCACGAAACCCTCGAGGCCGGAGATGTCCGTGTTGTAGGTACCGGTCAACGCTCTGCACTCCCTACCTACGTAGACTCGCGGGTGGCCCACCTATAGGCCGTCAGCCCGCTGCCAAAAAGTGCGATGATAGTATAACCTATGCCCTCTAGGGTTTTGGCAGTTCTAAATATGATGAACAATGAACAAGCAAAATTAGCGCGTCCCCGTGGAGCTTGCACTGGAAAAGTTAATTTTTAATATTTATACACAGGTATACAGGTGTAAAGATTGTCAGACCCGCGCGAATGGTATACCCTCTGATAATTGTGCATTTTATGCCAGAAGCTGTTGAATTTTGAAAGGGCATGAGTTATACTATGATTCAACAATGCCGTATTTCTTAACACATTTAAGGGCGTATGGTGACCCTTAGGACCCACCCAGCATGTATGCCGATCGTTCTTCGATGGATTTTTAATTAATGGAATATCGTTTGGTATGCTCGGCATAAGCTGTACTATAATTGAAAAACATGATTTCTTTTTGCAATAAACAATTAACTTGTCCAGTGCAAGTTCCACGGGGACGCGCTAATTTTGCTTGTTCATTGTTCATCATATTTAGAACTGCCAAAACCCTAAAGGGCATAGGTTATACTATCATCGCACTTTTTGGCAGCGGGCTGACGGCCTACTAGGGTAGCGACCGGTTTCGCACACCCAAGGGTACAGAGAGCATACGTCTACGTATCGGATTTCCTCCCCCGGGGCAGCCTCGTGATAACGCTTCGTGTTTCCCGTACGCCCTCCGAAAAACGCCTCTCGAGGATTCAACGAGTCGCGGGAGAGGACCAGCGGATGCTGTTCGACGTAATCGCGCATTTCAGGATCGGCATCCATCATCTGGTCGAACGCGCACTCCCACATCTCCGTGACCCTATAACCTAGCTCGATCATGCGCACCGTTTTTGCTCCAGTCTCTTGCCACCGTCTGTCCATCGTATCCCCGCCCGATAACTCTTTGTCGCGATTGATCGTGTGACATCTCCGACACCCGTGCCAGTAGCATCTGTGAAATTCCAGCACGTGTCGCTCCCCAGCCGCGTCTGTGTAATACCCGTCGACAAGCCGCCTCGTCTCGGGGATCCTGTATTCGCGACCTCGTCTGGCGTGCCTCACCTCTGTACCCAGCTCCCTCTCCATCCAAACGAGCCATTTGACCGCTTTCGCCGATTGATTGTTGGCCAACCTGTACCCGCCGGCCGACAACACTCCTATGGTACGGGGCCTGAGGAAATTTGTCGAAACACGACGGAACAGGCCGATGCTATGGTGGTGTTTCGCGAGAACGGGCAAACACCGCCGCAATCCAGAAAAATATCTCTAAACGCGACGCATGCTCGGCGAAGGATGTCCACGTCGCTGCGGCAGTATTCCACTAGCTCGCGGTTAAAATCGAACACGTACCCGCCGGCTGTGGCTTCCCCGTACCATTTGTAGAAAGCGTGCCTGTCCGAGGTCTTCATACTGTCGGGCGAGTAGAATTCCGCGTCTGGCAACGGACCTATGTAATCCCGATTCTCCGGTGTATTGAACAGATGTGGAAAGATACCCTTGCGCGATTCCACAGGTAGGCCGAATGTCTTGGGCAGCGCGGCTAGAGCCATAGGCATGTAGGCCAAAGAGTCCAGGAAACGCGTGTGACCCGTCTCCATCAGTATGATCTTGGTACCGTTCAGGATCACCTGCGGCGGATCTCTGTTATTTCTACCAGGTAATGCAGTATGAATTGAGAATCGAAGCCGATGGCGTTATGCGCTATACCGAAGATCTTTTTGAACCGGCAAACGTCCCGCGTGACAAACTCCACCAGCTGTTTAACGGGGTTCTCTCGGAATACGAACTCGCGCACGAGGCCGCAACTAGGACAGGGTGTACTTATGTCGGGCTCGTGTATGCAGCTGGTGCACGTCTGCTGCGCCACGCACAGATTCGGCACGTGCAGATTGACATCTCCGCTGCCGGCCACCGGGGCGCACTGCTGGGTCTCAAAGTCATAAAATACGAATATATGTTCCGCGTTTCCGGTTAGCGGCTTCAGAGGCTGCATGTAACACTCGTGGTTTACCGCCTGCACGGATCCACACGTGTCGCAGTACGCGTTGCCGCAGGAGTGACCCCTTTTCGTACGATCGACGAACAGACCGCACCCGCTGCAGGGTATCGCAGACGCTTCTGCGAGGATCGAAAGACCCCGCGACGCGATGTCTCCGCAGACATTCCTCCCCGAAGAACCACCGGCCGCAGGCAACGCACGGCATTCGTACCCCCGCTCTGTCGCACTGCGGAACGGTGTTGCAGCCGGGACATCTGTTGGAGCACCTGTGATCGCCTGTATAACGATATGCGACGTTGCAGGGCTCGCAGAAGCGTCTGTTGGCTGCTGCGGCGGTAAGATTTAATACAGGTTTGAAATGACCGCCGCGAGGAAAGTACAGTATGTTCAATGTACCGCTGGGGCATTCACTCCGCTCGGCTAGTACGCGCGCCCCGTTGTAAACGGCCTCGCCCCCGCGTCGAAAGGTGTTGAAATCGTATATTACGACGGCTAAACCCAGAGGAGCCAGATATTCTTGAAATATGACGATCTCTCGCATACCACAGCCCTCTGGGTGGACTTCTACGCGCGCCTCTCTGCACAAAGCCAGGGCAGCCTCCCTCTGAAGTCTAGATTTCGCGTGACGTACGTCGGACCATCGAAGCGCGGGGTCAGCTGCGTTACCCCCGATACCCTCTCTGTTCAGGAAGGCGCGAGCAGAAATTATAGCGCGCGGTAGACAAAGATTGTCGCGTTCGACCTCGAGAAGCGATCTTTTGCTCACCTCCTCGTGAGCGAGAGGTTTGCTCTTTCGCCCGCGACCCACCGGTACGCTGACCCGGTTAACGGTGATTCTGAACGCATCATCCACACGAAATTCGGAGGCGCTTTGACTGAGACTGAACACGAGCCGCCAGAGATCCTCGAAGTGAGAGTCCCGGACCAGTCGAAACGACAAACCGGCCGTGCCCAGAGCAAACGAGGGGGTGTCTAGTCCGAATCCTATATAATCGTTAGCAGGATCATCTACAGAGTCCGGGGCAGTGGTCGTGGCGTAATTGTGAATATCCCTGATGGCTTCTTCGAGCCAGGTAACAGGGTCGACGGTTTCCGGGGGTGTGATGATTTTCAACGTCAAGACGCTCCCCGTTACGGCAAATCTACGATAATATTCACGACTCTCGTCTACAATCGCAAATCTGACACCCGGAGGACGCGCGATGTGCTCGTCCACTGCTGTGCTAGCGACTCTCTCTCTCTTCCCCCCGCCCTGCTGTATACCGGCGTCTTCGTTGATACCTCCGGCTCGTTTCAGCGGAGGGTAGACAGCGCGGCGCCGCTCTGATGGCCAAGAGTAAAGTCCCGGTTACACGAGTCGTCTTGAAAATTAGAAAAAGGAGAATGCGGACTCGGGCGTACTAACCGGAAGATTCGTCGGAAAACACCACCTCCATCTCATCGTCTGTCGAGGAATTTTCGGGAGACGGTGGCGGTGCTCTCTGTCTCTTACCCCCTCCATACGGTATGCCCGAAGTACCGGCACCCTCGTTGATACCACCGACGTAGACGGGTCGACGTCGCTCTGATAACCAAGAGTTGAAGACCGGGTTACACGAGGCGTCTCAAAAATGCATACTCGCTGGTACTCACCGGAGGAATCGGGACACGGTGATAGTGATTGTACCGCGATGGTAGTTGTTTTACCGCTCCCAACAGAAGGGTCATCTTCGAGCAGAGGTGTATCTGCGACAGCCTCGGCTTGCTCCGTCACCCTTATCAATTCGAGCTTTTCTTCCTCTTCCTCCCGCGCGGCAAGCTCGTAACGATCCGCAGCATCGTACAGGAGTTGATCTTCATCGTCGAACTCATCCTCCTTTCCGTTTAACCACTCCGTCTCGGGTTCGCTGGTCGAGTTGTCTGGTGCGAAAAACACCCGGCAATACTATGAAGCGAGTCGTTGATAAAGAGTCCGTAGAACAGAGTTGTTACTTACCCTCGTGATCCGTGTACGCCTAAACCATCCTGGTGACTTCGGGGTATGACTGACCACCGCATTGGCGCACCACGTCGACAGCAATTTTCATACTTTCCCAAGACTCGTCAAACACATGCCGATCGCACATACGACCGATATCCGGCACGGCCAAACTCCATAAAAGACTTCTTAAGGTGAAGTGAAACGTTTGTCAGAACTTCGAAAACGGGAATCGTGAATTCTCCGGAACTACTGAATCAATCGCGATGAAACTTGGAGGGATTACACATAATTGTGGCAGAAAGTGGCTGATCATTTCACTTTTTCGAAATTTTACAGAAATTTTTACAGATTAACGTACCGACCACATAAATCGCGAGATTATTCACTTTTGACGTAGATATTCGCATTTTCCGGATAATCAGCCACTCCGCAATGAAAAACCAAACACTTTGAGCCTAAGACCGTGTCATTTGATGGAGAAATGGCTGAGAATTGACGATTCTCCGTTACTCATAACTAAAAAACCGACATTCAGTTGGGATCACAACCCGTATCGATATTTAGTTGAGATCACAGACTTGTACCGACATTGCAGCGACTTGACTTGCAAACCGAGCAGCAGCGCTAGTGAAGGTTTCCTCGGTCACTTTACGTGAGATATTGGTTCGTGCTGCTTCCGCTTGACGGCGCTTGACAAGCAACACAAATATTCAATATCGGATCGCACACGGCTAACCTCACCCGACTAACAGCTAACCTAAAATGAAAACAAACGATAGGTAGAATCGTGCTCGGTCTTCGCTTGACGAGAAAACTTTATTGCTCGTTTATTTATGCTACCCCTATCTTGCATACTAATGTTTCGGAAAATAAGTAGCGTATATGAACAATCAATATCGCATCCCAGATGTCATAACCTCACTCGTCTGACAGCTAACGTGAGACTCGAATATAGGATGAACAAAATTATATGTGAAAGTCGGGGTTCATTCAGCTCGTTCATTTATTTCATGCGTATTTTTCATTCCGCTCGATTTGTTGGGAAGATATGCATGAGATGAAAATAAATTCGAATAACAGATACAAAATCCCAGACGTCATAATCTGTCATTTCTGGCAGCTAGCCTGGAAGCGGAACATAGCAAATGAGATTTTATTTCAGACTTGAGGTTATGGTATCGATTGATCAGTCGAAAATCAGAGTAATCTTCTTATTCTACTACTTTTTTTTTTTATTGGAATCTAAATGATGAAAATACATTCAAATGACGTATGCCAGCAGACGAGTACCTAGCCTCACATTTATGACAGCTAGCCTGACTTGAGAGTTCATTTCGTAGTTGAGGTTATCATATCGATTTGTTAGTCAAAAATCAGAGTTATCTTCTTATTCTTACGCTTTTCCTTTTATTGGGATGTAAATGATGAAAATACATTCAATTGACGTATGCAAGCAGACGAAGCATAACCTCACATTTATGACAGCTAGCCTAACTTCCGAGTTCATTTCAGAATTGAGGTTATTATATCGATTTGTTAGTCAAAAATCAGAGTAATCTTCTTATTCTTATGCTTTTCCTTTTATTGGGATTTAAATCATAAAAATACATTCAAATGACGTATATGCCAGCAGACGAGGCATAACCTCACATTTATGACAGCTAGCCTAACTTCCGAGTTCATTTCAGAATTGAGGTTATTATATCGATTTGTTAATCGGAAATCAGAGTAATCTTCTTATTCTTCTACTTTTTTTTATTGGAATCTAAACCATAAAAATACAAACGACGTATGCGAGCAGACGAAGCATAACCTCACATTTATGACAGCTAGCCTAACTTCCAAGTTCATTTCAGAGTTGAGGATACGGTATCGATTTGTTAGTCAAAAATCAGAGTAATCTTCTTATTCTTCTACTTTTCCTGTTATTGGAATCTAAATCATAAAAATACATTCAAATGACGTATGCCAGCAGACGAGGCATAACCTCACATTTATGACAGCTAGCCTAACTTCCAAGTTCATTTCAGAGTTGAGGTTATTATATCGATTTGTTGGTCAAAAATCAGAGTAATCTTCTTATTCTTCTACTTTTCCTTTTATTGGAATCTAAATCATGAAAATACATTCAAATGACGTATGCCAGCAGACGAAGCTCAACCTCACATTTATGACAGCTAGCCTAACTTCCGAGTTTATTTCAGAGTTGCAGATACGGTATCGATTTGTTGGTCAAAAATCAGAGTAATCTTCTTATTCTTCTACTTTTCCTTTTATTGGAATCTAAATCATGAGAATACATTCAAATGACGTATGCCAGCAGACAAGACATAACCTCACACTTTTGACAACTAGCCTAACCTAGGAGTTCATTTCAAAGTTGAGGTTATAGAGAGATCGATTTGTTGGACAAAAATCAGAAGAAAAATAAATTCGAATGACCATCTACACTTCAGTGGACGGATACAACCATAGAAGACAAATAGCAGACGAGACATAACCTCACTCGTGTGACAGCCAAGCATAGGGAATCTATTTCAGAATCGATCACTTGGACAAAAATCCTCATTGGGATTTGGTCCGAGGGCGTCACACAGCCCTGTGGACCCGATTGTACTAGTTCGAATTTACGCCACCACGCGTCCAACAATCACTGACAATCGTCAGTCGTCACACAGATTGTTGGAGCCCGATTTAGTACTATTTTGAATTTACTACACCACCAGGCGTCCAACAATCGTCAGTCGTTACACAGATTGTTGGAGCCCGATTGTACTAGTTTGATTTTACGCCACCAGGCGTCCCACTGCAAGAACCAAATCCCAATACTACAAGCAGACGGCATAACCTCACTCGACTGACAGTTAGCCGAACCATAGAGCGTGTGCCATATATGTTAATCATTGTCAATATGTTATCACTATTGGTGCTGAATTTATTTCCAGTGTCTACGCGTGTGATAGTGCTTATTCCGCCAGATCTTACGCTAACCTCAAATTTTTGTTGCGCGCATGTGCTTTTCATTCATTGCAAGTAGGGTTATGAACACCGTGGGTATGTATACAACGAAAGATAGAAGTAAACATTTTTCTTTTATCATTCCGCCAGATCCCGATCTGTCAGTAACTCATAGGTATTTACGAATTGACCCCTTAACTTTGACTAAACTCTTGTTTTATCATTTCAATTTCCTTTTAGTAATAATTCAGTGAACTGAGCTATCACTCTTATCAACCGCTCTGCACAAGAGCGAGGGTAACAACCAAGGTTTGCTTGTCATACCGATGGGGTTTCCAAACAGGGATTTTCTCTGTGTGTATTAATCATGTCTAATTATAAGTTAGAAATATTATAGTGAACTAGTCTTACTTATATCAACCGCTCTGCTCAAGGGCGAGGGAAACAACCAAGGCTCGCTTGTCGTACCGATAGGGTTTCCAAACAGGGATTCTCTCTGTGTTTATTAATCATGTCTAATTATAAGTTAGAAATATCATTGTGAACTAGTTTCACTCTTATCAACCGCTCTGTACAAGAGCGAGGAAAACAACCAAGGTTCGCTTGTCGTACCGATGGGGTTTCCAAACGGGGATTTTCTCTATGTTTATCAATCATGTCTGACTTTATGTTAGAAATATCATTGTGAACTAGTTTCACTCTTATCAACCGCTCTGGACAAGAGCGAGGGAAACAACCAAGGTTCGCTTGTCGTACCGATGGAGTTTCCAAACAGGGATTTTCTCTGTGTTTATTAAGGGGAGGGGTAACCGTTGCCGGGGTCATTTTAATGTACTTGTTAAAGAAGCTGGGATGAGTGCGGTGGGTAATTGATGTAAATGACGTTATACACTATTGAAAGGTACAGTATTCTTCTTTATTTTGATTGGTGAATCATTGAAAAAGTTGATAAATACGTGAGATATAGAGGACTGAAGTTGAGGCTGCGATTTACGCTTGCCTGCACGGATCACGAGATATTTTCTGAACCAGTTATCCGATTGCGTTCCCCTTCGGTACACATTCTCTCCTGGTATGTGGCTATGTCCTGAACCAGAACCGCCAACTTCTAAACCAGACTTTCGGACTTATAGCCGAAAATAATGATAAAAATGAACCAAAACTGAAAAAACCGCTTCGAAAATTCATTTCTTCCGAACTACGGCATATACAAACATAATTTTGGTTCAGGCGAGAACTGCAAGTGTACTCAGTGTGAAGATATGTCGTTTTTGTGTTTCAGATAACGTACTCCGACGCAATCTTGTGATCCGTGCAGGCAGGCGTAAATCGCAGCCTCAACTTCAGTCCCCTATATCTCACGTATTTATCAACTTTTTCAATGTTTCACCAATCAAAATAAAGAAGAATACTGTACCTTTCAATAGTGTATAACGTCATTTACATCAATTACCCACCGCACTCATCCCAGCCTCTTTAACAAGTACATTAAAATGACCCCGGCAAGGGTTACCCCTCCCCTTAATCATGTCTAATTATAAGTTAGAAATATCATTGTGAACTAGTTTCACTCTTATCAACCGCTCTGCACAAGAGCGAGGGAAACAACCAAGGTTCGCTTGTCGTACCGATGGGGTTTCCAAACAGGGATTTTCTCTGTGTTTATTAATCATGTCTAATTATAAGTTAGAAATATTATAGTGAACTAGTTTCACTCTTATCAACCGCTCTGCACAAGAGCGAGGGAAACAACCAAGGTTCGCTTGTCTAATCGATGGGGTTTCCAAACAGGGATTTTCTCTGTGTTTATTAATCATGTCTGACTTTATGTTAGAAATATCAGTGTGAACTAGTTTCACTCTTATCAACCGCTCTTCACAAGAGCGAGAATAAGCTGATTCGGCTGCTAGATACTGCGACGTTTGACGGACACAGTGTTGGTACACATGATGTGAGTTTATAATTCTCGATTCGTTCGAGTTGTCATTTTATGCAAACTGTATAGAGAAATGTTTTTTCTCAGTCTCTCCAGCGGAGAGCCACTCGACTGATTGTCGATAGAATCCAAACGGATTTAGAATAATGATTTATAGAATATATATATCTAGTCATAAGAACTGCGTAAAGAAATGATTTTCTTTCAGTCTCTCCAGTGGAGAGCCCCTCGACTGATTGTCGATAGAATCCAAACGGATTTAGAATAATGATTTATAGATTATATATCTAGTCATAGAAACTGCATAGAGAAATGTTTTTTCTCAGTCTCTCCAATGGAGAGCGACTCGACTGATTGTCGAAGGAATCCTAACGGATTCAATACATTATAGTGAATTAGTTTTCACGCATATCTATCGCTCTGCACCAGAGCGAGGGACAACTACGGTTGCTCGTCATACCGATAAGAATTCTGACCAGGGATTTTCTCTGAACTTATCATGTCTAACTCTACGTTAGAAATATCATAGTTGATTAGTTTCAACTTTTATCAATCGTTCTGCACCAGAGCGAGAATAAGCCACTTTTGTTGCTTTATACTGCGACGTTTATCCAACACAGTGTTAGTACACATGATGTACATATATAATTCTCGATTTGTTCGGGTTATCATTTAGTGCAATTATTTGCATGTCTCGCAGTGTTTATAAACACTGCCGCGAAATAAACGCGGGCATTAGTGTACGTATATACCGGCGTAGCAAGCATCGGAAGATGCGCGCTGCGCCATCTAGCGGTAGGCAGAGGTACCAAACGTGCGGTAACTGCGCCATCTAGCGGTGGGCAGAGGTACCAAACGTTCGGTATCTCTGTTTTACCGCGGTGAAAGGCACCCGGCCGTGGCCTTGAAACGTTTCACTTCACCTTAAGCGAAAGAGGAGCGCGGGTGCCGGAAGGTCCACCAGCTCGAGAAACCAATTTTCGTCAAACTCTCGCACGAATCGAGGGGCGGACCTCCTGGCGCAATACAGCACATCGCGTATCACGGTTCGAATCACGCTGCTCCGGTAAATCGCCCTGTTAGCGCCCGTTAATTCGCGTTGAAATTTATTATCTTCCATTTTTTTAGCCTGTTTATACTCAAACTGAGCAAATTGCACAGGTGCAGCCGAATTTATAGATCTCGCTGATATTACACACCTACATCGGATCCGTCTCGTGTGTGTGAATCATAGTCCCTCCCGGGCACGTGTGTGAGACAGTGTGAATATATTGTTGTAAAACTGAATTACAACTGAAATATGACGTGAATTCCCGAGTGAAATAAAGCAATTCAAGGTGCAAATAAAGCGGTTTAAAGAAGATAAAGTTATATGAAATGACAGAAATACAAGTTCTCGAGTTTGTGTCTGGAGAAAGACTGTTTATAAAAATTGAAAGGTGTTTACACAACATCTCATATCATTTGTTAGTGTCGATAGAATTCGTATGTTTGAGACTAATAAACCGTATGCGTTAAATATACTGGGTTTTAACCTTTATAACAATATATTGTAACGAATCAGGCAACCCATGCCTGACCGTTAGCATTCAAACATCAGCCGTTGCGAACATCGAGAACAGTCTAGAACGATCGACAGCAGCGACGAGCTGAGTGACGTCACGACCAATATAAAAGTCGAGGCGCCGCTCAACTCACCAGCTATTCTAGGGTAGATACCAGATACACGGAAAGATTAGAACCCGACTGGTTCGTGTTCTGCACCAGACTCAGTCGTGTGCAAGAAAAAAATGGAAGAAAAATGAGTTTGCACCAGACTGAGTCGTGTGCGCACACGACTCAGTCGGGTTCCACACCATAATCAATCGGGTGCTGCACCAGAATCCGTGCACAGTAACCAGTCTGGTGCCGCACACGAGTCATTCGTGTGCGCATACGAATAAGTAATGTTTCTAAAATATTTCAGCCAAAAATTTTATAGCACATGACTGACTAATGTTTGTCACACGATTGGTTCTGGTTTCGCACCGTAACCAGTCAGGTGCTGCACACGACTCAGTCTCACAAAGCTAACACAACACATCATACAAACAACCATGAAAAAATTCGTAATACTAATACACTTACCTGAGATTTTAAAGTCCTTACGAATATTCACTATAATTATATATATATATAATCATTATATATATCTACATAAATAATTTAAAACTTATTAAAAGTTTATGTGACATGTCACATAGACGACATACGTGAATAACGTTGAGGTTAGGAGGTTATGCGCAGTAATCGCTCGTCTCAGACCAGACTGAGTAGTGTGCAGCACCTGACTGGTTACGGTGCGAAACCAGAACCAATCGTGTGACAAACATTAGTCAGTCATGTGCTATAAAATTTTTGGCTGAAATATTTTAGAAACATTACTCATTCGTATGCGCACACGAATGACTCGTGTGCGGCACCAGACTGGTTACTGTGCACGGATTCTGGTGCAGCACCCGATTGATTATGGTGTGGAACCCGACTGAGTCGTGTGCGCACACGACTCAGTCTGGTGCAAACTCATTTTTCTTCCATTTTTTTCTTGCACACGACTGAGTCTGGTGCAGAACACGAACCAGTCGGGTTCTAATCTTTCCGTGTAGACTCACAGTGACTTGTTGGTCATCACGAGCATAGAGCTCTGATGAACCGTTAGAATCATCTATTCATTTCAATACAAATAATAAATTCAAGAATATTTCAGAAATCCAATTATTTCAAATAAAGACATAAAACTATAGAAAATCAGAGTAAATCACAGCATACAAAAAATTATAAAGAAAATATCAGAACAACTGTATTTTGCTAGAATATTCAAATCTTAGTCAAAATAGCTACTGGTCAAAATCGTATCACGATAACATTGTTTAACGTAGAAATAACGTAAGTAAAGATAAGCAACGTGTAAATATAAAATAGGGTTGCAACCGTAGGTTTAGTTAATTAAATAAATAGATTTTTGAACGTTACAAAAAAGCAATTTAATCAGATGTCAAACCCCTTCCTCCGCCATTTCCAGGTTATAGTTTAAATCTAACAGAAAGCTAGATACAGCCTTGGTGGGTCTCCGATCTACCCAGGTCTGGCACAGCTATTATTTGAGAATAAATTAACTTCATTAAATTAACATTTAACAGTTAAGAGGGTAGAGTGCAGCCTTAGTGCGTTATCGTACTCAGGTCTGTGGGGAGGCGGCTTCAGCTACACGGTAGTTCAAGTCCGTAATAGGCACGGCTAATAATTAATAGTAGAAGTCTCAAACAAAAATAAAAATCGAGTAAAGAAAACACAATAACCAACCGGTTCGCGTCACCTTCGGTGTCGCTCACTATCCGTAAAGTTACATTTGGCGCCCAACGTGGGGCTTCTTTATTCAAATTTTAGCTAGAAAAATTGCTTGAAATATCTAGAGTCATTTATTTATTAACTTAACTTCGTTGCATCAAATTAGAATCAAAAAATATTGCTAGTAGAGTCAATTGTGGATTATGTCAAAGTCCGGTGTCACAACCAGGCAAATGGCGGACAAGGGATCTGGCATCAGTTCGGCTACAGAGCCAGGGTTAGGAGATAGGAATCAGGGTCGTCAAAATAAAGATAAAGACGCAGCAATTTTAGATAAAACGTTTATTGAAATAGAAAAAGATAAAGATACAGAGCGTCGAAGGCCGGTGGTCGTCGAGCAGTCCTCGGTGATAGAAGCACTGGAAAAAATTCATAAAAAGATAGATGAGAAATATGCTAAATTAGAACAATCGTCGAAACAAAAGCAGTAAATACAGATAACATATTATCATGCGAAGATAATTTCAGAAAAAGGCTCGAAGAGCAATCTTTAAAATATAAAAAACAATTAGAGATATTAGATAAGAAATTAGAAGCTACAAGCGAAAAGTACGAAGAGAAATTAATAGAGTGTCAAAAAGAATACCATGAAGAGCATGGAAGCATAAGAGAAGAGTTTGGCGAAAGTCTGAATTGTTTGGATAGTAAGATCGAGAGAAATCAAAAATTAAATTTGGAAAGAATCATAGATATCGAGAAAAAACATGATAATTTCAAAATAAGCGTGAACGCGGAAATTAGAAAAGTAAAATCGAAAAATCCAAATCAAAATTGTGAATACAATAACTTAATTTCCAAGCACATCAGACTACCGCAATTCTCTGGAAAAGGTTGGGAAAGACCAGCGAATTATATAAAAGAAATAGAAGAATACTTTACCTTTATAGACGCCAGACACGATGATATTTGCTTAAAACTATTAGGGCAAAGTCTCACGTTAGATGTAAAGGATTGGTGGATCGCGCGTCGCGACGTAATTCATTCCTGGGAAGAGTTTAAAAAACGATTTTTGAACAGATATTGGGGCGTAGAGACACAACGGGAATTACGAAGAGATATCGAGTTTGGATATTATATTCCGGACGCGAGGGTGACGTGGTCTGAGTATGCCAATCGAAAATTCGCATCAGCTGTCGGATTAAATCCAGCCATGTCAGAACAAGAGATCGTTCGAAATCTTACACGGCACTTTGACGAGCCGGTTGTTGAAGCTGCTAAATGCCGCGGTATTTGCGACATCGACGCACTGTTGGAGTTTTTGGACGAAATGCAATTCGGGGGTAGATCAAACGCGCCTAGACAAAAACCGACGTACACGAACAAACAGTACCCAACCGTCAACCGTTCAACTGAAAACCGAGACAAACAGGTGTCATGGCGTAACGACATGACAAGCCAAAGCTTCAAACCTGCAAACGATAATCATGAAACGAGTCAAAAACATGGACAAGGCGAGCATGTCAACAATAGGTCGAATTGGACAACTAGTCATATAAAGGCGACCGTTGTAAACACCGAAGATAACCCGTCGGTAATAGAATCAAATATCGTAAATACGGAAAACTAGGAGGCGCTGTGCTGGAAGAGGAATTGATACCGACACCAGTACAGCGTATCTTAAATATTTCGGCGGTAAATCCGGATAAAGAAAGTTCACAAAATAATTCATTTGAAAATCCGTTTAATTATCTGGTAAAGGAGGATACAGGCGATGGTCAAGCATCCGTGCAATGTCCGGAGGTTCTCCTGCGCGTCGAAGATGTCGAAGTCAAGGCTCTGATCGACACGGGTAGCCACATAACGTGCGTGTCGGGTGGCTGGTACAATCGGCATAAAGCATTTTTTTTGAGCTGCGCAAAATTACCGGTAGGTAACTTTCAAGTACTGGGAGTGTTAGGGGGCAAACCTACACGAATAAAAGAACAATTTTTAGCCAAAGTTGAAATAGGATCGTCATCCGATGAGGTGTGTTTTCTCGTCGTACATGGACTAAAGCAAGACATGATCATTGGAATCGATACTTTACATAGATGGAAGGCTGATTTAGATTTAAAACTAAATAAACTCCAAATTCAAGTAAAAAATAAAACAGATCAAATTGAGATTCATAAAACGACCGGCGATAACGACGACAAAATAGAAAAGGAGATTATCTCAAGCATTGAGTCGGTTAATGGTCATCAGACTGGACATAATCCTGGATTAACCGATGATGAGATTAACAGCAAATTGTCGGAGTGTCAGGTACTTAAAGCTTGTGAGGTTAACGATTTTTCAACTTTAGTAAAAAAGTATCGCGACATTTTCTCAAAAATACCCGGTAGAGTCACAATTTATGAACACAGATTAAAAATTTATGAGGATCGACCTTTTGTTAGACGGTCGTATCCAGTGCCAATTATGCACAGAGATAAAGTCAGAGCAGAAATTGATAAAATGTTAAATCTTGGTATCATTGAGCGCTCATGCAGCGAGTATATCAACCCCATAGTGGTGGTAGCTAAAAAATCAGGCGACATTAGATTAGTGTTAGACGCACGTTACATCAACAAGCTGATAATACCTGATCACGACTGTGCGCAGTCTACTGAGGTGCTATTTCAGAAGTGCGGCAACGCTTCATTTATGTCCAGTCTTGATCTAACCGCCAGTTTTTGGCAAGTACCATTGCATAAAGATTCCAGAAAATACACAGCGTTCATGTACGAGAGAAAGACATACCAATTCGCGGTGACACCCTACGGATTAAATACTAGTTTGGCAAGTCTAATCCGCACGCTCGACTTAGTTTTAAGAGAAACAGAAAAATTCACAATCAATTTCGTTGATGATATCTTGTGTCTATCTGATTCGTTCCAGTCTCATTTAGCACACCTGGAGTCACTATTCGCGGTATTTAGGAAGCATCACATGACTATAAATTTCAACAAATCAAGATTCTTCCGAGATCAAATTGATTTCTTAGGTCATCGGATTACCAAGAATGGAATCTTACCGCAGCCAGAGAAAATAGAGGCTATAACTAACTTTCCTGAGCCGAAAAACGTTAAACAACTGAAAGGATTTTTGGGTTTGACCAATTATTATAGTAAATTCACGAGATATTATTCGGATATAACCGCACCATTACTGAAACTTGTGCGAAAGGATGCTAAATGGGAGTGGAACGAAGAAATGATAGCACATTTCAATCGAGTAAAACAGACTTTTTGTAAGGAGATGATCATTCATCATCCAGTTCCAGAAAAAAGATATTATTTGCAATGCGATGCTAGTAATTTTGCTATCGGTGCCGTATTGTACCAGCTAAACTACGCAAACGAGGAACTAATTGTAGGCTTTGCGAGTCGCACGCTAAAAGGAGCGGAATTAAATTATTTTACGTCTGAGAAAGAGCTTCTGGCGATCGTCTTTGCGTTGGAGAAGTTCCGGACATTCGTAATCGGAGCGCAGTTAACTATCAGAACGGATCATCGCGCACTGACATTCTTGTCGACCTGCAAGTTAGTAAGTTCACGTTTGGCGCGCTGGATACTGTTTATTCAGACATACGATTTCGAAATCGAATACGTGAAGGGGAAGGATAATCTTGTAGCGGACACCCTAAGCCGATATCCACCTGAAAAAGAAAAGTCACAAATTAGTAAATTACAAGTAGTTGCACCATTAGCAAAAGAAATAACACAAAATTTAAACGATAACTTGAGAAACTTCGGAATGCTTCAAGCAAACGATCCGAGTATAAGAGATCTCGTAGAAAAGGATCTAACGAGAACTAAAAAAAGATTAAAGTTAGAACAAGGTATTTGGTACCATGTTGAACCAGGGGGCAATAAAAGAGCTTATCTCCCAGAAGGATTATTAAAGGGATTAATTATCGAGACACACGAAGCATACGGACATGTGGGGTCAGGGAAATGCTATAAAATGCTTAAAGAGAATTTTTACTACCCGAAATTTGCGCGTTGCATTCGAAAAACTCTAGCAAGTTGCGATCGATGTCAGCGATGTGAAGTACCGAATTTATACAGCTATGCGCGGATGCAGAACATAACACCCAGCAAAGTTGGAGAACTAGTTTCTATTGACTTCTTAGGCCCGTTACCCTCAAGCAAAGGAAACTATAAATGGTTGTTAGTTACCATAGACGCGTTCAGCAAATTCGTACGCTTATATCCACTAAAAACTGCCGACGCGCGCTCCACAATCCGGTGCATCTTCGATGAGTACATACCTGAGTTGGGTAAGCCGAACAAGATTCAGTTCGACCATGGGACACAGTTCACGTCAGCACAATGGTTAAATAAACTAGAGGAGGAAGGAATCACTCCTATATTTTCATCGATAAGACACCCACAAGGGAATATGGTCGAAAGAGTAAATCGAGAATTGGGAAGATTTTTCAGAACATTCCTTACCGACAAACATACCTCATGGATTAAATGGTTAAAAGTTATTGAAAGTTGCGTGAACGAAGTGCACCATGAGTCGACTGGATTTTGTCCGTGCGAAATTCAACTCGGCGAGCCACCCAGTAGATTCTGGAAACAATGGTTTAAAATAGATCAAAACGATATTGCACAAGAATTAAAATTAAATTTAGTTAAGGAAAATATAATAAAGAATGGAAATAGCAGAGCCAACAGATTCAATTCGAACCGTAAATTAACGGAATTCAAAGTAAACGATTTGGTATTGGTGCGAGCGCTTAACGTCTCGGATTCAAAAAACAAAATAATGGCCAAATTCCTAGCATTATATGAAGGTCCATACAGAATTTGTAACCGTGTTGGCGAAGCTACATTCATTTTAGAAAACATAAACACACGAAAAGAGCGTGGTAGATTCCACACAAACATGCTAAAGCGGTACGTATTACCCGACGTTTGAAATATAAACGAACGTTAGCAACTAAGGGCACTGACTGTCATCGTTTGCAACGGTTGTGTTTGAATTGCTGACATACCAAGGACAGATGATACGAAGAAGATGGTATAAAAGCTCGAGGTCGCTTATGAGTCATCACAGTCGTTCACCATGTCAAATTACGGATACATCAGCGTCCAAGACAAAGGAGTGCAAGCCGTTGGAGATGACATCCAGATCACTGAAAATGATAAAGTTTTATTAAGTTCGGGAAGATTCAAATCAGGAACGGGACGATACGTCATCGGTAGGGGATACCAGACGGCAGCTTACCTGATGGACCCTACGAGGTTGCAGCGTCGACGCAGGGTAGCGCATCCTGAAGTAACGGATACCGCCGAGCTTGAAAATGCACTTACCGCTCCGCCGACGATCAGCAAGACACCAAGTCCGAGCGCAACTGCAGCAGGCGCAGAACCATCGGTCACTGCAGATATAAATAACAACCTGATATTGAAAATCTGCATACCACGAATAAAAATCCCATTCATCGAGGAGAAGAAAATAACCGAGAGAAAGGGCGAGCAAAACGGTGAGGTACACCAAAAGCCAAACATACCTTCCATAACGAAGATCCAAAAAGTATCAAGCAGCGATCCACGGCTGAAGAATTTCAAAATACCACGGTTGAGCCAGACATCGACGGGGACTGCAACAACATCCACCAGCACAAGCCAACTGGCGCACGCAGAAAGCAGTAGCCGCGATAAAACCACCGGCTGCAAGCGACCGCGGGTTGCAGATTTCGATCGCCGCAAGGACCGGAAGCCGGAGGAACTTATTAAAATGTTACGTATCTTCGGTACTCTCGATCTATCGGATGAAGAAAACGATCAGAATCTTGTCTTGATTCGAATCACGAAATGAATGGGTCAAGCTAGCGTCAGGAGGCTTGTAGCGAGATTACGAGGAAGATCGCGGTTTCGTTCATCGATTCTGTAGGCCTCGGATGACCTCTTAGTGGGATCTGATGAGGTCTTGCATGAATGTGACCCGTATTTCGGCTCGTGAGAGCAGATAGTACCCAAGCGTCGGTCGCCCGCGATCTACCGGACGATAAATCCGGCTGTTATCTTTCTCATAAGGCTGGTATGATTCTCCCGACTCTATCCCGGGGTACTCATAGGTGTGAATACGTCAAGATATAGTCAGGAGGATTGTACTGGAATTACGAGGAAGATCGCGGCTTGATTAATCGACTTGGTAGGTCTCGGATGACCGATGCTTGGGTGCGATCTTGTCTTACGATCCGAAGTACGGGTCAGCGCGCTCTGTTGTACCTACTCTAAAAAAAAAATAAGATGCTTGTCAAAAAACTAGATTTAAGGGCTTTTGAGCGCTCTGCTGTTTTACCGACGGAGTAGAATTTTTGGCCAATTCTCATAACCGCAATTTAGTCCACGGATCACGCCTCTATTGCTCTACTAATCACTCTCAGATTTCGTAGGGGTGATCCTCAGATTATCAGCTACACCGCGCTGGTATCCGACAAGTAATTGAATGAAATTCCAATTAATAATAGATTTATTCATACGAAGCTGTGAAATCAGCTGACACTAATACCATGGCCGATACACAGACACAGGGTGTTAATAACATTATTTTCTGCACTTTATCTGGAAACCCGGTGCTGGGATAACCAGCGCGGTGTACAGGCTCTCGTTAGCAATCTTTTAATATTATTCCGCGGTAAATCAGAGCAGCAGGAGCGATAACATCCGTGGACTAAAATCCGAAGTGACAGGCTAGCGTCGACACGAACACATGCAGAGACTGCCCTATAGGTGAAGTCATTTCGATAGGGTTCTTCAGCTGGCCGCTAGAGGCGCTCTTCCGAACGAGGAGTTGTCGGAGCTCGCTCAAAAGCCCTTAATAAAAGATGCTTGTAAAAAACTAGATGTAATAAAATAATAAACGAATATTTGAAAATAATTTGTGTGTCAATTCCTGCATATACCCTGTCATTTTCTATCAATTTCAGCTAGTTTATACAGGGTGTCCCATTTGAAATTTCGCATTAGAATATCTCTGAACCTAGAGCTGCTGTTGAAAAATTGTTGTAATCGGGATCCTGGGATATTTCATACAACTACAATTTGTTTAAGGATCCGTTGTCGAATTAGGAGTTGGAACTCTGTCGTATAAAAGTGATTCAAGTTTATTGATGTATAAAGAGTTTACAAAAAGTGATTTACTACGTCTAACTGAGATCTGGCATAACCTGCCCTAATATCGATCTTGATGTTCTGACGATGAGTATTATAATCATCGCTTATTTATTACGTATAAGGAGGTCGCCTTGTTTCTGCAATTGTTGTTAGTTGCGTCAGGCCTCGCACTTGCATATTCCAGAGTATTGCCAAAGTGTGTCTCAAAACATCTGGATTGCAACACCTTGATACTCTGGTTGCAACATCCCTCCCCCCTTGGCGAGAAAAGCCTTGGGATTTTCTTCTAAAATCAGACAATTTTCTTTGCTTGCGTTGTTCTTGAACGCTCAGCTATTACATCATAAGTACTATATTAGTAGTTACACATTGTTCCGCGTTTACAATTCATCATATATAATCGTTTCTTAGGCTAGGTTACTATGACCTATTTTCTATATCATTTTTCTATCAGTCTAAATTGTTTCAAATTTCCTACTCAAGTCATATTATTCAATAAAAGGTTTCAATCGATTTACATGTACTCTGAGATTCTTCCTATTAACTTTTATGGTGTAGTTAACGTCTGAGTTTACCTCTAGAATAGTATAAGGACCAATCCATTGAGATAATAGCTTCTTCGATCGTCCTCTGCGTACAGTCTCGTCGTATAGTAATACCTTATCTCCAACCTTGAACCCTTTTTCTTTGGTTCGTCGGTCGTACTCGATTTTTGACCTCTCCTTGGCTTGTTGCAGATTTTCTTTGGCTATCAGATTGCTGGCTCGCAATCTCTCTCGTAATTCTCGTGCGTAGTCGTCATAGGTGTACGTCGGTTCTGGATCCTTTTTCAGCGATGTTGGTAGTTCAGCTCGGTGTCCATACACCAGCTCGAACGGTGTAAATCTCGTTGCAGTATGGGGCGTCGTGTTATATGCAAACATAGCATATGGTAACCATTCGTCCCAGTTGCTCTGTTCTTCCTTTATGTAATGTCTCAGATATTCAGCTAACGTCCTATGTGAACGTTCTAAGGCTCCATTGGATTCAGGATGATAGGCCGTCGTCTGAATCTTGTCGATCTTCAACAATTTACAAGTATCTTTGAAAACGTTACTCAAAAAGTTCGTACCTTGATCGGTGAGTATTCTCTGTGGTATTCCGTGTTCGCATACGATCCTGGTCGCAAATTCCTTAGCTACGGTGTTAGCTTCTTGGTTCGGAATAGGTATTGCCTTGCTGAATTTTGTTAGACAATCTTGAAACGTAAGGATATATTTGTTTCCTCGTTCCGTTTCCGTCAGTGGTCCTACGATATCCAATGCACATTTCTCAAACGGTTGATTTGGAGTGTCGGTCATGACCATTGGTGCCTTCGTCTTCTTGCTGAGTTTATTCTTCTGGCAATTCTCGCATCTCGAAATGTGTTCCTCGACATCCTTCCGTAATCCAGGTCAATCGAGCTTCAATCGGATTCGTTCGATCGTTCGATTAACTCCTTGATGTGCTCCTAATGGCGTATCGTGGTACTCATAGATGATCCTGTTCCGATCTTCCTCCGAATATTCTTGTTCTCGCTTGTTCAATTCTTCCTCTTCTTTCTGCTGACTTCTGGTCACTGCGTACATGCGACTCAAGGCATCTGCGTTGGTATTTGCCTTCCCTGCCTTGTACTCGATCTCATAGTCGTATTCTTCCAGCTTCAGTCGCCATCTCATGAGTCGTGATCCTGAATCTTTGACTCCAAATAACCAAGTGAGTGGTTTGTGATCTGTAACAATCTTAAATCTTGTACCATATACATACGGTCTGAAATGATTAACTGCCCAGACTATGGCCAATAATTCCTTTTCTGTAGTGCTGTAATTGCCTTCTGCCGAATTTAGAGTTCTACTTGCGTATGCTATTGGCAAGTCGCTTCCTATTATTCCTTGCGACAGGACTTCTCCGATAGCCTTGTCGGATGCGTCTGTCGTCACGATGAACGGTTGTTCGAAATCTGGATATTGTAGAATTGGTGCGGTCGTCAACGTCTTCTTCAAATTTTCAAAAGCTTCTTGTTCCCTCGAAGTCCATCGAAATTTCACCTCTTTCTTTAGCAAATGTGTAAGCGGTTTTGCTAAACTCGAAAAATTCTGTATAAATCGTCTATAATATCCGGCCGAACCCAGAAATCCTTGAACATCTTTTACAGTCTTTGGAATTGGAAATTCTTCTACTGCTCGGATCTTCTCTGGATCTGCTTTTATTCCATCTCTAGTGATGACGTGTCCCAAGAAGTTGACCTCTTTCCTCAGAAACTCGCACTTGTCAGGTTGTAACTTCAATTAATTCTGTCGTAAGCGTTCAAGTACCTCTTCCAGTCGTTTGTTATGTTCCTGCAAACTAGGAGCACGTATGACAATATCATCGAGATAGACATAACACCTAAGGCCTTGTATTCCTGAAAGTACAGTATTCATTAACCGTTGAAACGTAGCAGGTGCGTTCTTTAGTCCAAAAGGCATGCGATTATATTCGTAGTGACGATGTGAAGTGGAAAATGCCGTCTTGCACTTATCCTCCTCTTCCATTGGAATTTGGTGAAATCCTGATGCTAGATCTAGTGTAGAGAAATATTTTGCCTTACCCAACTGGTCCAATATCTCGATAATATTAGGCAGTGGGAAGGAGTCTCCTACAGCAACCTCGTTCACCTTACGGAAGTCAACTACGACTCTCATCTTCGTCTTTCCTGATGCGTCTGCCTTCTTCGGTACTACTAGCAGTGGTGCATTCCACTGGCTTTTGCTCTGTCTGACAATCCCGTCGGCAAGCATTTTATCTACCTGCTCGTTTATCTCCTGCTTGTGTTTTTCTGGAAGTCTATAAGGTCTTACATTTATTGGCGCAATATCCGGATTTGTAGTAATTCTATGACTAGCTGCGTTCGTGTAACCCAGATAGTCTCCTTCTAAGTGAAATACATGATGAAATTCTTCACAAATATCTAGTAAGCTCTCTTTTTCTTCTCGATTCAGATGACTCGTACGTAGGTTGTCTCTCAGCTGTTGCATTCGGCTCGCGTTACTCGGTGTCATTGTTCGACATGCATAAACTTGCGTCATATCTGTGTGCTCTTGGCCTAGTGCTACTACTTGTAATTGTTGTCCTCGGTCTGGACCACGAATAGGACCGATGTCGCGTTCTTCCTCTATCGCAGTGGATATTGCTTCTCTCAGCTTCTCACATCGTCGGCTTTTGACTAATGCCTTTAGCCTGTCATTTAGCCCTCGTACAAAAATATTAACAGATTGCTTATGGATTTGGCGTTCCAACGTTGGCTTCGAATCTTCGACTGCTGCTTCTTCCATCGTTAACGCGACTACCTGCGCGGTGAGTTTTTCAACTCGTAATCGGTATGACTTCGCGTCCTCGTTTGGTCGTTGCCTACAGCTGTTGAATTCAACCTGTAACGAAGCTAATGTCCGTGTATCGATGCTCATCGACTTCAGCTCTTCCTCCAGTGTATTCCAGGTGTCAATTTATTTGTATTCTAAAGCTCGTGCCGGAGCACCTTTGATCCGGGTGCTCAAAACAGCCTTCAGTAGGTTTTGCGTATCTGCAGGTCGTATTATTTCACGTGCATATTTACAAGAGCGTATAAAATCACAAACTTTTCCTCGGTCACTGTTATCGAAGATCTCGATGTCCTTCAGCACTTGTCTCACGGTGACGGTATTTTCTGCCATGTTAGTTAGAGGTTGATTATTTCTTTCACGATGCCTGCTTTCGGTGCCACGATCACTATTCTTCTGATTCACTTGCTCGATACTTGATTCACTTGTACGATTCGACGATCCTCGCCGCTGCCACCAGTTGTTGTAATCGGGATCCTGGGATCTTTCATACAACTACAATTTGTTTAAGGATCCGTTGTCGAATTAGGAGTTGGAACTCGGTCGTACAAAAGTGATTCAAGTTTATTAATGTATAAAGAGTTTACAAAAAGTGATTTACTACGTCTAACTGAGATGTTACGAAACACCCCTAGGGACGGAGAAGCCCCGGTATCTAGGAAAAAGCGCGGGACTCCCCTAGGCTTTATCGGCAGTCTCAGCAAGACCCTGTTTGGTACAATGGAGCAGGATGACGCTGCTTATTACAACGGCGAGATAGACAAGCTGTACGCAAATCAGAAACACCTAGCAGAGATCGTTGACAACCAAACGCACATCCTGCGTTCGAAATTCGGCGACATACACCAGAACTTGGCAAAGATCAACAATCAGACTACGATGTTAGCCTACCAGGCCAACATCCTTGCCCAGAATACTAATACGAATGCAAATAGCATACAACGATTACAGTATGAGGGACTAGCGGAACGGTGGCTAAACGAACTGGTAAGGCACACCGAGGACTACCGCATGAGCATAATCATCCTCGCCACCGCAGTCATCTTCGCGAGGCAAGGAGCACTACACCCAGCGATCCTTTCCTCCCAACAACTGACGAACGCAGCGCGGCTGATTCGACAACGGACTAACTACGACTTCCCACTGACAGAGCAAGAACTTCGCTCCGAAACATTGAACACGCTAAGCGACCTGCAGGTTAGCCTCTATAAGGGAAACCTGATCTTGGAAATAAACATCCCACTACTAGATAAGATGTCATACGATCTCTATCTACTCCACCCATTGCCGGCTAGGCAACCCGCAGCAACCAACCGCACCTTGGCAGTGTTTATCAAACCACGGAATCGATACCTCGCTGTTACTAGCATAAGCAATGGTATATCACCCCCACTTAACGGTACCTGCAGGGGTGCAAGTCCCACCACAACCAATACATTTGCCCGATGACGCTGCCAATATACAACGTTGGGAAGAAACCAACTTGTGAAACAACGCTCCTGAGTAATTCACAGAATATACCCTAGAGCACTTGCGATCTCCGTGCCCTCGCTACAGATGATGTCTACTGGACCCGTCTGGAGACCATCAACAGTTGGCTATTCTCCAGCTAAAGCCAACCGAGGTCAAGGTTAGCTGTAAAAAACTTGTTGCTGGACAGGAAATATTGACGGATGCTGGAATCCTCCAAATCAGGCCTGGATGCACGGGAACCGCAGGGGCAACGAGACTCATTGCCCAAGAAACCGTAACAACAGGTGAGGCCCATACTTATACCCCAATGACCTCTCTAAATATCACCGTAGTCGCACCCGACCTGCAAAGACCCGAGATGACGCCCCTAGTGGACGAGATCCTAGCAACCGCTGGGGAGAACAACAACGACTAGAGGCACAGCGAGAACGCGATGACCCTCAAGGAGCTAGAACACCAAGCTAAGGAACTCCAAACTCACCAGAGAGGCGCCAGGAACAACATCATCGTTTACAGTGGAATGAGCTGTACCGCGCTAATAACGGTACTAGTACTTGTGTATCTGGCCTATCGATGGTTCGCTAAATCCTCGCCCTCGCGACGACGACCCGGACCTTGGGAATCGCAAGTCCAAGAAGGAGCGTCTGTAAGGCCAGAAATAATCCACTACCTGCTAACCCCTAGAGTCGAGCTATATGAAGTGCCTAACTCACTGCCACCCATGAGACTGGAACCACCCCGAGCAACCCTGCCATCAATACCAAGAGCCGCGTCCGTGGATAGCTTCACGGTCATTTAGGACGGACACCATCCTGCTGTTCTCGGAGACCAGACGCAACCCCGGTAACACCGAAGATAGCGTCTTGGGGGAGAATTCTGTTACGAACGAGCCGGAGTGTGTCGCAATACACCACGCGACACGGAAGAATTTAGGCTGCCGGTTCAGCAATTTCGTCATAGGTATGAGCTAGCGGATGAGTGAGCCAAACTGCGCGGGCGACTCAAAGGTTCATTACCCTGGAGGCTGACCAAGGAAATTCCATCCCCCGCCAAAGCCGATCGGTAAGGGATAAAAAGACCCCGTATCCCTTACTCGCGAGTCAGAACTATTGCTGAAAGTGACCGTGCAATCGGGACCGTCACACTTTGTCGCTGAAAGTTATCCGACTGGAGAAGACCGGCTTGGTATAGGAGCATATCACACTGCAACCGCCAAGACACCCCAAGGGCTATACGTACTCTTCGACAATCAGCCTCCTTGGTGACAGGTTGTAAAAGCTGACGAACCGCGCAGTCAGGTATCACTATTTCCACTGGCTCATACCCATCTCAATCCCCCCCCTTCATAACTATCACTACAAATATAAATATTACTATTCTAAATTCTATTGCTATTCTAAATTCTTATTAGTGACAAGAATATATATATATCCTAAACGTGTCAAACGGGCATCATCGAGTCTGAGTTATTATCCTTTCATATTCCATTCAATCCTTCAGGTCCACTTTAGTGGTTTAATAAAGCAAAGACCCACAACGGAAGTCACTTAACCGCTCAGGTGACCTCCGCATTCTAAATTACGATTAGTGTAGCCGGCAATCTCGCCGCTGCTCGCTTGCACGTAACAACCGCATCAAGCTACCTATCAATTCATGATTTTCAAATTTTGCCCGGTCGCACTGATATTGTTCAATAAACATTTTACATTAGTAAAATGGGTAAATGTGTAGCTTGCCCGTCGCGCACAGAAGAAAAATCAACATTTTTATTTTCACAGGTAAGTGGAATTAATCCTAGAACTACAAACTGGGGTATATATGTCGTAGGCATTTAGAAAAATCACGCCGTTAGCTAAAAGCCTAGGCCGTTCTCTAAATGCCGGCCAATAGACTAATTCTCCATACCAATGATGATATTCGCCTAACCGGCTGATTGAATCAGGCCGTTGGCTTATTGGCCGGCCATAGGCCTAACGGCCCAGCGGACTTCAGGCTGTTAGAAAATAAACGTTGATCTACGGATGAACGTGAATATTTTCATTGAAACAGTTGTTACGATTTACTATGAGACGTTTTTCTCTGGCACAGAGTAAGCAAAACATTTTTTTACCTCACTCAGTGTGATAATGGACGTTCTACGCACGCTTCGCGTGTTCAAGAACCCAATTTTCACACCTCACGAAGTGAAATTTTGTACAATACTCGACGGAAATAGTACTTTTCGATACTAGTGCGATTGTGTATCGAACTTTATTTTTTTCAACTCAGTGTGCGAATTTCGATTTCTCATGTCTGTTGGTAGTGTGCGAAGTGCCCGATTCACACACTGTGGTGCGTGGTGTGCCGAGTAGATACATTTGCACACTTAGTGCGCGAATGTATCTGGAGTAGATACATTCGCGCACTGAGTGCGCAAATGTATCTGAAGTATATTATGCATTCGCGCACTGAGTGTAAAGAATGATTTACTCCGCACACTGTAAATAGTGTATCTGTAGAATATTGTCTAAAACACAGTACTCACATTCTCAGCCGGTTTCCGGTTACTGATAAAATTATTTATATTTATATTTATTTTCGAAATCGAAATTCGCACACTATGAGTTGAAAAAAATAATATACGACACACGTTCGCGTACGTGATCCTTGCTTACTTTGCGCACTTGTATCGTAATCTACTATTTCAATACAGCGCGCGTTAAGTTGAATTTTATGCACGCGAAGCGTGCGCAAAATCGAACCTTGCGCACGCCGTGTGGAAGAACTTCTTCTGATCTCGTGTGATTACAACACTCGCCTTTGGCTCATGCTGCCTCACACTCGTTAAAGTTTCACCGCTCTCATATCTTAATATACTATTTTTCGCCCTTTCGAATTTTTTTTTTCAGAATGACAACGAGAGACATTCTTTCCACTGCACTTATGGTCTGCACTTCTTTCAGTGCATTGATGGCACTTCGCGCCTGGTATTTATTCCAAGCTGCTCTATTACTGCCGGGTTGTTGAGATCGAAGATCGGTCAATTTTTTTTCGAAATCCTCGCGATTTACAATAGACTCCACGGTTATGTACCACAGCAGTAACACTGACGATCCGAAATTGTCAACACAAATGTTGCGCTAAATGCTTTGATCGATTGTCGATGAAAACATTTGCGTTCATCCGCTCAGATCAACGTTCATTTTCCAACAGCCTAAAGTCCGCTGGGCCGTTAGACCTATGGCCGGCAATTAGGCGAACGGCCTGACACAATCCGGCGGTTAGACGAATATCATCATTGACATGGAGAATTCGTCTATTGGCTGGCATTTAGCAAACGGCCTAGGCTTTTAGCTAACGGCCTGATTTTTCTAAACGCCTACGACATATACAGGGTGTCCCATTTGAAATTTCGCATTAGAATATCTCTGAACCTAGAGCTCCTGTTGAAAAATGTTTAAGATAAAAATTGTTTGGTTTGAAGGGGGACACAAACTGGTAATATCAGATCAGTTGTAACTATCACTGTTCCGGAGATACGAACACAAAGTTGATTTTTTAAAATGGCAAGTACCTTTTTTTTAGGATAGAAAACGTACCTTACCTTAAGACAAATTCAACCATATGTGGAAAAAGTGTATTCCGTTTACGCTCCGTGACTTACGGCTACGCGAAATCCTCAAATCTTCAAATGCTTGCAATCATCGGGACAGGTATTAGGAGTTGATTGTGTTAGGATTTGGTGTGGATCTTGTGAGGAGAATAATTGGTATAGACACAGAATTGAAACAAGAATATTTATTTATTATACTGTTAACTTCTTTGATTGCTCGGATATAAACTTCAATATTGACTTTACTCTACAAGTGCCTATGGCCGACTAATTTGAATAGATAAAGGAGCTTACCGGCTACAGACAAGAAGAAGAGAGGGGTATAGAGCGACTACTCTGCCTCTCTTGTTCATAGCCTTATCCCTTATGTTTACTACGAATAGGTCAAAGAACAACTCTAACACTTCCGCCGTTCTTTAGTACCTGACCTCTTTTTTACATAAGCCTATACTATTGCACAAGTAGCTAAAGCGCTGCTTAGGTAAGGCTTTGGTTAGTATATCCGCCTTTTGAAACTCTGACGGAATATACTGCACTTGTATTTCATTTTCTTCACATTTCTCTCGAAGGTAGTGGTATCGAATGTCAATATGTTTTGTTCGTTTGTTATACTCGGGATTTTTCGCGAGCTTTATAGCGCTCTGATTATCTACATATAATACAGTGCTCTCTTCACATTGACGTCCGATTCCATTTAACAATTTTCTTAACCAAACTGTTTCTTTTGCAGCAGCAGAGGCTGTAACGTATTCCGCCTCGGTCGTGCTTAGCGTTGCTATTCGTTGGCGCTGAGACGACCAAGTTACTGGTCCATTAGCGAGGCAGAACACATAGCCTGTAGTTGACCTTCTGGTCTCTACGTCGCTCGCATAATCGGCGTCGGAATAGCCGACTAGCTGAGACTCGCTTCCGCCGCTTCTATACTCTATTCCTAAGTTTACTGTACCTACTAAATAGGAGAAGATTCTCTTTACAGCATACCAATGATTCAAATCTAACTTATTTAGAAACTTGCTTGCCTTATTTACTGCGTAAGCAATGTCTGGTCTTGTAACTATGGCTAAAAACATCAAAGACCCGACAGCTTCTCGGTACGGCACACTGCACTCATTCTGATCATTCTCTTCCTTAGGATATAGCATTGTATGAGGATCGGCAGGGACACTGACTGCCTTTGCTTCGCTCATACGAAACTTCTCAAGTAATCGCTTTACATATGCACTCTGGTGTATGAACATTGTTTTTCGGACTCTATCTCGACATATTTGCATCCCGACAAAACTACTACCATCTCCCAGAGTGATATCAAATTCTTTGCTCAACTTAACTGTGATTGACTCAAAAACTTTCTTCGACTTACATGCTACTATTCCGTCATCTACGAATAAAGCTAAATATATCTCAAAACCTTGATAATGACCGAAGAAAACACATTTGTCGGCCTCTGTTTCCTTAAGATTAAGTAGTCTTAGAAATTCATAAAACTTCAAGTTCCAGCACCGAGGTGACTGTTTCAAACCATACAACGATTTGTTTAATCGGCATACTACATTTGCACCTTCACTCTCACGGTCACTGACGATCACACCCTCCGGAATCTCCATGTGAATCTCCTCCTCGAGCTCACCATAAAGAAAAGCGGTGCGTACGTCGAACTGGATCAATTCAAGATCCTCTACCGTGATGTGTGCCAACAGTACACGAAGTGAATCATACCTCACTACCGGTGCAAAAGTGTCGGTATAGTCGACTCCTTGTTGTTGTTGAAACTCTCTGGCGCATAGTCTCGCTTTGGAACGTTGCACTTCTCCTGTGACATCTCTCAGCTTTTTGTAAACCCACTTAGAGTCAACTGTTTGTTTCTCAGGATTTCTGGGTACAATTGTCCATGTTCCGTTTTCAGTGCCACTGAAACAGTGGCACAGTTAAAGGTATAGAAAAAATGGATTTGTAGTTCTAGGGTTAATTGGTTGGGGGGGGGGGGGGGGGGGGGGGGGGGGGGGGGGGGGGTGGTACCCAATCGGTTACCGGCTTATCTATTTTCTCCGAAACGGGGTAATCAATCGACTTGTCCTTTCGGCAGCCGATGTTTGACGAGTAATGAGTTCGAACTGGTACGTTTGATCGGTTGAAATCGGGATTTTTTTATTGTTTTCGATGGAAAAGTGTTGGCGTGCCATTTATTGCGACTTATATCAAAGCCCACGCATCAAAAATGTGAAATCGACTTTCTGAGCCCGATTCTGTGAGGAATTCTGAACATAACCATCCCAAAACATCTTTGTTTTCGACAACGATGGAGGGGCTGCTTGTATTCCACGTTTCTGTGGTAATTTTCGCGATTGTCAGAGGCGGGGGGCGGCCATTGCCGCTGCAGCTGCTACAGCTGCTAGTAGATAGGGGCAGCTATGGGGAGACAGATATTCCCCCTTTCCCCCCCGACTCATCCTGATAAGGGATGATAAGGGGTATGTGGGTCAGTGTGTTATCTTATCAGTCTGGCCCACATCCGGTCTGGTGTGTACGGGGACCTTCTAATCAGCTCCCCCCTCCCCCTCCCCCTGTCTGCGGTCACTGGCCCTGACCATGCTACCCCTTACCCCACCTCCCCCGGGTCAGTTGTGGGGTGAGTGCATCGCTCTGTCTCTTTCTAGTCTGGGTCTGTCTCTCTCTAGTCTGGGTCAGCTATGGGGACGATGACGCGTTCTACCGCCCACTCACACACGCGCTTACCTCACCGTGTCCGTGTGTTCTAGAATGTTCGAGAATGTTCTAGAAGCTTCTGGAAAGCGATAACGATGATATCCCTACTCCAAAATTTTTGTACTTGGAAATATTTCAGCGGCATCCCCTGTTTACTATATGTACGCTTAAAACTACAGGAGGCGGGGGTGAAGGAAAGAGATATGATGACGCGACAAATACATATCGTACGTTTCGTGTCCGTGTGTTCTAGAATGTTCGAGAATGTTCTAGAAGCTTCTGGAAAGCGATGACGCGTTATCCCTACTCCAAAATTTATGTACTTGGAAATATTTCAGCGGCATCCCCTGTTTACTATATCTACGCTTAAAACTACAGGAGGGGTGAAGGATAGAGATTTGATGACGCGACAAATACATATCATACGTTTATTCAAAAATCTTAATGCTACGTACAATTATGCGATCATTCATGACATTCAAATGAGCGATACAAAATGAAAGGTAATATAAAAGATAACAGCATTAACATCATCACCGACACAAACAACAAGGTGTAGGTCTCCAAAACTTCAGAATCGATGTTTGTTACACGGTAATTAACACAGGGTGTTTCTTCACCTGAGTGGTGTGATGTCATACACGACTGCTGGTTATCAGAATCCAATAATGTCACCGTTGCCGTTGCGTCGAGAGTTTCTTCTGCAGAGCGAGAACCAGAACGTATAGGAACGTAAATCGACATTGCGTATACGATAATTTGCAAACGACGATCAGCTCGATTCCTCTTCCACCTTCTGTTTGATTCCTACTGCGAGATAATGCGGGAATAATTTTGTCAATTCCAGCAGAACGATGTCGCAATAATTATTCACAAATTCTTCCTCTAGTTGTAACCTGACGTGTGCCCTTGCAAAATCAAACTCCCTTGTGGAGAGCAGATTTATTCGATGAAGAGATGGCTCTCGAGGGCCTTGTAGTTTCACCTTCTCCGCTATATGCTCGATGTACAGTTTCTTACACTGATTGACACTGTGGGCAAGTCGTTGAAGGCGGTGCAACTGTTCTTCTACACACACAAACACCGTCTTCAACCCGTCAAACGTAGTCTTCTGCATCACTATCGTGGGACGATAAGACAGCTTCCGCTTGACACCCCCATTGCTCGTCTCGGAGTTTTCTTCTTCTTCTTCAGGATCAGCACCATCCGTCTCTTCGGCGATATTATTTGCTTCAAAACTGATACTTTTCGAACCGTGAGAGGTGGTGAAAGTTATGGTACAACCGCCTAGCGTAAGATGTTCGAAATACCAATCTGCAGCTGAATAGCCGCTCGAATCCAGATATTCACTGATGGTGTCCAACTCGTCTGCCAGTAACGACCACTCCGATGCGTTGAAATATATGCAGCACGAGGCATTGCTCTCGAGTTTGATCACTGGCACAAATGACTCGTCTGCACCAAGTCCGAGACCGACAACAATCTTTTTAGTTATAGAATTGTTCAAGCCGTACGTAGTCGCGAGAACAAGATTTCTTTGAGATTTTTTCATTGGCTTTGTAAAACTCTTAAAAATTCTACTTGCGTTACCCATGGGTACTTTCGATTTAGGTGTCGACATTGTACTACGACTCGGTTTGATCGCGGCTACAATAATACTGATTAAAATCTAGACGACACAACCCTCTGGACCCTCCGATTTCCCCCTCCACTTCCTTCTTGTTTTACCATTCCCATGTGTTAGTTGTAGAGATATTTCCGGTCAAGGTGATAAGCTTAGCTCGAACATTTCAACGACAGACTGATATCACTAACGGAAACTGAGCAACGAATATTATTTGAATAATATTATTTTTAAACTAATCTTATATATATACTTATATTTACACTAGAGTATTGGGGAAGGTTAGAGATTTGATGACGCAACAGTTACATAAACGAAACTAAACTTATTTATTCAAAATTTGAAGATTTCACATATTAAATCAAATTATAATAATATTAAAAACATTGATGTCACCGGCGTGCCGGGAAATTTTTGGGGAACGGACGAAATTCGCCCGCCCCCAACAGCTTCTCGATGGCCTCCTTCACCATCGAGCGGCACGTCTCGCACGGTTCGGCGACCCAGCGCCGTCGCAACATCGTCATGCCGCGGACTTTGCGAATTAACGCCCACTGGCGGAAAATATCCGCCGCGAACTCCACCTCGTTCACAGAATACATTCGGGCCTCCTGCGGGTCCAGGGCCCGCATCACCTCCGCCACCTTCTGCCTCCACAAAGCAGTACCTGCAAATTACGAAATTGAATGAGTTATTTCTGTTATATTGAGGAAAACGTCGGTTGTGTATTACGTGATGTTTCGAGAAAAATAAATAAAAATCACTGTTCACGCTATAGCCGTTTACAATCTGGTTGTATGACCTGACGCGAACTCCTACAATACTAACTAAAGGATTGCAGGTATTTAAATGAGATAGTTGACACGATGTAAATTTCAACAATAATAACTGATTATATTTAAGAATGTTCATAGGTATGATTAATTGATATGGTTGATAAAAGTATAAGATATGATTTGTTAAACGTATTGACGAGAGTAGCTATGTTGAGAAAAAGGGGCTCCCGGAGCGTGCACTTCCGAATTGAAGGCGTGTGCAGGACTGAGGAAAAGACGAGGAGAAAGACTTGACATGAGGGAAATCAGAAGGAAAGACAGCTACATAGGAAAAGGACGAAGGATCGAGGTCTCATGCAAAGGATCGTAAATTGAGTGAAGTGGTTAGAAAACTGTGAGAATGTAAATATAGCAGTCGGAGGTAGGAGAGAGGCGAATCTGGACACTGTCTTTAGAGATACTTGAAAATGAGTAGAAGTTGGTGTGGAAACGTTAGAGAAATAGGGAGGAGAGCCATGCGACGGAACATACTCCCCCCGTTGAGAGGGTGTGACCCGATCGAAATAGACTTATGAATTAGAGTATCTTATAATAACTAGAAATACAATATATTCGACTACAGCTATTATAGGAATGCACACTATTCGGCTACGTATGAGCACTTCGGAATATCTGTGCTGTTTGACAGAGCATGTAAGATATGCTTGGATGATATATATAGTTATGCATTACAGCTTATGAATCTACATGTTCATCGATAGATAGAACCCGCAATAATTGTAACTATGTTGAGCCTATGAGCTAACAAGAGATAGATAAACATATTATAAATTTGATTATAATTAACCTTATTGGGCTAGTGATAGAAATAAAACACAAAAATGTAATTATATTATGATTCGACTGTTAATAGTTCGCTAAAAGTGTCTCTTAAGAATTAATTGGCACTGACACAGAGATTACACTATGAAAGGACCGTGGTCCGAGTCGCTCAGTCTGCGATCTCGATTGGCAGTGGTGCAACCTTGTGCACACTGCGGTCGAAGGTGCTGCGTGCGGTCTTCACCGTAACAACACGTGTGATCCCATCACGTCCAGGGTGGAGTTTTGTCACTCTACCTATTACCCACTGTAGCGGGGGTACATTGTCCTCTTTGATTAGGACGACAGTCCCTTCCTTAATAGTTGGCTGGCCCTTCGTCCATTTGTGACGAACGGTAAGCTCATTGATGTATTCCCGATGCCATCGAGACCAGAAATGTTGGCGAATCTGCTGGAGGTGCTGCCAGCTCGAAAGACGGTTAGTGTTAACGTCTCTAAGTTCTCGTTCAGGCAAGCTCGTTAACGAATCGCCAATGAGAAAATGACCCGGTGTCAGGACTAGGAGGTCATTTGGGTCTGAGGAGATGGGAGTCAAGGGACGAGAGTTTAAAATAGCTTCAATTTCCACTACAATCGTATTAAAATCTTCATATGTGAAAAGAGTGGTTCCTAATACTCTTCGAAGATGGTGCTTAAAAGACTTGACAGCTGCTTCCCACAGTCCACCGAAATTTGGAGTGCGAGCAGGTATAAAATGCCACTTGATTCCTTTGTGGGTGGCGAAATTGTTGACCATATGTTGATGTTGAGGATTAGTTAACAATGATCGTAGTTCCTTGAGCTCATTATTAGCTCCAACGAAATTCGTACCATTGTCAGAGTAGATGTCTGTACAGATTCCCCGGCGGGCTATGAATCTGCGTAAGGTTGCTAAGAAGGCTTCGGTTGAGAGGTCACTGACTATCTCCAGATGTACTGCTTTTACTGCCAGACAGACGAAGACAGCGACGTAAATCTTGACCTTATTACGATTCCTGTGTCGCTTTTCTTTTATGAAGAATGGTCCACAATAATCTATGCCGACCTTGCTGAATGGTCGAGCTTGTGTTACTCGTGCCGTAGGTAAATCACCCATGATGTAGTCGATTGAAGGTGGTTGAAGCTTACGGCAGGTGACGCATGTGCGAAGAACCTTGCGTACTTGGTTCCGGCCGTCCAGAAGCCAATATCTACGGCGTAATGCGTATAGAGTAGCTTGGACGCCGGCATGAAGATGTGCGCGATGTTCGGATTCGATTAATAAGTGAGTAACATGATGCGATTTCGGAATGATGATTGGATGACGTTGAGAAAATGATAACGGTGAATTTCTTAGTCTTCCACCGACACGTAGTAGATCGTCCTTATCTATTATTGGATTGAGCGAAAGAAGACGACTGCGACGATTGAGAGGCGTTTTAGACCTAAGACAATAAAGTTCTTCCGAGAAGGCTGATTGCTGGATCGATTTGATGATGGTGCGCGAGGTTGCCCAGATCTCGGTGACCGTGTTGGGTGTTGTGAGTGGTTTGACTGAATAGACTATTGCATCTGTGTGCGAGTTCCACTTGACACCGAGAGTTTTTAGGGTGGGTGATTCCCCCAGCACTAAATGCTTGTTTATGCTTTCCTTGGGTAAGCCTGCGAGTAGTGCTGATGAATTAGATGCCCATTGACGAATCTTGAGGCCGCCCCGTTCGAGGAGCGTGATGAGTTGATCACGTAATGTGATTGCTTGTTCTGCCGTTTCCGCACCTGTGAGAAGGTCGTCCACATACAGATCCCTTTGTAAAATGCTAGCGGCTTGCGGAAAGTCGCGGATCTCATCTTGGGCTAATTGATGTAAGCATCTAATTGCTAAGAAGGTTGCTGAGGCTATACCAAACGTGATTGTGTTTAATTCATAGACTTGTTCTTCACCGCAAGTGTTCTTCCATAAGATGCGCTGATATTTGCGGTCTTCAGGTCGAACGAGGAATTGTCGGTACATCTTTTCTATGTCACCGGTAAGAACTAACGGATATTTTCTAAAACAAAGTATTAATGAGAAAAGGTCGCTTTGTATTGTAGGACCTACGAGGAGGGTGTCGTTGAGCGAGATACCCGTCGTGGTTTTAGCAGACCCATCGAAAACTACCTGTACAGAAGTAGTGAGGCTGCTTTCCTTCAGGACCGCATGGTGTGGTAAATAAAACCCTGACTCTGTTGTTCGGTCTTCGAGTACTGCTGCCATGTGACCGAGGTCGAGGTATTCTTGTAATACGGCCTGATATTGCGAGCTTAGACTAGGATCGCGAGAGAGTTTGCGTTCAATGCCCTGTAGACGTTTGCGAGCTAACAATTTTGATTCTCCCAATTTAGATAATTTGTCATTAAACGGTAAGGCGACAGTGTAACGTCCTTCGGGTGTTCGGGTTACGTGCCGTCGGAAATGATCTTCACAGGTGATTTCTTCACTGGTGAGATGTTTTCTTGTATGGTCTTCTTCTATTTCCCAGAATTTTGTCAAATCGAACTGTAGTTCAGAAGTGAGGTTACATGTTCTTTTGAGTGATGGTTGGGTTGAGGGAGCGCTCCCCCCGATGACCCAACCGAGCTGAGTTTTTTGAAGAAATAGATCTGGACCGTCTGGTGGTGATAAATCGAGTTGACCGATACTTAAGAGAGAGAGAGCGGTACCTGCACCCAGAAGCATGTCGACTGGGGCAGGACGATGAAAATCAGGATCAGCGAGTTTTATGTTGCTGGGAATTCGAATTGCGTTCCGATGAATAGGTTGATCCGGTATGAGACTAGCTATCGTTGGCACCGTGAGAAATGTTAATTTACGTTGATATCCGTTGGTGCGGGAGCGAATCGTGGCTGTAACTATGCTTTTAGAAATAGTAGAAAGAGTATTGAGCGCGCCGATTTGTATTGAACATTGTTTATTTGTGAGGCCCAAAGTATTCGCCATGCTTTCCGTTATGAAATTTGATGTTGAACATGTGTCGACTAGACTTCGGCAACGCACAAGATTATTTTGCTGATTTACGACGTCTAGGACTGCGGTGACCATGAGGTCGCTTGTTGTAGAGTTTACTACGAGTGCGATGGCTTTAGAACCTTGGGTCGGCGACCCCTGCTGTGCTAGTCAAGATTGTTGACCTGCTTCAGGTACTCCTATTTCGCTATTCGGTTGGGATTCGTTCGATGTTGGGGTTGATGCTAGCGGCTTGTGCAATAAACTGTGGTGACGCTTATTACACTTGCGACAGTTTTTCTCGGACTTGCACTCGTGCATGCTGTGTCCTCGACCTAGGCAATTGAAACACAATGAGAGGTTCGCTATCGCCTTTTGACGTTGATCTACGGTTTGCGATTGAAATGATTCGCATTGATAGATCGAGTGCGGTCCGGAGCCGAAAAGACACGAAGTTTTAGAGTTCTTCGCAGCATTCGGAGCTGAGGTTGATGTCGCGAACGCTTGAGTCGGGGTTGGTCCACCTCTACGTGGACGAGTTGTCTCCGGCCGTGGAGCAGTGGTCTTGCTCGAATTAGGATTTTCATTTGATGTTGAAAAGTCTACGCAGTTGGCTCTCTTCTCGAGAAATGATAAGAGATCAGTGTATTTAGGCATGTTGTCGTCCTTTAATGTAAGTTCCCAATGCCATGACGTTGTTGAATGTATTTTGGTGAGAATGAGATCGATGAGAGGGACATCCCAGCCTTCTACTGGTGCTCCCATGTTTTTTAGAGCTCGCACGTGTTGGTGTATGGTGTCGACCAGCTGACTTAGGTTGGCGGGTGAGTCCTTTTGTAGACGTGGATACTCGCGAAGGATGGCCCAATGGCGACGTAGAATGCGACGAGTGCATTCATATTTCTTTTTCAAGATCGACAACGCGATTTCATAATTTTGATCGGTCGTCTCGAGTGACTGAATAGATCGCGCTGCATTGTCAGAAAGTGACAATCGTAAATATTGTAATTTGCGAACCGGCGATAAATCGACATTTTTATCAATCAATGAGGAGAATATATCATAAAATGATGCCCATCCCTCGGGTGACCCATCGAATTTAGGTAAAGTAATAGTCGGTAATTTGACCGCAATTGACGGTGGTTTTATTGGAGATGATGATCTGAGGGATCTAAATGATGCGTCTAGAGGTTGACTCTCTCGTATATATCTTCTGGCACGTGCGAGAGCCTGATCGTAGTAAGTTTGCATTGGTTCGCGTTTGCTGCATTCCGTTTCATCTAATTCTTCAATCTCGTCTTGAATATCAGAAAATTTATTGAATGCCTTTTGCATGGTTTCTAATGCGACTTGTAGATAGTCAAGATCCCTATTTTCTTCGTCATCTCTCCAACTGTCCAAGACTTTTACAAATGTAGTGATAGTGCCTTGAATGTTACCTCGCCTTCTGTGTAGAGACTTCATTGCTTCAGCCATTGTTTTGGGAGTAGGAGGAGACAATTATGTGAGGAAAGGAAAATTGACGATTCTGAGATTTCACGAGCTTACCTTCAGATGTCCGACTACCGGCTGATAGGTTTTCGATGACGATGTTGGTAGAACTCGTTCGAATAGCTCTATGAGACCACGATGCTAATTGCGAGACTGCAATTTGATTTGATTCACTGTATCCTTCTGTTCGATCCGGGTTAACGCTGGGCGTTGAAGACACAGATAACGGACAACAGTTAGATAGTTTCAGTAAACGACACTTTGCACTGCACTGGCACGATTAATGTACTTTAGCACAGCACTGATGATGACAATTTTGGAATAAATCCGGCTCGAAGGACCAAAAATATGTTCACGCTATAGCCGTTTACAATCTGGTTGTATGACCTGACGCGAACTCCTACAATACTAACTAAAGGATTGCAGGTATTTAAATGAGATAGTTGACACGATGTAAATTTCAACAATAATAACTGATTATATTTAAGAATGTTCATAGGTATGATTAATTGATATGGTTGATAAAAGTATAAGATATGATTTGTTAAACGTATTGACGAGAGTAGCTATGTTGAGAAAAAGGGGCTCCCGGAGCGTGCACTTCCGAATTGAAGGCGTGTGCAGGACTGAGGAAAAGACGAGGAGAAAGACTTGACATGAGGGAAATCAGAAGGAAAGACAGCTACGTAGGAAAAGGACGAAGGATCGAGGTCTCATGCAAAGGATCGTAAATTGAGTGAAGTGGTTAGAAAACTGTGAGAATGTAAATATAGCAGTCGGAGGTAGGAGAGAGGCGAATCTGGACACTGTCTTTAGAGATACTTGAAAATGAGTAGAAGTTGGTGTGGAAACGTTAGAGAAATAGGGAGGAGAGCCATGCGACGGAACAATCACAGTTTCGGAAATGTAGTTTAAAGTTATGATGCTACGTATTACCGGTAATCTGATGAAATTTAGGATAACAATTAAATAAGTTATTTGTATAATATTGAGGAAAAACACCTGGTGTGTATGAGGCAATGTTTCGAGAAAATAATAAAAAATGACAGTCTCGGAAATGTGGTTTAGAGTTGTAATGCAGCGTGATAGTATTACAAGTAAGTTAATAAAATTTAGTATAACTTACCCATTTCGTGCGTGTATCCTGCCGATGTGCAGTAAAGTCCCGATTCTCCGGCCATGATGAAAGTTGTATATATATTTTTTCTCGCTGGTTGTTTGAAAACGTTTTTCAGGCTAGCTGATGGTTGTGAGTAGTCTGGTGAAAACTGCACGTCGTTATATACGAAAAGCCAGACTTGCACCCCTCTCCAAAATTTTCAAACTCATATACGAAAACCCAGTCCTGCACCCCCTCCAAAATTTTCAAAGACATATACGAAAAGCCAGCTCTGCACCCCTCTACAAATTTTTCAAACACATATACGAAAAGTCAGACCTACACCCACTCTCCATTGTTGAAGCGGTGTGTCCGGGGAACAAAAACAACAGACTAATGAATGGGAAATACCAAAATTTTGAAACGTTCTTAATCGCTGATGAGCGGATGTGGTTAAGAGATTACTGTGTAACTTTACTTGCTAAATCCAAGCATCGGTACTCGTTAACGGTAGGAGGGTCAAGTCCTGCGATATTGACTAGGGGCGTCGTCGGTAGCAATTTGATGACGGCGTACGGTAATTTGGTCCAGAGTGTAAAACGCTGAGAGACTACGGTAATCGTTTATCGCATCTCAACTTTTTTCAGATCGCATGAAATGAACTTTTTTCAACGGCGAGAAACAGGGTATAGAGTCGGAGATAGAGATAGAAAGATGAAATTCGGAAACAGAACGAGAGATAGGTTATTTTCCCGAAATTTCCAGCATATCAGTCAGCTAAGCAGCCGCAAATGCTGTGTTCTGAGGTTTAGTTCATTGGTCATTCAAATCACGTGGTCCCTTGGGAAACCGATATATAGCTTGTCACAAGGGATATTTTTTCAGTAGGAAATTTTTTGTATACAAGTTCCAATCTTACACTCTGTATAATGTCTGTATGTGTGTGTGAGTAAGTGCACGGTACATGTGTCGGAGTTGACGTCGATTTGTGTGATCTCCCAAGAATAACCACGTTCAATTTAAATCATGCCTGATACGCAGAACAACAAGTATCGCGCTATAGTGCTAAAGGCGGTCTCTTATGCCAGACGTAAGAGTAGCGCTATTGATAGGTCCTGCGGTATACGATGGACACGATCGCTTGGCCGAATGACTCGGAAAAATTTGTTGCGTCAGGTGCGACGAATGATTGCTGAGTGCGATGAGAGGTCTATTTCTCGTCTGTATAATCAAGGCGTTTTCGCGGAGTCGTGGGAATGTTTGCGAATCGCTGCCGAAACGGTGATTTCGCGTGGTACTTCTACCTTCTGGATATTGCGGGGACTGATGCCAGAGTATTACGAGTGTCTGAATGTGATCCGTGCACGTAGTAAGAATAACATTCATGAAACCCCGCGGCGACGTCAGGTGTCAAGACTTGGGAGAAACGAGAGAAAGGCTAGGGTGGCTACCGCTGAAGACGACGATAACGGGGTGCAAGAACGGGGTCCGAAAACTCGGCCGAATCCCGTGCCGGTTTCAAATGACACGGATATGTTTGAAGATAACAGTATCACCGATGAGATGCTGTGTGCAGTGGTGGAACAATACGAGGCCCGGACAGCTGGTGAACAGGCGACAGTCGACAGTGATACGGAAATGTATGAAATTATACCCAGCTCCTCGATCGACAGCGAAGAATCTCGTCATCCCTGGTTATCGACTGTTTTGAAAATCCCAAATAAAAATTGGGTCCTTCGACCTATGCCAACTTGGGGCAGCAATGCGGCTTCATCCTGTGATTCTTCCGACTACGCGGTAACAGGGGGTGACGCACGCGGATCAAGCACCCAACGTCGTGACGAAGCGGACGAAGAACCTCGTCATCATGATCATCATCATCAGGACCCTGTAGCTGAAAATTTACCAAACGAGCACTATCCTAACTCTACTTGTAAGGCTTGTAAACCAGATAAATGAACAATTTTTCAAATAAATTTTAAATAAGTTATAAATACATCCAATATAACATCCTTTATTTACTTTCACTCTTGACCAACTCTATCTTAAATACAAACAGATGGAAAGACCACAGCCGTGGGATTTCGTAAATTTCGTGTTAACGAAGGAGCCAGTACCTCGGGGATTCAACACGGCGGACACGTAAACAGACCTGTCACAGATAATACTGACGAGGACGGAAGTACTGTCGAGGATGATAGCGAGGATGATAGCGAGGAGAGTTCAGAGAGAATAGCTAGGGAAAATTCTTCGTTGGTAGAACAGCCTGGTGGGGTGAACGGGGTGGGAAGTTTCGAGAATGGGTCATCTTTGACGGAAGATCGTTTCCAAGTGATTAGCGAGCTTAGAAAATATTACAAACGATTCGAAATTAACGGTCGTCAGATTGTTATCAAGATAAAACCGGTTGCAGAAGGTGCAAATCCCGTCGAATGGTTAGAGGGGGCGTTCAGGAATATTCATGCCTATGCCACCGGTTCGTGTCGCGAATCAGACTACATTGGAATCAGTTTCAATGCAGGGTCTTTCAATCTTGGAGCCGCTGGTCTTTCGTTTCGACCTGTTGAAGATTTGCGCTACGAAGATTTGTGGAAAATTGTGTACGGTGTGACACAAAGCGCGTCCGAGTTTACCGTAGATCAGACGATCACCGTGACCGTGAATACCGTTAGAGTTGCGTCGGGGCGGGGTAAGGCAATGAGATTGACGCACGACGGTGTAGGAAAACGCTCTGTTTTGGAAATTGGAAACTCTGACAATATGTGTCTTCCGCGTGCTCTTGTTGTAGCCAGAGCTCATGCCGAGAGGGGATCCATCCGTAGCGGGGCGTTACACGCGCGTTGGGGTTTGATTAGACATAAAGCATCGTCGTCTCAACGCATCGCCGCCTGTAAGTTGATAGAAGACGCGGGTGTAAAAATTCCGATCGAGGGTTGCGGCGTACCCGAGATCAATCTGTTTCAAACTTATTTGGCTCGCGAAGGTATAGCGATCGTGGTGTATGAAAATGGGAAACTGGGGAACGGCGGAGAGACGCTCTATGACGGAACGGATGTGGTTACGGCGAGCGGACGCCCCGGTGTTACGTATAAACTGAATATCCTCTACTTTCCCACTAAACGGCATTACAAACCTATTCTGAGTCTGACGGCTGCAGCGGCAGCGAGATATTTCTGCGAATCCTGTAACAAAGGGTACAGGACCGGTAACGAGCACCGATGTTCGCGCAAATGTCCTCAATGTCTTTCGGTTCCCGCCTGCGATTCAGCTAACGAGAGTCTAGACTGCCGATTCTGCGGACGTTTTTTTCGCGGTAACGAATGTCTGGCGAGGCATCGGAAAACGGGGTCGTTCAGTCCACGTCGCAGCGTGTGCGAAACTCTTCAGATCTGTGGTAACTGTACGCGTTTTACGGATCGTACCAAAGGTGTACACTCGTGCGAGACACGGTACTGTGCCACCTGTTGTTCTCAGCAGCCGTATAATCATAACTGTCACATGCCCACTATCAAACGCGATAAGAAGCAGTCCCGGTATATCTTCGTGTTTTACGATCTTGAGACACAGCAGTGCGAGACTGTTGAGGGAGATGAAAGAACGAACATACATGTGCCTAATCTGTGCGTAGCTCATCAGGTTTGTAGCGAGTGCATTCACGATTTGGATATAAAAAACGGTTGCGACTCTTGTGGTCTCACGCGCGAGTATGTCTTCAAGTTCGATCCTATCAAACAATTTGTTGACTTTGTCACGCGACCGATCCGTGATTTCACTAAAATTATTTGTATAGCTCACAACGCAAAAGGGTTCGACGCTCAGTTCATATTGCGATTTTTAGTCGAGCGAGGCAACGAACCACCGCAAGTAATCTTGAACGGAAGTAAAATCATAATGTTAGAGACGGGACATACTCGCTTCCTTGACTCGTTAGCCTATATGCCCATGGCGTTATCTGCTCTACCCAAAGCTTTCGGTCTGCCTCCGAGCACTGTCAAGGGATTCTTTCCTCATCTTTTCAACACACCCGATAATAGCGGTTACGTGGGGCCACTTCCTGCGGCTAAATTTTACATACCGGATAGTATGAGTGTGAGTGCTCGAGATGATTTTTACAACTGGTACAATAGCGAGGTTGCACAAAATCGTCAATTTGACTTTGACGAAGAGTTGATGACTTACTGCAAGGCAGATGTAGATATTCTTCGACGCGCGTGTATCGCGTTTAGGGACATCTTTCTCGAGTGTGGGTGTGTGTGTCCGTTCACAGAGAGTACGACCATAGCGTCGGCCTGCATGACGGTATTTAGGAAAAATTTCTTACAGCCGTCGCAAATAGGTATTATCCCCAGCGGGGGTTATAGGCGTGTCGATAATCAATCCCAGAAGGCACTCGAATGGCTTGTCTGGAAGGAGCATGAATTGGATATAGTAATCACCCATGCGGCACGGGCACGCGAGTTCCGTATACCTGAAACGGGTCGTCCTGTTGACGGTTACTATGAAAATAAACAAACGGGCGTACGTCACGTGTTTGAGTTTCAGGGGTGTTATTGGCACGGCTGCCCGCTGTGCTACAAGATAAACAGAGATAATAAACTGACCGCCGGTGACACGATGGATAGGCGGCTCGAAGAAACACGCTCAAAGACTGCTAAAATGACAGGGTTGGGATACATCGTTACAGAGATTTGGGAATGCGAATGGGATCTACTCAGAAATGAAAGCGAAGAAATGCGTGAATATATTTCGAATCAGTCATTAATTGCAAACACGGGTTCGTACAAGGCGTTAAATCCGCGTGACGCGTTCTACGGTGGCCGTACGGGTAACACGTCTTGCTATCGCGAAGTGAACACAAACGTGGATGAGGGTGTACGCGAGGAAATACGCTACGTGGACGTATGCTCTCTGTACCCCTACATATGTAAGAACGGACGGTTTCCCATGGGACACCCGACAGTTTGTGTCGGCGACGATTGTAAATTCTTAACAGGAGGCAGGGGTACCGATATCCAGCGAATCGACGGATTGGTCAAGTGTTGCGTTCTACCGCCGCGAGATCTCTTTCATCCCGTATTACCGATTCGCATGCACGGTAAACTAATGTTTGCGTTGTGCCGTACTTGCTGTGAGGAAATGCTCCAAACAGACTGACCGCACGAGAACGATTTCGAGCGTTGGTTCGAGGGTACTTGGGTGTCCGATGAATTGAAAAAGGCAGTGGAAAAAGGTTACACGGTGGTGAACGTACGCGAAATCTGGCAATATACAATGACACGATTTGACCCTCATACTCGGAAGGGTGGTCACTTTGCGGGTTATATAGACACCTTTTTGAAGATTAAACAGGAGGCTAGCGGATGGCCGGCCGGGTGCGTAGACGAGGAATCGCGGGGTCGTTACTTGTCCGAATATGAGAGAATTGAGGGCATACGACTAGACCGCGATAAGATATCAAAGAATCCAGGCCTACGTTCCGTCTCAAAACTCTGTCTCAACTCGTTTTGGGGAAAGTTTGGTCAGCGTGAGAATATGTCAAAGACCGAGGTTGTAAATTCCCGTAGACAATTGTTAAGAATATTAACCGATCCGGAGATCGAAGTTACAGATCTCCTACCCGTCAACGAGAAACTGTTATACATACGATGGGTTCACTCCGAGGCGAGTGTTAAACCGACACCCCTGGCAAATGTAGCTATAGCGGCATATACAACCGCCCAAGCACGCCTCAAGTTATACTCGTATCTCGAGAAACTCGATCGGAGGGTGTTGTACTATGATACAGACTCGGTTATCTACACACGCTGTGCGAACCGTCCTGACGAATACGAGCCAGAGACGGGAAACTTTTTGGGTGATCTTACAGACGAATTAGAGGTTTACGGAAAAGGTAGCTACATACGGGCGTTCGTTTCAGGAGGAGCAAAGTTTTACGCGTACATCGTTCGACATGCTAGCAGTGAGGAGACGGAGGTATGCAAAGTCAAGGGTATTACATTAAATTACTCGAATCGTCTCAGAGTCAACTTTGACTCGATACGGCGAATGGTAGTGGATAACACCGAGCCGATACAACTACAGTATCGCGCCATCCGTCGGACAGTGTTGCACCAGGTGGTGACGCGTACAGAGTCTAAGACCTGCAGACCGGTAATTGTCAAGAGGCGTCGTTGCCCCGATAACTTTCAGACTTTACCCTACGGCTACAGGGAATTCCCGTCAAACATTGAACGCTCCAAAAGTAATCCGTGCAACAGGGATTAGCTCCCAACGCACCCGGTACCGGGGTAATCTATAATCTCTACATAATCTCTTACATTCACTCGGCAAAACTCTCTATTTTCTAACTTTATCGCACTTTCTGTCTCTTGTTTTCTCTCTCTATCTCTCTCTCTCTCTCTATCTCTCTCCGACTCAAACCTCTCGGCCACACTACCGCAGAAGATAAATATAGAAGATAACGGATATACGTTTACGCAGTATAAGGTCAGTATATATATATATATATATATATATATATATACGTTATCTGTGTTTCTGAAAAAATAAAAATAAAAATAAAAAATAAAAAAGTAATAGAAACAATTATCACGCGCGGGGATGCAATAAGCTGATTCAAGGGGCACGCGCGTGGACAAGCTCGTCCCCGCGATCTGAATCCATTCCGCGGCATGAGGCTGGTACCGCGGGCGTGCGAGGGTACTAGCTGATACCCTCGACGCGTACGCGCGCGCGCTGATATAAGGCTCATAGCTCAGCGCGCTCCGCCGCCGCCGCCGCCGCCGCCGCCCCGTGAAAAGCTGATCCCCGCGGAACATATACAGTTACCCCGGACGTTTTTGATTCTGATTTTTCTACGTCTGTATACAGATTACACGTTCGGACGAAGATATATATACTCTCTGTGTATAGAGAAGGGGAAAACTGAACCTATATCGAGGATGATGGACACACGATGGAAGCATCCGTTCTCTGCGATCGTAGCCGGTCCTTCGGGTTGCGGAAAATCCAATTTTGTAAAGAATTTCTTGAGACACAGCAGGAGTATGTGCGATACGGAATTCAGTCGCGTGATTTGGTACTACGACGAGTGGCAGCCGCTGTACGAATCGGGTAACGGAATAGAATACCGAGAGGGATTACCGCAGCACGCCGACTACGACGGTGACACGAAGCCCAAACTGTTGGTGATCGACGATCTGATGCGCGAGGCGTCAAACAATGTGGTCGTCGATCTGTTCACCAAAGTCTGTCATCACAAGAATCTCAGTGTTTTCTACATCACGCAGAATTTGTTTCACCAGGGACACGGTCAACGAGACATCTCTCTGAACGCTAATTATATCGTTTTCTTTAAGAATCCCCGCGATCGTGGTCAGATTCAACACCTCGCGCGACAAGTCTACCCCGAAGATTCACGATTCCTTCAGGAGGCCTATCACGAGGCTACCTCCGCGCCACACGGTTATCTCTTGCTGGATCTGAAGCAATCAACGCCTGAAAATTGCCGTTTTCGTACCAGTATCTTTCCCACCGACGTACATCATTACGTCTACGTTCCACGGAAGGATATAAAGACGAGCAGTGCTCACACAATACCAGTAGCACGGATATAATGGCTAAGACACCTCGTCGCACGTGTGAGCAGGAGTGCCGGGCCAACTTTAGTAAAATAAACACTCTACTGCTGCACGTTCTGCAGAAATTAAAACCGAGTCAGCGAACAGCTCTGCTACGTACAGCCGATAATACTTTGATTAAGAATATCTGCGAGTGCGCGCTCAACACCTTGGAGGGCAACGTCGTGCTTTCCCACTCGCAGAAGACACGGCTCCGTCGTCACAGACAGACGCTTCGTCGATTGGCCCGTAATCAAGGTAGCTGGAAGACCAAGAAAAAAATTCTCGTTCAACAGGGAAGTGGATTCTTTGCTCTGCTGTTGGCCCCGATACTTGAAAGCCTGATTTCTAGACTGTTTTCGAAATAACTGTGTGTGTGTGTGTGTGTGTGTGGTGAGTACGATGGAACGGGCAAAGAAAATGGTTTTAATTCCAATGGAAAGTATGGAGAGATTCCAAAGACGAGTCACGGATGGTGTAGCTGCCGGCATATCGTCTGCTGCTGCTGCTGCTGCTACGGATACTTCCAATTCTGGCCACGCTGATCCCATCACCAGTCTAGATAACGAGATGAGAAACATTTTGAAATCAGAAACAACGACGGATGCCGAAAAATGGAAGCTGTATCAACAAGTGCTGCAACGATATCTGTATTTTATCAAGGAGTCTAGAAAACCGTTACAGATGCTCATTCGCGAGGAGGACACGGGTAAAAATGCTGAGGGGGTACCGCTGAAACAGGAGATCGGAGCCACGTCTTCTAACGAGGGACAAATGGATCTGGGGCGAATACTGGGAACCATTCCGAAAAAGTTTCTAACTAAAGCGAAACTTTTGGTAAAAATGTTGGGCGATATGCCGACACGCTTCACGTGGAATAGTGACGGGGCAATAGCGATCGACGGTGTAACGGTACCCGGAGCAAATATTATCGATCTGACTAATCTTGCCACGCGTTCGAGAAAAAGTTTCGATCCTGTGGGGAGGTCTCAGTTCGCTCGTTTTCTCCACGCGGTCAACGTACCGCGAGATTACGTGGGTAACGAGGCTTTTTGGCAAGACATACGCCTTTTCGACAACGATAAGCTGGCGGATGCCGCTTCTTCGGCTATTGCACATCAACCGTCGTCGTCATCGTCCACGGTCTGACGCACGGGTAACGGTAGTCAGGGATCGTTCGCAAGCGCTCAGGGTTTTTCACGCGGTAGGGGTGTTGACGGTAATCATCGCAGTCAAAATATCGGCAGCAGCAGCAGCAACAGTGAAATAGAGGACGGTGGTATAACCGAAACACCTGTACCGACTAAACGTAAAAGCCAGCGAAACATTCTACGCGAAGAACACAGCATCAACAGCAGCAGCGATAAGAAGAGGCAGAGGCGCAGTGGGTGGATGGAACTCCGCTTGAAGAAATAAAGATGTCGAGTCTTGAAGAAATATATTACGACCCCTCACATCCGGCTGGCTACACGGGAGCACGGAACCTCGAACGTGTCTCACGGGGGGATACTTCGCGTAAAACGGTCAGAAACTGGCTATCCGGTCAAGATGCCTATACGTTACACAAATCAGTGAGAAGAAGATTTCCGCGGGCAAGATACAACGTTTCCAACATCGACGACGTGTGGGAGGCTGACCTGGCCGATTTGAACGCTGAAAAGAAACATAACAATGGGTATCGCTATCTGCTGGTGGTCATTGACGTTCTGAGCAAGTATGCGTGGGTAGTTCCGTTGAAGCGTAAGACAGCAACAGCTGTTGCCGAGGGATTCGAACATGTGTTGAACACAACCAGACGCAGGCCCGTACTACATCAGACAGACAAGGGTAAGGAATTTGTCGGCTCTGTCTTTCAGAACCTGCTAAACGCTAACGAGATACGGTATCGGGTCACTCGAAACCCTGACATAAAAGCGGCTATCGTTGAAAGATTTAATCGTAGGCTCAAGGAACGCCTATGGCGATACTTTACGCACAAGAAGACGCGTCGCTACGTGGATATCCTCCCGCAAATCGTACAGGCGTACAATGATACCGTACACTCGAGTATCGGAATGGCTCCGTCGTCGGTGACGTTGCGCAACGCTGCCGAGGCACGTGCCTTCATGCAGAGACGATATCCACAGCGGTTTAAGGGGAAAACCAAGATTTCACGAGGGTGACACTGTACGAATCAGTAGAACCAAGGGTACGTTCGAGAAGGGATACGTGGCAAACTGGAGCGAGGAATTGTTCAAGATTCACCGCGTACTCGCGCGTTCACCGGTAGTCTACGTGTTGGTGGATTTAGAGGGAGAGGAAATCGACGGTGCGTTCTACGAAGCCGAGCTTCAGAGGGTGGCGGAGGGGGAAAAATAGGAGACACGCTTACTCAGAACTGACGAGGAGGAGGAGGAGACGGTCAGTAGGCGTGTGCACGTTGATTGAACTATACACACCAGCGTACGTTCTCAACTCATTATGAGGGCTAATCAATTTTACATCACTCTACCGAGCGACAGTTCAATGCAGTTTTTTCCCGATAACCGTACCTGCTGCTACATGACACAGTTACCGCGTGCTATCGAATTGGACGGTGAGTGGGAGGTGGGTCTCGCAGAGATCCATTATCCGCTCACATTTTCATCGCCGTCGTCATCGTCGTCGCAACGAACCGAGACTATCACCGCAAGACCTAAATCATGAAGAAATGCTCATGGGTCCGATGACGTCACTCGAACGGATATATTGTCCCGGGATCCCCAAACTGAGAACCCCTTTCCGGTAATACCGTCGTGTCAGATGTTTGTCTACTGTGATCTTGTCGAGCCTCGCATCGTCGGTGATGTTTACGCACCTTTGTTACGCGTTATTCATGCCTGTGGAAACTCGCATTCGACTCGCGGAGAATCGGAAATAAAGACCCTATCACCGCCGTACTACTTACCACTGTTGCTTACAAGTTTCCGAACCGTCGAAATCAATATAAGGGATCATCTTGGCAGACCCGTGCCATTCGAAGGTGGGACACTGACCGTCACACTTCACTTTAGACGCGTTCGCTGATTTAAGAACCCTTTCATCGTCATCATCAACATCATCGTCGTCGTTGTCATCATATCGTAGGGGAAAAGACCATAGACCATTACACCGAACACTACGAGAGTCAGCTGGGAGGAGGTATGGAGATTTTCTACCGAGGCCACCCTCACCAGCGGGGTCACGGTATCGGTAGCTTCTTGGGAGGATTATTCCGTAGGATATTACCATTGTTCAAAAGTGGGGCTAGGGCTGTCGGAAAAGAGATTCTACGCACGGGGAAGAACGTTAGGACGGATATGCAGAGCGACACACCGCTCAAAAAGTCTCTGCAGACGCGCATCAACGAATCGACTCGGAATCTGAAACGAAGAGCTGAAGAAAAAATTGGGGAATTGATGAAGGGCTCGGGGTATATGAGCGGTGTGGGAGGAACGAGACATCAGTCGATGCTCGCACGCGTAAACAGACTAGTCGACGCTGGAGCTTCTGCCAAAAAGGGGAGAATTAACAAAAGACGACCGAAGAAATCAGTTAAGAAGAAAAAGAAGAAGAAGACAAAGAGCAAGAACAAGAAGAAAGTAAGTGCGTCCAGAAAAAAAGGAAATAAAAAGAAGACCTCTAAAAAACGAGCTTTGACCGACATATTTGGACCCCGATAAGTTTATCTCCCATACACACACACACACACGCATATACGGATGATGGCGTTCCTACACGCACACTCTGGCGAGTGTATGAAGTCTGAGCTAGATTTGTTCACTATCCCTCCTACGCAAACATCTATTGAGGGTGGTCAGTGGGTGCACTACAAACCTGTCTCTTCGCTAACCGATGATTCGCCAATCGAATTCGCGGTACCGGGCCAAGGTGACGAGTACATTGATTTGGCCCACACCATGTTAAGCTTACGCGTGCAGGTGCAATTGATTAAACCTGAGAATAACCCAACAGCAGCAACGGCGGAAGCTGTGACCACCCGGTACGCTACACCTGTGAACAACCTTCTACACTCGATGTTCAACCAAGTGGACATATTCTTCAATCAAAAACTTGTTTCACCAGCCAACAACTCCTACGCTTATCGTGCCTACGTTGAGACTCTATTGAATTACGCCCCGCCCGCAAAACGTTCGCATCTCTCGTGCGCCATGTGGTACGACAGCGAAGAAACCGTATCGGACGTCTGCGATGCCGACAGCGAAGATGCCGACGAAGGATTCACTACGCGAAAACGTATGATGCAAGACGCCCGTATAGTCGATCTAATTGGACATCTCCACTGCGACGTATTTAATCAAGAGAAGTTTTTGCTCAACGGTGTGGAGTTACGACTACGCCTCGTAAGGTCAAGAGACAGCTTTTGTCTAATGGAAAAAAATCCCCTTCACACGCTGCACATTGTTGACACTTCTCTAATGGTTCGCCGCGTAAAGATCAGCCCAGGTATCCTACTGGCACATGCACGAACCCTTGCCCAAGGAACGGCCAAGTATCCCGTTACAAGAGTGGAAGTGAAAGCTTTCACCATTCACGCTGGGGTACAAGCGGAGACGTTGGACAACGTGGTACTGGGTCAACTGCCAAAACGTGTGATTCTTGGGTTCGTCAGTAACAAGGCATTCAACGGAGACAGACTACGCAACCCGTTCAATTTCCAAAGTTTCTTGCTGAACTACCTGTCGCTGTACGTGGACGGTGTGCAAATCCCCTCAAAACCTCTGCAAACAAACTTCAGTAAAGATAATCTGTACGTCGACGCGTATCACACCCTGTTCTCCGGCACCGGTATTCATTTTCTCAACGAAGGCAACGGAATTAGCCGTTCGCAGTACAAAAAAGGCAACTGTTTGATGGCCTTCGATCTCACACCTGACCTCTCGGCCAACTGTCCCTCGCATTGGTCGCTAATTAAACACGGTACTCTCAGGATCGAAATGCGATTTGACAAGGCTCTGGATGAAACCATAAATTGCATAGTTTACGCAGAGTTCGACAATCTCATAGAAATAGACGCAGCGAGGCAAGTTATCACAGACTTTGGCGGTTAAAAGGTGGGTGGGAGGCGGAGTTTCCTGTTTTTCGTCAGAAACCGGCAACCTTTATCATCGTGTGGTCCAACCGACAACTTTATCGCTGGAAACACCAACCCTCGGAAAACTGTAGAAGACGAAGATGGAGGAGGAAACGGGGGTGATTGTAAGGTTTTTGGGGAAAAGGACGATTATACATTCGACGATAGAGTCAGTTGTTCTACAAACCTCACCGCGATCGGAACTTATATACTCAGTGTTAACCACCTACTCACAAATATGGACTACGTTGTAGATATTCAAGGATTTAGTGATGTGTTTGGAAATTTGCTACCGAAAGAGGTGGCCGTAGTCTGCCTGGATAAGTCGTTCCACGCCCATTGGATTATCGAGCCACCTTATCCGTTTACCAGCCTGACTCAAAGAGAACGCAAAGCTAATAATCATAACACGTGTTACCAGCACGGTATCGAGTGGTTCGAGGGGGATACTTCTGTGAAAAAGCTGGAACTCAATTTACGGGACATAGCTCGAAGCGCGTACCGTATTGTAACACGAGGGAAATACGAAGCCCAGTATCTGCAGGTTATTACGTCACGCCAAGTTGTCAACCTCGAAGAGTATGACTGTCCTGCACTTCCCGATCTGGAGCCAAATACTGAATATTGTATTCATCACGGAGTCAGGAAAGAAGAATATTTCGCCTGTGCGTTAAACAATGCCCTCAAGTTAAAACATTGGGTCAACGAGAAGAACATCCTCGACAAGTATGATTATGAAGCTCATGCGAATACGATAATTGGCAGTCGTCGTTCGAACCCGGATGAGAGTTCAACCTGTACCAGTGTTGACAGCAACAGCTCCGGTGGATATCATACGGCCCACACGTGTGACAGTTCCTCTCATCTACCTGATCGGTCAATGTCCGATTCCACAGAAACTATAGTGGGTACAGAGTTCCAGGACACGAGTCTCTCCACAGTCACGACGGAATTATCTATCACACCATCGTCTCTGAATATTGTCGACGAGAAAAATGGACAGTCTACAGATACGGAAAGCGTTGCGGAGATTTCTCAAGCAAAAGAAGATCCAGGTTTTCCCCGCAGATCGGATACCGTTGGTATGGACACGACCGATGGCTTTTGTTGCTAACACGGATGACCACACACAACCCGGTACACACTGGGTGGCGTTTTACATCAACGCAGCCGGACATGGAATATACTTTGACAGTTTTGGCATACCACCGCTCGTGCCTCATCACAATAGGACTTTACGCAGAAATTCCGAACGGTACACCTGGAACATCGTACGGTTGCAAAGTTTCTCGTCAAACGTGTGCGGGCAATACTGTGTTATGTTTGTGTGGTTCATGGCTGCCGGATTTGATTTGCATCAGTTGCTTGATATGTTTACCGATAATTATGAAAAAAATGATTCGATAGCTGCTTCATTTTACAAACAACTTACCTCATTCCGAAATTGCAAGTCCCGCGAAGACCTAGATTTGATCGGTTGTCACCTACAGTGTTGTACTTCTAGAAAAAAATGTAATATCTCATAGTTTGTACGGATTTGTTAGGTATAATTAGATTTAAGTTCTTTTATTTTCCTTTGTTTTCACTTGATCTAAACGTAGTAATAGTTTTGATTGTATACTTAGCTTTAATTGATTATAATTCTTCTTTGCTTTTAAAATCACATTACACAATATTTTTAAGTTTTTCTTTCTCTTCTCATTTGATTTCACCTAATCTAATCCTAGTAATAGCTTTCACTGTATACCTAGCTTTAATTGCATGTCATTTTTCTTTGCTTATAATATTATACTACTCTATATATTTTACTCTTCTCATTTTGATTTCGTTTAATCTAATCGTAGTTATAGTTTTGATTGTATGTCATTTTTCTATATTGCCCTTCATTTTTGTATCGCTAATGAATAATCGCATAATTGTACGTAGCATTAAGATTTTTGAATAAACGTATGATATGTATTTGTCGCGTCATCGAATCTCTATCCTTCACCCCTCCTGTAGTTTTAAGCGTAGATATAGTAAACAGGGGATGCCGCTGAAATATTTACAAGTACAAAAATTTTGGAGTAGGGATATCATCGTTATCGCTTTCCAGAAGCTTCTAGAACATTCTAGAACATTCTAGAACACACGGACACGGTGAGGTAAGCGCGTGTGTGTGTGGGCGGTAGAACGCGTCATCGTCCCCATAGCTGACCCAGACTAGAGAGAGACAGAGCGATGCACTCACCCCATAACTGACCCGGGGGGAGGTGGGGTAAGGGGTAGCATGGTCAGGGCCAGTGACCGCAGACAGGGGGAGGGGGAAGGGGGGAGCTGATTAGAAGGTCCCCGTACACACCAGACCGGATGTGGGCCAGACTGATAAGATAACACACTGACCCACATACCCCTTATCATCCCTTATCAGGATGAGTCGGGGGGGGAAAGGGGGAATATCTGTCTCCCCATAGCTGCCCCTATCTACTGCTGCTACAGCTGCTGATATAATGCGGTGGTTCCCAGAACAACCGTGAGATGTCACCGTAAAAGTATACTATACTATAGTAAAAGGATGAAGTTCAGATCGGCGCGTGGCGACATTTCACGGGCGTTCTGGGAACCACCGCGTTATATCAGCAGCTGTAGCGGCAATGGCCGCCCCCAGCCTCTGACAATCGCGAAAATTACCACAAAAACGTGGAATACAAGCGGCCCCTTCATCGTTGTCGAAAACAAAGATGTTTTGGGATGGTTATGTTCAGAATTTCTCACAGAATCGGGCTCAGGAAGTCGATTTTACATTTTTGATGCGTGAGCTTTGATATAAGTAGCAATAAATGGCACGCCAACACTTTTCGATCAAAAAAAAAAAATAATCCCGATTTCATCCGATCAAACGTACCAGTTCGAACTCATTACTCGTCAAACATCAGCTGCCGAAAGGACAAGACGATTGATTACCCCGTTCCGCAGAAAATAGACAAGCCGGTAACCGATTCAGTAATTCCCCCCCCCCCCCCCCCCCCCCCCCCCCCCCCCGACCGCCTCAATTCTATCCTAATAGTACATTATGCTGTTAGGGAGAGAGGTGAGCGATTTTGATTTGGGTGAAGTTTGCTGCTCGAGCGAAGCGAGGGCAGCTACACCCGAATCAAAATCGCGCCTGTCTCCTTGACAGCTTCATGTAATGCGTTCATATCATGCCTATGACGCGCACTTTTGCTCCCTAGGTTTGATAAGTAACCAAATCGCGTGACTGCGCATGCGTCGACAACATATGACGGCCGAGGGAGATATGTGCGTCTTCTGTCCCGTAAGACACGCTCGATATGGGGTTATTTTCACGCATGTAGGATAAAAAGTATAAAACTTGTACCGCGACACGGCTGGGTGATTTGATTATTTGTTCTCAATTTTTGATATTGTGATCACATTAATGTACTTGGCGAAAGGTTTTTGCACCACGGGTGCTTTTTGGGGTTGATATCACCACTTTTTGTACAATTTTGCTCGACTATCTAATAATTGTGCTCGCTCGCTACGCTCGCTCGATTGGGTTTTCCTATATACAGGGTGTAAATCTTAACTCTGTACATACTTATAGGGTGTGTAAGGGGTGCCAATACAAGCATTTTGGGGTATGACACGCATGGTCGGAAACTCATCCTAACCACTGTGGAGGGCTTTGAAGGATATGGTACCGTGCACGCTTGATCGTAGTTTAATGAATCAGATGTGATCACTTTCGATCCAAGATTTTATTCAGCCGTAGACAACAGTACAAATGTTCTTGCGTGAGATCAACAAAACGATAAACTTAGAAATAAAAAAAAAATACGAAACAATTTCCGGTGCTTTTAAACAGAATTTGAAAAAGTTATGGAAAACGAAAAGCGCAAGTGTGCAAAACCCCGATTCGTTTTCCATAACTTTTTCAAAATCTGTTTATAAGAACCGGAAATTTTTTTGCTATTTTTTTTGTTGCCAAGTTTATCGTTTTGTTGATTCCACACAAGAACATTTGTGCTGTTGTCTACGACTGAATAAAATGCTGGGTCGTAAATGATTACGTCTGATTCATGACACTACGAAAAGCGCGCGGTACCAGAACCTTCGAAGCCCTCCACAACCGTGAGGATGAGTTTCCGACCTTGGTGTCGTATCTCAAAATGCTTGTATTGGCACCCCCCACACACCCTATAAGTTTGTACAGAGTTAAGATTTACACCCTGTATATCCTCGCTCGCGAGGCTTGCTCAGTCGTCAGCATTCTGTCAATTGTTCCTGTGAACATCTCAATGCATGTACGATGATGCATTTTGTATCATCCGAATCCCTCAAAAAGCAGCAATGTTAAATGGGGTAGTGTAATTTTAAATGAATGGAAACAGTGTTATAATATACATGTATGCTCATACTTTTCTGTGAGCCTTGAATTTTTGTGGACAGACGTAAGATGTGTTCTTTTATTAAGTTCCACGAAGTGTTGCGTTAGAATCCGGTATAATTCTAACCCCAAAAGCACCTCTGGTGCAAAAACCCTTCGCCAAGTACAATAATGTGATCACTACCCCCAAAATAATCTACCAACGAAAATTCCTCCTTGACAAAAGTGGTACTATGAAAATGTCTGCTTACAAAATGATTGAAATCAGATACAATTGCCAAGTACGTGTCTTCTGTATAACAAAAGTTTACAACAGAAGAATAGAAAATTGACTGGTCTTGTACTCGTTCACTCGCTACGCTCGCTCACTTGATTGGCTTCTGATAATTAAAGAAAAAAAAATCAGAAAAAAAAAAATTAAGAAGCGGTACTTGGCGGGCCATTACTTACTCATACTTGGCCCGCAAGTACCACGTACTATTTTTTTTTTTTTTTTTTTTTTTTTTGATTTTTTTTTTTTTTTTCTGTAATTATCCGAAGTCAATCGAGTGAGCGAGCGTAGCGAGTGAACGAGTACAAGACCAGTCAATTTCCTATTCTTCTGTTGTAAACTTTTGTTATACGGCAATTGTATCTGATTTCAATCCTTTTGTAATGTAACGGGTTTTCCTGGGCTCGGGTACCCAGAAATAATAGGTCGAATACAAACCGGGGACCTACGGGTAGCTAGGGGATGCTGTTGGGCGCCAGACTTCGCGTAGAAGTCCTCTCTCTCTCTCTCGCTCTGCGACCCCCCGACTAACTCTAAGGGTAGAGGGATTTCGTGGGGGCGAGGAATAAAGACACTATGCTGAATTACTATTATTATTATTTATTAGAAAAAGAAAAAAAGAAAAGGTGGCGGATTTGATACCACGCCCGCTACCTGGCGTATTTACAACAAAGATAAATTAAAATACTGAAGTTACGGCTACTCTACTGACTCGACTTTCTCTTTGGCAATGACTTTACTCTACTATTAAATATCACAGACAGTTAATAAATTGTTATCACAAGCAAACAAACTAAAAATCACAATCAAAATAAACGAAGCTAATCAAATAAAGAAATAGGAAAATATAAACTCTATGAAATTACAACTAACTATTATATACTCTCTCTCTCTATACTCTTTTCTACTGAGTATCCTAGACCTAGTTAGACGGTAGGGAGGACAGAGTCGACTCTACCCACGGTCTATTGCTCGCTCGCTCTAACTAGGAGGAAGCAGTAGAGCTCTGACGTGCGACAGCTGAGCGCGACGCATGACGTCAGAGGTCTATGGCAAGATGATGTCCACTCGTTTTCGGCGCAGCGGTGACCAATGCTGGCACGGCTACGCGCAGCGTAAACAAGGTGCCCGGTGTCTACTTTTGAATCCAACGGTTCGCGGGGAACGATTGAGATTCAGACACGAGGCTTCTTGAGGCTCAGGGATTTAATTCGGGCGGCGACCCGGTCGCCATGTGCGAGGATCTGCGGCCAATATGGCGTCACTGAGCGAGAGCGGCGCGATTTAAATCGGGCGGCTGGGCTTATACACGTCCGTAGGTCGGTTAGGCGGAAGTCTAACGTGCACCACGTTACAGTAAGTAGACATTTTTCTAATACCAATTTTGTCAAGGAGGAATTTTCGTTGGTAGATTATTTTGGGGGTAGTGATCACATTATTGTACTTGGCGAAGAATTTTTACATCAGAGGTGCTTTTGGGGTTGTTATCACCACTTTTTGTACAATTTTGCTTGATCGACTGATAATTGTGCTCGCTCACTACGCTCGCGCTCGCTCGTTTGGGTATTCCTATATCCTCGCTCGCTTGTCAACATCCTGCCAATTCTGTCTATGAGTAGCTCAATGCACGAACACTATACATTTCATACCATCTAAATCCCTTGATAAGCAGTAATGTCAATTGTGGCAGTATAACATAAATACTTTTTTTAACATTTTGCATGACTACCTAATGATTGTGCTCGCTCGCTACGCTCGCTCGATTAGGTTTCCCTATACCCTAGTTTGCTAGGCTCGCTTGATTGTCAGCATTCTGCAAATTATTTCTATGAGTATCTCAATGTACGTACGGTGATGCATTTCATACCATCTGAATCCTTGATAAGCACTAATGTTAACGGAATGTGATAGGGTAAACGAGGGGGTGTTTTTACCATTTTTTTTGTTTTACTCTGCATTTCGCGACGAAGGCACAGAATGGATTTTTGCACAGGGCATTCGACGTATTATATGGTGAAGTATTGCCGTAGACGTATGAACGTATTGAAATAAAAAAAAAGTTCATTTTCGTAAATTACGATCTGTAAAATAGGGTAAAAAAGTGGCCGCTCGGGGCTCGACTCTCATATGCTGACCTTATTATTCAAGTTCGGGTGGTATCCAGCACTGAAATGTATAGCTGCGTCAATTCTACGACCTCGCACAAAGCGAACGATCAGTTTATTTATGAGTATTCCGTGAAAATGAAAGAATGAGAAGTAATGCTGCATTTTGTCGACTCCAACCGAGTCGAGGCGGTTCTTGACAGCTACGGACAAATAGAAATATATCCATCGCCAGGTAGCGCGCGCGTCTGCGGCCTAGCAGCGCAACTGCCCAGGGCCGACATCGCTCGGGTATTACATGCGGAGTCTTTAGGTCTGCGGCAATGTGAATGTGCCCATTGTCAGCTGTTGGTGATAGAGTCATGTGTGATACCGGGGATACCCAATTATTTCTAAATGGTTATGGAATATCGTTTGTGCGGCAAAAGAGCACAGAAGAGTGACCAAGGCAGAACGTTTCATCGGTAAGTACATAAATGAAATACAATTATGGTACAGGTTACGTTACTCATTTTTTGAAGATTAGGTTAGGTTTTATTAGTTTTCGATAAATCATTTGCAGATGGATGTGGATGTGAATAGTATACGCATCGCGAGTATAATACAACTTGAACCCTCTGACAACTCATGAGGTTGTGCTCCGACTATTTTCAACAAGGATTCTTACTGGTCGGTGATGATTCCAACCCTCTACGGAACATACAACTCAGCGCGCGCCTACTGTTCAGGCAGTAGGAGATGCGATGCCCATCGTTCATTTCACAAGTAGTTTGAACTCCAAATTTACTAATAAAATAATCTGCGTTACGGTAGCCAGGTTATACTTTGTGAACCATGTGCTTTATCTGCACGGCGATGTTCAACGATATTTATTTATTTATTTATCGAATAAATAAATAAATGAAGAAATAAATAAATAATATTGACATGAACATGTATTTATGAAGCATGATTGTTTTCAGATTCATCCCAGGCATTACCTTCGGCCAAGCATTTTCGAGTCGACACTGAATGTGAAGACGTTTAGGACAGGAGCTGTATAGATGTATGTATATATTGTATGGTTGGTAGTTGTACCTAGTTGTTCAAGGCCAATAACGTCGTGGGTGTTTTTTCATAAGGCGTGTTAGAATAGCGCGAGATCGTATGGTTCAACGTCAGAATTCAGACTATATCCGACAATACTCGAGTCTCGTTTCGTTCCACAATCATGCCTCCAACTTGTTTACGAAAGCGGAACCCAAACTCTTTTGAGCTCTTTGAATTCGTTTCCCTTTACGTTATAATAATCACTGCATCTTCCAGTCATAGACCGGAGCATGTGATCGGCGCGGAGCGACAATGCGATCTGCAGGACATGGACATCGCACAACAGGTGACGCAGGAAAGGAACGAGCAACAATTGCAGGAAGAAGCGGTGGACGATCCGGAAGAAAATGAAGTGGCTTGGAAGGTGTTGGAATGCAAGACCAGCAACAATTGCAGGAAGAAGCGGTGGACGATCCTGAAGAAAATGGAGTGAGCTTGGAAGATGTTGGAATGCAAGACGAGGCAGCGATTGTGGGTTGTTGTATAACAGATATTCCATATACAGGGTGTCCCAGAACTAAGTGCAATAAATAATAGGGGTGATAGAAGGGGCCGAGCTGAGTAAATTGACCCAAAGAGCATGTGGCATCCGAGTCCGCGTTCGCGAGATACGACCGGTTAAAAAAACGTATTCGGCGCTGGCATGTAGGCAACCGCGGACACAGCAGGCAGCGGTTAGCAGTCTTTTTGATAAGCGCGATCTTTCTAAAGCGAGTCATAACATTTTTGAATTCGAAAATTTCAAACAGAAACACTTGCGACATTGATTTTCCGCCAAACACAACATTACTTGTTTCCATAATAAAATTTCATATCAATAGTACTTTTCGATATAAGAGCGCAAAAGCAGCAAAGCGCGTACGAGTGTGAAGGCCCGAACGAGCCCGAAGACGAGCAGAAGGCGAGTCGAAGGTAGCGAGTGAGGCGCCTTCACACAAGTATAAACGATTGCTGCCTTGGGCTCGTGTATCGAACACTATTTTTCTCGACACATGCAACGCAAGGTCCTCGTCTGTGTGCCGTCTGCGGGCACCCAAGCCGGCTTTGGCGTACCGGTGCGCAAAAGTCTGCTTTAGGTGCGCGTAAACGGTGCGCAAAAGAGGACTTTGGGTGCATGTGTTAAGAAAAAGTATTTTCCTAACTCAGTGTGCAAAATTCGATTTTGCGCACGCAAATGAGTGTGCAAAATAGTACTTTCCCGCACTAGTGCGCAAAATAAATATAATTGAAACGCAACACCTTTTCTTTGTGTATTGTAACGTTAAATGAAAGAGAGAAAATTCAAGGTGCGGGGAGATAGAGCTGGTAAACGTAAATAAACACGATCGGCATCGTTACCGATTCTTTAAAGCGGACACTTCATCCATCTTATATACAATAATTTGTACATACTTGAAAATTTAATATTTCATACACGATACCAATGTTGTAGAATTTTGCGTAGCTCGTTAGGAAAAATAGTATACGTAACTAGTGCGCATAGGTGTCTCCCGCACTCGTCTCTTTTGTCGCCCTCGCTACGCTCGGGCGACAAATCCGACTCGTGCGGGATTCACCTATTTTGCGCACTAGTTACGTAATCTACTATTTTGTTTGAAATTTTCGAATTCAAAAGTGTTATGACTCGCTTTAGAAAGATCGCGCTTATCAAAAAGACTGCTAACCGCTGCCTGCTATGTCCGCGGTTGCCTACATGCCGGCGCTCAACGCGATTTTTTAACCGGTCGTATCTCGCGAACGCTGACTCGGAGACCACATGTTCTTTAGGTCAATTTACTCAGCTTGACCCCCTCTATTACCCCTAACATTTATTGCACTTAGTTCTGGGACACCCTGTATATTGGAGCAGCTTCGTGAAAAATTCGACAACCACAATCCATCTACGAATTGTCCGTTTCGTGACTTGAAATTAGTAAGGTCGCAACGTTTCGGTCTGAAAATACAATTCTTTCTTCGGTGTCAACAGTGCAACACCGAAATAATAATTTCCACAAATCGTGAAGACGACAACAAAATGGATATGAACCGATGTGCCGTATTGGGATCTGACATTTAGCACTATGCACTCTGGTGGCAGGAGATCGAACTACCGCAAGGCAGCTGTTCTGCTCCGTTCGCACGTCATAATATATATAGAATCAACGCAGTGTATAATTATTTTAAAGTTAATAATGACGGAAGTTGGCAAATTTTCACCTCGTAAGAAAAATACGTCAAGAACATATTGTTCGGTGCTCAATTGTTCTAGCATATCGTGCAAAGATTTGGATTTACGGTTTCACTTATTTCCAAAACCTAACGAATGTTTCGTCGATGTTATCAACAAATTCGGAAGTACAGAAAAAGTTGACAGATTACAGGCATGGATTAGAGCCCTAAAAATGGGAAAAAAAGTTTCTTCGTACATGAGAGTGTGTTCACTGCATTTCAGAATAGATGATTACGTGTTACCAAGTAAGTATTTTTCCAGGTTATATAGGTATAATATGAGCTCCAAAATTATTGCATAGTTTATAGTTTTTTAGTTATATTTTATAGTTTATATAGTTATATTTTATAGTTTTTTTTATTCAAATTATATGTTACAGATGTTCATTCAGAGAGGAGGTACTTGAAAAAGAATGCTGTCCCATCCTGTAATTTACCTACCAGTTCTGTAGTAGGTATGGTGAAAAATCTTCAACTTGATGAGAGTCGACTAAAAAGTATACAAGCGAGAGAATTCAACAAAAAATCACAAGAAAGGAAGCAACAAGAGAAAGAAGATAGTCAAGAAGATCAAGAACATCCGGAAGAAGAGAAAGAAATATATACTACCGATCTAGAAAATCATGAAAATGTCGGAAAGATGAGCTTAGTTCATAATCATCGTCCTTTGTTACAAGATGTTGGTGTGCAAGTAACGAGTGGAGATCTTCTGCCAAAATTTTTACTATTTTTAAAAAGTGACAGTGAATTAAGCACGTTTACAGGTATTGAATCCTTTGACATTTTAAATACAATAATAGATATTGTCAAACTTGTAAAACCTGAGGATAATAAGGCCAAATTAAGCGTGCAGGACAAAATTCTTATGACATATGTCAAATTAAAACAAAATATGTCATATGCATGTTTATCAATTATGTTTAATTGCTGCACAGCAAAACAATGTCAGAGAATTTTCACAGAGATGATACATATACTAAGCAAATGCTTAGAAGCTGCTATTCCTTGGCCATCAGAAGAAGAAATTTCAAGAAATTTCAAGAAATGTTTTGAAGATTTCAAAGACGTACGAGTCGTTTTGGATTGTACAGAAGTTTTCCTACAAAAGTCAAAGAATCTCTGTTGTCAGCTTAGTACGTATTCTCATTACAAGGGCACGTATACTTGTAAATTTTTGACAGGCATTACACCAGCTGGAAACATCTCTTACATCAGCAAGCCATATGGTGGTAGAGCATCAGATAAAGCCATTTTTGAACAGAGTAATCTGAAGAATTTATTACAACCAGGTAATGCAGTGATGGTAGACCGTGGGTTCCTTATTGATGACACATGCAAAATGAATGGTTGGAAATGCATAATACCTCCATTTTTGAGAAACAAGAAGCAATTTACAAAATCAGAAGCAATTCTTACTTCCAAAATAGCATGTGCGAGAGTTCACATCGAGAGATCAAATCAACGAATTAAAGCTTTCAAAATTGTTGGTGGTAAACTACCGGTTAATCTTGTTCCATTAGTAGATGAGATTTTCACAGTGGTTTGTGCTACAGTGAACTTGAACTCACCTATTTTAAAGAATGACAAATTCATTCAAGTGTAATTAATAATTATATCATAAAATATCATTTTCGTTTTTTATTCATATCAATAAATATAATACAAACAGAACTTATATTCTTTTCATCACATTTTTTCATTATTCATATTATTGCACTTTCGTTTTCACATATCTCATGTAACATAATATTGTAGTAGGTTTCTTTTAGAGATTTTAACATGCTTGACAAAAAACTTTCATTATAAGGTACGTTTATGGTTATAATACTTTTATCATGAGATAAATGATGCGTAGATAACAAATTGAGCATTTTTCAAGTTTAGTACAGCCATCCCCATCTGAACCTGAGCATAATATTTATTTGCTTTTCCTTTAACTTTAGGTGTGGTCCATCTGTAATTAAGCAACTTTTGAATTCGTGCTTTATGGCATCTCAAACGTTCATTGATTTTCCCTTGTGCGGGCACTTGATTTCAAGCACCTCCATTTGCTTATTTTCATTGACGATTATCCCATCAGGTGAGTATGCTAACCAAGGGTTTTGTTTTGAGATCACAAGTCTAATCTCAATAATCTTCTGGTGTGATACTTCTGAAAATGCTTTCCCCGCACCAGCTTCAGCCTCTTGTCCGTGATCTGTGAACTTACTTTTAAAATTCATTGGATAAAAATAACCGTGGCACTTTTTTTTCCAATTCGGATCTCTGTTACGTGTGTACGTATATAATTCGTAGCATCTTGAACCTGTCAGTTGTCACACGAGACTGTCTTTCTTTTTGCCATAATGAATAATCGACTTTACTTCTTTCACATATCGATATGTGATCACTAGGGCCAGGAATTTAGTTTTCTTAAAAGAGAGAGACAAAAGATGGGAGGAACTAAAACTTTTGATTGGTTGAATTTTGATAGATTTGTATTTGTTTATTTGAATCGAGTGAAGCGAGCAATGAAGCAAAAATAAGTTTTATCAATCCAAAACGAATATACTATTCACATAACTATATATACAGTGAATATTCGTATCTGCGGGGTTGTTTGAGATTCTAAAATATGCACTTAATAATATTTTGAATGAATTTAAACTAAGGATATTATTTGAGAATATTTTAGGTGATATTACTTATATGGCCGTATAATGTAGAGAAAAAAAATTCTACGATATAAAAAATAATTCCCTATAAGGCAGTACTAAAATGTATTTTCCCTAAGTCTAGTCTAGGCAAAGTTACGCATAAGTCTCAAGTGATATTAAATTATTTCGTGGTATTTTTGACATCGTTTGAATCGTTTATAAATATAAGGAAACAGTGTTCTTGCTGGTCATCTTGCTGACCGTCTTGCTGGTCATCTTGCTGATGGTCTTGCTGGTTATCTTGCTGATCATCTTGCTGGTTATCTTGCTGATCATCTTGATGACCATCTTGCTGGTCATCTTGCTGATGGTCTTGCTGGTCATCTTGCTGACCGTCTTGCTGGTCATCTTGCTGATGGTCTTGCTGGTCATCTTGCTGACCGTCTTGCTGGTCATCTTGCTGATGGTCTTGCTGGTCATCTTGCTGACTATTGGTTAGAAAGATGACCAGCAAGATGACCAGCAAGACCATCAGCAAGACCATCAGCAAGATGGTCAGAAAGTTGACCAGCAAGATGACCAGCAAGAACACTGTTTCCTTATATTTATAAACGATTCAAACGATGTCAAAAATACCACGAAATAATTTAATATCACTTGAGACTTATGCGTAACTTTGCCTAGACTAGACTTAGGGAAAATACATTTTAGTACTGCCTTATAGGGAATTATTTTTTATATCGTAGAATTTTTTTTCTCTACATTATACGGCCATATAAGTAATATCACCTAAAATATTCTCAAATAATATCCTTAGTTTTTATTCTTCCTTTAGTTTAAATTCATTCAAAATATTATTAAGTGCATATTTTAAAATCTCAAACAACCCCGCGGATACGAATATTCACTGTATATATAGTTATGTGAATAGTATATTCGTTTTGGATTGATAAAACTTATTTTTGCTTCATTGCTCGCTTCACTCGATTCAAATAAACAAATACAAATCTATCAAAATTCAACCAATCAAAAGTTTTAGCTCCTCCCATCTTTTGTCTCTCTCTTTTAAGAAAACTAAATTCCTGGCCCTAGTGATCACCATCCAGTCTTCTCAATTGGCTTTCGCAGCATTTATTCAATGGTTGAACAGTCAAATTTCTTATTCCTGCCATTAATTCAGAATCTTGACTGGCAAATATTAGATTTATAACTTCTTGGTCTACTTTTGACAATGCGTTGTTGTTCGATTCAACCGAGATGGGCGCATGTCTACCAAGTCTATAATATGAGAAGTGTGATAAAATGTTTACAAGTAAGAGGTGAAAAATACTGGAGTAATCAACAAATTGATGTGTGACATGTCAAATTTTCAATCACACAACAACAGCTGAGCTGTGAATAGTTACAAGTTCTGAAATGTATATTAGTGAAGGAACGGAATAATCACATATGTTTTGCAAATGCAGATTGTGGAATTCGATCGGTTAGTCTTGTTGTTATAATTGCATTCAAATCTTCAGTTATAACAATATTATTCTCAATTTTGCCAAAGTATGCATGTTGTTCCAAGGGAAGCGGTTGATATTTGTTAAGAGAATCTTTATGTTTGTTTTTCCACATGCACTTAGTATCGGTACTAGATAAAACCTCTAAACTACTAATACTAATCCTGTATTGAAACAATCAAAACACTATATATGCAAATACATTCCATGTATACATAAAACAGATCAAAACCAAAAGCAATCCAGACAGAAAAATTATAATTTATGCAATCATGCAGATCGAACTTACCGGTGACAGTACAATAATGTAGCTAAAACGTGCTTACACTTTTCTCCTAAACCAGCTTTCCATGAGCACGAAATAGACAGTATTTTTCCAGCTTCTGAAATTTCTCCAGTAATTTCGTGTGGAGATGCTCTCAGTTGTGACGTTTGTAAACAGTGAGCTGTGAACTTCACCGGGTAATGTGTTTCACGGGTTTGATTTTCATGTTTTCCGCATGAAATCAAGTGTCCGGCTTTCAAAATATTTTCACCTTCACGAAAATTTCTCTGAAATAGGTTTGTACCTGCCCATTCGCAGATTTCGCTGACACTTATCAACATGATATTGAAAAAATACGCAATTACGTATGCCTAACCATGCCTAACCGGCCAAACTGTCTGCCTTACGATCGCCATATTGGATTAGGCCACGCCCCTATGTCAGATCCCAATCAGGAGCTATTGCAACGGGAATCGGTTATTCGCAGATGGAAGAATTTTTAGCCGCAATGGATATTCCCTGCATGGCTGCAGCGACTTACCGGAAATACAACTTCCAGATATGCAAGGCCTTCGAAAAGGCTACGAACGCTGAAATCGAAAATTCTGCGAATACATCCAGGACCATGGCTATAGGAAGAGGCGATTACGTCATTCACGACAATGAAAAGATACCGTTCATCGCAGTTGTTGCTGATTGCAGCTGGATGAAGAGGTCCTACAAAACCGGCCGATATGATTCGCTGTCCGGAGTTGGTGCAATTCTGGACTACCGCACAGGGAAGGTCCTTTTCAGAGGGGTACGGATAAAGTTTTGCGCAGTTTGTGAATGGGCTACACGACATGGTACAGAACCTAATGTACACGTATGCTTCAAGAATTGGGGCCGTGACCAATCTTCTACCGGCATGGAAAGCGACGCAATTGTGGAAGGCTTTAAGACCAGCGTTCAAATAAATGGACTTATATACAAAACGCTGATAGCCGACGGGGATAGCAGTGTGTACAAGGCGATTCTTGATGCCCATCCGTACGAAAAATATGAAGTAGTCGTCGACAAAAAAGAATGCGTCAATCACTTGTTGCGAAATCTGACGAATAAAATTAAAAAAATTGCGGAAACTCCAGGACGTACCATTTCGCAACAAAAAAAAAATCGTTCTCAATAACGTGAAAAGGTTTCGGAATACAATCAAAGAGGCCGTACCACATAGGCAAAACAGCGTTACGGAAACAGCTGTTATAAATAATGCTAGTACAAATCGTTAGAAAACGAAAGTACTGTACAAAATGGTCAAGCTGCATTATTGAAAAGAGACATTATGAACGTACCCTATCATGTCTTTGGAGATCACCAAAGTTGCAAGCAGTTGAAAGGCTTTTGTAATGGTGATCCTGCTGAGTGTGAACAGAATCTCGTTGACGTTTTGAAAAAAGCAGGACTCTTTGAGCAACTGGAAACGTTGTTCACCTACTTCAGCTTTCATGCCACCAGTTTGATGTACGATGCTACGAACAACATTGCTGAAGCATACAACTCCATCGTATGTAAGTTTATCGGAGGTAAACGTATCAACTTTGAAATGAGATTTTCATATCAGACGCGGTGTGATGGATCTGTACTGCAGCACAACACTCAGAACGTTCTGACGAAACTTCACCAGAGTGAAAATAAAGAGCCACCCCGCACGGTAATGATTTTGGAAGCTCGACGTCAACGTCAAGTATATCTGAACGCGCAAATAAAAAAAAGGGCGAAAGGCTTCGAGAGCTTCTCATCCAACGAGAAGAATCCGAGGAACCGATCAGAACTACGGCCCGAACGCTCAACAGCCTGATCTCCCTCAAGACCTATTTCATGAGCTTGCCGAGATACACAGAGGACTGTTGTTGGAAAAACAAAAAAATCGAGTCCAAGTGGAGAAGGATACGAGAAGGCAGTCCGAAAACGAACTGTGGCGATCCACGAGGCAAGAAATGTTGACAGCATCGAAATTTGGCGTAGTGTGTCGCATGATAAATTATACATCATGTTCGAAAAATGTGCAGGCAATTTTGTTTCCTTCAATTCGAAATACGACAGACATGTTGTGGGGACGTACACACGAGGAAACAGCTATCAGACGTCTGGAGCAGGAATTGGCAAAGGACGGGCTTCCTTCTAAAATCCAGCCATGCGGGCTGTTCATCGATTCTGAACTGGAATATCTTGGAGCTAGTCCAGACGGAACAATTGAGAACGACGGCATCGTCGAGATTAAGTGTCCGAAATCTGCGGAAAATTATAGTCCAAGTGAAGCAATCAAGTTCAACGTTTCAACGATTCCGAGATTCTTTACGAAAGACAACAAAAAGATGAACACCGCGTACTCAACAGAAAAAGTTCATTTTTTTTTTTTCTTCAATATTGAATGTATCGAACTAATTTCGAGAGAGATTTTCAATCTCCAATCGAATTTACCAGCGAAATTAATTTTTAGAAGATTCGGGCTACTGTCAGTGTCAGATATGACGTGCAGGGAATAAGCTTTTACATAAGTTATTCAAAATGTTTCAAATATATATTATATATTATATATTATACTATTATTATTATTATTATATATTACATATTTTATAAAAAATATCAAAAATTATATCATTTATTATATTAATTATATTATACATTTTTTAAACAGTCCGAGCGGTATAACCCGCAAGTGCGTCCAGTACCGCTCGAGCTCCGACCGTATTAAAAATCTGTATTTCTCACTTTTAGTTCGTAACAAATGTTTTGTATTGCGAGAAATTCAATATAAATAGTTTACAGAAACTATCAGTGGAGTTTTTATTCTTTTACATTATTTCTGGGCTCTGAAAATAATCAATTTAGCTTAGGTGAGCGGTACACACACCACCTCCCCTAGTCATGTCAGACACTGAAATGCACGGAAGTCGGACGAGTGTAAGCACGAACAACGACACCTGTTTCACACCCCCGGGTCAGGTGAATGCCCGGCACAGAATAATGCCGGGTACATTGGTACACACTTTGGAGAGTGAAGATCACTGGATGGAGTCACAGTCAGATGAGACATCCGAAGCTACGATTACCTGTGCTGCTTGTGATGTATTTTATTTTTATTTTTTGATAATTATTATTTTATTCATTGTTTACTTATCCTCAATATTTCGTCCTTTTCTACTTGTATATAAAATTGTTCAACAGTTCTGATTTATTCAATAAAATATTGTTTCCATCAGTTTTAAATTTTATCAATCGACATTCAGAGAAGCCGGTTTGGTTAGGTGAGGTTCCTGGATAAAGCGTTTGTATACCACAGCTCAATACAGAAAGTATCATCAGCCACAAAATGACCTATAATAATGACTATGGATAACCAATTTTCAGGTTTTTTATTCTATTAAAAACAATTCAGAGGAAGCTTAAGCTTATACCTGGACATTTTGTGTCTACGGGTCGGTCCGGTGCGTGCGGTACCTGGTGGAGTAACTTTTTACAGTAGTATACACGAACACGAACACGTTACACGACTGCCATAGGCGGCGAACTCAACTATCTAACCTCATACCACCAGACGCGATCGGCGTGAATAGTCGAGTTCGCCGCCCATGACGGTTGTGTACGTATGGACGTATGTGATATTATATAGGTACCAGACCGTAACGGATCATACTTTCTGTATATTGGACTGTCGTAGGTATACGAACACTTGATCCAGGAACCTAACCTAACCAAACCGGCTTTTCCGAATGTCGATTATGCGAAGGAATAAAAGTCATGAATGACTATACAGGGTGTAAATCTTAACTCTGTACATACTTATAGGGTGTGTAGGGGCTGCCAATATAAGCATTTTGAGGTATGACACCCAAGGTCGGAAACTCATCCCAACGGCTGTGGAGGGCTTTGAAGGTTCTGGTACCGCGCGCGTTTCGTAGTGTAATGAATCAGATGTGATCATTTTCGACCCAACATTTTATTCAGCGGTAGACAACAGTACAAATGTTCTTGCGTGAAATTAACAAAACGATAAACTTGGCAATAAAAAAATTACAAAACAATTTCCGGTGCTTATGAACAAAATTTGAGAAAGTTATGGAAAACGAAAAGACCAAGTGTGCAAAACCCCAATTCGTTTTCCATAACTTTTTCAAATTGTGTTCATAAGCACCGAAAATTGTTTTGTTATTTTTTTAATGCAAAGTTTATCGTTTTGTTGATTTCACACAAGAACATTTGTACTGTTCATTCCGGCTTAATAAAATGTTGGGTCGAAAGTGATCACATCTGATTCATCACACTACGATCAAGCGTGCGGTACCATATCCTTCAAAGCCCTCGATAGTGGTTAGGATGAGTTTCCGACTATGGGTGTCATACCTCAAAATGCTTGTATTGGCAGCCCCTACACACCCTATAAGTATGTACAGAGTTAAGATTTACACCCTGTATATAGGAGCTGGGATGCTAATAAAATATAAAATTATATACATGCATAACTATAATATAAAATTGTGAATAATGCAAGTGTTGATATAATTTTTAAACATGACGATGAATATAATTAGATTTTTTATTTTTATTTTTTTTATTTTTTATTTTTAATTGAAGCCGTTTGCCCATCCCTGGTTCGAGTAAAATACCGTCACAAGGTACTCTATGTGTATAAAGTTAACCGATGGTAGCTACGCGAATACTGTATTGACTAGCGCTGTTCTCACAGCATGTCCTTGGTCTACATGAAAGTTATCAGCTGGAACTGGATCGTTGAAGATCGGTACGTCAATGCCAACATCTCCGTCTGGCAATGGCTCCTTTACTTCGAGTGCAATATTATGAAGCACAGCTGCTGCAACTATTGCAGCCAGAGACGTAGGACGGGCAGTCCGTAGTCCCAAAGACAATGCTGGAAACCTTCGTTTCAATACTCCAAAGGTTCGCTCGATGCAGTTCCTCGTATGTATATGTGCTGCGTTGTACTGCTCCTCTGCTGGTGTAGTAGGATTGAGGATTGGCGTTAGCAGATACCTCGTGCAGCGATATGCGCTATCTCCAAGCACAAAACAATTATTATAATTCTCTCCTTCCAGCTGAACGTGAAGCATGGATGCGTTGAAAATAGTGCTGTCATGAGTCGATCCTGGCCATCGAGCATCGATATTCATTATCCGAAGATGAGCGTCACACAGCATCTGAACATTATACGAGAAGTACCCCTTACGATTGCGATACAACTCTGCGTTGTCACCACCAGGAGACTGCAGTTTCACGTGGGCCCCATCAACGCAGCCTATAACTGAGGGAAACCCATGGATCGCGTGAAATGCACTTTTCACCGACGATATCTCCTGCGGTGTCCGTGGCATGTATATAAAGTCCGGTCGCAAGGCAGCAATTGCTCTAATAACTTTTTTCACGATTCTACAAACAGTAGACTTATGGATGCGCATATCGTCACCAATCATAATTTGGAAAGAACCTGTTGCCAAGAATCTTAAAGCTGTTATCAATTGATTCAGCGGTGATATCGGCTTATTCCGGTTTGTCATATGCTGCAGTCTAGGTTCAATCAGCTCGAGGATGTTTTGAATTGTTTCTTTGCAAAACCTGAACCTCATAAAAAAATTCTAGGTCATCATAGAGTTCGAATGGGCAATTCCGATCTCTGAAGATCCTTGATCGATGAACCACACCATTGATCACTTCCATGACTTCCATGACTTCATCATCAGACGATGAGGATGAAGATGACGAGGATGACGACGAGGATGATGACGAGGATGAGGATGAGGACGCGGGTGCCAACGATAAGGACAAGGGTGCTAACGATGAGGACGAGGGTGCTGAAGAATCCATCATGCATGAAACGCTGTTTATTTAATATAATGGAATAATTTCAATAAAGAACTGTTCACATATTCATCAAATATTTACACACATGTGTTGATTGTCATTATCATTATCATTATCATTATCATTATCATTATCATTATCATTATCATTATCATTATCATTATCATTATCATTATCATTATCATTATCATTATCATTATCATTATCATTATCATTATCATTATCATTATCATTATCATTATCATTATCATTATCATTATCATTATCATTATCATTATCATTATCATTATCATTATTATTATTATTCCGTAACAGCACGTGAACGGTATTAAAAATTTAGAATTTGAAATGTAGAACCTCGTACAGGGTTTAAATCGTTCGCAATATTGTTATCGACAAGGGTAAGTACGATTGTACCGAATAAAATAAATTATGTTATGGCACGCCGTTTTACTTTTAAATAGCAAGCATTTTGAAGACAAAATTACAAATCAATCTTTGATTTGTATTTCAAAGTCAACTTATTGCGAATAATTATTATTATGTAGAATGATAAGAAAATTGAATACAAATTATGAAGCATGAAAAATTAAATTTCCAATGCACAGGGAAGATAGGAGATTTATTGCATTTATCATTATGTCTGAATGTAAATTGAATTGATTATTATTATGTCGCAGCATAAAACCATTTAAGTCTTCATAAGATATTTTTCCAATGACCACAATTTTGCGTGGATAACTATGGCACGCCGTTTTACTTTTTATTTGTATAAAAAATATCTAGTCCAATAAAAGTAAGCGATAAAAAAATGTGCAATCAAAAAATCATGTCCACATTAATGAGATATAATTATGTTACACGATGATAATAATTCAATGAATTGATGATATATTAATACATGAAAACTACCCAACGTTTCTGATTTGTTCCTACGTGAAAAATGCTGGTGAAATAAAATTATGTCAAAGCATCATTGTGAAGCAGTGAATTATTATTATCATGTAGCATAATGATAATTCAAATAATTAAATTTCATTTGAATATTTAAAAAAATCTATATATTCCAATATATTTCATGATAATAATAATTTCGCCAATCAAAATTGCCTCCAAACGTAAAAAGATGATCATTATTTTTGTCTTCGTGATTTTTATTAATTTTTATATAATTATCATCATATAAATATAATTCGGCGAATTATACTTATGTACATAATACTAATTTATTGATATTTTGTTATCATAATATAAGTTTAATTCGACGAATTATTTTTATGTACATAATTTCAATTCGGCGAATTATTTTTATGTACATACTTTCAATTCAGCGAATTATTTTTATGTACATAATTTTAATTCGACGAATTATTTTTATGTACATAATTTTAATTCAGCTGATTATTTTTTACATCATCTTAATGAGGCAAATTATTTTCATGTCAGTATGTTGTGGCATAGAGTATTATGCTTGACAAAACGAGTGTGAGAGTGCTAGAATCGACACAGCCGGCAGCGCTTCCACTTCTCATAGAGGAGGTCGTCGGACACAGAAAAACTCCAAACCATAGAATAGAATGTGATTTATTTTCACTAACCTAACTGAGTTGTCCAGAATTCTATTTATTAATTTCAGTAGGGAGCTGGTAAATTTTAACGTTGTAACATTGACCGCACCGGATAGCAATTGCTAAAATACCGGGATGATTTCTTGATAGTATACAGGTGACAGCGCATGCGCCAAATAATTCGTTTTCATTGGTCGGTAAAGTCGTCACGCAGTGGTATTTGAGGCCAGCCTGCCTCAGCATACGACGAAACTCGCGCATGCGCAGTCACCTGTATACTATCAAGAAATCATCCCGGTATAAGAAGCCCTATGTGTTTATAATTATACACCAGCACATCCCATAATTGTATTGACTTTTAACGATGGAACAGTAATGTTCATTAATCGGTTCGCGGTGGCTAACTTCTTTTTTTTTTTACTTTTTCGGAAACGAGACTCCATTCTAGTCGTATTTCGTGTGTACATCGCCGGAATTAGATTGATAATAATGACCCTTTATAAAAATAATATAATATTATTTTATTATATTATATCCGAAAAAGTCAGAAAAAAACAGTTAGCCACTGCGAACCCATTAATGAACATTACTGAACACCATCGTTGAAATTAAACTGATAAAAAGCCACGTTGCCCGGCTAACTTCACATCGGTATCCAACAGCAGTCACTTTTCCGCGTAATGACAACCTCATGCAAGAGTACCTCATGTACAATTGGAAAAAAAAACGTGAATAACGGTGCAAAAAATTACACGAAGAATATTTATCAGGTAAGTGTGTCATTATTGTTACTTATAATTAGGGGCCCGAAATGACAAGGCAGAGATAGGAGGTTGTTCCGTGGTGCAAATATTCCAATCAGCTAATCTGGCACGCCACTACCGATTGTAAACCAAAGAGCAAACTCGACTCTCGAGTTATCGAAATATTGAACCTGCATTCCACAATTCAAATTTTTCTAATTATATCAGATTACTTACAATATAATCAATATAGATAGTTATCTCGAGAAACCGTTGCATTAGGTTATCAAATCAGGTTAAGCCTCTCACTGCCAGTGACGCATATGATAATCAGCCTATCAACGCCACGTATGGAATTGTTTGAATTTCTATAAGTATGACTCGATTTTGCTCTCAGGCCAACAATCCGTACACCTGGGTAGTGCCGCGCTGGATATATCGGTAACTCTTGATCAAATTCCAAGGGTATAACAGTTTTAAAATTATGATCTCCATCTACCGGGAAGTTCTGTGGACGCGGAACGCTAGGGATACCAACCCAAAAAGGGTACTATTTTATGGGCAGTAGGAGGGACGAAAGGAGTTTCAAGCAAAAGTTATTCTTTCGAATCACTACGTACGCCCGTAGGTAGGTACTGATTGGACAAGAAAATCGAAGGTAGTCAGGCTCATCAGTAGTTTAATTTATAATGGAATGTTCGTACACAGGCCGAAATTTTAACAAGTTGAGCTCGTTATTTGTCCCTCGATTATATCAGGGCCCTGGAAACTATTTCTTATTCCAGCTGCAGATATGGAAAGTCAGGTAGACGTGCATGTAACAAGGACCCTCCGAAGAATACGTCAAGTAATTGCTGACTCTGTCAGATCATATGAAAGTTGCAAACACATAGAGCATAGTGCTCTGAATGAAGCCAAAGCAAATTTAAGAAGAATATCTGCTAAGATATCATTGAGTACATATGATAAACTTTTGGATGCAATAAATGCTCTATTTCTGATTCGAGGTGAAGATCAACCGCAAAGAGGTTACGTTGCACCTAGATCCAATTCAAACCGTTCGTATTTTTGCCTTCAAAAACCTTAGTATTCTTCGTGAACTGGACCAGTTTTTGACCTATAATACGTTGAAATAGACGCCATCGCACATTCCAGGCCCTTGTGACGGTACATATTGCGTGACCAAAAGCAAGAGGGCGGATGTGTCAAAAAATCGAGTACCAAAACAAAAGGGCGTATATACCAACAGAATCGGATATAAAGTCACAGAAAAGTAAAAGGGCGTCTCTGTAGATCCATATACAGTAAAAAAGAATAACTTGATCTAAGAATTTTTTTTGAACAGCCGACAATCTCTCGAGCGAAGTGAATATTCTCTGGAACCAAGAAAATTTTCATGATCCAAGAAAGATTTTACTTGGTCTCAGAGAATTTCACTTCGCTCGAGAGATTGTCGGTTGTTCAAGAAAAAATTCTTGGATCAAGTTATTCCTTTTTACTGTGTATGCCTTTTTGGTATTAACGAGGGCGTATGTTTAAGTGTAAGAACGTTGGGCTCGATAACAAAAGGGCGTATATCGAAATAATCACATAGAAAGGCGTGTCAAGGTAAAAAGGGCGTACATGCAAAATCTATACGTCTATTGGGTCTTATGAACTTGTTTGAGAAAACGTAAAATTTTGATAACCATAAAGGCGGATCCACATCACATACGCTCGTTTAGTTTTGACTAAACAACACGTACGCCCTTATGGTATATTTTACCCTTCATTTTTCAATATACACGGAGCGGTATACACATACACCCTTTTGGATCCCACCTACACCGAAAGAGATCAAAATTATTTTCAATATCTGTATACTAACTTGGCAAATTCTATGTACTGTTTAAGCGCTTGAGGGGACCTGTCCCAGAGCGCCCAATAAATACAACTCTTACTCACTCTCTCTCTCCCTTTTGTTAGCGATATGCCAAAAGGGGCTAAAATGCCTCATACGCTCCTTTGCCTTTAGTCACGCGATATACTACTTATACAGGGTGTTCAGTAGAAAGCTTTCCTCTCCGAAGGTTCTCGAAACAGAAGGGTTATTAGAACGCAATTTGCGCGAGGTTCAAAGGTATCAAGGGCCAAGTGCCAACTATCTCACGGTATTTGGTAGTTATTGGGACCAATCTACCCCTAGCCACTCCAACTTAGGAATTTTTGATGGCATCCCACCCTTTAACATGTATGGAATTATAGCTCTCAAAAACTGCTGTCTTTTGGTGCAAAGTAGATTAAAATTGCTTCATTCGTTTCCGAGTCATCACGTAATAAGGGTGGTCATATATGAGGCTATAAATTAAAAGGCTGATCCTTGAAGAAAAATACATTATCGGCGATAAAAAAATCGAATTAATTTTCTGTCATCATGTTATCCATAAAACTGCGGGCAACAAGAAATAGAATAATCTTCAAAATTGACGATACTTTAGTTACTCTTTGATCGTACGTAGCTGAAATTTGTGATGAGGTTGAAGTTCGTAACGTTAATGCAACAAAATATTAGCCAAAAAATTCTCAAATTCAAGGCTCAAACGTTTCAAATGAATCAAGAACGGTGCATAATTCCTTAAATTATGTGAAACATGTTTATCTCGTATATTTTACAATTCTAACAACATTTGAATCACGAAATATTGCATTTCTTCAACGAATATTCTGTTACGTTAACGTTACGAACTTCAACCTCATAAGTTGTGTTGGCCATTTTGAAGACTACTTTATTTGTTGTTGCACGCAATTTTATGGATGCAATGATTACAGAATTAGTATATTACTCACCTAGGGAGGGAAAGTAGGCCAACCCAAACTGCGTGTGAGATTGACACTCGAGCCGAAGGCGAGGGTGGTAAAAACGCAGTTTGGGATGACCTTTTTACTCCCGTGTGAGGTACACTATTTTTAACCACCCCCTGGCATCGGAAAGTACGACTTCCCGCTCACGCGAGGGGCCGAAAGTCGTACTTTCCGTCGTGCAGGTGTGGTGAAAAAACTAATTTGATTGTTTTACCGCTAGATAATGCATTTTCCTTCAAGGACCAGCTTTTGATCCATCACATCGTGGCCACCCTTATTACGTGATAACTCGGAAACGAATGAAGCGATTTTAATCTACTTTGCACCAAAAGACAGCATTTTTTGAAAGCTATAATTCCATGTATGTCAACGGGTAGGATGCTATCAAACATTCCTAAGTTGGAGTGGCTAGGAGTAGATTGCTCCCAATAACTACCGAATACCGCAAGATAATTGGCCCTTGATACCTATGAGCCTCACCCAAACCGCGTTCGAATAACTCCTGGTTCTCGAGCATTCGGAAATCGGTCAAGTTTACGGGGAATACCTTACTTGTATTATGATACATTACAATATTCGACGAACCACATTACGTCACCAATGAATTGTCGAATTTTATCACTAGAAAGAGGTCGTCCTGCTGTTGTACTAAATGAAGGTCAACTAGAATTAATGTACAATGAAGGGTGTACTGCTAATACTATGGGAAATCATCTCGGTTGTTCAAAAAGCACCATTTATAAAAAGCTGTATGAATTAAATCTACCCATGCGTGCACGTTATTCACAAACATCTGATGATGAATTGAAAACGGAAATGAGCCAGATCCATTATGACCATCCCAATGCTGGACACACGGTACTACTGGAAATTTCAGGAGAGTATGATATGCCAAAAGATATCAACAATATTCACTAATTTACAGATGATGCAATCATACTTGAAGGTAAAAGGAATTGTGGTAACACGACGTCGAATAAGGGAAACCTTAAATGCTATAGATCCAGTTGGAACAGCAAGCAGATGGAGCCAATCGATTAAAAGAAGGGTATATAAAGTAGCAACACCAAACTCATTATGGCATATGGATGCGCACTTAAAACTTTCAAGGTAGATTCTTTGTCCTTGACACCAACTCATTTACATACGTTTTGTTGATCTGGTAATCATTCTAAATTAGATTTTATTCATTTATATTATAACTTGCAGATGGGGTTTTGTGATTCATGGATGCATTGACGGATATTCCAGGCTGGTAGTATATTTGAAATGTGAAACATCCATCCAAGCAGAACCCGTTGTGAATTTCTTCGTAGATGCAGTCGGTAGTTATGGCTTACCGTCACGAGTACGATCAGATCATGGCTACGAAAATATCCTTGTGGCGGTTTTGATGAACACGATCCGTGGCTTGGATAGGGGAAGTCACATTACTGGCAAGTCAGTTCATAATCAAAGAATACAGAGATTATGGGTAGATGTTTTTAAAGAAGTGTGCGATTCCGTATATACTGAGTTATATGCTCTGGAAAATGAAGGATCCTTGGACGTTGAAAATATTACACACCGTTTTTGTGTGCAATATGTTTACAAAACTGTCATCGACAGAAAGCTATCGTCGTTTCAATCCGCATGGAATCTTCACAGCCTAAGAACGGAAAATAATAAATCCCCGCGACAGCTCTGGTTGGAAGGAGTATTATCAAACTATAATACAACTTCTACAGCAGTGCGTGATATTTTAGACACAAACACGACTCTACATGACAGACTGTCGGAGTCTTTTCAAGCATTGGGTATGAACCTATCTGGTCCTATTTTGGAAAATAACCATACAAACATCCCGTCTTCTTCTTTCACTGCAACAATAGAATTAGATGAAGAACAAAAATTGCATCTAAAAAATATTGTTGATGCTGAAAACAAGTCAGATAAAGAAAAATATTTATTATGTTTAGATTCACTTAGTTCCTGAAGTAACATCACACGAGCTGGAATTAATGTCTGAATAATACTGCGTGTTCGACATTTTTGATTCGTGTGATAATAAAGTACGCAGTAAAGCCGTGGCTGTTATGACGAGCATACAATGCCGCCAAGCAATTTAAATTTTTCGTTGTTAAAGCAAAATGGCGCTCGTATTACTGTCACCATTTCGTCAACAGTCGAGGTTTTCAAAAAAAGTCTAGATACAGACACCGTATACAGTAAAAGCAGAAGATTTCTATTCCTGCTTATTTCTTTCCTCACCCTTTCGGATAGGTGAACCCAACCTCCCTCAACGTCAGATAATAAATCGATGTATACACATTAGGGTGCTTCAAAAAAATTCTTTAATTTTTTTTTTCAACTCTTACCCTCCCAAATGCACGAGGTGGATAAGACAAAAGTCCTCTCGAAAGTCGGTCCCTGTAGCTCAACTCTAAGAGGTCGATATTTTCATTTAATTTCCTATTCATTTAACATGGGAATTTTCTTTTTTTTATTTAAACTGAAATTACACCTATTTATTTTAATTTTTTGAAAATAACCATTGTATATTCAGAAAGCTGGTTTTTTAAGCTTTCCAAATCTATATAATAAAAGTCGATTACTTTAATTAGAAGATTAAATAAAGTCATTCAAAATCTAGAAATTTTGTTGCTATAGAAAAATCTCTAGATTTTGAATGACTTTATTTAATCTTCTAATTAAAGTAATCGACTTTTATTATATGGGTTTGGTAAGATTAAAAAACCAGCTTTCTGAATATACAATGGTTATTTTCAAAAAATTAAAATGAATAGGTGTAATTTCAGTTTAAATAAAAAAACTAAAATTCCCATGTTAAATGAATAGGAAATTAAATGAAAATAGCGACCTCTTAGAGTTGAGCTACAGGGACCGACTTTCGCGAGGACCTTTGTTTTATCCACCTCAAGCATTTGGAGGATAATAGTTGAAAAAAAAAATTAAAGAATTTTTTTGAAGCACCCTAATACACATAGGGTATTCCATTCGAACTTAATAAATGATTCCCTTGTAAATTGTATATTATCGCCATGGATTTTTATCTGTTATATTACGAACCCTGAAAGTCTGGAAAAAATCCAATTATGTTCCATCACTTGTCTTCTACCTATGAACAATTTGAAACGGCCTCTGTACTCGATTCTTTTAGAAATTGGTATGCACATTCTGTGTGACACGATGATCATTTCAGCACGATTAAAATTGCTCATCGTTCTATACGCATAATTTTGCTATTTGGAAGATATTCTTTTCAAACCATGCTTTTATATCACCTTCAATTTCTCGAGACCAGAATAATGAATCCTCAACTGTATTCCAATTACACATTGGCCAAAGAAAGTAAACTTCGTGAATTGTGAACCAACAATTTCAATCTCACATTTATTTGAATCGGCAAAACTGGCAGATCCTCCTGAACCTTTATATATGAAGTCCGATGTATCGTTTCATCATCATTTTCATTTTTTTTCTTTATAGTATAAAGCATTGGAGTTCGACTTAAGCAACTTTCGAATATTTTGTTCTCAACCGCATTTCATTCACAACAATACGACTTACGATTTAGGATCCCCACCGATCAAACTTTTCATAGATGGCGCTAGATTGCTAGGCTACGTCATGGCGGCGATTATATATACACTAACGCGATGTTAGTGTGAATAGTTTGTAGCGTGAGGTTGCGCGCGCCGAGTGAATTTATGATTTCAATAGTTGAACGATGTTGGTTATTCAAATTGCGCGGCGCAACCTCACGCACCCTCACGCCATACCATCGCGTTAGTGTATGTAATCGCTGCCATGACGGAGCCCAGCAATCTAGCGCCATGTACGAAAAGTTTGATCGATGGGGATCCTAATTGTAAAGACTACGTAGAAACTCTGCTCGCTAAGAATAACGTTCCAAAGCATGAAATGGGCACATCGAAAAAAAGTCCTTTTACATTTTAGATTGCACTCATAAATGATCGCCACACGGAATAAATATATGTCGATTTAAGAAGAAAAAAAATCGATTAGGGCGTTTTAGAAACGGTTCCGGTCGTTCATATAGGTCGTACCATCGCTGTCACATTCATTGGTAAAAATAAAAAATGTCACGGTCAATCGTTTGCTGATCTGCTATACAGAATATCCGACGGGTGTATAGAATAATCCACCAATTTTCATCTGAAACCCAAGCATCAAGAATTCTATTTTTCTGCCCATTTATTGCGTGTAATGAAAAGTGATCATTTGTAAAACCATAGCCTCATAACTCTATGGGACTTCGATAAAAAAATCATTATTTATTCTGATTCTTAGCCGTTTGGGCCTTGTCTAATCATTTTCTTGGCCGACATGTGACTTTAAATGGAATCCAACATTGGGTCCCGATGTAGATATGTTTAAAGTTTTCGAATGTATTATTGGTTTCGTACGGAAGACGTTTTTGCCCACAAAATATTGATTTCTCGTAGAACAAGTCATGGGTTTGTGGATTCCACAAGGCGCGACTTTTTTTTCATTCTTTCAAAAGTTCAAATCTTAAGTCCATGAGCACTGATCTTTATCCAGTATTATTCAAAACGGGTAACCATCGAATAAGTTGTAAGGGGAAGAAATTCATCTCTTCTGAATTCCTTTTTTTATTCAATTTACTTGATGGTTATGCCCATTTTGAATCCCAATCTATAAAAATCAGTTGTCATGAACTAAAGATAGAACTTTTGAGAAAGAAAAAAAAAAAAAAATGTCGACTTCTGGAACCCTCAAACCCATGACTTTTTCTACAAGAAATTAATTTTCTTTAGGGGCAAAGACGTCTCCCGTACAAAAACTGATATTATATTCGAGAACTTCAAACATTTCTACATCGACACCGATCGTTGAATTTTATCAAAAGTCACCTGCACGGAGAAAAGTGTATAGTAAATTTCCTAATACTAACATAGTAATGGTTGGATATACTGCAAATATGACGATCATTCCTATACTGTATACTAAGTGTCACCATGCATATAGGAATATTTTTATTATGCATGGTGACATTTAGTATAGAGTATAGGAATGATCTCATATTTGCAGTATATCTAACCATTACTATATAGTATATATATTAGTATGCTGTATGACAAAATTTAGTATACACTTTTCTCCGTGCGTCGGCCAAGAAAATGATTAAACAAGGTCCAAGCAGCCAACAATCAGAGCGAATAATCAGTTTTCTATCGATCCTAGAGAGTTGTAAGGCTATGGTTTGACAAATCATCACTTTTTCTTACACAGAATAACGTATCAAAAGGGCTGAAAACCCGAATTCTTGATGCTGCATTTTAAATTGAGAATTGGTAGATTACCCCATATATTGGGTTTATTAATTGGTAGTAAACATGTCATTTCATTCTTTTTTGTATGTAATTGGCATGAAATAAAATTGATTGTTTGTAATAAGTATAAAATAAAACTTTTATTGTTTGTATCAATATCAAATCAAAATTTTTGTTCGTAATTAACATAAGATGAAACTTTTGTTGTATGTAATAATATAAAATAAAGGTACGTTTATTAATATAAAATGAAATTGGTTTTTATCAGCGTAGGAAGATCCACATAATCTTATGTTTTACTATTCTATTAACAAAAGCATGGTATTTTATCACTCCATAGGAAAAATTAAATGTTATTTGATAGATATAAGATTCTGGAAAACTTTCAGTCGTATTTCATAAGCATAACTGCGTGTACACTACACAGAGTGGATACTGATATAATATACTATCAAATATCTATAGATATAGTTTAACAAATATGAATTCTTAAAATTAATAATGACTTGGATAAAAATAGATTGCATAAGAAGGTTAACAGAACTTAATCATAACCTGACATTTTTAGAGCCAGATAGTCTTATATAATTAAGGAGATAGTCGGATTTATCAGTCATTTCGAATCAAACCACAAAACAACTAAGTTTTTTGATTGTTTTAACTAGTAGAACTAACTCAAGATTATTGATGAATTCTTGTAGAGCACTCAATATACTGATCAATATCACACTTTCCGTCCAACCTAATATTACAGTGCTCTCTAGTTCACAAACAAAATATTAATGATATTTCGACCCGTGAGTCGATAACAAGAGCACGTTTCGCAATTTCGTTAAAAAAAGCATATTTTGCATTAAGATTGAAAACAACACGGTTCAAAATGTGCTGTTTTTCACGTGGAATTTAAAGTACGCTGTTCTTCAACGAGAATCTGAAATGTGCTTTTTTTAACGACAATTTGGTACGTACTCATTTTCGTTTCACGCGTCGATATGACCATATTAATACGAGGTATATTCTTTGGCTTCCTCTGTATTCAAACACATATTCAAATCATTTTTCAGGTCATTATAAGTTGCATATGTTTTCGGTAAGGTTATAGTATCAGTACATGTACTAAATAATGGTCTTTGGCTTAGCCCCACAGCCTCATTGAATTTTACATGAATACAAGTTGGCATTAGGAAAGAACCAGTGATTAAAAAGACTAAATTTGCCAATCTGTCCCTATCCGTATCAAGGCAGTGAATATACATAGTGAAGTAGTGTAATACGTCATTTTCTTCGTTTGTCAAGTTGGCATCTGTTACCAAGCAATTGACGACTTTCCTAGTAGTCGGGGTTTGCATATCTAAAAGAACACTGAAATCGCAATTATTCCAAAAATGAGCATACTTATTGGGAGATACACCTTGGCGAATTTTTGCAATCAATCTTCTAGGTTTTTCTATTAAAACTTCTGTGGCAATAATTTCCAATTGTTCCCGAAAGTTTTCAGAACTAGGCCTGGCAAAAAATCGATTTGTTTGGAAAAAATCCTGAACAGTCTCTTGTTCCTTTTCAGTTAGGGTTGCAAATTTGCTTTTACCTTTTTTCAAAATCTTACGCAAGTATGGATTTACGTAATTCATTAATTCCTGTAATAAAATGTCAGACTCAATGTTCAGTTCAGGATTAGCAATTAATATTAGGGTTATTCTCGATAACTTCGATGGAATCGTGTTCGTCAATAGCAACATATGCTGCAAAATTCGTCCGATGACGATGAATTTGTCTTGTTCGTTTAGTTTGTTCAACTCCAAATATGGAACCAAACAATCTTCCCCTTGGAAAAATATACCCTCACATTTAACGAAAAAAATGTTGAACAATTCTTTCGTAAGCCCGCCACCATCGATGCCAATTTCTCCAAGAAATATAACGTGCAAGCTTTTATTTATAATTTCCTCATCCATGTAGAGATTCATTAGGTCATGAAGACAGTGATTTCTTGATATATGGACAGTGATTTTTTCAGCGTCTTCTGATATACAAGGAAACACTACAGAATGCTCCAAATTGACAGCTTCATTGGGAGCACCTGAAACAAAGCATACCGGAATTATACATCCATTTAGTATTTGTTAGGTAGGACGAGATTTCTAGTAACCTCAATTCTGAAATTAACCATTGTTTCCCCACAAGCTGTACAACTCTCATTATCTATATAGGTACAAACAACATACAACTCTATGAGATGGTAGAACTCTAATTATAGATACCTAAGTCATCATCTTCATCTGAATCGGACTCTTCATCTTCAGATTTTTCAATTCTTCGTAAGAATTGCGTTCTCGTAGAAATTTCTCTACGACTAGTTCCTAAATCTTGTGGTTGCGTTGATGAACTGGTCGACGGAGTTTGTTCTGAATTATCGGAGTTATCGTCTCTGTCAGATAAATTAGCTCGAGGATTGGTAGAATTATTTGTTGATGCAGAACGGCAAGGACTTTGGTCTTCAATGAGAGGCAAATCATTCGGGAAGTCATTCAGAGGCAAAATAACGATCTTGCTTTGTTTCAGTTGTCTTTCTAGATCTGTCCCATCTTGAATATCTTCTACGCGAATGATCTGCTTACTTCGGTTCAATTTTCCTAACTTGAAGCCGCACATTCTCAATAAATTTTGAATATGTGGACGAAATAGTAACACAATATTTTCTTTTATTTCTTCAAATGACCAATGTCTTTCTATTTCGAAATTCTCTTCTGGTTGACCTGTAGATAAAATTTATTATTAATAAAATAACTTTCACTCGTGAATTGGGGAAGGGCTACAAAACACGTTTCAATTACTTTGTGTACCAACATAGGAATCTCGTTATTTAATATTGCGGTTAAAACTTCTTTTAATACTATATTTCTGAAGTCGAACGCTGCCTTCCCTAACTGATACTTAATTTCTGGAAAAGTAGTCCTATGCGTGTTGGGAAATTCTCACATGTGGAGAAATTAACTTGAATGGGCTGATTTATTTTTCGGGGAAAGATACCTCTTTTCTACCTGAAAAAACTGTTTCCGACCACCCAAATGGGTTCTAGTTCGGGGCATCACCTACTTACTTCTGTTTCATGTATGATTTCTTTTATCATCAGCATATTGAGAAAAACCTGTATCAATTATTTCGAGTTTGTTTCCAATACTTTGCAAGCTACTAATATTCTAAATTTTTAAGATGTAATCATTTTCAAATGATTGAAACTTGACTCTAAGTTGAGAATAGTATTTTTCGATACAAGTGCGTAAAGGCGGCAATGCCACACAGCGAGTGTGAAGGCGTAGTACAAGCCCGAAGATGAGACTTCGCGCTCGTGCTATGCGCCTCCACACGAGTGGCATTGCCGCATTTTGCACGTGTGTTGAACACTATTTTTTTGCAACACTTACATCGACAGTTCTGTTTTACCGTTTATAGGCACCGAAAAAGTATTTTATGTGTCATAGGCCGTAAAACCGCGCTTTTAACCTCGCTTCGCTCGGTTTAAACGCGGTTTTTGGCCTGGACACATAAAATTCTGTATGCCACACGGCCCAAAAAGTATTTTCTGACGAATTTCATCATAATCCTCGCCTTCGGCTCGGATTATAAACTCAAATTCGTCGGAAAATACTTAATCGGCCTAGTGACATAATGTACTATTTCGTGCGCATAAAATCAGCAGTGCAGTGGGCGTAAAATCCGATTTTACAACTTGTTCTGCTTAGATAAAATCGAATTTTACGTCAACTGCATCGAAATAGTATATTACGATATTAGTGCGGTAAGTTCGAGATTACACGTGAGTGCGGAGGTGGCGCACGAGCGCAGCGAGTGCGAGACCCCGCACGAACGTGTAGTCTCGAACAGCCGCACTAATATCGTATACTATTTTATGTAATACGTACGTATTAGGAGCGGTAGATGGCAGTCACATCGATTTGCGTGAAATAATCATTATTTCACGCAAATTCTGATTATTTCACGTAAATAGCGCACTACTCGGTAATATGTCACTTACCGACCGGAAAACATCACCGGTAAACGCCTCCTAACACGTACATATTACATAAAATATTGTTCGCAACACGGGCGTAATACTTGATATCCTCGTGTGATGCCGTAATCACTCGGGCCGGCTTCGCTGACCCTCGTGCACGGCGATCACACGCGGGTATGAGATTTTACGCCCTTGATACGAAATATACTACACTGGTGCGCTTTTAAACACGGTGTGAGAAAGTTTTCTCGCCCTAGTGTTTGAAAGACATTTTACTTCACTCCGTATGATTTTGGACGTTTTAGCCACCCCGCTTCGCGTGGCTAAAACCCCCATTTTCACACCTCCTGAAGTAAAATTTTGTACAATACTCGAAGGAAAAACTTCGTCTGATCTCGTGTGATTGCAAAACTCGCCTTCGGCTCGTACTGCAACCTCACACTCGTCAGAAAAAGTTTTACCGGACTCGTATTGTAATGTACTATAGACGGTGCATAAAACAGGACTTTTGATGTAGGTGTTGCAAAAAAAAAGTTATAGCCACATCAAAATGTTCCTTATTCTCCTTCCGGTATAGGTCTTCTAGTTTGCGGAATTTGAGGCTAAAACCGTGTCCATAACGGTTGTTAAGTTGTTGACACATCAAAATGATCGGCACCAAATGTATTTCTCGAATTAGATATTGCCGAAATTTCATGACTTATTTTTCAGCATTATTTTTGCATTCAAAGGCAAAAGCATGCCGTACTGATTGTTTAGAAAAAAATTCTCCACTATTCTATGTTAGAATACGGAGATTTTAAGAAGTTCGGTATCGTGATACGATTTTCCACGTTGTATTTCTTTTCACTTCTTTCACATTTATCATAACTTTTTAGATTCGATCATTTTGATTTCTAATTTTATATCTAGTGTTTGCACAGCTATCAGGAAAATTCGTAGTGAATAGTCTGAAAATAGAAAAAAAAAAACTCAGAAAACGTTGGAAAGATAAAAAAATAAATAAAAAAATAGAAGGAAAAATCGCATCACGATAAGGGCTTTTCAAAATCTTCATATTCAAATGTAGAATAATCAACAATTTTTCTCAAAAAAATGAAAAATTGCATTCGCGGCAAAAATCCAAACTACCGCTCCTTGCACAAATTGATTACAATTCCTCTTACATGAAATATGAACCACCGTTTAAAAATGTCGATTGAAAATTGAAAAAAAAAAAAAAACATGTAAAATAACGACAAAATATTTCTACATATTATTATATTATTTTTTTCAAATTTAAAAAAAGGCTCGTATTGGAGGAAAAAATTGTTCAACATTTGAATAGTTAATTAAAATTGGACATTGATATTTTTCACAGATCGAGTGGCTAACTGTATTTTTCTGAGTTTTTCGGATACAATCAAATAAAATGATGTTCTATTGTGTTTATAAGGGTTCTATTATGTTTATAAGGGTTATAATTATAATTATTATAATTTCGGCCATGGGCACGTAAAATACGACTATGAAAGAGTCTCGTTTCCGAAAAAATCATTAAAAAAAGTTAGCCACTGGGAAACCATTAATGAACATTACTTTACCTACTTGTTGACTGAAAGATAATAGCACTGGTAATGAACTGTTACTATTGGAGGTAGGAGAGGGGATGGAGGGAGGGGGGGCCACCCGCCCACCCACTTCCCCCCCTTCCTCCAGGGGGTTACTTGGACTAGTTCCACTGCTTATAAGATTATTCATCTTCGACGTTTCGGGCGCTGATATCTGCTCCCGTCCTCAGGAAAGGTTGTCTGGCGACTTCCCATCAAAGAGTGGAGGAAGGGGGGGAAGTGGGTGGGCGGGTGGCCCCCCCTCCCTCCATCCCCTCTCCTACCTCCAATAGTAACAGTTTACCTACTTGTTTTTTTTTTTTTTTTTTGCCAACCAGGGCCGAGTTACAATCATTTAAACAAACATGAATCAAGAAATTCGAAATAATTGATATAGGTTCCTTATATAATTATATTGAAATTAAATCGAATTAAAATCGATTACTATATTACATTTGGAATCTGTCATTTATAATTTGTGATTGAAAGAAAATAAATGACGCGCTACAATTGTAATTTGCATCTTTTTTCAACTCATTCAGCTTTATTAATTGATTAATTGTGATGAATGATTTTAGTCAATCTAAATATAACATTGAAATGTCGTACACATTTTGTTATTCAGTTCTAGTTACATACCATGACTACAGGTTGATTCAGTTTGGACGCACCATATCAGGTGAGGGTATTCCTCCCGAAAATCTAAGAATAAAGTTTCTTTACCAAAACTTTGAGGGCCTAATAGTTTAGGAGCTACAGAAGATCTTAGTCTACCAATCAGAGGGCTTATAAGCAGGGCCTGGAAGTTGGGACCAACAATCAGACGTCAACAGAGAGCTAAAATGACGCAATAAACACAAGCAAAAAGACGAACGCGAGCAAGTTACGCGCATAGATTCATGTCATAGCCTGTAGGTGAAATGTCGGAACCAAAGTGAGGTTGGCTGCAAAACACGTGGATTGAAGCTGAAAACCCTGAAGTTGTCAAAGAGATGATTATTTTTATTACTATTATTTTTTTTTATTTTCTTACTTGATTTTTATCTTATTTTTTGTCTTGATTTTTATTATCTTATTTCCTTACTTGAATTATAATTAGGGCCAGGAATTTAGTTTTCTTAAAAGAGAGAGACTAAAGATGGGAGGAGCTAAACCTTTTGATTGGTTGAATTTTGATAGATTTGTATTTGTTTATTTGAATCGAGTGAAGCGAGCAATGAAGCAAAAATAAGTTTTATCAATCCAAAACGAATATACTATTCACATAACTATATATATACAGTGAATATTCGTATCTGCGGGGTTGTTTGAGATTCTAAAATATGCACTTAATAATATTTTGAATGAATTTAAACTAAGGATATTATTTGAGAATATTTTAGGTGATATTACTTATATGGCCATATAATGTAGAGAAAAAAAATTCTACGATATAAAAAATAATTCTCTATAAGGCAGTACTACTACTAGGCAAAGTTACGCATAAGTCTCAAGTGATACTAAATTATTTCGTGGTATTTTTGACATCGTTTGAATCGTTTATAAATATAAGGCAACAGTGTTCTTGCTGGTCATCTTGCTGACCGTCTTGCTGGTCATCTTGCTGGTCATCTTTCTAACCATCTTGCTGATGGTCTTGCTGATGGTCTTGCTGATGGTCTTGCTGGTCATCTTGCTGATGGTCTTGCTGGTCATCTTGCTGGTCATCTTTCTAACCAATAGTTAGCAGGATGACCAGCAAGACGGTCAGCTAGACCATCAGCAAGATGACCAGCAAGACGGTCAGCAAGATGACCAGCAAGACCATCAGCAAGATGACCAGCAAGACGGTCAGCAAGATCATCAGCAAGATGACCAGCAAGACGGTCAGCAAGATGACCAGCAAGACCATCAGCAAGATGACCAGCAAGATGGTCATCAAGATGATCAGCAAGATAACCAGCAAGACCATGAGCAAGATCACCAGCAAGACCATCAGCAAGATGACCAGCAAGATGGTCATCAAGATGATCAGCAAGATAACCAGCAAGACCATGAGCAAGATCACCAGCAAGACGGTCAGCAAGATGACCAGCAAGATGACCATCAAGACCATCAGCAAGATGACCA